>CM055874.1:22472382-23072382 GCA_029582165.1 Portulaca oleracea
AAACTTATAAAGTTCTTCCGTTAAGCTCGATCAATGAACCTACAAAATCCTTCAAATTGTATCCGATTAAACCCTATTGTAGACATTCCCTCATTTCCATCCGTAGCATTTGAACTTAATTCCCATTTATTGAAAAATCCCATTTTTGCTCATTCTTCATTGAATCGGATAGATCGATCTAGCTCGATGGAATTTATATTCGCTTACTAAATCACATAAAATTTGACACAAAACTCCATATATGAATATATGAGCAGATATGGAATGTATGAAATCCGTATGAGCGGGAATAAAGAAAAATTTCTACTCAAATTTCAATTTGCAACAGAATAGATACAAAGGAAAGAAAGGAATTGATAAAACATTCTTGGAAAAAAATTATGGCTTAACGCTTAATTCGATTTATATTTATAGTATAAAATTTTGTGGAGAATATCGCCGTTCTATTTCTACCATTATTATGATATTCCATATTCCTATTCGATTGGATAAAAAAAAAGATGCAAGATTTGACCCCTTCACCGAGATAAAGACAGAATAATCGAAACAATATAGAGTTGATTTTTTGTTACTTAACCTTTTTGCCACATCTATTGTATTGTGAAAAAGATTTGCAGAGAAAAAGAGATTTTAACCTATTTAATACTATTTCATAGAATAGAATTCAAAAACGAGTGTAACCCGGTTGTATTTATTAATTATAGTAAACTTAAACACGCAGATACCTATATATCATATATAAGATATTCGATTGTCTGTGTAATTTACGATACAGTTCCGGGGTTTACATATACTCATAATTGTTGTTATAATGGAACTTGAGACTGACAAAAAGAAAAGCGGAGAAATAATAAAGATTTTTTTATTGAAAAGACGCAATACTAATTAGTTATCATTTGGATTTTCTTATGTCATTAGGGAACCTTAATTTGAAATTAAAATCTAAGAGTCGTTCATAAATTCGCAGTCAAGTCAATAGTTATAGTTAAAGGTTCAATTTATCATGAATTTTGACTTTTGTGACTGAAAGTATATATATATACTTTTTTTTTTTCAAAAGTATGAATACTAAAAAAAAAGGAAATAGTTTTTTTTAGTAGGAAGGGAATTAAGTAGGGAAAAGGGATTCAAAATGCAAGTACAATAAAAAAAAATAAGTACTAAGTAATCCATCCCAAACAAACCCATACAAAGAGGTAATATTTGCATCTATTTTGTATCGTTTTGGCGGCATGGCCGAGTGGTAAGGCGGAGGACTGCAAATCCTTGTTCCCCAGTTCAAATCGGGTGTCTTTGATTCTAATTAAACAAAGATCCAAATTACTGATCGACTGATAGAACCTAGAAATCACTGAATTATTCCCCAGTCAAAGGGGAGACAAGGGTCTTTTGATACGTACTTACTCGATTCTAAACATTTGGGGTTCTCAAAAGAAAAAAGAATTTCAAGTTCTGTAAATTCTTGTGTCTAGGATTCAAGGAAAGATTATCGTAAGTATAAGTAGTGGTTACTGACAGGGCCTTGAATTCAATTAGAGAGCCAAAGGTGATATCTAACTAGTTCGTAATTAAGCGGAATATATTTTGTATACACACTCAAAAGAGTCTCTGAGTATTCAGGTATTCGATTAATATTCGATTGGGTAAGTAGCTTTTGTAGAAAAAGCTCAAAAAGAACTTCTTTTCCACCGGTCAAGAGTAGAATAGGCTGTTCAAAATCATATAGGAATTTGTTTGTTAGATGTATGTGGATTTATTGAATTGCTTCATTAAATTTAATTAATTAATTAATAGTCCGAAAAAAGAATCCTTTTTTGACTCTGTACCATTGATTTCACTATTATTAGTATTAGTGAACAATAATGGAATAATTCCTTCATATTTATAGAGATAGGGGACATAATTCACATGGATATTGTAAGTCTCGCTTGGGCTGCTTTAATGGTAGTCTTTACATTTTCCCTTTCACTTGTAGTATGGGGAAGAAGTGGACTCTAGAAAGACTACTTAACTAATTGAGTTTTGAGTTGAGAAATCAAACTGTATCAATTGTTTTCTAGATCATTCCGCAAAGTGTTTTTAAAGATAATAATGTCAATCAAAGAGATATTTCAATAATTCCCATGTTTCTATTTCGAAAGGAAATATAGATGATAGGAAATATATTTCGGATTTTTTCGAAATTCGAAGAAGTTTACATACCATAGAACTTTTTGGATCATCTATCAACCAGTCACTCAATTAAATTACTTTACTTCCTAGAAATGATAAAAAAAGATTACTAAGTTGGTTTTTTTATTAATATATTCTTTTTTTTTAATATATTATATGTCATACCCATACCATTTTTCTTTCTTTGATTCTTTCGGTAGATACTTGGATTTCTATTTGAAATAATCCGAAATTTAGGAATTCGAACTCTAAAATAAAAGTAAGAGTTGCCTTTCGATTATTTTGGATTGATCAAAATCAATACAAATTGATCAAATAGACGGAGCAAAAAAATAGAATTGGGGTCGCTATGTACATAACAGAAGATACATATTGTAGATTGATCTATAGAAAATTAAGTCTTTATATTTATATAGTCCAGCACAACTTTCTACACTACAAAAAAAAAAAAACACTAATCTAATAGATAAATAGTATAGCATGGTAGAAAGATTCATATATTTCTTTCTACCATACTATCCAATTTCATGAATCTGCTGATTCTAGCCTTTCATTTCATTTAAGAAACGAATTTGGAATCCTTTTTTATTTCCATTTTTTCAATCATTGATAAAGAAGTCAAGTTTCATTCAAATTAATCATTTTGGCTAACCGTTTTTACATAGATAATAAGTAAAAAGGCAGTAGGAACTAGAATGAAGAGTGCAGTAGCAATAAATGCGAGAATATTTACTTCCATAATCTCATCGTTTTTTTACTTCGCAATAACTCGGGATTTAATCCCATAGAGATGATCCATTTTTTCGCCTGTAAATTCAATGGGATGAATATCGCGAAATTTGTCAAATAAAACAACTTTCATGTTTCCTTTTTACATTTTATTTTGGCATATGTATATGATTCAAAAATGACTTTTTGCCTCTTTCGGGATTTTCCGGTAATCCACCTTACTTTTTCCTTATTTTAAATCCCTCTTGGATCCGATTCTAACGAATCCTTTGGAAAGAGAGAATTGGATTTGGTTAGACAATGTGTGGTTGGTAAACAAGGATCGATTTTTTAGCAAGGTACGGAATGTATCGTCAAATATTCAATATGATTCCACAAGATCTAGTTTCGTTCAAGTAACGGATTCTAGCCAATTGAAAGGATCTTCTGATCAATATAGAGATCGTTTGGATTCCATTAGTAATGCGGATTCGGAATATCACACAATAATCAATAAAAGAGAGATTCAACAACTAAAAGAAAGATCGATTCTTCGGGATCCTTCCTTTCTTCAAACGGAAGGAACAGAGATAGAATCAGACCGATTCCCGAAATGCCTTTCTGGATTGATTTACCTATTCAAAGCAATTTACGCGAAGGACTCTCTTTAACAGAATATATAATTTCTTGTTACGGAGCCCGCAAAGGAGTTGTTGATAATCATTTAACATCGATGTCGGATACCTCACGCGCAGCTTGTCGAAGTAGTTCAAACTCGGTCCAGTGTGGTGATCATCCTCTCGGACCATCGATCATCGCCTTGGTAAGCTATTGCCTCACCAACTAGCTAATCGGACGCGAGCCCTCCTTGGCGGATTCCTCCTTTGCTCCTCGACCTCACGGGGTATTAGCGGCCGTTTCCAAATTGTTCCTCCCAAGCGAGTTCTTACGCGTTACTCACCCGTCCGCCACCTTCTTGGTTCGTAGGCAGAGTCTTTGTTTTCTTTTCGATTTTTTTCTTGGCTTTTCTCCTTAAAAAAAGTCGGGTGATGACTCCTTTCAAACTAAAACACATAAATTACCTTCTTCCGAGCTTAACATTTTTTTACATAAATTATCTTCTTGCGAGCTTAACATTTAAAGTCTTAATATTTTTTTACATAAATTACCTTCTTCCTTCATCAACATTATGTTATCATGATTTTACAATGAATCGATGCAACTTTAAGATGCTTTTGTACATTTTTTTACATAAATTACCTTCTTCCGAGCTTAACATTTTGTTAACAAATTGGACTAATCCTAAGGAGTTGGAACAAGTGGATGTTCACTCTAAATGTTTAGTTTAATTATTCACGAAATGCACACAATGAAGGGAAGGTGATTTGACAATGTAATATTCTTAAAATGTGCAAATAATCCTCAAAGCGTTTTAAAAAGTAAACCTCAGAAAATTCTCCATCCCGCAAATGTTTAAAGTCTGAAAGACGCAAAAAATGTCCACAGGATGACGACTCCGCTGGGGAGTTTTCTAAAAGTGGGTAAGACTTGAAAAAAGTTTGGCGTGCTTTAAATATTTTGGAAGAAAATAAATTTTAACATTACATCTTTAAGTCATTCTTTTTAGAAATAAAGCATTGCATATGCCAGGCTACTCCTTCGCCGTGTATTTTGGAGTTGGTGCACTCAAAGCGGTAGTTTAGGATTTTCATTTTCCTTTTAACCAAAAAAATATAACCCATGGGATGTCGGACTGGCTATGCTCAGAATGGTGCATTTACACCGATTTGAGCTTTAGTCACTGAAGCATCCCAAGTTCCTTTTTCGACCCTTGTTACTTGGGCCAAGCGGGTTGCTTCTCGACCGGCCGAATCGCTCCTATTCCACATCGACCCAGGGTTGATCCGAGTGATTACGGCCATCCAATGGATGGGTCGTGATAGCCACTAAAGGGGCCTTCTTTTCATATCGTCAAGAATAAGGATAATGGGACCGAAGAAGAGGTGATGAGGAGAAGAAGAAAGGAGGAAAGGGGAGCATCAGGCCCGTCATGGGCGTGACTCGCCATGTCACACCCGTGATAGGCCCTAGGGGACGTCAAGGGCTGAGGAGTAGGATGTCGCGGGCGCGACTACTCTGATCGTGAACGTGACCCTTATTTCCTTGCCCCTCTTTTTTTCCCATGGTTTTTCAGCTTTGGGACCAGATGGTCATCACACTCGTGATGTTCATGTCATGACCGCGACCTCAGGCCAGCCTTGGCCGTCGCACCCGTGACGGTCTTGTCACGATCGTGACGACCATTCTCTCACTTGTGAAGGAGTTTGAGGCTAAGGGTCGTCATGCCCGCGACAGGAAGGTCGCACCCGTGACATATGGGAGCAAGCGTGATCAACACGACCGCGACAGCTGGGTTACGACCGGGACGTCAATCCCTCGTAATGACGTCACGACCGTGACATCCATAGTCATGAGCGTGACTCATGGAGATGATTCTCGAAGGGTTTTTCTCCCAACGCCCATCGCGGCCGCTACACCGCCCATCACGCCCGCGATGGTCAAATCTGGAAGGTACCCCCTCGTGCAATACTACACGTCGCGGCCACGACGACCTGTGTCGCGCCTGCAACAGCCCTGCTGATTTAGGTTTTTTCCTTTATTCATTAAGGGTAGTTTTGTCTTTTCTTTCCTAATCAATGTAGTTATGTTTTAAGCCTTTTCCTTCCCAATGTATTGTTGGGTTTAGATTAGGCTTTGAGATATAATTAACTCTTGAGTTAATGGCCCTTTTAGTGATAATCTCTCTCGGAGTTCTATCCATATCCTTACCTATATATGGGTCATTGGAAAAGAGAGCGACTTATCTTTTGATGAATGAAAAGGTATTTTTGAGACCTTCTCAAACTCTCTCTAAACTCTTGTGCTCTTTATCCATCTCATTGTTAATGGTGGTGAAATCAAGTCATTTTTTAATTGATTAGTAGTTGTTCTCCTTCATCTAATCATGGTGGGGTGTTAATTCTTGGTGGTGGTGGATCACCCTTTATCCAAGAATATATCAAGTACCATAGGTGATTAAGCTTTTGGTGTATTTTTCCTTAGGTTATTATTATTATTATCATCCTATTCCATCAAGTCTATTATCATCCATTCCTCAAGAACAACAAAGGCATATTTATTATCAAGCATGGATTTCTATTATTCCCACTACGCATATGCTCCTATTAGAGCTCCCAGGTTATCTCTCGCTTGATCTTTGTTGTTCTTAGTTGTTTTGGTTATTCTCTATTGTATGATCATATTGGTGACCCCCATTCCCGGTGTGTTTACTTTGTTGGATTGAAATTTTGGCATTGAACAAGTGACTATTGGAGTATTGTGGGGTTGTGGCTCTATTGTGGTGATTGGGTGTTGGAGTGGTGTTCTTGGTATTGGTGTGTATTGCTTCTTCAACAACAAGGTGTCATCTTTTGACTCTCTTGTGCATAGCTACAAAAAAAACCCTAATCCAAACACAAGCCAACTATAAAGAACCTAGCCACCTACGAGGAGAGAGAGACCTTCCCCGAGCCCCATCCATCCTCATCCTAACTTCAAGTTGAGCGACGACGATGTATATTCCAAACATATATTCCGACAATTCACCCACCTAGGGATAATCTTTATGACATCAAAGTTGAGCTACCGGAGTTCCAAGGTTTTCTTGATCCGGATGAGTATTTAGAATGGGTTCAACTGGTTGAGCGGATATTCGAAGCCAAGGGTTATAGTGACCCTAAGGCTTTCAAGTGGCAAGCTTGAAGTTGACAAAAGTAGCCTCATTATGGTTTGAGAGCGTGAAAGCACAACGGGCTAGGGATGGTCGTTGAAAGATTTCTTCGTGGGAGAAGCTTAAGAAACTCATGAACAAGCGATTCTTGCCAAGCACTTATAAGCAAGAAACATTATGGAGACTCTTTGCCCTTGAACAAGGGAGAGAAGCATGATTAAATATATCCAAGAGTTCAAGAAGCTCTTGATTAAGAGTGACCTCCAAGAGCAGTAAACTATGATGCGTTTCTTGAACGACTTATCTCCCTCAATCGACAAAAAGGTTGAGACCAATTGTATCATTCTTTGGATGAATTGTGCAATATTGCCATCATGATTGAGAGAACGAAGAAAGAAAAGGCTAATGTCAATGCTAGGCCTTTCTAAAGGTCATTCGTACCTCCGCCAAGGTCGAATCCTATGGTTTCACTGAAGCCTCAAGAAACACCTAGAGTTATTACTCCCTCGCCTCCGAGGGTTAACAAGAGTAAAGGCATTTCATATTCGTCCCCCACGACCTTACCTAAGAGGATAGAAGGAAAGAAATTTTTCAATGTCAAGGTTATGGTCATTTCCAAGTCGATTTCCCTACTAGGAGAACTATGACTATCTAAGAAGTACAAGAAATTGAGAATGAGTTGTTGGTGGCGCAAGAAGATGAGGAGTACGTAGTAGAGGACGGTAGTGAATCTGAGGATGATGATGTTCTGGACACACTCACTCCCGACCGCGATGAGATTCTTGTGTTGAGGAGGGTACTACATGTGAGTAAAGCTCCGGTGAACAAAGGACAACGAGAAATGATATTCGGCTCTTGCTGTACGATGAACGGGAAGGTCAGTAATTTGATCATCGATGGAGGGAGCTGTACGAATGTGATTTCTGCCTACATTGTTGAAAAGTTGGGACCACCTCTTACTTCACATCCTAGGCCTTATGCTTTGAAGTGGTTGAACGATAAAAGGAAAATCAAGGTGACAAAGCAAGCTCTTGTGACTCTTTCTATCGGGTCCAAGCACCGAGATTCTATTGCGTGTGATGTGGTGCCTATGAACACTTGTCATATTTTGTTAGGGAGGCCTTGGCAATTTGATAGGCGTGCAGTCCTTGATGGATTCGAAAACATTTACACCTTTGCCATAAACAAGAAGAGGGTTAAGCTTACACCTTTAGCTCCCCATGAGCTACTACCATGGGATGTGAGGAGCCCAAACACATGAGTGAAACACGGGTTGAGAGAGCTCTTGGAAAGGGTAAGGGTGTCTATGCCTTACTCCTCCTTGAAGCAAACAAAAGTGAGGTTGAGAAACCCATACACCCTCTAGTGGCACCGCCTGTTGATCGATTTGCCGTTGTTTTCTCGGCAGATTTACCTCCCAGTTTATTGCCCCTCCGTGGAATCGAGCATCACATATATCTCATTCCCGGAGCACCCTTTCCTAATCGAGCGGCCTATCGATGCAATCCGGAGGAGACTTGAGAGATATAGCAGCAAGTGGATGAATTAGTGGAGAGAGGATACATACGGGAGAGTATGAGCCCATGCTCAGTGCTAGCATTCCTTGTGTCGAAGAAAGATGGAACCTTTCGTGTGTGTGTGGACAGCCGGGCAATCAACAATAAGTACTTGTATCCCATACCGAGGTTGGATGACATGTTGGATAAGCTCCATGGTTCTCGGATCTTTTGGAAGATTGATCTTAAAAGCGACAATCATCAGATTTGTTGTGGTTTATTTTGATAATATTTTGGTGTATTCACGGGATGAAAGCGAGCAATTAACTCACCTTGACGAAAGGTTTGAGGTGTTGAGGAAGCAGAAGTTGTATGGGAAGATTGAGAAGTGTGACTTTTGTACTTCTCAAGTCATCTTCTTGGGATGCATAGTCTCAGGAGATGGTATCTCTATGGATCCGTCCAAGGTGGAGGCGATTCGTTCTTGGTCGACCCTTACTTTTATTACGGAGGTCCGAAGTTTTCATGGGTTTGCATCGTTCTATAGGAGGTTTATTCGGGGTTTTAACACCATCACCACACCTATCATAGAGTGTATGAAGAAAGGTGTATTTGAGTGGACGAATTCAGCTCAACGGGCATTTAAGGAATTTAAGGTTGCTTTGTGCCTAGCGTTGCCAGATTTCACACAAGTCTTCGAGGTGGATTGTGATGCGAGTGGTTTGGGTAGTGGGGTCGTTTTGATGCAAAATCTTCTCCCCCTAGCCTATTTTAGTGAGAAGTTGAACGAATCCCGGAGGAATTATTCGACTTATGACAAGGAGTTTTATGCTCTTGTTGAGCCTGGAATCATTGGTCTCATTACCTTCGACCGAGCCAATTTGTCCTCCATTATGATCATGAGGCTCTCAAGTATTTGAATGACCAACACAAGTTGAATGCTCTCCATGCCAAGTAGGTTGAATTTCTCCAAAGCTTTAACTTTTTGGCCAAACATAAGAAGGGGGAGTGTGAATGTAGTGGCGGATGCTTTATCGAGGTGACATTCCCTTTTATAATTATTGGAGGCACAAGTGCTTGATTTTCAAATTATCAAGGAATATTATCATGGTGATGAGGACTTTCGATATTATTTAAGTGGAGGTGGAGGCCCTTATGTGTTGGAAGATGGGTACTTATTCAAGGGAAACAAGCTTTGCATACCACGTTGTCCTTTGAGGCTGCTATTGGTCAAAGAGGTTCATGGTGGAGGTCTTGCTGCATTTCGACATCAACAAGACCATCAATATGCTCAAGGAGCATTTTTATTGGCCTAAGATGGGATGGGACGTACATGAAGTGATTTCTCAGTGTGTCAATTGCTAACATTCCAAGTGCCAATTCCATCAAGGTGTGTATATACCTTTGCCTGTTCCTCAAGGTCCTTGGGAGGACTTGAGTATGGACTTCATAGTGGCACTACCTTGGACCAACATGGAAAGGATGCTACCATGGTTGTGGTGGATAGGTTCTCAAAGATGGCTCATTTTGTAGCTTGTGAGAAGACGGATAATGCCACACATATTGCCTCGTTGTTCTTTTAAAGAAATCGTGAAGGTTCACGGCATCCCGAGGAGTATTGTGTCAGTCCGAAAATCTAAATTTATAAGCCACTTTTGGGGGTCCTTCTGGAAGTTGATGGGCACCTAGTTACTTTCTAGCACTTCACATTACCCTCAAACGGATGGCCAAACCGAGGAAACCAATAAGAGTCTCACTACTTTGCTCCGCGGTTTAGTTAGTCGGGGGTTTGAAAGATTGAGATGTGAAATTGAGCCATGCGGAGTTTGTGTATAACCGAGCTCCTTCCTTTGGCACGGGTCATTCCCTGTTCGAAACATGCTATGGCATCAACCCTCTTACACCTCTTGAGTTGATTATAGAGAAGATCAATGATAAGTGCTACTTGTGACTATGTTTTTAGGGGATTTCGATAGTGAATTAGGGATAACTTTAATTGTAAATCTTGATTTATATCCCAATTTAACTATTACGCTTGGTGGTGGTGTTTTTGATGCAAATTTGTAGGTTTTGAGGCTAAAGCACCAACTTTCACTCAACTTTTGGCAAGAACAAACACACCACGGACCTCCACAGATAACAACCAGACCGTGGCATGAATTTGGGACGACAGAGCAAAACCTCCACGGCCAGAGGCCACCATGGTCAGCCCATGGGGCTTACCACAGTCCATGGTACGGACCTGTACGGACCGTACGTACTTGTATAGACAGCCCGTGGCAGGCTCAGCCGGGTCACGTCGTTCTGTTTTCGCGAGTAGAAAAGATAGCCTGCGACATTTTTTTTAATTCATCTATCATTCTTCCTTCGTTCTAGGGCCGTTGAGGAGAGAAAGAGAGCCCTAATACTTCTATACTACTCCTCTTCACCAATCCATCAAGATTCAAGATCGAATCGAGTCAAGAGAGGCAAGGATCAAGATTCGAGAAGAAATCGTCAACGCTCGCGAAGAAGGCTCCACTCCGGGATCGAAAGACTCAACGATTGTATTCTTCGTAGTTTTTCTTTCTTTTCGTATTCCTTCTTAGTTTTGAGATTCGATTGTGATGATTGGAACTTGTTTCATGTTTTCTTTGACAATGAGTGAGTAGTTTTCTTGAATTCTAGGGTCTTGCAACCCGAAACAATGTAGTTTAATTGAATGTTCTAGTTTATGCATGAATTCTTGTTTTGAGTCAATAAAAGGTTCTGTTTTCCATGTTCATGTGTGTTCTTAAGGCCTGGAATACTTGTGATTTGAGATTAACTTGAGAAGTACTGAAAGGTGAATTAGGATAATCTGATTACCAACCTTTCTACCTAATTTTGTGAAATTTGAGAAAAGAATAGCAGACTAGGAAACATTTTTGATAACCAGAATATTTGAGACCTTCAACTTTGATTAACTTGAAAAACATACGAAAGTTGTAATTTAGGTTGCTTGAGGTAATTCTATTAGCATCGAAAGAGCAGTAGAGTTCTTATGGTTATCATTCTTGAATGTATGATTGTGCAAGCTAGGTTCTAAGTGTCAAACTCGTTGTCAGGTTCGCATTTCCCTAAAAGTCTCTCTCGCTTGATTGAACCCTAGATTATTTTCCTGCTTTATTAGTTTTAATTAGTGTTTAAAGGCTTCCAAAACCCAAAACCTGGTTACCTTAGCAATCACATAGAGAGCTAGTTTACTGTGTTGCTAATTGAGTCTCTGTGGGATCGACCTTGACGTGCTACTCTGTACACCGTGCGCTTGCTGCCCTGTCAATCAATGAGATGTATAACGCTCGGGTCGACCAAAATAGGAGAATCATCTCCTTCAATCCGGGAGATTTGGTGTGGCTGCATTTACGAAAGGAGAGGTTTCCAACCTGACTGAAGAGTAAGCTTATGCCCCGAAGCGATGGTCAATTCAAGGTAATCGAAAGGATCAATGACAACGCTTATAAATTGGAGATACCGAAGGAGATGGGCATCTCATCCATCTTTAATGTTGGAAACATGTCTCCTTACCTTGAGGACGATGACCCCGACGTGGATTTGAGGGCAAATCCTTCTCAAGAAAGAAACAATGAAGCATCCCGGGTTCCTTTCTCGGCCCTTGTTACTTGGGGCAAGCAGGTTGCTTCTTGGCCGCCCGAATCACTCCAATTCCACATCGACCTAGGGCCGAGCCGAGTGATCACGAACATCCAGTGGATGAGCCATGATAGCCTCTAGAGGGGCCTTCTTTTCATATCAGCAAGAATAAGGAGACCGGGACCGAAGAATAGGTGAGGAGGAGAAGAAGAAAGGAGGAAATGGGAGCATCAGGCCCGTCACGGTCGTGGCTCGCCCGTGACATGCCCTAGGGGACGTCAAGGGCTGCGCAACTGCAACCCCTGTTTCGCCCACCCCTTTTTTTTGCCAATGGTTTTTCAGCTTTGGGATTAGAAGGTCGTCACGCTTGTGACATTCTTGTCACGACCGCGACCTCTAGCCAACTTTGGTCGTCACGCCCGTGACGGTCCTGTCACGACTGCGACGACCATGCTCTCACTTCTGAAGGAGTTTGATGCTAAGGGTCGTCACGCCCGCAACAGGAAGGTCGCACCCATGACATCTGGGAGCAGGCGTGATCAACACGACCGCGACAACTGAGTCACGACCGGGACGTCAATTTGTCTTATCGACATCGCGACCATGACTCATGGAGGCGATTCTCGAAGGGTTTTTCTCCAACGCTCGTCGCAGCCGCTACATCGTCCGTCACGCCCGCGACGGTCAAATCTGGAAGGTGCCCTCTCGTGCAAGACAACACGTCGTGGCCGAGACGACCTGTGTCGTGCCAGCAATGGCCCTGCTGATTCGGTTTTTTCCGTTTCTTCATTAAGGGTAGTTTTGTCTTTTCTTTCCTAATCAATGTAATTATGTTTTAAGCCTTTTCTTTCCCAATGTATTGTTGGGTTTATATCAGGCTTTGAGATGTAATTAACTCCCTTTTAGTGCTAATCTCTCTTGGGGTACTATCCATATCCTTACCTATATATGGGTCATTGGAAAAGAGAGAGACTTAGCTTTTGATGAATGAAAAAGGTATTTTTGAGACCTTTTCAAAACTCTCTCTAAAATCTTGTGCTCTTTATCCATCGCATTGTTAATGGTGGTCAAATCAAGTCATTCCTTTATTGATTAATAGTTGTTCTCCTTTATCTAATCATGGTGGGGTGTGTAGACACCGGGATTTGGCACATAAATATATAGCTTAACTATATATAACGAAGCAAAAATAAAGAAGGAGAAGTCAGTCGATAAGCTAGATTTTAGCATAAATTTTATACACCTTTTTAATGTAATTTTATTATTTCTTTTTTATGTATTTTTAGTTAGAAAGTTACGAGATTAGAAAATAAGGGAAGTCAAGCCATGCAAGTCACATACCAAGAGGTCCCGAGATCAAATCCTCACAAAAACACTCAAAACAACTCTCTAAAGCTAAATAGCACATGCCATCTCCGTCCAGTATGAACCTCCTATTCCCTAGGTTAGTTGACTTCACACTCCACCGTCCATGCATGCATGGACGAAGCTGGTGCCTCCCCCCTGGCGTAGTGGCCGACCGAACTACACACACCGACCACACATAGTCAATTGACCACGTGCTGCCGTCCATCTCCATACACTCCCCCTACTGCCTAGAAACTTGCATTGTTGACTGCCACAGCCGAGGTGAATGCATGTGTATGTATATGCATGTATTGTCCACCCTCTACTCCCCCTATAAATACCACCCTTCTCTCAAGCCAAACTTACTCAATCATTCACCCATTTCTCCTCCTACACTTTCATTCATCCATTCTCTCATTCCTCTCATCTCTCTAATATCTATTCTACTATCATCATTCTACAATCTTTTCTATCACCTTTCTACCACTTCCTTACCTCCACAATCTCCTATTCTATCATCCCTTAAGCCTCTAAACCCTCATCCTATCCATTCTTACATAAACACCACAAAAGCCTAGCCTTATACCACTAAAACCACCACTAAAAAGCCATAAAAGAGCCTTTTCATCATCTCTAATCTCCACCATATTCTCACCACCATTCTCTTCATTTCTTCATCCTCTTAAACTCCTAATCCATACTCTCATCCTATCCTCCCTCATCTCCACATAATCTCCCATAGCCCCCCCCCCCCCAAAAAAAACTCCATAAAAAGCTTACCTTTCTACTACCCAAAAACCCCATAAAAAGAGCCTTTTTATACCCTTTTCTCATCCCTCTTTCTTATCATCTTTTACCATCCTTTCTACCATTATCTTGGCACTTGGACGGGAGGCATCAAGGAGGATTCGTCAAGCATCTAAAGGCTAGGCAAGGCTTTCTCCAACGAGGTTACAGTGTAAGCTTTAAGTTGTTTTCTTTTTCCTTGTAAATAATTGTGTATATTTGTATCTTCTTTATTTTGTATCATTCTTGTTACATGATTCAATGAAATAATTCTATAAAGTATTCATTCATTTCCCTTCCAAACTTTATCAAAAGCACATTTTAAACTTTTAGTAGAGTCTTTCCTTTTGTGAGAGGCGAACTCTTAAAGTTTACTTTTCGAGTTCGTAGCCTTACCCCCGAATCCATTCTTGGGTTTCGCAGGCGGAGTCTTTCTTTCTATTCTTTTGGTTTTGTCTTGGCTTTTCCCTTAAAAAGTCAGGTGGCGACTCCCATTTCAAACTAAAATACATCGGAAATTGCATAAACTATATGGTTAACATGGTTTTACAATGTATCGATGCAACTTTAGGGTTTCTTTCTTATATTTCTAAATAATATTTGCATAAATCACTCTCTTCCAAGCCTAACATTTAAATGAGCGAATTGAGTTAAATTTAGAAGAGTTTGGAACAAGTGGATGTTCACTCTTAAAGGTTTAATTCAATGACTCATAAAATGCATAAGTAAAGGGAAATTGATTTTACAAAATATTATTCATGAAATGTATGATAGTTTCCTTAAAGAGTTTTCAAAGGTTAAACCCTAGCACAAATCACCGAATCACACCCCAATCCAACATGGACGTTCGGAAGCCCGAACGGCGAGGAAAAATGTCCACAGGATTTTTGGCGACTCCACTGGGGAGTTTTTCTAAAGTGGGTAAAACTTGAAAAAAGTTTGGGTGCTTTAAAATCTTTTGGAAGGAAAATGAATTTTACTTTATATTATTAAGTCATTCCTTTTAGGCATAATGCATTGCATATACCGGGACACTCCCTTGACATGTAATATGTCATAGGAGCACATAAATCGGCGGTATTAGATTTTTTTTCTTTTTAACAACAAAAATAACCCATGGGATGCTGGACCGGCCATACTCAGTTGGTGCACTTACACCGAGAGAGCCTTGGTCACCACATCCACTCATGCATCACTCTATGAGGTCTCCACACGAGCCTCCAAGAGTAACACCCCACACATTCAAGTTGCCTTTACAACAAGAATGCATTGGGGCGAGTACATGAGCCGCTAAGCCTTATCCAGCCAATAAACCCTTTTGTACATAGAGCCTTGGTTTAGGATACCCCTTTGTTCATAAGTATGTTATGTTCTATGTGTTCAAATTCGTTGTAAAGAGTCGACCCAAGTTTAGGAATGTTGTTCTAGTCCGTATAGTAATTGTTGGGCTGAGAAGAGTCATGTTTACCAACTAAGAAGTTCAACCTTAAAAGTTATGGTTAACCCAGTGGTTGGGCCCATTTACCTATAAAGGTTGATCCTCTTGGTTTATTGAGTAAACTCAACTCGCCTTTGATGGTTCTATATGGTCCTTTACAACATTTTCTCAACAAAGGTCCAATAAACCTCCTTAAAAGTCCAACAAAAGAAAATGGTTAAAGTCTTAGACTGCATAATGATCACCAGGTTCGAGTAAATTAGTTTATCAAATTAATTTTTGAATCCTTCATACTTATGGTCGGCCTGTGGTTAGGCCCAACCATATTGGATTTATCAATTAAGTCCATAAATTAGTTATAACTCACTTGTCGTTGGTTTTATCCAGTCCTTTACAATATCCATTTTCCCAAATAAGTAGAGTAAAATAAAAATAAAATCGAAAAGCGTCTGACAGTCAGTCTTGTTGATCATCATTCTAGTCCGCATAATAATCAGTATGGCTTGAGTTGGTCCAAGTAGGGTGTCTAAGTTACGGATTCTCCTTAAAACGGTCGGCCTGTGGAAGGGCTTATTCGAATTGAGAAACACTGACTTGAACTCCTATACTCGGTCTTGACTCGCTGTGTTTGGTTTTATCCGACCCTTTATGATGATCAATGGTCCTTTAGGCTTATATAGAGTTAGGATCATGCAAACCCGTGTCCCGGGTGAGTCATCTCATCCAGTCAGCATATAGATTGTATATATTAGGAGGTCCCATGTAGGTCTACTAGGTCATGCATTCATCAGGTTGGGTGTTTGGGTCAATAAAAGGTCAATCTCTGAACTGTGCGTGGTTTTGCTGTAGTCGACATAGGAGACCCGAGTCTAGCTTGGATCCCTGGCCCAACAGGTCACTTGATCCGTAACCCGGTCTTCGTTCCGTCAGCACCCAGGTCCAAAACCTCCCGTCGTCTGCAATTTGACATGTCTGCCGAAGAGAGCCATGGAGACGACCAAGTCCAAGAAGCCTTAGTCAAATTTCTTGAGGAGAAGTTCAAGCAAGTTGAGGGCTCAATCACTTTTGCTGCCTTACATCAAGAGAAGAAAGCCGATGAGCACATCGCTCGCCAGCGAGAACTCATCCAAAGGCAAGATACTCGCATAGAACAATAGCAGGAAACTCCGAATGGTGTTTTAGAGGCTGTACGACGCATTAATATGCGAATGGAAATGGCGAACAATGATGAAATGGAAATCCTTCCTAACCCTACGGGTGACAAAGGCAAAGGGAAGATTGGCAAAAGTTCCAATGCTGGAGTGGTCATAGAGGTGTCTGATGACCTAACACCAAGGCCACCACCGTCAATGACTGTTCCTCAAACTGTCCTGATCAAAGCGGAGTTACGCGACGACCCTGTCATCCAAGACATAAAGGCTCAACTGAATGTGTTCAAGGATGCTGTGAGCCAGATGCCAACCTTCACTAATCAGTTCGTCGAGTTCGAACCACCCGCTGAATCAATGCTAATATAGTGGGAAAGATGGATATTCTGCTAAAGAAGTTTTACCCATCTGAGAATCCAACCCATCATGTGTGGGAATTCAACTAAGTGATGCCGCTCCGAGGTGTCACCACCAAGCATTACAAGCAAGTCTTCCCATCATCATTGAATGATGAAGCATTAAACTGGTATTACACCCTTCCTCTAGAGGTCTGAGGAGATTGGACTACTTTGCGTAGGGAATTTATCGTGCACTACAGTAAGATCCAGAAAGATAAAATAACCCTGACAGACATCATGGCTATTCGACAAGGAGAAAATGAGTCGTTCACGGCCTACTATGAGAGGTGGCATGCTAAGCTATCTCAGGTGACCAGCATTATTCCCACAGAAATGCAGTTGGACACATTTGTCCGGGGGTTAAAACCAAGTCTGGCACATTAATTAGACTTTCATGTGGTTGAGAGTTTTGAGTACTTGAAGAAGTTATGTCCTAAGCTAGAAGCACACAAAGAAAGGACCGCTGCGTCCAGAATGGGAAAGGCAACAACGTGGGAAGAAGGACCACCAATGCTCCTAAGGTGGCTAAGACAAGCTTTGTACAGAATGTGAATTGTGGTTCGCCTCCGAAGACGACCTACTTCCAATACGATTCATATACCCCACTTGATATGACTTATGCCGAAGCTTTGGACCGGTTGCTAAAATCAAACAAGATCCAGTTGTCAATACCTAGACCAGAACCTGAGATTAAGGGACCAGGATCGAACAACAACAATGCTTCGAAGTACCACTGCACTGCAGGTCATGACACCGATCGAGCGCCGACGCTCAAGAATCAGATTGAGAAGATGATGCGTTCTGGGGCGTTGCCGATGCCCAAAGCTGTAAATAAACCCAATAACAAAAGCAATCCTCTCCAAATCATGCTATCTTTGTGGAAGAGGGCACTTTTGATCCATCTGAATGTATCACCGACGAAGGAGCACCGACACTCCTTCCTGACGGTTTGACAGCCTTTACTGTCAATGGTATTTGGGTTAGTGATGGAGAAGATGTGTATGAAGAAGGTCCTAATGACGATTTCTGGTCCGATAAGGAAGAAGAAGTTCCACCTAGCACTGCATTCTTAACTAGGTCAGGAAGGCATAACCAAGCGAGGGCTGAACCTGTGGCTCCTCCATCAAATCCAAACCCAACGAGAACGGAAGTGCTTGTTACTCCTGAAGATCCAACAGCCCTTACCATAAATGGGATATGGGCCAGCGATGACGAAGACAAATATCACCATAGAGGAATGACTCAGCAACGCTTAGAAGAACTGAGGGATAATCTACAAGATATGGTCCTGCATTCGGTCATTCGCCATGAGAAAAAGGTCCGGGAACACCTCGAGTTTCAGGACCAACAGATAGAACAACAACGAGAAACTATGGATAATATGTTGGAGGAATTTTACCGTTTAAAGAAGGATTCGAATCCACAAGCCTTGAAGAAAAAGGGGTGGACTTGTTGGATGTTGTGTTGTCCAACTCTAAATTTTACCCAAGCGCCATGATCTCTGCTGATGGAAATTGCCACAAAGTGACCTGGGTCGATGCTATTAACAATAAATGTACCCTAGTGTTAGGAGAACCTTGTAAGGTCCAGTCTGAGTCGAGCACTAGTGAGTCTGTAATCGAGTCTGAGTCAGCTGGGATTAGCCCCAAGTCTGATAAATTTGTATCCGTTTCTACATTCAATGAAGTGAACATTTTTTAGTATCTCTGTTCTTCTTCCCTTCTCCCTAATTGTTGTGCTAATAATTATGAATTTGATGCTGAACCTTTAAAAGACTTTAATGAATTAACAGTAGCCATGAATGACCACGAGAATCACATGGCACCTGTCTAAGAAACTATCGCCATCAATGTGGGGATGCCTGAAACTCCCCGGGAACTGAGAATTGGCAAATCATTAACCCTGGAGGAGCAACAGGAGTTCACCTCACTTCTAAAGGAGTTCATGGACGTCTTCGCTTGGTCTTACGAAGACATGCCCGAAATCGACAGGGAGATCGCTGAACATGCAATTCCACTATACCCGGATGCTAAGCTGGTATAGCAACGACCTCGTAGAATTAAGAATGAATGGTCGGACAAAATTCACGGTGAGATTAAGAAGCAGTTAGAGGCTAAGTTCATCAGAGCAGTAGAATTCCCAGAGTGGGTAGCTAACATTATGCCTGTGCCAAAGAAGGACGGAAAGGTTCGAATGTGTGTTGATTTTCGAGATCTGAACAAAGCTAGCCCAAAGGATTGCTTTCCTTTGCCACATATTGATGTTTTGGTTGATCACACCTGTGGACATGAGCTGCTGTCATTCATGGATGGGTATGCTGGTTACAACCAGATCAAAATGGCCGAAGAAGATATGGAGAAAACGTCATTCATCACTCCGTGGGGAACATTCTATTACACCGTCATGCCTTTCGGACTGAAAAATGCTGGTGCTACTTGCCAATGCACCGCCACTACCCTGTTGCATGACATGATCCACGTATAGAGGTTGAGGTATATGTGGACGACATGATTGTCAAGTCGAAAAAGCATGAGGATCACATTCCAAACTTACGCAAGTTCTTCCTTAGGCTTCGCAAGTACAACATGAGATTGAATCCACAGAAATGTGTGTTTGGAGTGACTTCGGGAAAGTTGTTGGGTTATATTGTCAGTCAACGTGGGATAGAGGTTGATCCATCCAAGATCAAAGCAATTCAAGACATGCCACCGCCTCAGACAGAAAAGGAGATTCATGGTTTCCTATGGTAGGTGCAGTATTTGAGCAGATTCATTTCCAAACTCACAATGACTTGTGAACCGTTGTTCAAGAAGCTGAAGAAGGGAGCAACGATTGAATGTGATGACTAGTGTCAGGCACCATTTAAAAAGGTTAAAGCCGACTTGACTAATCCACCAGTACTAGTCCCGCCTATCTCCGGGAAACCATTGTTGCTTTACCTTACCATCAGTTCAAGCGCTATGGGTGCTATGCTAGCACAAGAAAGTGATGGTCTTGAGCGAGCTATCTATTACATCAGCAAGAAGTTTCTGGGGTGTGAGTCTCGCTACTCGGAGATTGAGAAGATAGCCTTGGCATTAGTATGGTCCACAAAGAAGCTTCGCCACTATATGCTCTCACACACTGTATATCTAATTGCAGCATGTAATCCGGTAAAGTACATCATGGAACAACCTACCATCAACAACAGGATTGCTCGATGGGTGGTTATGCTGTCCGAGTTTGATCTGCACTTTCGACCACAAAAGTCCGTAAAGGGGCGTGCAGTTTCTGATTTCCTGGCTGAGTTTCCTACAGGAAGTCCTGACATTGGGGGCTTGGAGTTTAGCGATGAACAAATATTTCAAATTGAAGAGGAAACCTGGAAGCTATACTTTGATGGTGCTGCTAACCAGATGGGATGCGGGGCCGGAGCTCTGTTAGTTTCTCCTGAAGACATACACTTTCCTTTGGCAGTCAAGCTTGACTTTGAAGCTACTAATAATGCTGCTGAGTATGAAGCTTGCATTTTGGGCTTGCGTGTGGCCCTGGAGATGGGAATTAAAAGGCTACGAGTGTTTGGGGACTCCAGTCTTATCGTCAATTAAGCTACTAGTATATGGAAGGTGAAGAGCGAATCCTTAGCACTGTACCAGCAACATTTGTCCAAACTAGCTGAGAAGTTCAACCATATTGAGTTCAAATATCTACCAAGGGGTTACAATGAGTTAGCTGATGCGCTAGCCAAACTTTCATCCATGGTGGCTATGCCCGAAAAGGATCAAGCCCTAGCAGTGACAATGGAGAGGAGAGATTGTCCTGCTCATCAATAGCTAATGATCGGTTCGGTTAGTACTGATGCATGGTTCTTTGATATTTATGCATTTCTGAAAGACGGTTCATACCCGCCAAATACCGAGCGTCGAGCCAGGAGGGCTATCCGGTTAGTGGCCTCTCAATATTGCATTATTCAGGACCGTCTGTATAAGAAGACTACTACGGGAATAAACCTCCTATGTGTTGATAAGGAGGAAGCTGAGGAATTAATGAAATCCACTCACGGAGGGGAGGGTGGACCGCATATGAATGGTAGAATGTTGGTTAAGAAGATCCACAGAGCATGGCATTTCTGGTCGACTATGGAGTCCAATAGTCTCCAATTTGTGAGAAAATGTCAGAAATGTCAAGAATATGCCGATCTCAAACATCAACTGTCCTTTTATTTGACCACTTTGGCCTCACCTTGGCCATTTTCGGTATGGGGAATCGACATTTTAGGGAAGATTTCATCCCAAGGTACAGGATGACATGAATATGTGTTGGTAGCTGTGGAGTACTTCACTAAGTGGGTAGAAGCTGCCTCATACGCAAAAATCACTTCGAAGCATGTGGCCAAGTTCATGCCGAGGAACATCATTTGTAGATACGGGGTGCCACATGAGGTGATCAGTGACAATGGGAGGCATTTCATGGGCGAATTTGCAGCTCTTTTGGCCAATTACAAAGTCCGACATCACCATGCTTCTCCCTATTGGCCACAAACCAATGGAGCGGTGGAGGCTGTAAACAAAACTCTGGTGAAAATTATCAAGAAAATGGCTGTCACTTACAAAGACCGGCCCGACAAGCTTCCTTTTGCACTATAGGGATATCTAACGTCAATTCGGACTGCAACTGGAGCTACTCCATGCTCTTTGGTGTATGGGATGGAAGCAGTTTTGCCAGTAGAAATTGTCGTTCCTTCTTTAAGGATCATTGCTGAAAGTCAAATCCCTGAGGCCAAATGGGCCCGAGCTAGATATGAAGAGTTGGTTTTGTTGGATGAAAGACGACTCCGTGCTCTACATAATATCCAGCTTTATCAGAGTCGGATTTCTCGAGCATTCAATAAGAAAGTCAAAGACCGGGATTCAATAGAAGGAGATCTAGTATTGCAAGAAATGAGAGTAGCAGTACCTCAGGATCCTCGAGGCAAGTTTGCCCCAAACTGGAAGGGTCCCTACATCGTCATTTCTGTCACTCCAGGGGGCGCCGCCCGATTAGCCACGCCCGAGAGAGAGGAGCTCACTCAGCCTGTGAACTTGGATCAGTTGAAAAGATATTATGTTTAAGCCTCTAAGGGTTGGTATCCTTAGCTACTTAGACATGCACTATCTTATAAAAGCAAGCAATCGAACTGCCAACAAGCCACTTGCTTGTGAGAGAAAAAGAAAAAAAAGGAAAAAAGAAAAGGAAAAGAAGAGGCTGACTTGAAAATCTTTTTGAGGCAGGTCAAGCAAAATGAGAGTATAAAAAAAATAAAAAAAAGAAAAAGAAAATGAGAGACTAACTTGAAAATCCTTCGGGACGAGTTAGGTAAAATGAGAGAATAAAAGTGTTGCAGCTGAAGTTGTGCTTTTGAAGGACAAGAAGAAGAAGAATATGGCTTGTGTTAAAATCATTGTAAAACATAAATGTAATACTTTACTTCTTATATCAATAAAAAGAGTATACCTTTTTAATAATAAAATATATAGCACACGCGCTTCTTTCCTTTCATTTCTTTCTCTCCATCCTACTTATTTAAGTATTAAGTCTAGTCCTAGTTGAGTTGGAGTCGGTATAGGCCCATTAGTGCTCATTCGGTCGGATTTGCTTGTTTTTCCTTGCTTGAGTGCGTCTCTTCTTTAGATCCCGACCCAGGATCGTTAGCTACGATGATGCTCTTCAGTTTCGGGGTGTCTCGAAGAGTGAACGCGACGTTCTTTCACGCCAATTGACAACACCAACAGTAGTAGCAAGCCAGCTATGATAAGCATCCGTCGAAGTAGTGGAGATACGGTTAGGAGCAGGTGCTTCCTTTCCAGCCCGTTTCTTCCAGTATTTGATCCACGATTCAATCACCGACCCTTGGAGATGGGTAAGGTCGGGAATCTCGCACGGAGGAAGGGGAATGTCTTGAGGATGCCCCATTTGCTGCATGACTCGATCAGGGAAGTAGTATGTAAGCTCCGTGAGGCCAAACAGAGTGATGTGAGCCGCCTTACGAGAGTGGCTCGAGAAGCATGGCACTTTCCACCATTGAACCCACCAACGGATTTCCTTGTAGTTCTTGAGAAAAATGACCCATTCGTCAAAATTACAGTGGGTGTCAAACTTCCTTTTGCGCTGGCAAAAGTTTGCTAGTTCCGAAGAGGTGATGGGAGAAAAGACCATGTCTAAATGCTCCATAAGCCATATCTACATGTGGAAGGAAGAAAGTGAGAATTTTGGTTGCACATGGACAACTCGGGTAATCCATGCAAAATCAGAGAAAAATAATATCAAAAAAAAGAAAAAAAAAGAAAAAAAAGAGAAAGAACAAAAGAAGGGAAAAAGTGTCGATACTCACTTGAAGAGCAAGGGGACTTCCGCGAAAGGTCTTCTTTGTAGCCCATGAATCGAGACCGAGGAGGGTCTCAGCAATCATCATCGGAGCGGGATTATAACCCCGGGACATCTCATCTACGACGTGGATGAGAGAGATAGGTGCAAAACCCGAACCACCGTGATAAAATAAAAATTCGGATAGAATGCAAAAGACCAAACCTCGCACTCACAACGTCGGGTTGAGTCTAAGCGCCTCGGGTGATTGGAATAATTCCACTAGAGCTTGCAAATTGGCTGTGTTGCCAACCAAGATGTGTCCTAATGCTCGATGATTGAAGTTCGTCAATTCCTCGAATTTTTCGCGATGGTTGTGAGCAAGAGAAGGAGTTGTTGACGGAGCATAAAGATCGAACTTGAACATGCAAGCCCACTCTTAAGGAAGAGGGCACAATTCATTCCAGGAGAAGCGAAAGACATGGAACTTAGGGTCCCAAAAGGTCAAGGCTGCTTTAAGAAACACCCAGTCAATTTTCACTTGCTTTAGGCTCAAAATCAAAGAGAGGTTGTAGTAAGTGAGGAGCCGTTTTTCGGGTTTAGTGAGATTGTTCATTGTTTAGACCCAATTCTGTGTCTAAATACCACCTAAATCCTTAGGATTTTAACTCGTTTCGTGGTTTAATTTCATAAGTTTTCAATGCGTTTTGGTTATTTTTGTAGATTTTGGAGCTTTCGCCGAAAACGTAGCAAACCGGGCCTTTTTATAGCATTTTTGGTGATTTCCCGAGCCGAGCCGGACCGGAAACCGAGGCGGAGTCGACCCGGGACCACACTCCAAACCTTTGGTGCCAATTAGTGAAGTAACGCATGCTACGACCCTCGGATCGAGCGTTACATGCTTTGGAAAGAAGGAAGAAACAAAGGGACGAAAAGAGTAGGGTAGCCCCCGCCACCCTGAGCGTAGCACCCGCTACCATAGGGGGTAGCGCCCGCCACCACAGAGGTAGCACCCGCGACCTGTGCTCAAAGTCAGCCTTGAATTTTCATCTGAAGAAGGTAGCGCCCGCTACCATATGGGTCGCGCCCGCGACCTCCTGATCCCAAGTGAGACCGTGCCCACGGTCTCGTGACCGCACTACGGTCTCGGCTCAAATCGCCTGACCTTTTCACCGATGTAACATGACCCTGACCACGGTCTCATAGACCGTGACCACGGTCTCTCTATGTCCTGCGCGTGTTTTCGGCTTGAAGTGCTGCGTTTTGGCCAACAATTTTTACTTGTATATATATATCTCTTTCACGTTTTCCTAAGGAGGAATCTAGGGATAGACTTAGACATTTGGGAGCTTTGTAATTAACTATTTTAGAGAGAGATTAGTGAGAGATTAATCTAGGGTTTTGGAGATTTGTGTTTGTTATTGAAGATTTGGAGATTCAAACAATTGAAAGATTGTTGGGTCATCTTTTTATTGCTTTCCTTTGTTCATCTACAGCATTTTAATAAGTATTCTCTTCCCTTAACTCCTTTATTAATTACTTTGCTAATTACTTTGCTTGTTCTTTAATTGTTCTTGCTTGTTATTTGATTATCTTGCTTGTTTATGGTTGTTTGATGTTAGAAATCATGTTTAGGTTTGGTTTGGATGTTGTTAGCTTAGTTTTTATCATGATTAATGGATAGAAACCCTATGGGTTAGGGGGTAACTAAGGGTGTGAATGGGTGATTAGGTTTGGGTTAGCAATATTAGTGAGTAATTAGTTGAGAAATCAACTTCCTAATCCTATCCTTCCCTCAAGTGGGATGTATTTGGGTGCGAAAGCATTCCGAATACATCCAACGCTTGTTGGAAGGTAGGAATTAGGATAGTTAGTATTCTAGTTCGCGAAAGCGAATAGAAACTAACTAGGAAATTCCGTTCCTTGAACTCCCCTGGGTCTGTCGATGGACTTTGGGGAAATTAATCCAGACTATCCTTGAAAGAGGAAGCCCGGTGGGTATTTTCTAACGGATTTACCATTTGATTTCCTCTTCTCATTACTCTCTTGTTGCAAACCCATTTCCTCATCCCCGTTTGCATCCCGGAAAGCCTCCGAAGCCCATTTTCCATTCCTTGACCAACCTTAGCTTTGTTTCTTGCGTTGTGATCCCTTCAAACCGATATCCTTACCTTAGCAATCTCATCCCGACCATTGACTTAGTTTCTATGACCAAGGCCGCCAGCTTCCTGAGAGAGAACGAAAATACCGAGGTCTTACGAACCGCTGTACACAAAATGGCGCCATTGCCGGGGAGCCAGCGCGCCTAGTTTTAGTTTCTTGGTTTTTGGTTATTTGAGTTTGCTTTCACGCTAGAAATCAGTTTGTGTCAATCCAAATGAATTTGATGCTTCTTCATTTCTTGTAGGAGGCTTCGCGTTCTAATGGGTGAAGCTCAAGCTGGTTCACCTCGTACCCTTCTATCATATGTCGTTCCATCATTGGGTACGAGAGGCAGTCCTATCATTTTACCACCATTACTACCCGATGTTGTGTTCGAGTTTAAACCGTACTTACTTGAAGTCTTCGAAAGAAACCCGTTTCATGGGGACGATGCTGCTGGAAGTCCCATTGCTCATATTGATAAATTCGAAGATCGGATTAGCTTTATACACATTCCAAAGATATCACCAGAATTTTTGAAGTTGAAATTCTTTCCTCTCACTCTTGCGGGCAAAGTGAAGATATGGCTACAAACATGTCCAACTGGGTTTTATTCTTCGTGGGAGGCACTCAAAGGAGATTTTCTTCACCGTTTCTTTCCGGCGGAGGAGACACACCGACTTCAAGCAGAAATTTTAAGTTTCAAGCAAGGGCCGGAAGAGAGTCTTTTCGACGCTTGGGGGAGATTTAAGAGTCTTCGACGACAATTCCCTCATCATAATTTACCGGATTGGATGTTGCTTCAACATTTCTATCATGGGCTCCATGGTCCTCTTAGAGAATCTGTTGATCATGCATCTGGAGGGATGTTTCTAAAGAAAACTGCGGAGGAAGCCAACATTTTTCTTCACGAGCTATCTCAGAATGTTCCTAGTTGGGGAGACGGCCAAAATTCAGGAAATGGGGACTATTCTTTGGAACACAACCCCATTATCAAATTCCTAATGGCCACCGTTCTCGATTTGCAGAAGAAGATGGTGGACGATGAGGTTTCCAACCAGTTGAACTTAGCCCGAGGTATGCAAACCTTTGCATCCACATCTATTCCCATTGTGCAAGTTTGTAAGTTGTGTTCTGGTCCACATCTCGAGCATCAATGTGTAGAGTATCATCAAGTAGAACATGTGAATGCCGTTTATTCCAACCAACTTTATTCCCATTCTTACGAAGATGATGATCCCGGTTACACTACATTTGCCAATCCAATATTTGATCATGTTTCTCAATTTTATGACCATCATGCACATTTTCAAGAGGAGTTCTCACATCAAACCACCCCACAACCCCAAGTTTCTCAACTATCCCAAGATTCTATGATTGAAAAGTTGTTGCAACAAATTTGGACTAATCGAGAAAGTGATGGTGCTCGCCTTAGAGACCTTGAAACCCAAATGACCCAAGTATACTTTTCTCAACCCATTCAACCTCAACCTATCCAAGGGGAGCAAGTTGAAGCCATTACCCTAAGGAGTGGAAGAAAAATTGAAGAACCTATGGTAGTGGAGGAGAATGTGGAGAAGGAGAGACATTTGGGTGACAAAGAGGGTGATGTGGTAGATGTCTCGGAGGAGGAAGATTTAGTGGAAAAGCAGGAGATTGAGTTAGGCTTGGGTGAGGGAGTCGTGGAGGTTAGTACTGAAGAAGAGGATTTAGAAGTTGAGCAAAACATAGTTGAGGAAAAAGAGGATGATGTTGTGGTTAATGAGGCCGAGGATGAAGAAAAAGAGAAGTTGGAAGAGAGGGTAGAAATTGAGAAAAGACGAGAGAAAGGGAAGGAAGTTTTGAGGGAGGATATTCATGAAAACCTTTTGGAGAAACCCGTTCCATATAGACCACCAGTTCCATTTTCCGGGAGATTGGTTCAACACAAGAACGATGAGAAATTTTCCAGATTTATCGATATGATGAAGAAGCTCCAAGTTAATATACCATTTCTAGATGCTATGGCGGAGGTCCCTTCTTTCAAGAAACATCTGAAGGACCTTTTGAAAAACAAGAAAAGAATCAAGGAGTCATCGACCGTTCATCTCACAGTTAGTTGCAACGCCATTATGGGAAGTAAGTGTCCCGAGAAACTAGCCGATCCGGGTAGTTTCTCTATTCCATGCTTAATTGGTGATATGAGGAGTGATAATGCATTATGTGACTTGGGGGCAAGTGTGAGTGTCATGCCACACTTTATATGTAAGAAGCTGAACATTGATGACTTGACCCCTACAACTATCAATTTGCAACTTGCAGACCAGAGTGTTAGGAGGCCCTTGGGAATATTAGAAGACATCCCGGTTCAAGTGGGAAGTTTCCTTATCCCTTGTGACTTCGTTATTTTGGAGATGGATGAGGATTGGAGAAATCCTATTATTCTTGGTTGACCCTTTTTAGCCATTGCAGGAGCTACCATAGATGTGAAAAGAGGCCGCCTGTCTCTTCGTGTGGGTCGAGATCATATTGATTTTGACATCGACCCTTCAAGAGTGAAATCTCCCAAAGAATCTCATTTTAAGGCCAATGCGGTTGTAGACATGTTGGATGAACCCCAAAAGGAGTCTTATTTCCTTGAAGTTGAGCCCGATGGTTGGGGAGAAATCAAATATCTAAGAGTTTTGCATCCGCTTCCAAGTGAATTTGAGGATATCTACTATGATCATCCTCTCAAGATTATTCCATGGTGGAAGGAGATTTCTTTGAGTGAAACCTATGATGAGTGCAACAAGGTCAATGCGATGATTTTCAAAGGTCCTAGGCCCGGTAAACCACCAAACACCAAATCGAAGTTACTTTCTACTTCTATTTCTTCATGGCCTACAAAGTTTTTAAAGAAGCGAGCCTCGTTCATTTCCAAATTTAGGAAGTGTTGGAAGAGAAGAAGGAAGCGTTGGTGGAGGAAGCCAAAGAAAATTATACCCGGATTTCCTAGGAGAATAACCAAACCACCGGAAGAGTATTCCATGACAACCACAACTCTTTTTGAGAATCGTGGGAAAAAGAGGAAGAAGAATTGGTGGAAAAGGTTGATAATGTTTTTGGTTTGTGTCCCAAGGATCCCAAGAATCAAGTAAAGTATTTAGGTCAAGCTAGGGACCTAAAACTAGCGCTCTATGGGAGGCACCCCATAATTTTTGAAGTTCCTTTCTCATTCTTTTTAGTTTTTACAATTTTTCTAATTTTATTCTTTTTCCTCTCTTTAAATTTTCCTTATAGTTTTCTTTAGGTTTTTCTAATTTTTCTTGTATTTCAATTTTTTTTGTTTCTTTCTTTGTAAATTGAGGTATTAGTTCTAAGTTCAAAAGAAAAAGTTTGAAAAAAAAGAGGGAGGAAAAATGATGTGAAAAATAGAAAAAGTTGGAGTTGAAAAATAAGAAAATTGAAGTTTGAGTGAAAAGAAGTAGTGTGAGTGAGTGAGATGTGAAAAAGAAATAAAAAAATATATATATTTGAGTGTTGGGAGAGTTTAAGAGTTGGAAAATCTTATATTGAATGTGAGGAAGTATGAAAAATTAAGTGTTGAAAGTATGATAATTTTTAGGAGTTGGAATTTTGAATGTTTGGGAGTTGACAGTGCAACAGCAGGTAGCAGGCGCTACCTTAGTCGTAGCAGCCGCTACGCAGCAAGCAACAGCAGCAGCAGGCAGCTTCCAGCAGGCGTCGCACCCGCGAGCCTGTCTGTAGCGCCCGCTACCATCGCTCACCAGCAGCCCACCGCAGCTGCGGTAGAAAGCACCGTGCCTACGGTGACACGAGCAGCGCCCAGCCGCTCCAGCAGGTGTCGCGCCCGCGACAGTGTCGTTCGCGCCCGCGACCTGACACTGCCAGCGGCTTAATTCGGCCCTAAAATCCCGACTTTTCTCACTTCTCTCATTTCTTTTCTCACACCCTCGACTCTCTCTCTCTCACAGCCCTCAGCGACCGCGAAACCCCCTCACTCACACCCTTCCATCCCTCTCAACTCTCAAATTCCTCTCACATCTCTCCCCATTCTCGAATTCCAAACCTTAATTCCCCTCCTCTGCTGCGAATTTCTGCTGCTAGGTTTCGAAATTCTGCCCAGATCCAGTCCCAATTCGTGCGCCATTGTTCAAGTGTTTGGTATACACAGCTAAGTGAGGTATTTCTTGTGTAAATTGTGCGAATTTCCTTCCCTTCTCATCTGTATTGGTTCGTTTTCCATGCTTTGCATAGTTGGTTTCAATTTTGCCAATTTTTACACACGTTCTGCCTTGCTATTTGCTGAGATTGGGTGTGTTGAATTCGAATGTTGGTTCTTGCTTAGTGTCTGTATGATTAAGTTGTTGTTTTTCATCCGTTGAAAGCACATACACACTCTTGTTACACTATGAGTTCTTGTCAACATACACATTCACACAGTAAACTGTTTTAGTGTGCTGTTTTGGAATTCGTCTTTTACATGCTGTGTTAATTCACTAGTGGTTAGTGCGATTAACTGTCGAAATTCATTTGTCAAAGCACAAGTATGCTAGTTGCTCTAAAAGACTGTCGATTTTCACACACACTTGCATTGTGAGCTGAGTTAGTAAGCTGTCTCTGTGCTATTCTTGCGTTCTATTTGTGTGTTGTGTGTATTGCTCATTTTGACAAGCAAGAATCGTTTCTCCTTGGTGAATACAAGTTCAAAGTGCTCCGATCTGAGGTAATCCCTTGTGTAACTTGTGCATAATATTTTCAAACTCACGAGTTTGTTGCTTGTGTCGATTGTTTTTGGTTTACCTTGGAGTTTAGGCACTATATTTGCAAGGTTCTTGCCACGTCTTGCTTTTAGTTCATCATGAGTGGAAGGAGCAAGCGTTCACGAGTCGAGGAAGCTTCTTCATCGCAACCAGGACCATCCTTATCTACAAAGGACCGTTACAAAGCGCAACCGGCCACACTAATTCGGTGTGAACCTGATGCGGATGTGACTTTCCGAGATGAAGAGCATAGACAACGGTACGAAGCACTCCAAGCACAGAAAATATGTGCACCGGATATTTATGATGCGGCAACGATCGAAGCCATCTATTGCAAGCCAAGCTTCGATTATCTCATTCGTGTTCTTGGTTGGGAGGTATTCATCATGATCGATGAATCGATTGTGGACCAGCCCATCCTCGAGTTTTTAAGCTCCTTGAAAGTTCACGATGATGGCAAGAAAGATGCGCATTTTGAATACCGGGTCGCCAACAAAGATAAGAAGTGCTCCTTGAAGCGTTTTTGCCGAAAGTTGGGGTTGCCCGAGGATGGGAGATTTTATGAGCGATGTGCGAATTTTGATGAGCAGCAGGCAATGAAGGACTTGACCTGTTGGAGGAGGATGAATCATGGCACGAGAAATGGACAACCACGCTATAATTGCTCCCGCAACTCTAAGGGGCGTGATTTTTGCAATCTAGTTGTTCGAATCTTCCATAGAATTGTGACTAGTTCAGTGTTTGGGAGAGATGATGGACGCCCCAAGGTTCGGAAATATGATCTCTTTGTGATCTACAATACAGTGAGGGGTAAAAAAGTAAACACCGGATCTTGTATTCTACATTGTCTTCGGGAGATTAGCATGGAACCCCGACCTACTACTATTGGGATGGGGCACATCATCTGCCCCTTCCTAGTTCAAGAGGGTTTCAGGAAATATTTGAAGAAGTGGACTCCACGCTATCATCCGGATCCTATCGACAAAGTCCGGTTGCAGAAAATGAATATCCTCGCCAATTACCCAACTGCCACGATCTATTTCCATGGGCATGACAACAAAACAGAGATTCTCTTGGACCCGGACCATGCTAAACAATGGTTGGATATCACTAAGGAACGCAACTGGTCTTGTGGTCAGGTTCCTAGTGATCGCAAGGTGGGTGGTCCAGATGTGTATAGTGGTGAAGAGGAGGACAATGAAGAGGAAGAAGAGGAAGAAGAAGAGGAGGATCCCAGCCATGGCGAAGCTAGTGGAAGTAGAAATCATCCGTGGGACGCTTTGCTTGAGCATTCAACTCTCAATTTGATCAAATGAGGGTTGACATTCGAGAACAACGAACGCTACTCCAAGGTCAGCATAATCTGTTAGAGACCCAACAAGAGTTGCTACGCGTGCCAGTGATCACGCTCAACAATGTGCATGCACATCTTCAAAGGCACGAGGAGTACCTTCAGCAACAAAACCAGTATTGGCGTGACTGGGGGTATTATCACTACTCCATTGCAAACCATCCCCCGGCACCACCAGAGTATATAAACCACCACTACCCCACCTACTTTCCATATTATCCATATCCTCCCCCGGGAGGATCCGAGCAATAATTTGTAAGTGCCCCCACTCCCACTTTACTCTCTTCATTGATTTTATTTACAGGGGGTGCTTTATGGAAAAGTTGGGAGGTGTGTCGGTTAGTTGGTTTTGTTGAGTTCGTTGCCCCCATGGTTTAAGTTGTTTTGTTTTCATTGCTTCATCATTGGTTAGGCCGGTTATGAGAGTTGATTCACCCTCAATTCCCGCCTCAAACTAGTGAGATTCGGGGTTGAGGCTAGCTAGTGTCAACGTAAATTTTGTGAATAGTTTGTCTTTTCTTTTGTTCTTTAGCTAGTGTCTTGTTTTTGTTTTTGTTCTTTTTTCTTTATGCATGTGAACACTCACACTTATTATGTTTTTCTTGTTTATTCCTAACCCGAGTGTGATGTTTTCCTGGATCGCGGATTGGTTCGCTATTTATTTGAAGACCCCGAGGTAACCTCTTTCCGTACTCTTTGAATGTGTATATATTGATCCTTGTTGCATGCTTGATTTTTCTTTTGGGTGGCGAGCCCCTTTGAGTGTTTGTGTTGGGATTATATTGCTGTTGGAGCCATGTGGGCTCGGGTCGCCACCATTTGCTTGCTAGTTGTTTTTGTTTGTTTGTCTTTGTAGGTTCTCTACCCTTTTCTTGTGACACCTTCCCACAATGAGGACATTGTGGCGTTTTAAGTGTGGGGGGGGGGGAGATATTCTGTTTCAAGGGTAGATCACCTAGCATTTTTGTTTTTGTTTTCTAGTTTTTGCCTAAAATCCGAAAAAAGAAAAAAAATCGTGTGAAAAAGGAGAAAAAAAAGGAGTGAAAGCCTTAAAAGTTTTTCTTTCAGTTTTGTTTTCGCTTTGTTTTTGCTTTGTTTCTTGGATCTTGTTGTCGAAATTGAGAAGTCGTTCTTAAACTTCTTTAAAAGAAACAGGTCTGAGCGTTTTCGACCCTATCTCGGGTACTAGTCATGACTTATTACTTTAGATGTCCTTCATTGAGTGTCTAGCGAAACCCCCGATTCCTTTCACGTTCTGGTTGAAGTCGGGAGATTCTAGGGGTTTGTGTCCGAGCTTGTTTTGTTTCCCTTTTTAGCAAATGCAAAGTCAAAAAGAAAGAAAAAGAAAGAAAAGCTACAATAACCGGATTAAGTGGAGCGTGTCGCTGAATGACATCAACCACAATACACTTAGCCAACCTACACGAGCCCGGTATTCGTGGTACGGCATTGGATACCCCTTAACCCTCCTCCTATATCGCTTTGCGACGGAGAGGCGAATGGAAAAGACTGTGTTGGGAGGGTATACCCCTTATATGGGCCGTCCAATTCCCGAAAGTAAGGCTAATACCGACCTTTAAAAAGAAAAAAAAAAAGAGAAAAAGAAAAAGCAATTTTGTTGGGATTACCCAACCCGAAAAGAAAAGTTTAAGCGTTAATAAAGTGTGGGGCCTCTCCTTGCATCACCTACGGCCCTCACCAAGCCAAGGGCGACCAAATGCGAGGAAGGGCATCTCGTTCCATGTTCGTTTTGTTGTTTTTGAGCTCGGGCATGAGTCCTTGGAGTCTTTTGGATTCGGTTGGAACCCACTAGCAGTTACGCACATGGGGTTTTGCTTGACATTAAGTGTAAGACTTCGAAAATCTCAAAGACTGACTTTTGCTTAGGATAGGTGTTTGTGAGACGCTCATAACGGTTTCTTTTGGAGGCTTAATAACGTTTTCTTAGTTTAGGTTGCGCGATCCTTTGAATCAAATCCCTTGTTTTTCTTTTTTCTTGTTTTCTTCGGTTTTGTTATCACTTTCCCTCTCTCCTTTTTCTTTAGCTTTTGTGGGTATAGCCGCTACAAACCCTCACGAGTTCACCTCGTCCACCCGGGCTACCGGGGGGTTCAAAGGGCTTGGTGCATACGCTAAATGCACTCGTTTCCTCCCACGACAGAGGAGTTGGTGTTTAGTTTTCTTATTTGTCTTGTTTTGTTTTGCTCAGGACGAGCAAAAGTTTAAGTGTGGGGGGTGTTTAGACCCAATTCTGTGTCTAAATACCGCCTAAATCCTTAGGCTTTTAACTCGTTTCGTGGTTTAATTTCATAAGTTTTCAATGCGTTTTGGTTATTTTTGTAGATTTTGGAGCTTTCGCCGAAAACGTAGCAAAACGGGCCTTTTTATAGCATTTTTGGTGATTTCCCGAGCCGAGCCGGACCAGAAACCGAGGCGGAGTCGACCCGGGACCACACTCCTAACCTTTGGTGCCAATTAGTGAAGTAACGCATGCTACGATCCTCGGATCGAGCGTTACATGCTTCGGAAAGAAGGAAGAAACAAAGGGACGAAAAGAGTAGGGTAGCCCCCGCCACCCTGAGCATAGCACCCGCTACCATAGGGGGTAGCGCCCGCCACCACAGAGGTAGCACCCGCGACCTGTGCTCAAAGTCAGCCTTGAATTGTCATCTGAAGAAGGTAGCGCCCGCGACCTCCTGATCCCGAGTGAGACCATGCCCACGGTCTCCAGGACCGTACCTACGGTCTCTCGAAGCTCGAAATCGCCCGACCTTTTTCGCTGGACAGAACATGACCGTGGCCACGGTCTCCCTATGTCCTGCGCATGTCTTGGCTTGAAGTGCTGCGTTTTGGCCAACAATTTTTACTTGTATATATATATATATATATATATATATATATATATATATATATATATATATTTATTTATATATATATATATATATCTTTCACGTTTTCCTAAGGAGGAATCTAGGGATAGACTTAGACATTTGGGAGCTTTGTAATTAAGGGTTTTAGAGAGAGATTAGTGAGAGATTAATCTAGGGTTTTGGAGATTTGTGTTTGTTATTGAAGATTTGGAGATTCAAACAATTGAAAGATTGTTGGGTCATCTTTTTATTGCTTTCCTTTGTTCATCTACAGCATTTTGATAAGTATTCTCTTCCCTTAACTCCTTTATTAATTATTTTGCTAATTACTTTGCTTGTTCTTTAATTGTTCTTGCTTGTTTGATTATCTTGCTTGTTTATGGTTGTTTGATGTTAGAAATCATGTTTAGGTTTGGTTTGGATGTTGTTAGCTTAGTTTTTATCATGATTAGTGGCTAGAAACCCTATGGGTTAGGGGGTAATTAAGGGTGTGAATGGGTGATTAGGTTTGGGTTAGCAATATTAGTGAGTAATTAGTTGAGAAATCAACTTCCTAATCCTATCCTTCCCTCAAGTGGGATGTATTTGGGTGCGAAAGCATTCCGAATACATCCAACGCTTGTTGGAAGGTAGGAATTAGGATAGTTAGTATTCTAGTTCGCGAAAGCGAATAGAAACTAACTAGGAAATTCCGTTCCTTGAACTCCCCCGGGTCTGTCGATGGACTTTGGGGAAGTTAATCCGAACTATCCTTGAAAGAGGAAGCCCGGTGGGTATTTTCTAACGGAGTTACCATTTGATTTCCTCTTCTCGTTACTCTCTTGTTGCAAAACCCATTTCCTCATCCCCGTTTGCATCCCGAAAAGCCTCTGAAGCCCATTTTCCATTCCTTGAACGACCTTAGCTTTGTTTCTTGCGTTATGATCCCTTCAAACCGATATCCTTACCTTAGCAATCTCATCCCGACCATTGACTTAGTTTCTATGACCAAGGCCGCCAGCTCCCTGAGAGAGAACGACAATACCGAGGTCTTACGAACCGCTGTACATTCATCCACGAGTTAAGTTTTCTCTCGAAAGCCATAGTTGGGATGAGAAAATAGATTGAGAAGAATGAGATTGTGGTGAATTCTCAACAACAAGGCATGCTTATATAGCCTCGGCTGTACACTGTACACGGTTGCCCAATCAGACCCTAGGGGATGTACACAGCGTCTCGCATCACGCATCCGGATGAACCACTGTGCCTGTCACCGTGTGTAGGCCAACCGGCCACAGGGAAGGGGGATGAACTCATTTTATGAGTTCACACCCCTACGTGCATGCATCCAGGAGGGAAAAAACGCGTTTGTGCATGGCTCCTACGTGTTTGAATTGCCATCATCTCCATCATCATCATCATCATCATCGATTTTGAGCCACCGACAGAGTTTCGGTGAAGTCTCGACAACCAGGGCCATCGGCAGACTTTCAATTCAGTCCTAGTCCTGAGCCATCGGTAGAGTTTCGATGAAGTCTCAACCCCCAGGCCATCGACATCGCGATTAATGAAGTCCTTCGGCATTGAACATGCCAACAATCATCAACATCGACACTGGGAAAAACTGGAATCAACACTGGGAAAGACCAGAAAATCAACCCTAAGAGCCATCGGCATCACGACTGATAAAGTCTTTCCAGCGAGTAGAGCATCAGTCTTGCTCGAGATCACCAATCGGTGCAAGTTCGCCAACCACGACACAGGACCTAGCTTCTAAGTGTCAGCCCACATCTCTAAGTAGGACGTCATCAAACGTCCGCGATCATATCAAGTAGGACGTTATCAAACGTCCGAGATCATCTTAAGTAGAGCATCATTCTAGCTCGAGATCAACCCCGACAGAGGCGCATGTCGTCCATAATCGCGATGCAGGACTTAGCTTCCAAGCATCACCCCAGGCTTTGAACTCCAAAATCATATCTATAGGCTTTGCAATCAAAGTCATATCCACAGGCTTTAAACTCCAAAGCCATATCTCGACCGGTGTCCATCAAATCAAGTCTACTTTGATTTTCGTCCTATCCTCGGACTCAATCAAAATGGGGGCTCTCTGTAGACATCGGGATTTGGCACATAAATATATAGCTTAACTATATATAACGAAGCAAAAATAAAGAACGAGAAGTCAATTGATAAGCTAGATTTTAGCATAGATTTTATACACCTTTTTAATGTAATTTTATTATTTCTTTTTCAAAAATTACTTACAGGTACCCTAACTTTTGAAGAAACAATTTTTTGGTACCCTAACTTTTCAAAACTAATTTTGAGGTACCCTTACTTTTAGGATTAGGAATTTTGGTGAAACTCCGATTGATTCAAATCATTTTCGTCCACAAAAACAAACGGCATTTTCATCTACAATACACTTAATCAATTTCCCGCCTAAAATTCACCGGTGAATTCAAATCATTGGCCGGAAATTCACCTAATTATTTCTAATTCTAAAAGTTAGGGTACCCCAAAATTAGTTTTTAAAAGTTGGGGTGCGGAAAAACATTTCACCAAAAGTTAGGGTACCCCTAAGTAATTTTTTGTTTCTTTTTTATGTATTTTTAGTTAGAAAGTTAGGAGATTAGAAAATAAGGGAAGTCAAGCCATGCAAGCCATGCAAGTCACATCCCAAGAGGTCCCAAGATCGAATCCTCACAAAAACACTCAAAACGACTCTCAAAAGCTAAATAGCACATGCCATCTCCGTCTAGTGTGAACCTCATATTCCCTAGGTTGGTTGACTTCACACTCCACCGTACATGCATGCATGGACGAAGCTGGTGCCTCCCCCCAGGCGTAGTGGCCGACCGGCCTACACACACCGAGCACACGTAGTCAATTGACCACGAGTTGCCGTCCATCTCCATACACTCCGCCTACTGCCTAGAAACTTGCGTTGTTGACTGTCACAGCCGAGGTGAATGCATGTGTATGTATATGCATGTATTGTCCACCCTCTACTCCCCCTATAAATACCACCCTTCTCTCAAGCCAAACTTACTCAATAATTCACCCATTTCTCCTCCTACACTTTCATTCATCCATTCTCTCATTCCTCTCATCTCTCTAATCTCTATTCTACTATCATCATTCTACCATCTTTTCAATCACCTTTCCACCACTTCCTTACCTCCACAATCTCCTATTCTATCCTCCCTTAAGCCTATAAACCCTTATCCTATCCATTCTTACATAAACACCACAAAAGCCTAGCCTTATACCACCCAAAACACCACTAAAAAGCCATAAAAGAGCCTTTTCATCATCTCTAATCTCCACCATATTCTCACCACCATTCTCTTCATTTCTTCATCCTCTTAAACTCCTAATCTATACTCTCATCCTATCCTCCCTCATCTCCACATAATCTCTGTAACGTGGTTTTTGTACCCCAATTTTTGTATCGTTCTTCTCGAGGAGCTAGGGGCCTTGGCTAAGAAACTCGGTCTAAGGTCGGGTTAAGATCGCTAGGTAAGGCAATGGGTTGAAAAAGGCGGTCACAAAGCAACAAATAAATCTAAGGTCAGTCAAGGTGAAACAATGGGTTTTGGGGGCTTTTCGGGATGCAAACGGGAACAAGGAGATAGGTTTTGCAACAAGAGAGCAAGAAGGAAGAAAATCAAGTGGCAATTCCGCTAGAAAATACCCACCGGACTTCCTCTTTCAAGGATAGTCCGGATTAACTTCCCCAAAGTCCACCACGGACCCGGGGGGTTAATGAAACGGAATTCCCTAGTTAGTCTCTACTCACTCTCATGAGTAAAGTGCTAACTGTCCCAATTCCAACCTTCCGACACAAGTCTTGGATGTGTTCAGGGACTTTCGGACCCAAATACATCCCACTTGAGGGAAGGAATGGAGTGGGAAAAGTGATTTCCCAACTAATTACTCACTATTATTGCTAACCCATACTTAATTACCCATTCACACCCTTAATTACCCCCTAACCCATTAGGGTTCTAGCCACTACCCATGATAAAAATTAAGCTAACAACATCCAAACCAACCCTAAGCATGATTTCTAACATCAAACAACCATAAACAAGCAAAACAATTGAAATAGCAAGCCAAGCAATTAAACAAGCAAGAATGTAATTAGCAAAACAATTAATAAAAGAGTTAAGGGAAGAGAATACTTATCAAAATGTTGTAGATGAACAAGGAAAAGCAATAAAAAGATGATCCAGCAATCTCTCAATTGTTTGAATCCCCAAATCTTCAACAACAACTCAAAATCACCAAAACCCTAGATTAAACTCTCACTAATCTCTCTCTTAAAATCACTAATACAAAGCTGGAAATTCAAGTCTAAAACTCTCAAAAGCCCCCCTAAGATAATCGTCAAAGAGGAGTATAAATACAAGGCAAAACAGTTTGGCAAAATGCAGCACTTCAAGCCGAAAACACGCGCAGAAAGTTGGAGACCGCAGGTGCGGTCTCTCGCTGCCCAGGGAAGGTAGCGGGTGCCACGCATGAAAACTGCTGGGCGATTCTTCCTTCGTAAGACCGCAGGTGCGGTCTTCACTGACCGTAGGTGCGGTCTTCTTCGGGGACTTAGCTTCCTGTTCAAGCGTAGCGGCTACCGCGGGTGTTATCTCTAGGACCGTAGATACGGTCCTCTTCGGGCAGCCAGGGGTAGCGGGTGCCACACCCAGGTTGACGGGGGCTACCCTCCTCTTTTCTTCCTTTTGTTCCTTCATTCCAAGGCATGTAACGCCCGCTACAAGGGTCGTAGCGGGTGTTCTCTCACTAATTAGTACCAAATGAAGGGAAAGTGATCCCTGGTCAACTTCGCCTCGGCTCTCGGTCCAGCTCGGCTTGGGAAATCACCAAAAATGCTCTAAAATGGCCCGTTTTACCTCGTTTTTGTGTAAAATGCAAAAACCTACAAAATAACCAAAAACATACTAAAAAACCATGAAAATAAACACGAAACGAGTCAAAAGCCTAAGAATTAAGGCGTTATTTAGACACAAAATTGGGTCTAAACAACCCCCCCTCCCCCCCACACTTAAACTTTTGCTCGTCTCGAGCAAAACAAAACAAAAACTACCTAGACTAACACAAACCCCTCTGTCGTGGGAGAGAAACGATTGCATTTAACGTATGCACCAAGCCCTTTGAACCCCCTGGCAGCCCGGGTGGACGGGATGGACTCGTGAAGGTTTGTAGCGGCTCTACCCACAAAAGCCAAAGAAAAAGGAGAGAGGGAAAGTGAAAAACAAAACCAAAGAAAACAAAGGAAAAGGAAAAACAGCAGCTTCGCTTCAAAGGATCTTGAAATCTCAATTAGGAAAACGTTATTAATCCTCTAAAAGGATCCGTTATGAGCATCCCACAAGCACCTATCTCAAGCAAATGTCAATCTTAGAGGTTTTCGATCCCCTACACCTCATGCCAAGCAAAATCCCATGTTCGTAAGTGCTAGTGGGTTCTAACTGATTCCGATCGACCCCAAAGACTCACGCCCGAGCTTAAAAACAGACGAAACGAACAAGGAAAGAAAAGAGTTGTCCTTCCCCGCATTTGGTCGCTCTTGGCTTGGTGAGGGTCGTAGGTGATTTAAGGAGAGGCCCCACACTTTATTAACACTTAAACTTTTTTCTTTTTGGGGTTGGGTAATCCCAACAAATTTTTAAAGCTTAACGATCGAGGCTAGTTTTGCGGGAATTGCAACGGCCCATAATTGGGGTCTACCCTCCTAACACAGTCTTTTCCATACACACCTCCGTTGAGAATTCGATATAGGAGGAGCTTAAGGGGTAATAGCGTCGTACCGCTAATACCGGTCCCGGTAGGTCATCTAGCTTTATGGTGGTTTGATGTCGTTCAGCCGACCCGCCCCACTTAATCCGATTATTTAGCTTTGCTTTCCTTTTTCTTTCTTTTGCTTTTGCTTTTTTTTTCTCTTTTTGCTTTTTAGAAAACAAGCTCGGACGCGAATCCTTAAAATCTCCCACTTTCAACCAGAACGTGAAAGGAATCGGGGATCTCGCTAGACACTCAATAAAGGGAATCTAATTAAGATGACGACAATCACCCGAGATAGGGTCGAAAATGCTCAGACCGATTTCTTTTACAGAAGATTAAGAACGACTTCTCAATTTCGACAACAAGATCCAAGAAACAAAGCAAAAATAAAAACAAAACAAAAAACGAAAACTTTTAAGGTTTTTCACTCCCTTTTTTCTCCTTTTTCACACACAAATTTTTCAAATTTTAGCCTAAAAAGAAAATAAAAAAGCTAAGTGATCTACCCTTGAAGTAAATATAACTCTCCCCCCACATTTAAAACGCCACAATGTCCTCATTGTGGGAAGGGTGTCACAAGAAAGGGTAGAACAACCACAAAAAGCATAATAAAACACCTAGCAAGCAATTGGTGGCGACCCAAGCCCACACGGCTCCAACAGCAAGATAATCCCAACACAGACACTCAAAGGGGTTCGCCACTCAAAAGAAAATCAAGCATACAACAAGGATCATAGGATATTCAACTCAAAAAGAGAAGAGCGGAGAGATATTATCTCGAGTTCTTCAAAACAAATGATTACTCAATCCGCGATCCGTGATAGCCAAGCAAAGGGTTAGGATTTTCAAGTAAAAACAATCAAAGCTCGTAAGATCCGCATGCAAGATTAGAAACATGAAAAAGAGACTAACTAAGAAAAACTAGAAATTAACTCAAAAGAAAGAAATAAAAATATGGGTTGCCTCCCATAAAGCGCTTGTTTAAGGTCCCGAGCTTGACCTAATTACTTACTTGATTCTCGATAGGTGTAGTGTGCATGAGACAAACATGGTTAACTTTTTCCACCAACTCTTCTTCCTTCTCCTCCCGCGCACTCTAATAGAACTCATGAAAGATCCAAGATGATCCTCCGATGGTCTAGTCAACTCCGAAGGAATCAAAGGTGATGGCCTCTTCGCTTTGCTCCACCAGAATTTCTTCCTCCTTTTCCATCGCTTCCTCTTCTTACGCAAATATGGAGCATGCCTCTTTGAAGACATAGTAGGCCGGATAGAAAGAGAAGATAACCCCGGCTTGATATTCGGTGATGTGCCGGGTCTCGGGCCTTGGAAAGCCATCTCCTTCAGTTTCATATTTTCCATATATGTTTCACCTAAGGCAATCTCCCTCCTCAAAAGCACGGTGTTGAGGAAATCGCCATGGAAGGTGAAACCATCTCCATGAAGCTCGAAATGAATAGATTTAGGGTGACTTTCTCTACCCCAATCATCCGGTTCCACAATGAGTAAGCACGGCTCTTCTTGGTGCTCATCCATAATAACAACCACTGCATTGACCTTGAACCGTGACTCCTTGTGAGGGTTCTTTCTCGAAGGATCAAGGTCAAAATCAATATGTTCTCTCCCCACATTTAGAGACAAATGGCCTCTTTTCAGATCAATAATTGCTCCCGCAGTGGCCAAAAAGGGGCGACCAAGAATAATAGGGCTTCTCCAATCTTCATCCATCTCCAAAATAACGAAGTCACAAGGGATAAGGAAACTTCCCACTTGAACCGGGATGTCTTCTAATATTCCCAAGGGCATCCTAACACTCCGGTCAGCAAGTTGCAAGCTAATAGCTATAGGGGTCAAGTCATCAAGGTTCAACTTCTTACAAATTGAGTGTGGCATGACACTCACACTTGCCCCCAAATCGCATAATCCATTATCAATCCTCATATCACCAATTAAGCACGGTATGGAGAAACTACCCAGATCGGCAAGTTTCTCGGGAGTCTTACTCCCCATAATGACATTGCAACTGAGAAGAACGGTCGATGACTCTTTGATTCTCCTTTTGTTTGTCAAGAGGTCATTAAGATGTTTCTTGAAAGAAGGGACCTCCGCCATGGCATCAAGAAAAGGAATATTGACTTGGAGCTTTTTCAACATCTCAATAAATCGCACAAACTTCGCCTCATTTTTATGTTGAATCAATCTCCTAGGAAAAGGTACTGGTGGTCTATATGAAACGGGTTTATCCAAAAGGTTTTCATGAATATCCTCCCTCAAGACTTCTTTTCCTTTCTCTCGTCTTTTCTCAATCTCTACCCTCTCTTCCAACTTCTCTTTTTCCTCATCCTCGGCCTCATTAACCACAACATCATCCTCCTTCTCCTCAACTATGTTTTGCTCAACTCCTAAATCCTCCTCTTCAGTACTATCCACCACAACTCCCTCACTCTCTCCTAAAGATCTCTCCTCTTTCACATTCTCCTCCATTACCATAGGTTCTTCAATTTTTCTTCCACTCCTTAGGGTAATAGCTTCAACTGTCTCCCCTTGGATAGGTTGAGGTTGAATGGGTTGAGAAAGGTATATTTGTTGAGCAACTTGGGTCATTTGGGTTTCAAGGTCTCTAAGGCGAGCACCCTCACTTTCTTGGTTAGCCACAATTTGTTGCAACAACTTTTCAATCATAAAATCTGGGGATGGTTGAGAAAATTGAGATTGTGGGGTGGGTTGATGTGAGAACGCTTCTTGAAAATATGCATGATGGTCATAAGGTTGAGAAACAGGGTTAAACACCAGGTTGACAAACGTGGTATAACTAGGATCATAATCCTCATAAGAATGGGAATAAAGTTGGTTGGAATAGATGGCATTCACATGTTCTACTTGAACATACTCCACACATTGATGCTCGAGATGTGAACCAAAACACAATTTACAAGTATGCATATTAGGAATAGGAGTGGATGCAAAGGTTTGCATACCTCAGGCTAAGTTCAACTGGTTGGAAACCTCGTCATTCACTATCTTCTTTTGCAAATCAAGGACGGTAGCCATTAGAAGTTTGATAGTGGGGTTGTGTTCCAAAGAATGATCCCCATTTCCTGAATTTTGGCCGCCTCCCCAACTAGGAACATTCTGAGATAGCTCATGAAGAAAAATGTTGGCTTCCTCCGCAGTCTTCTTTAAGAACATCCCTCCGGAAGCACGATCAATAGATTCTTTGTATGAATCAAAAAGCCCATAAAAAAATTGTTGAAGTAGCATCCAATCCGGTAAATTATGATGTGGACATTGGCGTTGAAGACTTTTAAATCTCCCCCAAGCCTCAAAAAGATCTTCTCCGGGCTCTTGCTTGAAAGACATAATAACTTGCCGGAGTCGATAAGTTTCATCCACTAGGAATAATCGGTGCAGGAAATCTCTTCTAAGTACCTCCCATGAAGAATATGTGCCAGGAGGGCACGTTTGAAGCCATGTCTTCGCTTTCCCCGTAAGATTTAGAGGAAAGAACTTCAATTTCATAAATTCATAAACCGGGAACTTGCATGAAACTAATCCGATCTTCAAATTTCTCGATGTGTGCAATAGGACTCTCGGATTTGTCTCCATAAAACTGATTGCTCGAGAAGACTTCAAGTAAGTACGGTTTGAATTTGAATACGACATCGGGTGGTAACGGTGGTAAAGTGATAGGGTTGCCTCCCGTACCCAATGATGGAACGACATATGATAAAAGGGTACGGGGTGAACCAGCTTGGCCCTCCGCCATCAGAACTCAAAACCTCCTACAAGAAATACAGAAGCATCAAATTTATCGGGAATTGGAACAAACTAGTTTCTAGCATGAAAGCAATCTAAAACAACTCAAGACCAAGAAACTAAGCTAGGGGCGCTTGCTCCCCGGCAACGGTGCCATTTTGTGTAACGTGGTTTTTGTATCGTTCTTCTCTAGGAGCTAGGGGCCTTGGCTAAGAATCTCGGTCTAAGGTCGGGTTAAGATCGCCAGGTAAGGCAATGGGTTGAAAAAGGCGGTCACAAAGCAACAAATAAATCTAAGGCCAGTCAAGGTGAAACAATGGGTTTCGGGGGCTTTTCGGGATGCAAACGGGAACAAGGAGATAGGTTTTGCAACAAGAGAGCAAGAAGGAAGAAAATCAAGTGGCAATTCCGTTAGAAAATACCCACCGGACTTCCTCTTTCAAGGATAGTCCGGATTAACTTCCCCAAAGTCCACCACGGACCCGGGGGGTTAATGAAACGGAATTCCCTAGTTAGTCTCTACTCACTCTCATGAGTAAAGTGCTAACTATCCCAATTCCAACCTTCCAACACAAGTGTTGGATGTGTTCGGGGACTTTCGGACCCAAATACATCCCACTTGAGGGAAGGAATGGAGTGGGAAAAGTGATTTCCCAACTAATTACTCACTATTATTGCTAACCCATACTTAATTACCCATTCACACCCTTAATTACCCCCTAACCCATTAGGATTCTAGCCACTACCCATGATAAAAATTAAGCTAACAACATCGAAACCAACCCTAAGCATGATTTCTAACATCAAACAACCATAAACAAGCAAAACAATTGAAATAGCAAGCCAAGCAATTAAACAAGCAAGAAAGTAATTAGCAAAACAATTAATAAAAGAGTTAAGGGAAGAGAATACTTATCAAAATGTTGTAGATGAACAAGGAAAAGCAATAAAAAGATGATCCAACAATCTCTCAATTGTTTGAATCCCCAAATCTTCAACAACAACTCAAAATCACCAAAACCCTATATTAAACTTAAATCACTAATACAAAGCTGGAAATTCAAGTCTAAAACTCTCAAAAGCCCCCCTAAGATAATCGTCAAAGAGGAGTATAAATACAAGGCAAAACAGTTTGGCAAAACGCAGCACTTCAAGCCGAAAACACACGCAGAAAGTTGGAGACCGCAGGTGCGGTCTATGAGACAGCAGGTGCGGTCTCTCGCTGCCCAAGGAAGGTAGTGGGTGCCACACGTGAAAACTGTTGGGCGATTCTTCCTTCGTAAGACCGCAGGTGCGGTCTTCACTGACCGTAGGTGCGGTCTTCTTCGGGGACTTAGCTTCCTGTGCAAGCGTAGCGGCTACCGCGGGTGCGGTCTCTAGGACGTAGGTACGGTCCTCTTCAGGCAGCCAGGGGTAGCGGGTGCCACACCCAAGGTGACGGGAGCTACACTCCTCTTTTCTTCCTTTTGTTCCTTCCTTCATTCCAAGGCATGTAACGCCCGCTACAAGGGTCGTAGTGGGTGTTCCCTCACTAATTAGTACCAAATAAAGGGAAAGTGATCCCGGGTCAACTTCGCCTCGGCTCTCGGTCCGGCTTGGCTCGGGAAATCACCAAAAATGCTCTAAAATGGTCCGTTTTACCTCGTTTTTGTGTAAAATGCCAAAACCTACAAAATAACCTAAAACATACTAAAAAAACCATGAAAATAAACACGAAACGAGTCAAAAGCCTAAGAATTAAGGTGTTATTTAGACACAAAATTGGGTCTAAACAATCTCCCATAAACCCCCCCAAAAAAAACTCCACAAAAAGCTTACCTTTCTACTACCCAAAAACCCCACAAAAAGAGCCTTTTTATACCCTTTTCCCATCCCTCTTTCTTATCATCTTTTACCATCCTTTCTACCATTATCTTGGCACTTGGAGGGGAGGCATCAAGGAGGATTCGTCAAGCATCTAAAGGCTAGGCAAGGCTTTCTCCAACGAGGTTACAATGTAAGCTTTAAGTTGTTTTCTTTTTCCTTGTAAATATATAATTGTGTATATTTGTATCTTCTTTATTTTGTATCATTCTTGTTGCATGATTCAATGAAATAATTCTATAAAGTATTCATTCATTTCCCTTCCAAACTTTATCAAAAGCACATTTTAAACTTTTAGTAGAGTCTTTTCTTTTGTGAGAGGCGAACTCTTAAAGTTTACTTTTCGAGTTCGTAGCCTTACCCCCGAATCCATTCTTGGGTTTCGCAGGCGGAGTCTTTCTTTCTTTTCTTTTGGTTTTGTCTTGGCTTTTCCCTTAAAAAGTCGGGTGGTGACTCCCATTTCGAACTAAAATACATCGGAGATTATATAAACTATATGGTTAACATGGTTTTACAATGTATTGATGCAACTTTAGGGTTTCTTTCTTATATTTCTAAGTAATATTTGCATAAATCACTCTCTTCCAAGCCTAACATTTAAATGAGCAAATTGGGTTAAATTTAGAAGAGTTTGGAACAAGTGGATGTTCACTCTTAAAGGTTTAATTCAATGACTCATAAAATGCATAAGTAAAGGGAAAGTGATTTTACAAAATATTATTCATGGAATGTATGATAGTTTCCTTAAAGAGTTTTCACAGGTTAAACCCCAGCACAAATCACCGAATCACACCCCAATCCAACGTGGACGTTCGGAAGCCCGAACAGCGAGGAAAAATGTCCACAGGGTGTTAATTCTTAGTGGTGGATCACCCTTTATCCAAGAATATATCAAGTACCATAGGTGATTAAGCTTTTGGTGTATTCTTCCTTAGGTTATTATTATTATCATCCTATTCCATCAAGTCTATTATCATCCATTCCTCAAGAATAACAAAGATATATTTATTATCAATCATGGATTTCTATTATTCCTACTACGCATACGATCCAATCACCACATCCACTCATGCATCACTCTACGAGGTCTCCACTCGAACCTCTAAGAGCAACACCCCACACATTTGAGTTGAATTGATACAGCGAAAATGCATCGAGACGAGACATGAGCCGTTAAGCCTTTATCCAACCAATAAACCCTTGTACAGAGAACCTTGGTTTAGGAGCCCTATCATATTGTATGCTAGGTGAATATGTGTTTTTTTTTTAATGTTGTAAGAGTTGATCCTAATTTAGAGGTATTGTTTTAATTCGTGCAAGAATCATTTGGTTGAAAGAGATATGTTTATAAACTTGGTTAATTAACCTCAAACTTTATGGTTGGCCCGGTTGTTAGGCCCATTCATGTTAAAAGGTTAATTATCTTTGTCTAATAAGTAATCTCAATTCACCTTCGATAATTTTATTCTGCCCTTTTCAATATTCTCTGAATTAAGGTTCAAAAATTCTGACTAATAATCAAATCAAGTTAGTGGGTATTATATTAGCCCGCATAATAGTCACTAGGCTAGAGTAAATAATTTATAGAATTAATTGTTGAATCCACAAGTTCATGGTCGGCCCGTTGTTTAGGCCAATCCATAATGGATTTGATAATTGAGTTTATAAATTAATTCTAGCTTGTCTATTTGTTGGCTTTATTCGGTCCTTTACAATACGTACTTTCCATGAGTAAATAAATAAAAATGGTGTAGAAAGTGTAGACTATCAGTCCATCGAACATTATTCTAGCCCGCATAATAGCCAGTATAACTTGAATTAATGCAAGTTTTTTAGTTCAAGAGACAGATTCTCCTTAAAATGGTTGGCTTGTGGTTTAAGCCCATCCAAATTGAGAAACACTCACTTACGCTTACCAACTTATGTCAACTCACTATTTTTGACTTTATCCAGCCCTTTATAATGCTCTTATTGTAAAAGTGTTATTGTTTACATAGGTTCTAGGACATGCGAACCCGTGTCATGAGTGAGTCATTTCCCGAGTCAGCATATAGGTGTCTTTCATTTTTAGGAAGTCCGATATAGAGTCTAGGACATGTAAACCCGCATCACGGGTGAGCCATTTCCCAAGTCAGGATATAGGTATCTTTCATTTTTAGGAAGTCCCATAAAGATTCTAGGACATGTAAACCTGTGTCATGGATGAGTCTTCTCCCAAGTCAGCATATAAGTGTCGTGCATTTTAGGAAGTCACATATAGGTTAGTTAGGACATGCACGCATTGGGTTAGGTTTTCCTTTGTTTTTCTAATGTTAAAGTCAAAGCCTAAAGGGGAAGTATTGGGATGATGGGGGCACGATACTGAGAATTGTTGGATTTTGTAGAATAAGATTGAGGACATAACCCGTTAGGGAAACTACCCCTACCAAAAGTAGCACAAAGGACCAAATAGAACATGGATTCCCCAGACAAAGGCAGGGAGAGCACAACATCAAAGGAGCTTTAGAGTTAGCTACAATCCTAGTTGTCAAGCATTTTGTTTCCGGAGTCTGTTAGAGTTAAGAGTCGGTTCTTAATTCATCTTTCATTCAATAAGATGAGTTGCGCTTGTTGCTATTTGATCAAACAGAATTTCATACTTGTGCTTCTAACTTGAGTTGTAAAGTTCGCTCATCCATCCACTATTCTTACAAACCAAGTTTGACAAATTCACCTTCTCTTATCCTTTCATTTTTTGTTGTACACCTCATTCCCATCCTTTAATTTCTTGAATCCAGGGTTACAAAAATAAATAGAGAAAAAAAGAATTAAAAAAAAGAGTGAAAAACTATAGAATGAGTGAGATTGAGAAATGAAACTTCAACATAGTTGCGAAATTCAAGCAGACTGAGTGACTGAGATTAGAAGAGGAGAGTAAGCAAGATTGATTGGTGACCAAGACTGAACAAGCGAGATGAGCGAGGTTGCGCGACATGAGAGGTATTGAGCGGTGAACGAGACTGTATTTGCTGGAGGAGAGTTCTCTAACGGATTAATTAACGACAGTTTAACATAATGCTCACAGATTGGATTATTTTTGCACAATATGCCAACCACTTAGAATATTTTGCAATGTGGTTGACAACTTGGAATAAGCAATAGTTAGAGCCTACTATATGCAATTTCCCATATATTTATTGATACGTACTCCACATTAAACAATAGTTAGCATAACTATTCTTTTTGGTACAAGTACACTTCATTTTAAATTTAGGGTCAAAATGAGCTGGGCCATGGGCCGACCCATTATTTTTGCTAAAAAGCTCTAACCCGACCCACGGTTTCAATAGGCGCACGTCGACCCGACTCGGTCCTATATAACTAATGGGATGACCCTTACTCTTACCCTGACCCGACCCAATGTCCACCCCTACTTGTGAGCGACACAAAAGATCATGTGATCATCAGCAAAAAATAGATAAATGAGGTTAAATTGCTTGTATTTAGGGTAGAGCTTGAAATTAACATAAACCGTGTGCAGCTTTTGTAAAACATCTTGCAATATATTCAATACATATGACAAACAAGACGAGTAACATGGGGCCACCTTGTTGAAAGCCTCTCCCTCCTTTGAAATACTTATGTTGTGAGCCGTTAACTTGAATGGTGAAGAAGAGAGCACGTAGTTGCACAGACCATGATCCATTTGATGAGAGTACTAGGAAACTTAAGACCATGTAAGACTTATCAAAGAAATTCCTATTGAGTGGTGTCAAATAATTTTTTAAGTAAATGTAGTCTTTATGATAAATTATGTTACTCTAGTGATCTCCTTTAACCCTAGACATTGTTGGAGGAAAGGGAGTAAACGATATATATGACAATGGAAACTCGCTTGGATAACGCTAAGAGTCGTGGCCTAGTACTCACTTTCCTTAAGAACTATTTACTATACCGTAAATGTTCAAAGGGATAAAACTTAGCTCTTGTAACACTCAAGAAATAGATTCTCATTTGAATCACTCAAGTATAGTTGCAGTCTAGACAAGAATGAGGTTGTGATTAGATTAGAATGGTGTGTCTCAAATAGCTTGGAATGTCTCCTATTTATAGGAGATTTCCATCATCTTAAGATACCCTAGTCAAGGGACAATCAAGAGTCTTAATGGAGAGATTATGGCCTTAATATGACCTTGACCAAGTCAAGTCATATAGCTGTTGCAATCTCATAATAATCGTGCTTAATAACAATATCAAACTCTAATTACACAAAATCATATAGCCGTTAGTATTTAAAACTATTCTGGGTTCCAACACGGTCCGTGTTGGGTGCAACACGACCCGTGTTGTTCCAACACGACCCGTGTTGAGTCCAGGAACATTTTCCTTGCTCTCTGGAAGCCAACACGACCCGTGTTGACTCCAGTTTCACCCGTGTTGATCATATTCTTGCCGTTTCACTTATATATGATCTTTTATACTTGTTATATATATTCTTAAGACTATATAATTAATTTATACTTTTGAAATATATCCAACAGACATTACTTACTTTAAGGAGAGAGTATACAATAGAAACGTAAAAAGAAAAAGGAAAAAGGGAAACTAATTTCATTTGTTGTTTTTTTTTGTTAGGAAGTAGTAAATAATTTCTTTGGAAGCACTCTATAATACAACCAAAAAAAAAAAAATGAAAAGAAAAAGAGAGGAGATTGTTGTGGGAGACCACGAACATCCCTGTCCCTACCTGCGTGTTGGGCATAGCCGTAGGAGAAGAGGACCCCAGCTGAACTCAACAACAACCCACAACCTACAACCTACAACTCCCCCTCATTCAATATTCAGAGAGAGAGAGAGAGAGAGAGAGAGAGAGAGAGGAACACGCCATTGTTTTCCTTCCACCACAACCCCCCTGGAGCCTGCAGCTGCTCTCCATATAAAGCCTTGCATTTTCTCAAACTTTCATTTGTTTTCGTCATTTATCATTCTTTCATTCTTTCCCTTCAACTCAGTCAAATTTAAGCCCACACGAAGCACCAGAAACTTCCTCCTCCTGCCTCTCTCTTTCTCCTTTCTTCTCTTTTTCTTCTTCTTTCGTAATCCACAGGAACAACATTATCGAGCTTATTTTCTTGATCACCTAGTTTGTTTGCTTGCTTTTGTCCCTGATTGCTCTGCTGGCGCCGTTTGAATTTCTGTAAATGGTGAGTCAAACTTTGTGCTGAATTTTTCAAATTCGTTTCTAATTGTTTTCTTTTTGGGTTTTGATCATGATGCTGGCGGTGAATGCCGCTCATAATCATGATCGGTTGCCGTAGATTGTATTTTAGGGTGTTTGTGGATTGTTGACGGATTATCTAGGAATTTGAATTGTTCAAAATTGAATTTTGTTCAAGTTCAATTCGTGTTGACTTCGAGACTAGATGGCGGCTGATCAGTACACTTTGTGCCAGATGAAGATCGGTTGGAAAAGTTTGTCAGAATTAAGCATTGAAGGACTAATATTTCAATCTGTGCTTACGAGTCGAAAAACTTTTAGAATTGGGAGAAGGGAAGCCAAAGGTCAATGAATTGACTTTTGGCTTTCTGTACTTGTTAAGGTAAATTCATGGATGAAGTTGTATGTGGGAACTCCCATTTTTATGACGGCATTACATGAGGAATTTGTTGTAAAGCATAGTAGGCAAGCATGGAAATATGGGAGATTAGGTGACCCATGTTATCGGTTGAATGTGTAGGTGGAGGGACATTTGATTGATGATGCTGCTGGTCACTAGGTTATAGGTGATTGTTCAATTCTAACATGGGATGATGACCCTGTTTCCATTTGGTGTCCTCCTTTGGAATTCCAGCAACAACAACAACTCCCACCATGGGTCCCACTTTTGTGGGGTCAGACCCCGTTCTTTTATACGGTTGGTTGCTGTGTGTAGTAATGGTACGGTGCGGTGGAATTTGAAAAAGTGTGGTGAGTCGTGGTGAAAGTTGTGGTAGGTGGGGTAGGTTAAGAGAGAATGTGATAAGTAGAGGAGAAAAGTGAGGAGAGAGAAAAATGAAAAGATATATTAGTAATGATTGTGGTGTGGTGTGGTGAAGTATAGCGGAAAATTACTGCACAGCAACCTACCGCATAAAAGAACGGGTCCTGCAGTGGACATCCAAAAGTAGGCACACTTACCTCTACAACCATTATTGTTCATGGAGCGGCTAATTCTAGAAGACCCACAATGAAAAACAATTTGGAAAGCATTTTGGTACCTTGGGATTCCAAATTAACTTTCAATTGTGACTCATTTTACGGTTACTGTGGATTCTCAACCTGTCATCCTGATAGGATTTAAGATATCAAACAGAGCAATCATGATCTGCTGAGTCTGGCAGTTGCCTTTGCTTTTCTTGATGAAGGCATTGGAACTTGAGGGGTTTAACTTCAGGACTGCTTATCTCATTTTGCTGAAATAAGTTGGGCTTTTTCAACACCTAAATTGCTTATTTTCAATATGGTCATACATACTTGAGTACTCCTATTAGGCTGAAATGATGCAAAATTTCTAGAAACTGGGCAAGTCCATTATGAGAACACACACTTGGGTGTGACTCCTTAGGGATAAGTACTGAGAATAACAAACAAAAAGTTTGTTGGCCTGTTTTAACGTGGTAATTAGAAAGTAATTTTTGTGCAATTCTTTTGTCTGGGACCCAGCACTTTGAAGCACATTGTCTCTTTAACTGTTGACATTGGATGGTAGACACCCAGACAGGCATTTGACGTTTCGTTTTGGACCAAAAAGATGAGAACTGTTTAGAAGATGGGCCAAGTGTTAGAATATGTTCCTGAGCAAGTTTCTAGTTTATGGCCAAGTTTTCAACAACGTGAATAACAAGTTTGGTGTCCACTTATCAGGCAGTTAACATAGTTATTTGGGCACTCTATTTTTTAAAGGTACTTTGGTTAAATTGTAGCAGACTGACAGTGATAATACCTCTTTGGAATGTCCACTCTACAGTGGTTGATAGTTAGTGTTCCTTTAATTTACGTCAAACAGAGACATTCTTTCATTAATTTAGGGGCTAAGGCCATATGCAGATTCCCTTACAATCTTCCTACTGGGATTCAGGGTGTTGGTTTTGTTTGCTGTTATTGCGACTTTGTTCAAACATTGGAGAACGTCAAGTGATTGTGTGTCATGAATTCTCTCTTCACCATCCCTAAGCCCCATCCTTTTTCTCCCCCATTCTTGTTTGTGCATCAGTTGGTAACGTCAAATTGGCCTATCGTATCCATGGTGGTATTTATATGTCTGGACATGGAGGGACTTTATTTTAGTATTGTTGGTACATTGGAATTCACCTTTGTTGTTTGTATCCTCTATTGCAGTGCAGGCAGCTAACATTTTTGAGAGTTTTTGCTAGATTGCTGGCATGTGGAACATATTTGTTCTTTGACACGCGCTGTTCTTTCTTTGCAGAATAACTAAAACCTAAATCATGCATATGCCTTCGCTCACTGTTTTTCTCTCCTTTCTGCAGGCTACACCTGAAAATGTCATAATAGGCTCCAAGGTATGGGTTGAAGATCCAGACTTGGCATGGGTGGATGGGGAAGTCACCCGAGTCAGTGGTCAAGAGATTCATGTTCGAACCACAAATGGAAAATCAGTAAGAAACACTGACTGTTTGCGAATAAATTGAATTAAATGATCATGCAGCATCTACCTTTGTTTAAATTCTTTCTTTTGTTGGATAATTCTTCAGTATATCCTGATGAGTGTTGCAACCTGTGAAGAGTCACAAATGTTTATACAGCACCTTCTATTGTCAAAACATATCCTTTTAGAGTAGAGGAATGGAGTTCAGCAATGAACTATGGACTAAAACCTGTTGCTCCTTTTTGTCCAAAAATCCAAATCAGTGTACTTGGTTTTTGAAATCATGGAAAAATAGTGACACTTGTTCACTTGAAAATTGATATCATTTGTGATGTGATCTGCGCGATTGTTTTCAATGTTCAATGTAAATAAGAGTCACATATACTTATAAACTTAGCTGGATATTGTGGTTACTTATCTTTGCTATCCAAGGAGGTTGCTGTTGCTAGTTAGTCAGCCTTTAAGTCAACTCTTCATTGATGTATTTTGTAACATGCTTAATGTAATTTTATATATGAAAATTGAGAGATTACTTTGTTGGTTATTACTGATGTCTAAAAGGAGGGGAAGGAGGGGGGAAGGGAAGGGACTTGTTGCTGTGTATTGTTCACTTGTAGTTTGTCCAGTTGCTCCAAGTCTCTGACTATAAACCATTCTTTAGATTGTCACAGAGATTTCAAAAGTCTATCCTAAGGATGAGGAAGCTCCTGCAGGAGGTGTTGATGACATGACGAAGCTTTCATACTTGCATGAACCTGGAGTTCTTCATAACTTAGCCATCAGATATTCCCTCAATGAAATCTATGTAAGATTCACTTTAGCAATTTTTTGCACACTTCAATTGTTTTAGATAATTTCCCTCCACCTTGCCAAAGAACTTGTCCATAACTTGGATAGTTGATAAAGATATATTTTTTCTTTTTGAACTTTGGGTGTGTTTGGTAGGGATGGAAAGTGATTTTCCCATTTTCCGGTGTTTGGTGACTGAAAAATGGAGAAAACAGTTTTCCAAGAAAATCATTTTCCCCACCTCTTTGTAAATTATTTTCTTGACTCCAACCTCATGAAAACCATTTTCTCCTCTCTCCTTCAACAATTATACGTAAGGACCGAGTGTACATAGCACGGTACACTCGGTAAAAATATGCATTCAAGGTGGGAAAAACTGCATTGCGTAAGGGAAAATATGCATACAAGTTGGGAAATTATCATGATACACTCATATCATGATAATTCTGCATCCAAGGTGGGAAAAACTGCATTGCAGAAGGGAAAATATGCATCCAAGTTGGGAAAATATCCAAGTTTCGAAATTATCATGATACACTCATATCATAATAATTCTGCATCCAAGGTGAGAAAAACTGCGTTGCGTAAGGGAAAATATGCATCCAAGTTGGGTAAATATCCAAGTTGGGAAATTATCATGATACACTCATATCATGATAATTCTGCACCCAAGGTGGAAAAAACTGCATTGGGTAGTGGAAAATATGCAATGCATAAGAGAAAAACTGTAATAAATATGCATTGTTTTATTTGAATAATGCATCAAAGTTGGGGAAATCTGCATTATGTAAGGGAAAACATGCATGGCATAAGGGAAAAACTGTAATAAATATACATTGATTTATAGTGCGTGCGTTTACTCTCTCCCGTACACTCCTAGCACGGTACACTCGGTTATATTACATAATTTGCGCTCTCTCCCCTACTCTCTCTCTCTCTCTCTCTCTTTCGGTCTCTCCCCCTTCTTTCTCTCTCTCCACCACACTCTCTTACACACCGATTTGAATCTCTCTCTCTCTCTCTCTCTCTCTCTCTCTCTCTCTCCACCACTCTCTCACATACACTCGTTTTAATAGATCTCTTTCTCATTTCTCTCTCTCTCTCCACCACTCTCTCTCATTCACCCATTTTAATATTTCTCTCTCTCTCTCTCTCACTCTCTCTTATACATCCCTTTTTACTCTCTCTCTCTCTCTCTCTCTCTCTCTCTCTTTCTCTCTCTCTCTCTCTCTCGTACACCCGTTTTAATCTCTCTCTCACTCTCTCTCCCTCTTGTATTTCTCTCTCTCATGCACCCGCTTTAATATCTCTCTCTCTCTCTCTCCCCTTTTTGTCAAATAGGTGAAAATCATTTTCCAGGAACATCATTTTCTTGTGTACCAAACACAGAAAAGTATCAAATGAAAATTCATTTTCTAAGAAAATCATTTTACAAGGAAAACCATTTTCGTACAAAACAGTTTTCCTTTGCACCAAACACACCCTTAGATTGTAATGGACTAAAGCAGAATGTCATATTAAACTTCCTCAAGCTTCTTTTCCATGGAGCAGTAGGTAGTAAACAATTTCTAAATCTCGGGTCAAATGGAACCAGTCTCTTTAAATTGCAAAATTTAGGGTAACACTGCTATGTCCGAATGGTCTGATCCCTCCATACTTCTCCCTAGCAGGATTTCGGAGTTTTGGTTTACCCTGCCAAAAAAATTGAGAAATAGAGTTCTGGTTTAATGATGCATGCACAAGTTGCTGATGCCTCTTTGGATTTCCTTCTGTAGACATATACAGGAAATATTCTCATTGCTGTGAACCCTTTTCAAAAACTACCTCATCTGTATGATTCCCACATGATGGAGCAATATAAAGGAGCACCATTCGGGGAGCTGAGTCCTCATGTTTTTGCAGTTGCAGATACTGCATACAGGTGACATCTCGCATCCATATCTCCCTGCTCTACATTTTTGCAGTCATGATTTACGTATATATATCTTGTAAAAGGGCTATGATCAATGAGGGAAAGAGCAATTCAATTCTGGTTAGTGGTGAAAGTGGAGCTGGGAAGACTGAGACAACCAAGATGCTTATGAGGTATCTTGCATACTTAGGGGGACGGACTGGTGTAGAAGGGCGTACTGTTGAACAACAAGTATTAGAAGTAAGTCTTTCTGCCATCTAGTTCATTATCGAATAATTCCCGGTTGTAAAGCTTGTTGACAATACAAAATTCTATCAAATGCCCTTTTTTTCATACTTTGGTGGCGTCTTTTTCTGTGTGGGGGTCTGCTTTCTTCTTTTAATGTCTACTTTAAGCTAACTGAAGATTGGATGTACTTTTCCTCTTGAGTGTAATCCGATTGTTTCTGTGTTTGTCATGTGATGTTCCAACTCCACTTCAGAGTTGACTTGCCATTTACCATGTTTTAATCTGTATATTTCCAGTGATTCTTTGATTGTTCTTTCTTCTGTGAGCCGTGCTCTCTAAAAATTGGAGTATTTTGCATTCTTATTGTTTTCCTTTGGTTTGATTCTGCTTTATTTTGACAGTCCAACCCTGTGCTTGAAGCGTTTGGCAATGCCAAGACTGTGAGGAACAATAACTCCAGGTTAGTATCAACCATCTCTTTTTTGATGCATTTTGTTGTATTAGTGGCCTACTGCTTGTGTGATTTCTTGCTTCATCCCTTAGCTTTTGTTCGAGATATTTTTGTTTTCATAACTATGTGAAGAGCTGACCTCATCTTCCCCCCCCTTTTCCTTGCCACATATGGTAGTCGTTTTGGGAAATTTGTTGAGATCCAATTTGACAAGAATGGGAAGATATCTGGTGCTGCTATTCGGACATACCTGCTTGAAAGATCTCGTGTCTGTCAGGTTTCAGATCCAGAGAGAAATTACCACTGTTTTTATCTTCTCTGTGCTGCACCTCAGGAGGTACTATATATTCTTTATTGCGGTATAGATTTCGTCTATTTCATTTGCTTAACTCCCTCCAGTGAATCAACCACTGTGCTAGTTATCCAGCCCAAGCATGGATATCTAGCTTTAGTCCTAATGAAACAGTATAGATCACTAGTTTCACGTTCATGGAAGATAATGATAACTGGTGCACTTATATAACTAATTTCTTCTAGACGTTTGCAGGTCAGAGACAAATATAAGCTGGAGAGCCCTGACAAGTACCACTATTTGAATCAAAGCAATTGCTATAAATTGGACGGGGTTGATGATACTGAGGAGTATCTTGCAACCAGGAGGGCTATGGATATAGTTGGGATCAGTGCAGAAGATCAGGTCTGTATTGCGTCACTAGTCTATGCATTAGATGGCAGTCTAAGCATCTAATCTCGATATGTCAATTCAAATTTCCTTTTCAGGATGCAATTTTCAGGGTTGTTGCCGCGATCATTCATCTGGGTAACATTAACTTTGCCAAAGGAGAGGAAGTAGACTCTTCTGTTCTGAAGGATGAGAGATCAAGATTTCATTTGAACACGACTGCTGAGCTTCTTAAGTAAGGCTCATCAAACAGTCTGCATTCTTGCGAGGATGTAACCTATAACTGATGCGGTTAATTATGTTCAATGACAGGTGTGATGCCAAGAGTCTGGAAGATGCACTTATCAAACGTGTGATGGTTACCCCTGAAGAAGTAATCACAAGAACTCTTGATCCTGATTCGGCAGCGATTAGCAGAGATGCACTAGCGAAGACTGTATATTCACGTTTATTTGATTGGTAACAATCTCTTCTTATTTGATAAAATCTTTGTGAGAATGTATAACTGGAGAATAGATGGCATCCCTCTGTTAATTTTGTGACAGAAAGCTCAGTCTGTGTTAAGATGGTAGGCTTCAAAAACAATAGCCACACAATTCAAATTTTTCCCTTCTTTATTCTCCACATCGATTCTGTATATGACATGTGATTGTAGGCCTTAATGATAATTGCAAGGGAAAGCTAAATTCACCCTATTGAGATGGTAGGCCTTATAGTAGTAGAGGTTGGTTGGGGAGAGGGGGAATTGTTTCCAGTTGTAGTTGATATGAGATGGTAAAGTTGGTCACTAATTGCATATTTTCTGTTTCTGTATGGAACCTGTGATATATGAAAACCTTGTATGCTAATTTATATGTGATACTTAGCTAATAGATTCTTCATTTAATCATTCAACAGTTGTTGAAATTGGTTGATGGGGTCTGTGGTTGCAAATCTTGGTGCAGCTTCAGCTATTATGTCACATTTGGATTAAGAACATTCCTTTGTTGAATTGGTAATTGGCAAGAGAAAGTTGCATCCTTACTGTATAGCTGATGTAGCTTATTGGACCATTGTTTCTTCGAAACTCGAATGAATCGGTGCATGTTGGATAAATTTGATTATCTTCCTTATATTTGCAATACTATTGATGTGTCTTACAAAATTGCCTTTGAGAACTCTGATAAATTGTTCCTGTTTGCAGGCTTGTTGATAAGATCAACAATTCGATTGGGCAGGATCCGACCTCAAAGTCAATTATTGGGGTTCTAGATATTTATGGTTTTGAAAGTTTTAAGCTCAACAGGTAAATAATATATTCTTGTATTTGTTGGGAGCTCATTCAGCGATCTTTCTGAATTTTAAAATTTGCTAACTCTTAATTTTCAATATTGCAGTTTCGAGCAGTTCTGTATTAACTTCACTAACGAGAAGTTACAGCAACATTTTAATCAGGTTTTATTTCAAGATCACTGGTGCTAACTGCTAAAATACCATCTCTGCATTCTGAACCAATACATATTTTATGACTCTATTTGTCTTCTACAGCATGTCTTTAAGATGGAGCAGGAGGAATATACAAAAGAAGAAATAAACTGGAGCTACATAGAATTCGTTGATAATCAGGATGTTTTAGATCTGATTGAGAAGGTGAGCGTGGTGCTCTCATTGAATCAGTGGGATTTTCTTCATATTCATTGATTATTTCATATGTAAGAGTATCATCATGTTTAGATATTAAAGGAGGCAATGACTAACTTTTAGACCTGTACAGAAACCTGGCGGAATCATTGCCCTTCTAGATGAGGCATGGTATGTGACTTGTTTTGATGTCCTTTAAGACCTAGCTGTTCTTGCATTTCTTTGTTTATATATTGTGGACCCTATGCTCATACCTGTAGTTCGAACTGAACTGATCACTCCTCATTTCAATGTGAAAATACAGTATGTTTCCCAAATCTACACATGAAACTTTTGCTCAAAAGCTGTATCAGACATTCCCGAAGCACAAGCGCTTTCAAAAGCCGAAGCTTTCTCGTACAAGCTTTACCATTGCTCACTATGCGGGGGAGGTCAGTGGAAGCCACCAAAATCTTGCTGCACTTTGCTACTATTCATGTCTACTAATTGTTTTTCATCTGATTCAGGTGACATATCAAGCTGATCTGTTTCTTGACAAAAACAAAGATTATGTAGTGGCAGAACATCAAGATCTCCTGCAAGCCTCCAAATGTCCTTTTGTAGCTTCCCTTTTCCCCCCTAGTCCAGAGGAAACATCCAAGCAATCAAAGTTTTCTTCTATAGGAACTCGCTTTAAGGTACTTGAGTAATGCTCTTCCTGATGCCCTTCCAGGAGAATGTGAATTGGCTACTTGCTGGTTTAGTTAAAATTTCTCAATTGTACAATTGCACTGACGTGTGATATGAAAATGGAGAAAACTAAATAACTTAAAAGAAAAGGTCAAAATTATTGGATGGGGCACATTCATTCCCTTGTCATTCAATTCATCATCATTGGATGATCATATGCTTTCCTACAGCTGCTACTGAACTTTTATGGATAACCCTTTCTGAGGATTTGTGAAATCTGGCATGTCAATTATGCTGGATGTCTTGAATCTTGAATTATTGAGCACTACACCAATGTTTTAGACATACTTTCAGATGAATTATTTAAAGCTCTGGTGTCTGGCGTAGTCATTTACATAGTCTAATAGTTCAATTACGTGACTTCTAGATCCACATTATATTATGTTTTTGGATTGCATCCTTGATGAAAACTGACACATTTTTATTGTTGCAGGTGCAACTTCAACAACTGATGGAGACCCTAAATTCAACAGAGCCCCACTACATTAGATGTGTGAAGCCAAACAATGTTCTGAAGCCTGCTATTTTTGAGAATGTCAATATCCTTAACCAATTACGCTGTGGTGTAAGTGTACTAGCAGAGCTACTGATACAGTCATTGGTTAACTTGCCAAACATTAAAGTCTCGCGTTCGGTTTGCTGAATTTGTATAAAAACCGAGTCTTGGATTGTGCAGTGTTATTGTAAGCTGCTGGAACTGGAGTGATTTTTTTCCCTGTCTTTTCAATTTTGGTGTTCTGTAGGGTGTTCTGGAGGCTATCAGGATTAGCTGTGCTGGTTATCCCACCAGGCGAACCTTTGTTGATTTTCTGCTTCGATTTGGTGTTCTTGCTCCGGAAGTCTTGGACGGGAAGTAAGTTACTTTTAAGATCTTGATTCTGTGACCTTTTGGATGCTACTGAAATGTCCACAGTTCCTCCCTCCCTTCCAGCTCTTTCTCCCTCAACTTTTCCTATTGTTCATTTTCCCTTGTTTTGTCCTTTTACTATATCCAACCATTCCTATTTGTTTCTTCTGACTTAGTATGATTGTTTCCACCATTGCAGATGTGATGAAAAGGTTGTATGTCAGAAGATACTAGACAAAATGGGATTGAAAGGCTACCAGGTGATTTGAAATTTATAAAATGTTGATTATACTATCATTTATACTTTAGCTTCTTGTAGGAGGTTGCGTATTTTTTATTTACATCTATTTTTAAAGTACGTGTGTCGTTGAAATGCAAAATTACTTAGTGCATGTTTGGCCAAGCTTTTTGAGAGCTTTTTTATGGAAAAAGCTGAAATTAGGCCAAACATCAAAAATTTCTAAAATAGCTTCTAACTTTGTAGAAGTTAAAATTAGTTTTCAAGGCCTCTAGAAGTTGAAGTTACAATTTGTAGCTTTTAACTTCTAGCTTCTTGGAAACTACCAAAAAAATTTAAGGAAGTTATTTTGTTTTCCACTAATATCTTTGAACTTTCTTAGGAAAGAAAATATATGTATTTTTTCTATTTTTAAGATATTTCTAATTTCTTGTAAGGAAACCATATTTTCTTATTTATTAGTATATGTAATGCTTGATAATAATAATTTTCATATTTAAGATCTTAAAAATATGTAAAATATGTTTATATTACATTTTCTAAAATATGTTTATATTATATTTTCTAAAATATGTTTACATTCTAATTTCTTCTTAGAAAATATTATATTATGTGATTTTAAGTTTTCATATTTATTAGTATAAAATATGTAATGCTGGATAATAATATTTTCTTCCTTAGATAAAGTTCAATTAAATTATTTCATATAAATTACATAAAATTCTTGAAGGAAAACCACTCCAGTTAATTTTAAAAATAAATAGGAAATAAAATAGTATAAAGAAGGAAATTAAAAGTATATTATAATATTTTTATAGAAAATAGAAGTAAAATAGTATAAAGAAGGAAATTAAATATGTATTATACTAATTTTTTCACAAAATAGAAGTAAAATAGTATAACTTGTTAAAAGTGAATTAATAAAAAGAATCTAATATTCAATTTCTAGGTTTAAAAGTAGTAAAAATAAGTATTCATTAGTCAAACACTAGTTAATAGTTTCTACTTTCAAAAAATACTTCTATAGCATGTATTACCAAACACTTGAAATTTTTTGGAGAAACAGTTTCTGCAAAACTATTCCCAAAAAGTTATTTTGGAGAAGTAGTAGCTTGGCCAAACACACCCTTAATCTATCTCAGGAGATGGCCCTCTTAGAAATAAAATGACTACTTTATCTGGAAAAAGAAAAAAAAAAAAAGTAGATTCTTGTTTCTACAAGGGAGAGCATTTCTTTTTTTAATCTTTTAAAAAACTTTTCTTCCTTTGGTAGATGGAGGGAGTATAACTTATTTTGTTTTGATACGTAATGATTACATTTTGAGATGATTAACTTATGGCTTGTTTGAGTTAGTATTACTTGGTCTAAAACTCTACTCTACCTATTGTGTTTGGCATGATAGATTGGAAAGACAAAGGTTTTCCTAAGAGCAGGACAGATGGCAGAGTTGGACGCTAGGAGAGCAGAGGTTTTAGGAAATGCTGCTAGAAAGATTCAAAGGCGTGGACGTACTTATATAGCTCGTAGGGAATTCATTGCATTGCGTGATGCTGCTATTCAAATTCAAACCTGGTGCAGAGGTATTATGCCTTTTCTCGGTTGATTAAGTGATGATTCTTGATTTGTATGTTCCTCTTACGAATTGCTTATGTGCCATGATGAATTTACTCCATTTGTGCTAATCTGTAGGAACATCATTTAGCTTTCTTCTTAGTGTAGAAACTTTCTATCCATTCAGCTAAGGGGCCTGTTAACATGTTGGGCTCGCAGACGAGGGGGGAGGCTCAGAACGGTGTACCTTTAGGTCCTCAACCATCATCTGGAACCTGGAACTTCACTTCAACGTAGTGTATAATGCCTGATTTCTTATGGACGTAGCATTAGGATGATGATCAAACTGACTAATTCTTTGAGGAGCTATGATTTGATTATGCTTGGCTGTGGAAACTTAAAGAAGTTGGATGCAATACTCTGTATTTGTTATTACTGCTGAGTCTGCTATATTGAACTACGTTACATGTTTGATGTCCCTTTAGAAGAGGGAACAGCCATTTTTATGTTTGAGGTTTGTGCACCAGTAGGCCATAGCTCCAACTTTAGATGTTGCCCATGCTTGTATGTTCACGGTAGTCTTACTGGCTTTCACTTTTCTCAAAATTTGTGCTTTAGCTAGAGAAGTTATTGACATATTTATTGCCATTTTGGTGTACTACCAGGTGTACTAGCATGCAAGGTTCATGAAGAATTGCGCAGACAAGCAGCGGCCATTAAAATCCAGAAGGACTTCCGCCGCTATGTTGCCAAGAAGTCCTATGTGAGGTTACAGTTTTCTGCTATTGTACTGCAGACTGGATTAAGGGCAATGGATGCTCGAAATGTTTTCAGATTCAGAAAAGAAACTAAGGCTGCCATAATAATACAGGTCCCGATTTTGGATTTCCTATTGTTCATCCTTTCTATTGAACATTGTAGATTGTAATAATTTGCTATAATCTGAAATATTTTGCTTTCATTGCAGACTCGCATGCGTTGCCACATGACTTATTGTTATTACAAGAGCCTCCAGAAGGCTGCTCTTGTAACGCAGTGTGCTTGGAGGCAGAGGGTTGCGAGGAAAGAACTCAGAAAGCTAAAAATGGTTTGATATGAGCTCATCTCACAGAACTATTCTATGGCATATGATAAACTAATTGTGATTCTCATCTTGAGTTACTTATTTCAGGCCGCCAGAGAAACAGGTGCTCTCAAAGAAGCAAAAGACAAGCTGGAGAAGCGAGTGGAAGAGCTTCAGTATCGTTTGCAGTTTGAGGGTCAATTAAGGGTAGACTACCTTGGCTTGATATCATCTCGCTTCATCTTACGTTATTTTCAGCGTTGCTAAGGTAAGTTGTATTATGATCGATCACTAACATAATAAGAATCTGTCCAGAAAAAATTGGAAGAAGAAAAAGCTCAAGAAATTACCCAGTTACAGCAAGCTTTACAAACCATGAAAATAGAGGTTGAAGAAGCAAATGCTCGCTTTATCAAAGAAAGAGAGGCAGCTAAGAAAGCAATTGAAGAAGCTCCCCCCGTAATTAAAGAGGTCCCTGTTATGGTTGAAGATACCGGGAAGGTTGAATCATTAACAGCTGAAGTAGAGAATCTGAAGGTGAGTTTACTTTCTCTTATCCTTTTCTTTGTTCCCCTTTGCTTTTGAGGTTAGACTAAAACTAAACCACTGAAGGTAAATACTGGAACACGGTTATAATGAATTGCTACATAGGAAGCTTGATGTGTGCTAGCCTCGACAAGTCTAACAGTACATATCCAACGAAACTCAATCAATCAAGCAACATTCAAAGCAAACCAACTTAAACCAAAACAAAGGGATAGAGCTAATCACACCCGAAGGTAAGCAAGTACCACTTGGGATTGATAAGGGCTACTCCTAGGCTGATTAGGATAAGCAAGCACCAAGTCAATAGCTGCGAAAACCTAAGAGATCATGAGCCCACTTAGCCACACTTAGAATAAGTAATTAGGAGTTGAATTTGAGAAAATCCATTCAGTTGCTATTTGTAATCATACTTATAAGCTGCGGCTACAAATGAAGTGGCATCCTTTAAATTTAGACCCTTAAAACCCTACTTACAACCAGCTACAACATGCTACATATTTAATGCAGTAGTACTTTACCCAGGTTATGTGCCAGAATGGCCAGATTCTGTGTCTTTAGGGAAACTTGTAAGCCATTATTTATTTATCCAAGCCCTAATGGCTATTTGATCACTTGGACATTAAAAGGGGTCCTATAGGAGTCTAACAAATTTTGTAACCGAAAGATTGAAGGTTATTAAGTTGTGTATGAGAGTAAACTTTGTCTGACCCAATATCCAATTTTCCCAACCCAGAGCAAACCAGGAATGGTCATAGATTTTTTGTCTGAATTTCAACATTGACAGATTTGGCTGACAAATTGGACACAAGATTTCTCTAATTTCTATTGTCTGAACCCAATTTTTGGTTGGTCTAAATTGTCCGGTCCGACCCTAAAAAAGGGGTAACTGACATCATTTTCTCATCTGAAGTTTGACATTGACTGACCGCTTTGGGCTACCCAAATTTGACTCATACCAGAATTTGTGCCAGTGCTAAGGCCAATTACTGGGCAGCTTGGCCATATTGTATTTGGCGTCCTCTCTATTATGACTTCCTTGACCTCTTGGACATGATCATGTACTAGAGCTTGATCCCATCAAAGCAAAGCTGATTTTCACCCAAAAATAGGATTATGAGCATTGAGATTAGCTTTAACCTTCATTTGCCTCTGTTAGGCACTTCATTACTGTTGTGATGCCTTCAGAGGAAGGAGGGACATAGAAGGACCAATGATCTGAATATCGCTCACAGGATCTTTGGAACACTGTTTTGTTTTACTGGAGCTAGAAGCTGAGTTATGCTGGTGTGAACTATTTTTGGTTTGGACTTTGTATTATTTTGGATTAGCTGCATCCAAATTAAGGACTTGGAAATCCTTGAAACCATATAACTCAATCATATTCAAATGTCTCCCAGAATTGATGGACTGTTGTATATCATGCAGTCTTTACTAGAGACGGAAAGGGACGCTGCAGAGGAAGCCAGGAAGACGTGTTCAGAATTTGAGGCGACAAATGCAGAACTGATTAAAAAGCTGGAAAATTCAGATGACAAAATAAATCGACTGAAAGAATTTGTTCAGAGGTTTGTATATGTGAACTTGTTATTAGAGATGCATTAGTGAGTCTACTTGTTTGTCAGATTTTCCTTAAACACAGTATACTGTCTTAGATTAAAAGTTTACTTTGACAACATTTTCGACATGGTGAAAGAGGTGAACGGCATAAGTTTTTGTCAGTTTTGTTGAAACTTGGGGATTTTCAGCAGTGCTTAATTTCCCATGCCTATCTGAGCATTATTTACTGGGCATGCCTTATTTATTTATTTTTTATTGAGCTATACACAGGACAACTTATTCACATGCTTTGCCCCCTCTTTCTTTTTTGTCATGCACCTTTATTCTAAAGCTTGTAATTTCTATGTTTTGAAACACATGATGCCATTATTTTTAATTGTTGGCTGTTGTCAGGATGGAAGAAAAACTGTCAAATGCTGAATCAGAATCACAAGTACTTCGGCAAAAATCTCTCGAGATGACACAAAAACTATCTAGTGCAGAGGAAGAAATTCAGGAGATGACCCAAAAACTTTCTAAAGCAGAGTCAGAAATCCGGGCTCTTCGCCAACAGGCACTTACAATGACACCTGCTGCAAGATCAGCTCCAGTGCGTTCAAAGACAATGGTTCAGGTAACATTTGGTCAATAAGCTGCTCTATTACATCACTGTTCCTTGTAGGACTTCTTAGCAAAATCTGCTTTTATTTTCAAATCACAGAGGATTCCACAGAATGGGCATATGCAAAATGGGGAAGCAAGAAACTTATTCTCACCGGTAATTAACAAACATTTGATTTTAAATTTTTTCTTTTTCACATATTAGACCACTCTGCTCTCACATGGTTTGTCATTTGGACCATTGGATCTCTGTCTTCCCCCTTTCTGTACAACAATGAAGCCTACGGTTGGTTAGGGTTAGAGGGGCGCTGCTACCATCATTTTTTTTTCTATTACAGGTATATGATTTGTTTTATTGCTGAGTGTATAATTGTAGGTCACAGCTGCTGATGACAATTTAGCAGAGGATAAACCACAGAAATCCCTCAATGAGAAACAGCAGGTGAGCAGCTGGGTACTATTAGGCCGGGTGTGAAACAGCTTAGTCTTATTTCATTCCCGTGGCATTTCTTTTCGGGTATGGACTGTAATTGTTACGGTGACTATGATGTCCCAATTCAGGAGTATCAGGACATGCTGATCAGATGCATCTCCCAGAACCTTGGATTTTCTAAGGGCAAACCCATTGCTGCTGGTGTCATTTACAAATGTTTGCTGCATTGGAAATCCTTTGAAGTTGAGAAAACCAGCATCTTTGATCGCATAGTACAGACAATTGGTTCAGCCATAGAGGTGGGCATTGGCCTTTAAACCCAAGTTCAGTAGACTGTCCTTCGGTGTGTTCACCTTGGGTCGTTGTCTTTGCATCATCTTATTGCAGGTTCAGGATAATAATGAAATGTTGGCATACTGGTTGTCTAATACGTCGTCATTGTTGTTACTACTCCAACACACACTCAAAGCCGCTGGTTCAGCTGGCATTGTTCCACAACGACGGAGGTCCATGTCGACATCTATATTTGCGAGGATGGCATCTGTATGTACAAATGAACACTCTGTTTGGCTTCTTTTTCACATATTTTCCCTTCTATAGGGATAGGAGGGTGGTTTTGTTTAATATTATGTTAATTGTGTTGCATGCTTCCTATTGTTTTTTTGTGTGATCGCTTCTAGTTTTCTTTTGCTTAGATTGTCTTTTATGTTCACTTGCAGTTGCGAGCACCCCCTCAAAGTTCACTCAACAGTCTCCTAAGCAAATCAAATAATATTCAGCAAGTTGACGCCAAATATCCTGCTTTATTGTTCAAGCAGCAGCTTACTGCATTCCTTGAGAAAATATATGGAATGATAAGAGACAATCTGAAAAAGGAGATCTCTCCGTTGCTAGGATTATGCATCCAGGTAAAATTTATTCCCGTTCAGCTTCTTATTGGTCACTACAAGGAGGAAAGGCGAAACGATTGCCAATTGAAGTTATTCCTACGTAGCTTCTAGAAATGCTGAGATTGCCAACTGATGATACAAAAGTTGACTTTGATGCTAAGAACTTTCAGTATTGTATGCTAAGATGGCATCTTGATTTCATGAACTAGTGTTGAGTAACCCATCTGATGCTCTGGTTGAATGTTAATCATCAAACCTAGTGGTATCCTGAAAAATGTGTAATCACATTATATAAATTGAGTCATAATTCTCCAAAAAAACAACATGAGTATTTTCAGAGATGGTGATAAGAAAAAACTTGATTAATTGATTAATTCATCAGAGCTGATAACTATTAATTGTTAATATAGTTATAATTGTGAATATTGTGCAATGAAATTATGTAAATTGGTTCTTTGCATGCCAAATATATTCAGTATATTTGAACTTGGAGGTAACTATTAAAAAACTTATTTAATTAGTTTATTCTTCAATGCTTTAAACGTAGTAGAGATTTTTCCATTAAAAAAACATACTTGAGATTCTTTTTCAAAATGACATTTGTATTTTGCAATAAATCTTGTAGGTTTGGCGTTAGCTTAGAAGTAAACAAACCTCTCAAAATTATTCATTTAGCTTAGGATTTTCCGCAAGTGCTTGTGTTTTAATATAATTATATACTACTATTTTAATATCTTCCAATTACTGCGGATCCTATAGGGAAGTTTCAAGTGGTCTTTTCTTTTCCACATTGGGGGGTGGTTAGTTTTGCACAAGCATTGATTTCTTTGTTAATGATCCTTTGAGATGAGGCCAGAAACTGACCCCTTAAAATATCACGTGTTTCTACAATGTGCAGGCACCACGGACTGCACGGGTTTTGATGAAAGGACGTTCTCATTCCTATGCTGTTGATCAAGAGGCTTTGAAAGCACATTGGCAAAGCATTGTAAAGAGCCTAGACACTTACTTGGAGATTATGATAATAAATTATGTAAGTTGAGTCTGTTGATTAGATATTGCTTTTAGTAATTGTTTAATAGTTTTCAGGTTTTCTAATGCTTAGTGTGTTTTACAGGTGCCTCCCTTCTTGATGCGAAAAATATTCTCCCAAATATTCTCATTTATCAATGTTCAACTATTCAACAGGTGTGCGTTTCTGTTTTGCATGTCAATTAATGTATTCTTCACAGTTGATGATCTCTGGTGGACATTCCTCAGAGAAATGACAATTTCTGTTAAATTCCAGTCTTCTTCTACGACGTGAATGCTGCTCCTTTAGTAATGGAGAATATGTCAAAGCTGGTTTGGCAGAGTTGGAACATTGGTGTGATGCATCCAACGAGGTTAGCTGTGGTGGCTTAATATATTTGTTTTCTTCAACAAATTGCGTGGTCTCATGTGCTAGTCTAAATTTTTGTTTTGCAGTATGCTGGCTCAGCTTGGGATGAATTAAAACATATTAGACAGGCGGTTGAATTCCTGGTAGGTTGGGGGTTTTTGTACATTATTTTCCGTATATGGCAATGGTACAAAACTTCAAGTAAATGGTCTTCCTCCTATTTGACCATCCTGCAATTTACCATCTTCAGGTCATCCATCAGAAGTCCAAGAAGACATTGAATGAAATAACAAAAGACCTTTGTCCAGTAATATTACATCTCTTACCGATTAAATTCTCTTATTGTCAACTCTCTTCCCATCTGCAAAAACATTCTACTCTGGTCTTGATTCTGTTGCTTATTCTGCTGCTGAAGAAAAAATATTCATCCACAATTTTGCAGGCTCTTAGCATACAGCAATTGTACAGAATCAGCACAATGTATTGGGATGACAAGTATGGAACACATACTGTATCTTCAGATGTAAGTCAGAATCTTTATTTTCCTCTTTCCCTTTTTTGTTTGTTGGGCTGGCCTGGGGTTGGAATGCTTGGTATCTTTCTCGGGCATCAGTCTCATCGGTCGACCAGAGACTAACAGAGTGAAATAATTCAGGTTATCTCCAGTATGAGAATCCTGATGACTGAGGATGCTAACAATGCTGTTAGCAGTTCATTCCTACTTGACGATGACTCAAGGTAAATTCTTCTCCTATCAAATTATGTTATGTTCTTCTAAGACTGCGCTGCTGTGAAAACTCTGGTTCAATTTTCTTGTTTACCATATATTGTCCATAAATTGCAGCATTCCATTCTCTCTGGATGATATATCAAGCTCAATGCAACTGGTTGGGGCAAGTGATGTTGACCCTCCTGAACTATTATGTGAACACTCTGGTTTTCAGTTCTTGGTTCAACATCCAGAGTGATAATTATTAAGTGGTATCCACAGCTCTACTCCATGTGTCAAGTACTTGATGCGCCAAATCTTGTGCATATATACGGCAAGGAGTCATCTTATTCTTCGTACATACAGGAAAATCATCTGTAGTTTGCCTGTACAGGGGCACCACAATTCGTTTCCTCCCAATTCCATCAAGTACGGCGGCTATTTTTTGTATTCTTAATGTCCATAAGCTCCAAGAAAATTAAGAGTGTGCTATTTTTGTGACAAAAACATTCTTCTTTGGTCTCACACCTCCCATAAAAGGGGGAAGTCCACTTCAGAAGTGTGGGGTTTTTTTTTCCCTTTTTGGTTAGGGTTGCAGGTTTTCGTGTTTGGTTGCATTGTACACCTACGGGTAGTTGTGTCTGATGTAAAGAGAAACTATATGTATTGAGAATTTTGAAGCAAATGCAAATTTCACTCTCGTCATGTCTTACTTGCATCTAAGGGTTGGAAGCAAAGTCAAATTTTGCATCATTTTCCTTAGGATATGAATTTCAATTGTTTTCTCAAATCCTATGCCAGAAAGATACGATTCTCCAGAATTTGAATCAAAAATTATTCTGTAATTTGTTTTTGTACTCGTGTGATGTCTGGGATGTTTTGTTGCTATTCGATTTAATTTTAAGTATGTTTTCTTTGTCTTTCTTCAATAATAGGTTCAATGAGTGGTGTTCAATATACAAGTTCTTTTTTTTTTTTTTTGAAAAACAAAATAAAGTGTTGAACACTTGTTGAAAACATTCTCTAAATATAATAAAGGAGTTGCACTGCAGTTTTTGATAGACCTGGCAAAGCTGATCCGAGATCCGAAATCCGATCCGAAAAATCCGAATCCGAATCCGATCCGACACCGAAATTGATGATCCGGTCTTGATCCGAACCCGGAGATAATCCGACCCCGAATCCGATCCGAACCTCAACCCGAATTTTATCGAATAAGAAAGAGATTTGAAATAATCCGATCCGGTCCGCACCCGACCCGATCATTGCCAAATCCGAGTTAACCCGAATCCGAAATTGCCTGAACTGTTTTTTACCCGACCCGAGCCACATTCGAAATAATCTCGATCCGATCCGAACTCGACCCGAGCATTACCAAATCCGAGTTAACCCGAATCCGAAATTGCTCGAGCTAAATTTTATCTGACCCGAGCCAAGCCAAATCCGATTTAACTTGAATTCGAAATTTGCTCGAACCGAATTTTATCTTATTCAAGCCGCATCCGACCCGAGTCAAATTTTATTTAACCCGAATTCGAAAATTGCTCGAACGGAGTTTCACCCGGCTAGACGCACATCCGACCCGAAATAGAACCAAACTAAGCCGACCCGATTATAATTCGACCAATTAGAATAAAAAATGTCCAGGTAACATTATAATTTATAAATTATATAATTCAACTTTACTTTTAAGTTGGATTTTTGTAAATTGTGATGATTACCTTTAATTTATAAATTATATATTTTGATTTTTGAATTCTGAATTTAGAGCTTAGTAGACGTGTATTCGAAACCATCCGCCAATCCACAACCACTATATATCTAAACTACAATTTTTCCAAACAAGGTCTGTGTAATTGGCATAAAATTATAGACTAATTTCATTACTTCGGTGTATATGACATGTTTAGATTGTTTACCCAATATTATAAACTTTGATGCGAATTTGGTCCGATCCGAAAACAACCAGAAGATCTCGATTCGATCAAACCCAGTCCTAATCCGATCCAAACCCGACAAAAACCCATCCAAGTGAATCCGAACCCAAACCCCACCCTATCCGACTATAACCCGAAGATCTTGATCCGATTAAAACCGGTCATATTCTTATCCGAACCCGACACAACCCATCCGAGTCAATCCGAACCTGACAAAAACCCGTCCGAGTCAATCCAAACCCGAATCCCACCCGAACATTACGATCCGATTAAACCCGGTCTGAATCCGATCCGAACCCGACAAAACACATCCGAGTCAATTTCGAACCCGAACCTCATCCGATCCGAATCCGAATCTGAACCAAAGTACGGTTGATCCGAAAAATCCGAATCCGAGCTAATCCGATCCGAATCCGATCCGATCCATCCGATTGCCAGGTCTAGTTTTTGATAATATCCATCTTCCAAAGATCAAAACTGAACATTATGAATGGAAGTGAATTTAGAACAATAGAACATTTCCTAAATGGTGAAACAATGATAAAATGGTAATATATAAGTATTTATACTCATGAATAGTTTATCATTTACCTTTGAAATCATTTGTGTGTATTAGGAGAAAATTGTCCCCAAATATGATGAGTATATTTAAGTTATAGTTTTTTCTTTGGGGAAATATGTATAAATAATCTTGTATGTTAACACTTTTTTTTTTTTGTTGATTTAAACATTAACAAAATACATTTAATCTGGTAGGGGAATATTTGAAACTTTTAAATTTGGCATGTTTCAGGTAAAGAACATATAGATATGGAATTAGCTTCTAATTTCATACCAGAATAATTATTATAATTCAATCAATAAATAATAGAAAAACCTTGTAGAAAATAATACGGTCAAGTTGTATGGAAAATAACTTGGATATTATTCGATCGAATTATAAATAATAATTCATGTATTCTTTTGATTGTTTCCAACACATTACAATCATAGTATAACTAATAATTATATAATATGATCAATAATTTGACCAAGACTAAGTGGATATTATAGAATATAGAGTACAAACTACAAAGTCAATAAAATCATACATAAAATTTGTTTCTTTTAAAAAAACTGACATAATAAGTAACTGATAAAGTTAGTAGATAAGGAAAGAAAAGAAGGGAAAAAAAAACTTCCCTTATTCTACAACATGAGCACCATGTTTACAATATCCAACAATCCTTTGCAGCTTTTCAAGAATGAAGACCCAAACCATAATCTCACCTTAATACCAATACATTTTAAATAATCACCAGTACTGGAACAAGCCCATGCAAGGCTATGTATGAGATCTCGGCTGCCTATTTCTACTAGATTAATTTGCAAATTATTGTACACTCCTGGAGCATGTGCTCCTGGAGATGATATGGCGCCATGTCAGATTTTTTTTTTTTAAATTTCAACAACGGTTATCAATGTGGCAGTTATTAAGTCAAGCAGTTATCAACTTCAAGATAATCATTACTGCATTGTTCACTGACTTCAACTATGTTGTTCATTTACTTCAACTATGTGGTTCACTTCAACTACGTTGTTCAATATTTGTCATAACATGTCTTTTAAGATGATTTTGTTCACTGACTTCAACTCATAAAATTATTAATTGATAATATTCTTATGTGACAAATCCTCTATCATTAGAAGTCATTCAAGTTGTTGTTCATTGGCTCATTCAATGTTGTTCAATTCTAGTATAAGATGAACAATGATAATACATAAGGTGAACAATGGAATCATGTATATTGAACAATAACATAGTGAACAATGGAAACATTTCTAGTGAACAACCATTTATTATCTTATTAACTATTACAATGTATGTAGTGAACAATCTCAACAAATAGGGTGAACAACGGAATTGACGATGACAGCTTGTGTCCATCACATCATTTTATGAGTGAACAATGTCCATTTTATGAGTGAACAACACCATAATTCTTCCTTTCATGAGTGAACAGTCACATCATATCTAGTGAACAATCTAAATGTGTTAGTGAATGATACATATATTCCAAGGAACAATGGGGGGTCGATAAGCTTCCACGAGGTGGTGGTAACAACAACAGTAAGGATGAGAGCTTTAGAAGCGACGATGGAGAGGGTGGAATGACGGAGTACGCAGTAGGATTGCCAGGGGAGGAGGGAAGTTGACTAGGTTTGGTAACTTGCCGATGGCAGATTCACAGGCGGCACAACGTGGTCGTGGTGGTGGTGGTGATCGTTGGAAGTTGCATATCGTAGTGGTGGTGAGTGTTGAAAGTTTTAACAAAGGAGCTCCTTACTGGAATTGAGGGTCATCCTCTTCAAGAATCGTCGTCGGTGCTTGCTGATGGATGTCGATGCCACCAGCCACAACTCGAAATCCTCCAACAGATGTGGTGGAGGGGCGTTGGAAGAGGAGGATGCGATGGCGGAGGAAAAGGACCGGCGGGGATTGTCGAATCTACCTCTTCCGATGATGATTTCGGCAAGACAGGGGAGGGTTCCGAACAGTCGAAGGGGACGACAGCGAAGATGCGATTGTCATCCGAGTGTTCATCGAACCTCCATAAGAGAGAGGGTGCAGCTTTTGGGGTGTGAAATTGTTCGGTTGTAATTTTTGTGGTTTTATAAGTTAGGGTTGTCGGTCCATAGGGATGGGTGTTAGGCTTAATTGAGGTAATCGGTTTGTGTTTGGGTTTCTCACAAGTGCGGAAAGCTATAAACTATGTAAATTAAGCAATAAACTAACCTAGACATGATAATAATCAAGGAAGCAATAAAAGATGAAAGCAATTAAGAACAAGAAATAAGAAAGCAATAAAAAGAAAAGTAATAGAAAGCAATAAAACTAATAATGAAATTAGGCACAAGAGATTATACATTTGATGATCTAAACTTCAAATCTTCAATCTACTTTTGTAATTTCCTCTGAACAAATAAGAAATTGTGGATTGGATTACCAAGGATCCCCCAAATTCTCACTAGGAAGTAGAATTGGAATTCCTTGACCCTCCTCCCCACTAAAAGATGGATTTGATTTGGCTAACCCTAGAAAGCTTTTGAAATCAACATCAATGGAGAATAGAAAGAGAGAGAGAGAGAGAGGAAGAGAGAGAGAGAAAGCTTGTAAAACTTCAATGAGATTACTTGAAAGAAGAGTTTAATAACAATTACAATAAGACTTAAAGAAAGCTTGAAGAACAATGGAGAAAACTTGAAGAACAATTAAAGAAAGCAATTGAAGAAAGCAATTAAATCTAATCTAATCTAATCCTACTCCTAAAACTTAAATAAAAGCTAAGCTAAAAGATAAAAACTAAGATAATTAGTTCTGAATTACATTGGGTATTTATAGAAGAAGGAAAACGAAACCCAAAACCCTAAAACTAACTCAGCAAAACGCGCATCAGCTTCGCAGATTTCCGCAGAAATTCGGGCGACTCGGGCGAGTCAATAAGTGACTCGGGCGAGTCAGTGTTCTGTCCCGCTCCCTTGGCCTATGTCTTTGTTGCCCCAGAAGCCTGACTCGGGCGAGTCAGCAGATGACTCGGGCGAGTCACTGTTCTGGGCAGCTTTTCTCTGCCGACTCAAACGCGCATAACTTCTTCATCCAAACTCCGTTTTGGACCCATAAGATATCGATAGAAAGCTGTCGGTGTGTACTTTATGCTCCCAAAAGTTCAGACCAATCGGAGTTGTAACGAAGGAGTTATGACTCAAAGAGTGAAGGCACACGTATTTCAAACCTTTGAGTCTGTACCGTTCCCCTGTTTTGCGCCAATCTTGACATGGAATTTCCGGCTTCGGTTTCGCCTTGGCTCTCGGCTCGGGTTGATTTAGTTCTCGGCTCGGGTTGACTTGGTTTGACTCGGGAAATCGCTCGAGATTCACTAAAAACCTTCAATTAAGCCCAAACTTCTTCTAACTCCTTATTTTCCAATAAAACACCAAATCACTATATCTAATATATACAAAGGGCTAAAATAAATGCAAACACCCTATAAAGGAGATAAAATTCGGCTCGAACGAGACCGAACAGAAATCACATAGGGGTATGATTGTCGGTTTATGTAACTAGAACGTGGGTAATTTAGTTTTTTCTAATTTTTTTAATTTCTAAAATTAGGTACCATGGTGGAAATGGAGCACATGCTCCAAGTGCATATAATAGGTATTGCAGATTGATTAAACAAGGTTTGGTTGTTGATACATTATGTTTTGCCAAGATGGTTATGAGGAATTTTATCATCTATTTGTTAACTGTCCATTTGCTCGGTCAGTTTGAGAAGCTATCTGTATTAAGTAGGGGTTTTCAGCTAAGTGTAGTTCAGTGATGCAATCGAAGAAATGCTCACAGCATGTCAAGCAGCTCATGTCGGATGTTTTTGCTGCTATTATTTACGTTCTTGGGAAGCAAGGAATAAGAGAAACTTTCCAAAGCAGCTTATGAACATGTTGGGTTTTGTGGCCCATTGGATCCTCGGTTGGGTCTAGAATGAGAGAAGAATCGGCAACAATGGGAGACGCGGCCAGCAGTTTATCGACGCTACTAGTGTCTTGTTCTACGGAGATGGGGCTCTAGGCGCTGCTCCCTCCTCTTGGACGCTGCCAGCGTCCAACACAGTGGTCATGAGATTGAAGAACCGCGGCCAGCGCCCTCTTAGGCGCTGCCCAGCGCCAGGGCTAGCCTTCATCCGCGTTGTTGGGTCGCCGCTCATGAAGCCCAACAGCTAGCGGCTAGGGTTGTCTTAGGTTATTATTTTCTAACCTAGTTTCCTTCTCTCACCATTAGTATAAATATTATACATGTATCTCCACCATAATTACGGCTGAGTGATAGAGAGTCAAAGAGGGAGAAAATATTGAGGGAGAAAAGGGTCTTACCAATATTTTCCCAAGTGTATTCTGAGAGAGAAAGATTGTGAGTTGAGAGTGAGAGAGATTTGTGTTGTAATCTCCTCTTTTGCTGATCGCATTACACCCTGTGATAGTGATCAAGTTGTACTCCTCCTAATTTCTCATAGTGGATCGTTTTTCTGTCTGTCGCCGTCCGTGAGTTTTTCTCTGAGTTCTTCGGTTTCCCACGTAAACCTAGTGTTGTTTTATCGCTTATTTTTTTTTGGTTCCTGAATTTTGTCGTAATTTTCGTTTTCTCAATTTTATTTTCGCTTCTGCTGTAACCTCGCAATTACTTTCCTTTTCTCTAACAGAACATTTCACAAGTTATACATAATGTTTTAAGTCAATTCAAAGTCAGATTTTTGTTTTCAAAATATGCACATACTTCTTAATTATATCCGTGATTACAATAACTAATGGGATCATTAGGTTTGGTTTGGAGGCTCCTACTTTGGGAGTTCTTTGGTAATGGAAGTTTGCCTTTCTTTTATATATATATATATATATATATATATATATATATATACTAGTATTTTTACCCATTCTTCCGAATGGAAACATTTAGGTATATGAATACAAATACAAATAATATAGAGAATAAATGACAAAAATAACGAAGAATACGACTAAAGCATGACGATCAAATATATAAGAATTTCATCTATGTAATAACTTATAATTAAAAAATAACCTAAATGGTAACAGAATGCACGCAAAGTAAAGTGAAATATTAGGTATATTAAATAAAATATCTTTTTTAGATTAACGGTTGAGATCTAAAATCAAAACAAATCTAGTGAAATATTAGGTATATTAAATAAAATATTTTTTACCCGTTCTTTCGAACGGATGTCAATTTAGATACAGAAATGCAAAAAAAATAAAATAAAAATTTAGTGAAACGAATGACAAGTGCATTAAAAAAATACAACAAAATAACTATCAAATATGAATCCAAACAATAATATATAATTTGAAAAAAAAAACCTAACGTGCCAAAAGGTATCGCTATACCAGGCTACAAAGGAAAACAACAATGTTATAGTCATAGTTTAACTTAGGGAAAACAAAACATAATTAACATAGAAAATACCAAAGTAAAAAATGTAATGAACTGTCAAGTATGAATATGAACAATCAACAATATGACCAAAACTAGCCGGTAAAATATCTAGTAGATGACAATAATAAATTTATAACTTTGAGAGGAAAACAACAATTACATTTTTGACTCAAAAAAGAAAAATAATTGCATTTTGAATGTGCCGCAATTTTGGACCTGCGTGACATATATGTTGTGTTTTGTTAAGTTTTAATGGTCCTTAATAATGAAGAGTCCCTTGTCACCCTTCATACATTTGAATAAATGCAATGCATACTGATGATGAGAGTTGACAAGCAACATGCTTATATAAGCAATTTCTGTTTAGCAATCAATTATGGATAAGTTGAGTGTAATTAAATGTTAACAATTAATATCATATATCATATATCATATATCATATATCATATCATATATCATCATATATCATATATATATATATATATATATATATATATATATATATTTCTGGGTACAAAGGGCGAGGATCGAAATATGTAGCTTTTGATGGGGGCATTTTTGGAAGACTATAATTAGTCATTTTACTTTTTCTTAAAAATTCTTAAATACATATTAAATGATGGATGGGTTACTACTAACAATAATTAAAAAATTAACTAAATGATAGGATGAGTTATTACTAAAACTATTCATATTCATATTAAAATGAGATATTGTATATACTATAAATTAAATATTTGTATTTTCGCTATAAATTAAATATTTGTATTTTTGAAACACGATAAAAAGTTGGACGTACAAGGCTATTAAAAAAATTTTCTATGACCTCTTTATTCCCTATATCAAAGTTATTCAATAAAATGAAAATATTGAATTAGCAATTGACGGTTAGCAAGCAAGTTTTAATGAACGGTTACTATGCATGAACAATTAATAAATTAATAAAAAATTAATAAATTAATGATTCTTATTGATATTTTAGTGGGATCTAATTTATTAGTGTAGTCTTTTAGGTCTCTAAATGAAAAAGTATCAATAATGTTTAGGGGTGGCAAAAAATCGGGTTCGGGTCTTATCGGGTTCGGTCAATTCGGTATTCGGTCAAAAATCTCAAACCCTAACCCTGTTCAAATTTTAATTCGGACACATTTGCCAAACCCGAACCCGAACCCGGTTGACCGATTTTGTCCGATTGACCGAATTTTATAATTGATCTTTTTATTCTTTTTAGTAATATATCTTGTGATTCTTGCCGAAAATAAGTAAATAATTCATTTTCCAATGGCAATGCAAAAGCAACATTAACTCTAATTCCAAATATCTATCAGACTATCACATCCTGTCCATAATTCATGCTGGCACTAGCAATATAGCATCCCTTGCTGCTTGTGTAACTTGTGTTGGTCACACTGCAAGCAAGCAAGCAACTGAACTACTGAAGCAAGTCTAGAAGCTTACCATACAAAACACCACATGATTGATGTCTCTAATGTGGTAGTAACATAAAACATAACAATTTATAAGCCCCCAAAGTTTATCAAAAGACAATCCAAAATATACACATCCATTTCAAAAGATTCACTCCACACTTGAACACTTCGAACCAATAAAAGTGAACTGCCTTTTGCCCTTGTAAAGTTGGCAGTTGCATACCTAAATAAGAAACACAACACAATTAGACAAGATAAGAATGAAAATTGACATACATAACAAAGGACCATTAAAGAGGAATTGATACCATCATTCATCCAAGTCATTGGAAGACCCATGAGAAGTCGAGTCATTAAGATCCACGCTCATCAATTCATTGGCCAAATCATCAACATGTTCTCTATCCTCCTCTGTTTAAAAAGAAAAAAGAAAGAAAAAATTTCCATTATGCATCATTTTGAACAGAAATACAAATGGTTGTAAATTTTTAGGTCAACAAAATAATTAACATTAATACCTTTAATGCCATAAAGCCAATTTCGGGTGCAAACCAAAGCCTCTACCGCTTCGGGAGATAAGGATGCTCTACTTGGTTTCAATATTCTACCACCAACACTAAAAGCTGCTTCCGAAGAGACTGAAGTAATAGGGATAGCCAATACATCCCGTGCAAGCTTTGAGAGAACCGGCCATCGTTGTTGAGACGACTTCCACCAATTTAGAACATCCAACTCTTTTGTCCTATCTTCGAGTTTTTCTTGCAAGTAATAATCCAACTCTGTCTTGGCTTCAATGAATGTAGCATTTCGGACATAATTATCAAAGTCATCCTTCCAAATTTCAAAGCAAATAAGAAAAGAAATGCATGAGAGATTAAGAGGTAGTAGTTATAAACAGAAAACAAGTTGTGCTGTATTAGAATGAAATTAAATATAAAAAGCTTACATTCGGATAAAATGAAGGAGTGCTCCCAGAGACAATTGCTTCTTGTTGCCTTGATGTTGGTTGAGGCATTTGATTCGTAGTGAACTTAGCCTTGTACTCATCAAAGAGAGCAAGTAAAGCATCACGGACCATCTTAGTCTTTCTAGAACCTTCAACTTGCCCATAAATTTTGGTATAGGCATAATCAACAATCATCATCTTGTAGCGAGGGTCTAAAACAACCGCAACTCCCAATATCAAGTTACATTCTTGCCAATAGCTATCAAACTTTGATTGCATTCTCTTGACCATTCCACTTATGAATGGGTCACGATTCACAACCCCCTCCTGCAAGTTATGTTGTATAGCCCAAACTCCATGGAAGAACAAACAAGAAGTCGGATATTTGCTTCCCGAAAAGATATTGGTCAGCTCATAATAAAGCTTAAAAAACTCACAAAACACCTCAACTTGACACCATTCTTCACTTGATGGACAATATGTATAATGCTTGTCAATTATGGCCAAATGAGACAAGACATCTTTATAAAATAAAGCACTTTCAAGCATGAGATATGTAGAGTTCCATCTAGTCACAATGTCTTGTTGCAATTTCCTCACACAAGTGACATTCTTATCCTTAGCCGCTTCAAGAAACTTGACACGCCTAGAAGGTGAACCTTTAACATACTTCACACTTTCCCTAACCTTATGTATCACTTCATGAAGCTCCTCTAAACCCGCTTTCACAATCAAATTAATCACATGTGCAGCGCACCTCAATCTAAAAAATCGACCCCTCAAAACTAATGCACCTTTAGATGACAATTTAGACATATAAGACTCAACAAAGGTGTCATTGTTTGATGCATTATCAAGAGTTATAGCCATCAAATTTCGCTCAATGTTCCAACCCTTCTCCCCCAACAAATTTGCGAACTTGTCAGTGATGCGTGCACCATTATGTGGAGGAGGGAAGCAAGTAAAGCTCGATAAAACTTTGAAGATTCCAATCGTTGTCAATGAAATGAGCGATTACACATGTAAGAATCAGATGACATAGATGTCCAAAAATCAGAAGTAAGGGAAATCCTACTTTCACAACTACTCAACAAGTCCATCACCATACTTTTTCCCTTTTGATAAAGCTTAAACATATCGGCCTTACATGTGTTCCTAGTAATATGCTTCACATCTGGGTTTAAATATGTAGAGTAATCTCTAAACACATCATACTCAACCACATTAAAAGGAAATTCATGCATTATAACCAACTTTGCCAAGTATTCCCGACACACAGATTGATCAATCTTTGCAGTTCTTAATGAGCCACTCTTATCCATAAGCATTTGTTTGAGATCATTTTGACCATGCAATTTCAAACAACCAGCTATATGTCGACTTAAGTTTGTTGTACCATACCTCCCATCACATATCATAATGGTTTTACAACCCTTGCACATACCCCTTTTGTAGTCATCATCTTCAGGAAACGTGTAATCCCCTAACTCGTCCTCTTCCAAGTCTTACAATAGCAAAATGGTCCCAAACTTTCGATCGATTTTTCCTCTTCTTTGGTAAGGATGTACCTTCAGATTTGATTCTATAAGAGTTTGACTTAGCATTATTCCCTTTAGGCTTAACTTTTACCTTGCTCCTCTGTGATGGGAAGCTATTATTTACTTCCTACAAAAGATTGCATACTAATAGTTAGCAATAATAGCAAATAAATGTAACAACCTAAGTATATATAGCTAAAGCAAAAGAAACACAAGGATGGATAAAGGATAGAGGCACTAACCATAACTTCAGATTCAGAAATCGAGTCAAGATCGATTGAGGCCATGAATCTGAATTTCAATAATTAAATATGAAAAGTGAAAATCTGAATCTGTGGAGTAAACATCAGGAAGATTGTGCAGCAAATACAGACATAATCAAAGAAGTTTCCGATTCCGGCTAAATAAAAAAGAAACAAAGAAAAAGAAAAAGAAAAAGAAAAATCGGATCCTGTATGTCGATTTGAACTTACCAAAACCCTAGTACAGTCCCGATAATCGATGGTTGTTTCCCTTCATTTGATATTCAATCATGAGCAAACGCAATAAGAAGCGGATGAGAAAGACGAAGATTGAATGGCGAAATAAGAAGCGTAGAATCGATGAAATTGACAAAAGATGAGAGCTTGAGAATCGAGGAGATTAGAAAACTCTAACCTTGTCGGTTGTCAATGGATGGGAAATCGAGAACTCGGTTCTTACAATGTGAATGTATGGGCGAGAGAGAGAGAGAGAGAGAGAGAGAATGAGAATCAGAGAGATAAAGAAGAAAGATGGAGCCTGCTGCGGTGCTGCCTGGAGGAGTCGAGGACGAGTGGACGACGAGGAGAGACAGTGAGAGTGTGAGACACTGAGACAGGGACGGGCGGACGACTAGGGTTTTAGGATTTTATAGTTGAGAATTTTAGGTTATTTTCAATTAGCGGGCTGGGCCTGGTTGTTAGGGTTTCCCCATTTTCTTCAGAAAATTCGGTCAACCCGAACCCGTTTTTCTAAACCCGAACCCGACCCGGTTTTATTCGGTCAATTACCGAATGACCGAATTTTCAAATTCGGTCAAATAGCCATGTCCAATACCCGATTTTTTCGGGTCGGTAAAATTCGGACTATCGGGTCGGTCAGATTTTTGCCGGCCCTAATAACGTTTTCAATTCATCAACCTTTTTAATTAATGATATGAAAACACCCAATTCATTATACATATTCATAAGTTTAGCATTTCCGCTACATAAGTGAAAGATTCATAATTTTAACAACCTCTATTTTCTTTCGTTTTCAATAATGTTCTCCCCCTCTTCATTTCTTATTTTGCTATGTATCATATCTTTCTAGTTTCTTGAGTAAGATGTAGATTATCATCTCTATTATTAATGAAATGTATCCGTTGATAATGTACTAATGTTATAAGTGTGCGATCTCTCCAGAAGCATACATTCTTTGACAAGGTATGTACTTAATATGTATTTTATTTTTGTTGTATCGCATAATATAATTGAGCATTTTTTTAAGTAAAAGAAGGAAGAATTTTTTTCTATTATTGTATATTTTCTTTTAAAAATAATATTAGATAGTTGAATGTAGTTACAGATTTAAAAAAATATGACTAAGAACAAGGTAAATTATTTAATTTCTATCAATTTATTTGGCTGTTTAATTTCTTTTTTTCAATATTTATATCTCATTCTTCACTAATCTCTCTAAAGTCTTTCATTTTAGGGCAAAATAAAGTTTAATTATGTCAATTCATTTCAAAAATACAAAAACGATAGATATTTTATGATTTTAATATAAATTATGTCCTCTGCCCTATTATATAAATCAACTTTTTATTGAACATAAATCAACTTTTAAGTTTTACAATAAGAACCTTTATTTGTATAGTTAGTATCACTATATGAAAAAAGTTTTAAAACTTTATATATGTGTTTCTCTTAAAGATATTATGGATTTTTTTTTATGCATGTTGATTAAATATAGACATGTTTTTCTAACTATAGAATAAAATATAGTAAGAAGGAAAAGAACATACTTATTAAGTCCTTTATAACAAATATATTGGTATTTATAATTCAAATAAGACATAAAAGTAATAGTAAATTATTACAAATAAAACATACTAACATTTTGGTAAATATAAATAATTAGATTGGACCATAGTAATTTATATATATTTCAACCATATGTTAATCATACGTATTTTTTCAACCACAAATAATTACACTAATTTGGATTTATGCAGTTAAGTAGTTAAAGATTAACAACTAATAACTTTCAAGCCTATGTATTTTATGTTGATAATATGAGCAGTTTAATTCGTCTTACTAATATAAGCAACATTTTCAACCATAAAGTTTATGTAGAAAAATATGAGGACATTTTGGGAAACTTATAATTGATTATATTTATTTTTTTAAAAAAATCATGTAATATTAATGTGAGTGCATTATTATTATTTTTATGCTTGAATTGATGATTTATATATTAATGATACATGAACAAAATAATTAACATCATATATATGTGTGTGTTTCTGGGTACAACAGGTGGGGATTAATTAAAATATGTGTGTTTTAAATTGGACATTTTTGAAAATGTATAATTAACCATTTTTCATTTTTAAAAACAAATTTAAACTATTATGTATGTATTTGGCCGGATTCCATCATATATTATCAAAATGTTTTTATTATTTACCTAATTGTGATTTAGACTGTATTTACTAATTGTGATTTAGTTCTCTCTCTATATATATTAACAACTTTATTGATTTTTTTCTACCTTCTTTTCAGTTATAAGGAAGTTAAGTTTTGGTTTAATTTTTTATAAGTTAATTACTAATAATTAATAATTTATAATAAATGCTTTAAGTTACAAACAATTTAGCATTCATAAAAGTGTAACCTATGTTTATTATATGCACTATTACAATTGCAATACGTTACTATTAGGTGTAATCATTTTCAAGGAGAACAAATTCAAGGAGAACAAATTCAAAAGAATATGGGTCCTATATGTCAATTGTCAGTTGTTGGTCATCAGACCTAAAGATGCAGATTGTCAAATCAGATCTCTGCTTCAGCCTTTATGTATGATATTTCAATCCTAGACCTACGTCTTAATATTAAAAAACTACGTTTATCTTCATGAATTTAATAGAAACTAACTTAATATTTCATGATACAATTTTTTTTATGGCAATTTCTTATACTCCTAAAAGCCAATCTTATATCTAATATAAACTTTGATTTAACGACTTAATCTTATAGTGTAGGGGTTATAATCTAACTTTTTTTATCAAATAAAATATTATAAATATATACAAGTGACATTGTGTCAAATTTTTTTTTTTATGATTTTGTTGCTGATTTTAATTTTATATATGTATGTCTGTCATGGTATCTTAATGTAAGTTTATCTGTTTATTCTTTCTCTTAAAAGTAGTATGGTATTTTTATGGATGTTTATATACCTATACATGTTTTTCTTATTAAAAATAACCCAATTTTTGAAAGTAAGAAAAAAATAATTAATAAATGATTGTGCTTTTTGCAACTAAGAAATTGAAGTCTAAAAGGCAAATAAGAAAAATGGGAATAATTAATAGGAATCCATTACAAATAAAATATGCTAACTTTTTGTTTGCAAACAATTAAATAAATACAGTTAGATGAAACTATAATAATTGATCTTTTAGTTGAAAATTCATATATATCTCCTTCAATCCAAAACAATCACATAAATTTGGCATCTATTTTCAGATTTTCTCCATGTGAAAACAAAATTCAACAAAAAAATACTATCTTAAATGACAAATGGATAACTTTATATATATAATATATATACTTTTCCATAAAATATGTAATTTAATTGAGTCCCGTGCAACGCACGGGTTTGAAGACTAGTATAAGAATATTTGTGGGTAACTTGGAATATGTGTACCGATAAGTAAATTTTGAAATATAGTTGAACTAAAAATATCAAAAATTAAAATATTAGAAAATATTGTACTGATCGACATTTATGTTGCTAAAATATTAATAATAAGAAAATATTAGAAGACTATATATGTAATATGTATATATATTAAAAATTATGGTCATGTTCTTTTGTAATATAATTAAAATTTTACCTTATATTTTTTTTTTCAACTCATAGAATTTATTTAAAAATAAAAAAAAGAAGTAGATAGGTAATGCGACATTTACCTACCTATTTCTTCCACTACTTTACTTACCTTTCCTTACATAATTTTACCATAGACATACAGTTAGTATTCTGCATGAAAAAAATCAAATTTGATTATTAGTTGCTTCTAAGTGAATGATCATTGTTAGTACTCCCTCTATTTCATATTAATGACCGTCTTTATAAATTCTGTAGTCAAAGTATAAAAGTTTTAATTATAATATATATATATATATATAAATAAATAATTGCTACTATCATATTTATGATATAATATTATAAATGTTAATAAAGTATTAGAAAAAAAATTATCAATCAAGTGGATTATGACCATAAACTGACTGCAGTTATTGATTAATGTGATTGCGCGGAAAATAACAACAAAGTAGTTATTAGTTGGAATAGGATCATAACTCCCTCCTGATAAATAGCATGGGGGAATAATTTTGTAAATAATAATTGGGTAGTTATTTTTTTTTAATGAATGGTGTAAATTTAATATTAAATAAAATCAATGACCGATATTGTCTGATTAATGGGATTTAAGAGACGGGGGAGGGAAAAGATTTGAGGGGTTTCCATTGTCTGAGGATCTTCTTGCATCTCCAAAGAGCAGGAGTAGTTGCCCTTTATGAAACGAAAATTAAGGAGAGAAACATTGATAGTCTGCATCAAAAAGTCTTCAACAACTGGGAAATTCTCACTAATTGTAACGCCCCAAAACCTTAATCACACAATTACCCAAACATTACGGTAATCACATGATTAGCGCAGCGGATAACGGCCTGAGGCGCTACCGCCGTCCCACTAGGGACAAGGCAAAACCAACCAATCAACCAAGCACAACAACCATGGCAACCCAATAACAACAATAGAGCCACAAACATCAATACATCCTCAAACGTAAGGTGGTTTACAAAAGCCACAAATGCTTAACTTTAACAGTACATAAACACACACAGACCCACACGCTTATAGATCCTTATATATCTCCATACACCACTATCACTTGCTTTATAAGTAACCATGTACGACGCAAAAGTCTACCTTTCACTTTAGAGAGTAAACTACTTCTGAGCGTCCTTTCCCTTTTCTGTGGAGCTCGGACCACCTAAAACAAAACAGTAAAACAACGCAAAAGTGAGTGGGGGAAACACTCAGTACACAAACCTCCAACATGTAAAACCGTTTCGAAAACGGTTTTTCATGTCGGCCTTTAAAACATTTCGAAAACGAGGAAGGGGCAAAATAACTCGTGTTAAACCAATGAAGTCTTTAAACTTTAAGAATTCTATGCATATGCCGTGCTTTACTTTGAAAATATAACAATAATAAGACGTGGTATCCCTTACGATCGATGCCGAAGCACCTCACACACGCGCATGCCCAAACCGACCAGGAGTTTGGATTGGGTGACTGCTAGGCAGTCGACACTGGCCAGGTCAAGCTTACTCCAATAGGAGCCTGTAAAATAATGCTAGGATTCACTCTAGCTACTGTAGAACTACGTCTCGGGACCACTTATAAAACAATAAAATCATTAGAATGTATCTATGCAATAAAACTGTACTTGACTGTAAGCATAAGAGTTGGACAATTTGCGTACCTTTAAAATACTGTGAACTTGGTGACGATCTGGCTCGGGGAATGGCGCGAGGCGGTGTGAAACTTTGAGCTAAGAAGATAAAGGTTACTAATTAGTGCAAGGGCTATGAACAAAAAGGGCCGTAACGTCCCATAGAAAGGATTTGAAATGCACATGTAAAAGAAATTTCAGGTTTTTGAGGTAAGAGTATTTTGGCTATAACCGGGGCTAGGAAACTCGGAATTTAATGAACGAGCACTTTTCGGAAAGGGAAAAATAAAATCTATAAGTTTGTCAACTGGGTCAGATGCTAAAAATGATGGGAAGAGCTCGGAAAAGGCTCTGGACAGAAACAGCGAAAACCGAAATATTTTCTTTGTGCGGTTTTGGCGTTTAAGAATCGATAAAATTTTATGCACTGGCTCTAAACTCATAGGAGCTTTATGGACAGGAAAAAAAAATACTTGTAGAATATGTATTCTTATTCTATCAAAGAGGCTTTAAAAAAAATTTGAGAGCGATACGAATTTTATTTCCTTTAAAAACGCGAGACTTCGGTAATAAAATACGATAACATCAAATAACATAAAAGACATTGAGGTCTCTTAAAGCCAAGTCCTATGGTCCTCAATCATCAATTCCATCTTAACAACCATAATGTCACATTTAAACACCCAAAAACAACTCACAAGGTCACTATAACACTTTTGGTTCAAACTTAAAACAATATATTATACCCAGAATTTCCAGATTCGCAGCCCTTCTTCCAGGCTCTATAACTCACACTCCCGACGTCGGGTTGACGCATACCATACCATTTCGGAAAGCTTGCAAGGTCTCCTAAAACTCTTACGTTGAACACTTTTTCAAATTCAAACTCCACACAGACGAAAAATGTGCAACAAGTCACTGCCGTATATAATCGCATGCCTTTACGGTTTTGGCTCTAACTTGAGCTATACAAGTCGGAAACCCGAAATTCAAAAGCCCGGTGTTAGCTAACACCTTAGGCTACCTTTTTACATAAGAATCTGGGCTAAAAACTAATTTTACCATCTCCTATAAAAAGTGAATTTTGGGCAGAATGCACTGGGGTGTTTGACCTCACATGCATGCCCCATTTTCATTCAAGTTTTGTACTAATTCTTTACCCAAATGAAGTCTACTCATATCACTACCATTTTCCAGAATTCCAACCTCAAAAATTATCATCCAAGCTTGCATAATACACATGCACAATCATCAAATTACATGCACTTATATTCCACCACAATTTTCATGGTTTCCATCACTATTTGCACATAAAACACCCAATTAACATATTATTAGCTTACTTACTCTTCCAAAACAGAAACTAAACTCTAAAAACTTCATCAAATTCTTCATGCAAATCCTTAGAACATTAATCTCTCAACAATATACACCATTGGCATGAATAATCCATAAAGAGAACACTTGCAACAACCACGAAACTTAACCATTCAAAACTATACTCTAAAATTCATGTAAATGGAGAATAAAAGGGATGAAAACAACCATTTAACATTTGAAAAACATCAAAACTCAGATTATAAAAAAAAAATGGAGATAGGGTGTGAGATGAATACCACTTGAAAGAGGAGATAAAAATGAACAAGGAAGTGTGGAAGTGGAAGAGGAACACTTGGCCGCCGGAATTCTAGCTGGAAAACTCGCCGTAAAAATCGTAATTACCGATTTTAAAATAACTTGTAAAGTGAATTTAATTGTTACGGTAAAAACGGTAACGATCGATATTTTTATTAAAATTCACCTTGCCGTAAAAATCGAAACGGTAATCAAACCGATTTTAAAATAAACATTAGAACCTAAAATAATAATAATATGAGGTCCAAAAATGATAAACTTTAAAAGCACTAGAAAATAATTCGATCGGTAATATTGACCGCTTAGCCATTTCCTCCGAGACCTGTCACCGTTAGTTAACTGTAAAAATTAAAAGAATTTAATAATCACATTTTAGCTAATTAAAAAAATTTAATTACCCTAATTTATGTGATTTAGGGTGGGTTGTTACATCCTTCCCCCCTTAAAAGGAGTTTCGTCCTCGAAACTCGCTGTTTATTAAAATTGCTGTGGAAAATACCTTAAAAGAGGTGGGGGTAGCTTTTCATCATATCCTCTTCAGTCTCCCAGGTGGCTTCCGAGGTTTCTTGGTTTGCCCAAAGGACCTTGACCAATGGGACTTCTTTGGTACGTAGCTGTTTGACCCTACGATCCAAAATTTGAGTCATTTCTTTGCTCAAAGGTTTTCCGTAGAAGAGGAGGTTCTTCCTTTAAGATATGCGCTGGATCCGGTACATACTTTCGGAGCTGGGAGATATGAAAGACGTCATGGATATGTCCCAGGTTGGAAGGTAACTCTAAACGATAAGCCAATGGATTAACTTTCCGCACAATAGAATAAGGTCCGATGTATCGAGGGCTTAGTTTACCCTTAACATTAAATCTCCTAATTCCCTTTGTAGGGGAAACCTTGAGAAATACTCTATCTCCTATATGGAATTCGAGTGGTTTCCGCCTTTTGTCGGCATAGCTTTTACATCTACTGCAGGCGGCCAGATATCTTCTTTGAATCACTTTGACCTTTTCAGCTGTCTCTTGAATCAACTCTGGGCCTATGACTAGTGCTTCATCTAGCTCATTCCAACATAAAGGTGTTCTACATTTCCTGCCATACAAAGCCTCAAAAGGCGCCATCTGAATAGTGGCTTGATAACTATTATTGTAAGCAAATTCCACGAGTGGAATATACTGATCCCAATTCCCTTGAAAATCCAGTACACATGCGCGAAGCATGTCTTCCACAATCTGGTTTACCCTTTTTGTTTGACCATCGCTCTCTGGATGGTAAGAACTACTGAAGCTAAGCTTAGATCCCAAAGCCCTTTGTATAGCACTCCAGAACCTCGATTGAAACCTTGTATCCCTATCCGATACAATGTCCTTTGGAATCCCATGTAACCGTACTATCTCGCGGATGTAGATATCCGCCAACTTATCTACTTTCCAGCTCTCATGAATAGATATGAAATGCGCTGATTTAGTAAGACGGTCGACAATTACCCAAATGGCATTCCGTTTAGAAGCTGTGAGGGGTAGTCCCATAATGAAGTCCATTGAGATTGACTCCCATTTCCATGTGGGAATATCTAAGGGTCGGAGTTCGCCCGAAGGTCGTTGATGCTCAGCTTTCACCCTTTGGCAGGTCAGACATTTATCCACGAAGTTAGCTATGTCCCTTTTCATGTTAGGCCACCAGAATCGCTCTCTCAAATCCCTGTACATCTTCGTACCTCCAGGATGCACGGAGTATATTGACTTGTGGCCTTCTTCCATAACTCTTAATCTTAAGTCCCCTCTGTTGGGTACACAGAGTCTATTCTGAAACCTTAAAATCCCATCATCGTGGATCAGAAGGCCAGGCATTGCCTTGGTGGTCAGACTATCTACAATTCTCCTAAAATCCGGATCATTCATTTGCTCTGTCTTGATTTCATCAATAATAGACGGCTTTAAAGAGATAGCAGTCAATCTCTTGTCTGTATCTCCTCTACTCACCAAGTCGATGTTCTCCTTACTCAACTCTTGCCAAATTCTAGGATGAATCGTTAGACTCGATATAGACCCGTGCTGGGTCCTCCTACTCAAAGCATCTGCCTAAGGTAGAGGAAATCCCGGTTGTACGGGAGTTTATGGACGTCTTCCCAGAAGAAATTACGGAGCTACCCCCGAGGAGGGAGATTGACTTTGAAATTGAGCTAGTTCCCGGAACTAGGCCGATATCTAAAGCTCCGTATAGAATGGCCCCAGCAGAGCTAAAGGAACTAAAGATACAGTTGGAAGACCTTTTAAGCAAAGGGTTTATCAGACCCAGTTCCTCGCCGTGGGGAGCCCCAGTGTTATTTGTGAGAAAGAAGGATGGAAGTTTAAGGTTATGCATTGACTATCGGGAATTGAACAAAGTGACGATCAAGAACAAATATCCTTTACCCAGAATCGATGACTTGTTTGACCAACTCCAAGGAGCAGGAGTATTTTCAAAAATTGATTTAAGGTCAGGATACCATCAGCTTAGAGTAAGAGCAGAGGATATCCCTAAGACGGCCTTTAGGACAAGGTATGGGCACTATGAATTTATCATGATGCCTTTTGGGCTTACCAATGCCCCAGCAGTGTACATGGATTTGATGAACCGTATGTTCAAACCCTTTTTGGATAAGTTTGTGGTCGTTTTTATTGATGATATTTTGGTATACTCAAAGAGTTATGAGGAGCATGAAAGTCATTTGAGGCAAGTACTTCAGCTTTTAAGAGAAAAACAGTTGTATGCCAAATTTTCAAAGTGTGATTTACGGCTCAGGAAGTAGGATTTTGGGACATATTGTAACGGTGAAGGCATCCGAGTGGATCCTCAAAAGTATCACTCTTAAAGATTGGGTGAGACCCACTCTGATTCTGAAGTCAGAAGTTTCTTAGGTATGGCTGGATATTATAGAAGATTCGTGCCAAACTTTTCCAAGATGGCATTACCTTTGACAAACCTCCTTAAGAAGACCACCCGGTTCGAATGGACCGATAAGTGCGAAGAAGCGTTTCAGACTCTAAAGGAGAAACTCACGACGGCCCCAGTTTTATCCTTACCCGAGGAAGGGAAGGAATATATTGTGTATAGTGATGCGTCGCATCACGGGCTGGGTTGTGTGTTGATGCAAGGAGATAAGGTAATAGCTTATGCCTCCAGACAGTTAAAGCCTTATGAAAAGAATTATCCGACACATGATATGGAGCTGGCAGCAGTGGTCTTTGCTCTCAAGATTTGGAGACACTATTTATATGGAGTCTCCACTACTATTTTCATCGACCACAAGAGCCTCAAGTATATTTTTTTACTCAGAGGGAGTTAAATCTGAGACAACGAAGGTGGTTAGAGCTTATTAAAGATTACGATCACTCTGCGATACCTCCTTTAGAGAACACAAATAACCTGTACATCCATGATTCAACATTTTGTGCGCCTTTACATATGTTATAATAGGGCACGGGCTTAATTCTAGATCCCCAACGAAAAGGCACTCTTTCCCTAAGGCATTCTGTAGAACGACTATCCCCTTTCCACATTTGATTTGAGCCTGAGTCAAATTCAACCAATCCATCCCCAAAATAATATCGAACTCCTCTAAGTCTATCTGTATTAGGTTAGCTGGGAAAATTTCTTCATTCAGAACTAGGGGCACTTTCTCGAAACAAGTCTTACAAACTATGGTTTGTCCATTCGGTAAACCAACTAAAAAGTTTTCGGCGCGAGCTAACTTTTGTAAGTCTAAATTTAATGCAGCTTTAGAGGAGATAAAAGAATGCGTTGCTCCAGAGTCAAATAATGCAATAAGGGGTTGAGCATAAATGTAAATGTCAGGTAATAACCATACGGACTTAGCTGCTTCTCTCTTTCCCATGACGTAGGCCTAGCCCACGCTTCCCTGCTGTGGAGCGGTCCTTGCTGGCGGCGTTGGTCGTGTCGTGCCCGGTTCAGGCCTTCTAGGCTTCTTCGGGCATTCAGCCACTTTGTGGTCAGCTCCGCCGCACCAAAAACAATTGTTGGTGCCTACCCGACCGGTGGTGGAGTGATTGGTCTCGCACTTCTTACGGCTCCTATTAGTGGACGGGTTGGTGAGTCCTGGGCTGAAGTCTTTGGTCTCGACTTGATTTGCTTGTACAGGAGGCGAGGTAGGTACCCCATGCTCGTTCCACTTTCTTTTAGTGCCCGTTGGACCTCCCTGATTCAATGCCCTTCGCTCCTTCCAGACTCGCTCTACTTCTGCAGCCCTCTCATACATCTCCTGCGTCGTGGCAAAATGGTGCGACGACAGTTGGCTGCGTATGTAAGGCGCTAGGCTTCCCTCGTATCGAGACATCTTTAGCCCTTCAGTGGATACATACTCCGGTGCAAACCGGGACAGCTCATGGAACTTGGACGTATACTGTAACACTGAGATGTCCCTATTAATCATTGACCAATCTAGGAATTCCTTTTCCTTCTGCCTCCGAAGAGATATGGGATAGAACTGAGCCCTAAGCTCCTTTAAAAAGTCACTCCATGTCTTTCCGGTTTCAATGTACTTCTCTCTAATAGTCCTCCACCAAATATCCGCCTCACCTTTCAAGTAGAATGTCCCTATAGTCACTTTCTTCTCCTCGGGGACTTCAATCATCTCAAAAATCTTTTCCATATCTCGTACCCAATCCTCTAAAATGACAGGGTCATAACTTCCTGAGTAGGTCGGGGGGTTTCTTTTTACTACCCGATCAACGTAATTTTCTTTCCTATTACCCGTTGGTACTGTGGTTGGAGTTGGTATACGCTTAAGCAATTCATGTAATAACATCCCGAAATGGTCGGGGTAGACAGGTGGGTTTTGAGGAACGGATCCTAAGGATGTCTTGGGAAGTGATACCAACCCTGGACTAGGGTGGGGTCCTTGAATTTCCAACTGGTTTCCTTCGGTCTCAGTCTTTGGTTCGCCATGGGGTGAATTCCCCGACATTTGCGACATACTACAATATCACAATAATAACAATGTTAATAGACCACTTGATTCGTAATTACCTTTTCTTTAACTTTCCTGTCCAACAATAAAGTCTTTAATACACACCCCTTAAGGTTTGTAGTACTTCAACATTAATACATATTCTATATAAATCAATAACGTTCATTTGGAACCACAATAAATTTTCTCCCTGTATTCACATAAGCAGGAATACTCCCATTCTTCCACCTGTACCCTTCAAGTTACATGATAATTTTAAAACTCACAACATTCCCATAATCCTATAACAGATCATGTCATTCCTAGCAATCTTGAGTTCTCCCTAAAGAAAAATTGGGAGATACTCCAGCAATTACATCCACAAAATAATTCAGTATATACGAGTTCAACACTTGAAATAAAAGGGCATACAACCATGCTTCCCAAGCCAAAATATAGGGAAGATCAAAAGAATCGCATAGTTCGACCAAATACAAGGTTCAACCTTGAACAAAAACAATTTGGTCAACCCAACTATTACGGTCGACTAGCTTACCCAAAAGAATAGGTTAGCTCCTAGCTACCCTGTACAAAATCCCCTAGAAGAATCTTTTCTTATGTCCCTGTGTTAGACCCTTCTTCAGAGTCTCCATGCTCCGCCCGCTTCATCATGTCCGCCAAAGCAAGTCGATACGTCCTGACTGGAAGACACCTCTTGCGGTTAGTCTTCCTCATTATGGGCCCTGCTCGTACTTTCGCTTTTCCCTCTCTAGGACCTCGAGGCACTATGACACCTGTGGGGGTTGCATCATCACTGTCATTCCCCTCATTCTTAGGCTCTTGGCCCAACTCACCCTTACCTTGGTCCAATTTAGGACCTTTCTCTTCCTCGGGATCCGACTTGGCCACGGGCTCTGGGCGGAGGTGGTACAATGGGACCGGGCGTCCGTGATCGGTGCCATGAAATGGAGCTCCATTCCCTTTGCCGGGGATGGGTAGACAAAAGCTGTGGTGGGTGTAGGCAAGGCTAGTACCTCATGTAAAGACGGTGCCAAATCAGTGGGGTGCATTTGTAGGGCAAGTGCAGTCTGTGTGATAATAGCTTGTAAAGGTACCTGATTCCAGGCTCCCAAGTAATCAAGGCACCACGTGTGCCGGTCAAGATCCCCTCTAAGCAACAATGGTTGGTACCTATCCTTGATCTCCCCCCATGGTTTCTCATGGGGTAACGTTGCCAGTAAACATCGTGCTCTACAGATGTCATCTCTATGCTCGGTGTTCGGGTTCACCATACTGTACATGTCGAAGGCTTCTTGCAACTTCTTTAGGTGTTCGAACACATTTTCCGTGGGGTCCATGAACATGGCAAAAGGGTTGGGTATAGAACCACTGTGGGATCCATCTACAGTATACAAAACAATAAAATAAAACTCCAATAAATTATCCCCTTTAAACTGGTTATAAAAAGAAACAATTAAGGTACGGTCCGAGACTCCACCCACTAAAATTCCATGAAGGAACCAACTTATTCCCATTTATTTTCAAGCTTGGCTCCAATTTACTTAATTATACTTTAGACACATAACTTCCAAATTTCGTCATAATTACTTTTGAGCATTCTTTAATTCATAGAGGAAGACAACAACACTCTATATACTTTCAACTTTACTTCAATGAAGTCCATAATTGAACAAAAGAATTTCTCACTAACCCATCTGTTTTCCATTTCTTATGCAACTATTAATTTACACATAACATGCCTTCTTTTACCTCTACACATATTCCTTCCTTGTCTAAAAGATAGCTCTACTTAACATCCATCATTCACTTAACTCTTCCTATCATTCATTATGAATCCCATAAATTCCTAGGAAAAAATTCGGCAGCATTTCCCCTGTAAATAGGACTATTCCCAAATTTACATCCTTATTTTTTTCACCTGCAAAATACAATTTACATCACATAATCTCGACAGAGAGCTTCATGCTCAAGCTTCCATTACAACAATTCCTCTAATTAGGCCCAATTTGCCACGTAAGACACATATACTCTGCACCCAAACACATCTAAGTTTCAATGTTCTAATAGTTCTCTACATTCCCAAATTTTCTCCTTATAACTCCGCTCTGATACCACAACTGTAACGCCCCAAAACCTTAATCACACAATTACCCAAACATTACGGTAATCACATGATTAGCGCAGCGGATAACGGCCTGAGGCGCTACCGCCGTCCCACTAGGGACAAGGCAAAACCAACCAATCAACCAAGCACAACAACCATGGCAACCCAATAACAACAATAGAGCCACAAACATCAATACATCCTCAAACATAAGGTGGTTTACAAAAGCCACAAATGCTTAACTTTAACAGTACATAAACACACACAGACCCACACGCTTATAGATCCTTATATATCTCCATACACCACTATCACTTGCTTTATAAGTAACCCTGTACAACGCAAAAGTCTACCTTTCACTTTAGAGAGTAAACTACTTCTGAGCGTCCTTTCCCTTTTCTGTGGAGCTCGGACCACTTAAAACAAAACAGTAAAACAACGCAAAAGTGAGTGGGGGAAACACTCAGTACACAAACCTCCAACATGTAAAACCGTTTCGAAAACGGTTTTTCATGCCGGCCTTTAAAACATTTCGAAAACGAGGAAGGGGCAAAATAACTCGTGCTAGCTAAACCAATGAAGTCTTTAAACTTTAAGAATTCTATGCATATGCCGTGCTTTACTTTGAAAATATAACAATAATAAGACGTGGTATCCCTTACGATCGATGCCGAAACACCTCACACACGCGCATGCCCAAACCGACCGGGAGTTTGGATTGGGTGACTGCTAGGCAGTCGACACTGGCCAGGTCAAGCTTACTCCAATAGGAGCCTGTAAAATAATGCTAGGATTCACTCTAGCTACTGTAGAACTACGTCTCGGGACCACTTATAAAACAATAAAATCATTAGAATGTATCTATGCAATAAAACTGTACTTGACTGTAAGCATAAGAGTTGGACAATTTGCGTACCTTTAAAATCATGAACTTGGTGACGATCGCTCGGGAATGGCGCGGGCGGTGTGAAACTTTGAGCTAAGGCGATAAAGGTTACTAATTAGTGCAAGGGCTATGAACAAAAGGGCCGTAACGTCCATAGAAAGGATTTGAAATGCATGTAAAAGAAATTTCAGGTTTTTGAGGTAAGAGTATTTTGGCTATAACCGGGGCTAGGAAACTCGGAATTTAATGAACGAGCACTTTTCGGAAAGGGAAAAATAAAATCTATAAGTTTGTCAACTGGGTCAGATGCTAAAAATGATGGGAAGAGCTCGGAAAAGGCTCTGGACAGAAACAGCGAAAACCGAAATATTTTCTTTGTGCGGTTTTGGCGTTTAAACGGAATCGATAAAATTTTATGCACTTGCTCTAAACTCATAGGAGCTTTATGGACAGGAAAAAAAAATACTTGTAGAATATGTATTCTTATTCTATCAAAGAGGCTTTAAAAAAAATTTGAGAGCGATACGAATTTTATTTCCTTTAAAAACGCGAGACTTCGGTAATAAAATACGATAACATCAAATAACATAAAAGACATTGAGGTCTCTTAAAGCCAAGTCCTATGGTCCTCAATCATCAATTCCATCTTAACAACCATAATGTCACATTTAAACACCCAAAAACAACTCACAAGGTCACTATAACACTTTTGGTTCAAACTTAAAACAATATATTATACCCAGAATTTCCAGATTCGCAGCCCTTCTTCCGGGCTCTATAACTCACACTCCCGACGTCGGGTTGACGCATACCATACCATTTCGGAAAGCTTGCAAGGTCTCCTAAAACTCTTACGTTGAACACTTTTTCAAATTCAAACTCCACACAGACGAAAAATGTGCAACAAGTCACTGCCGTATATAATCGCATGCCTTTACGGTTTTGGCTCTAACTTGAGCTATACAAGTCGGAAACCCGAAATTCAAAAGCCCGGTGTTAGCTAACACCTTAGGCTACCTTTTTACACAATAATCTGGGCTAAAAACTAATTTTACCATCTCCTATAAAAAGTGAATTTTGGGCAGAATGCACTGGGGTGTTTGACCTCACATGCATGCCCCATTTTCATTCAAGTTTTGTACTAATTCTTTACCCAAATGAAGTCTACTCATATCACTACCATTTTCCAGAATTCCAACCTCAAAAATTATCATCCAAGCTTGCATAATACACATGCACAATCATCAAATTACATGCACTTATATTCCACCACAATTTTCATGGTTTCCATCACTATTTGCACATAAAACACCCAATTAACATATTATTAGCTTACTTACTCTTCCAAAACAGAAACTAAACTCTAAAAACTTCATCAAATTCTTCATGCAAATCCTTAGAACATTAATCTCTAAACAATATACACCATTGGCATGAATAATCCATAAAGAGAACACTTGCAACAACCACGAAACTTAACCATTCAAAACTATACTCTAAAATTCATGTAAATGGAGAATAAACGGGATGAAAACAACCATTTAACATTTGAAAAACATCAAAACTCAGATTATAAAAAAAAATGGAGATAGGGTGTGAGATGAATACCACTTGAAAGAGGAGATAAAAATGAACAAGGAAGTGTGGAAGTGGAAGAGGAACACTTGGCCGCCGGAATTCTAGCCGGAAAACTCGCCGGCGGCCGGCGAATTCGCAGGTGTGGGCTGGGGTGGTTCTCGGCGCACAGGAGGGAGAGGGAGGGCTGAGAGTTTGAGTGTGTTTTGGACAAAAATAATGACCCTATAGCTCCCCCTTACCCCCTTTTATAATTACTACTCCCTCCACTTAACTTTAAAGAAATAAAAGTAATAATAATAATATCAATAGTAATACTACTAATATACATAGTAAAAGTATACAATAGTTCTCTTAATTAAAAAGGTAGTAAAAAAAATAACTTGTAAAGTGAATTTAATTGTTACGGTAAAAACGGTAACGATCGATATTTTTATTAAAATTCACCTTGCCGTAAAAATCGAAACGGTAATCAAACCGATTTTAAAATAAACATTAGAACCTAAAATAATAATAATATGAGGTCCAAAAATGATAAACTTTAAAAGCACTAGAAAATAATTCGATCGGTAATATTGACCGCTTAGCCATTTCCTCCGAGACCTGTCACCGTTAGTTAACTGTAAAAATTAAAAGAATTTAATAATCACATTTTAGCTAATTAAACAAATTTAATTACCCTAATTTCTTTTATTTAGGGTGGGTTGTTATACTAATATTCAACATAGCACTACAATCAGAATTTGGATTGCCTGGGACCGTCATTTAAATCATATTGAAATCTTGAGTAGCTCAGATCAGCATGTTCACACGAAGATCACAAATCTGCAAAGCCAGCAAGTTTTCTACCTCACTTGGGTCTATGGGAGCAATAATTCAGCAGAACGAGGGGTTCTCTGGGAGACCTTGAGAGACATTGCTTCCAACATCAATGGGCCTTGGGGAGTTCAAGGGGATTTTAATTCAATTCTGTTCGAGGAAGATAGAATAGGGGGAGTGGATGTGGAAGCTTTTACTACTCATGACCTCTGCAAAGCTGTATTGATGACTGTGGTCTTCATGAGCCAAATTACCAAGGTGCATATTATACTTGGACAAACTCACACATAAGCTCAAGAATAGATCGTTTTTTTGTTGATATGCTCTGGTATAGTCTCTCAAACATCAGTCAGACAATATACAAATCTTCAGGACTATCCGATCATGCAGCAATTCAAATTTCTTTTTTAGATGAGCCTCGGCCTAAATCAATTTTTAGATACTGTGAAATGTGGAGTCATGCTCCTGAATTCCCAGTCATCATAAAAGAGGCGATAAAAAATACCAAGGATGGTTATAACATGTATCAGCTTGCATATTGCCTCAGAAAACTTCAGCCATCTCTCAGAAAGCTTCATAGAGAGAGATTTCATGACATTCACAATCAAGAGCAAATGAAACGAGTGCAGCTGGACAGAATTCAGAATGATCAGATGCAAAACCCAACAGACTCAAAGCTCATCCAGCAGGAAAAAACAATTAGAAAGGAATATGTCAATATTCTCAAATCTGCTCTACAATTGAAAAAGCAGCAAAGCAAGATGGATTGGTCAAATATGGGTGACAGCTGCCCAAGGATCTTCTTTGCTAATGCGTCACCGACGAACTCAAAATTACGTCTATCAGATACAAACTCAGGACTCACAAAGGGTTGTTGGTTTCAAAGAAGTGGCACAAGAAATGAGGGTGTACTATAGAAAACTTCTTGGCACTCAGCAAATAACAAGAAACAAGGCCATCAGAAAGGTGTTTGAAATGGGCAACAGTCTAACAATCGCCTCCCATATATAAGTCAGCAGACCGGTCACTCCAAAAGAGATAAAAATGCGATGTTTTCCATTCCCACTTCAAAAACTCCTGGACCGGATGGATACAGTAGCGGCTTTTTCAAAGACAGTTGGGAAACAATAGGACCAATGGTCATTGCTGCCGCCCAAGAATTCTTCACCAAAGGTGCGCTTCTGCCGGCCTTCAACGCAACTAACTTATACTTGATTCCAAAGATCCCGAACCCAGCCACCCCTAATGATTTCAGGCCTATATCTTGTTGCAATACCTTTTACAAGTGTATTTCGAAGGTGATAGCCGAAAGAATCAAGGAAATCCTGTCAGAGATCATTGACCTTAGCCAGGGGGCTTTTGTGCCAGGAAGAGAGCTCCTCCATAACGTGTTACTCTGTCAGGAAATAACAAGGGGTTACAACAGAGGTTCGATCACTCCCAGATGTATGATGAAGATAGATCTCCGTAAAGCTTTTGACTCCATCCATTGGGATTTTATTGAGGAAGCCCTTATTGCCCTTCGTTTCCCGCAATGGTTAAGAAAGTGCATCATGGCCCAAATAACCACTACCAATTTCTCAATCAATATAAATGGAGAACAAAGAGAGTCTTTCAAAGGAGGGAGGGGGATCCGTCAAGGCGACCCTATTTCCCCTCTCGTTTTCGTCATTACAATGGAGTATCTCTCTCGATCCATCCTATACAACAAACAAGGTGATTATAAGTATCATCCCCATTGCAAAAAGCTCGGAATGACTCATTTAATGTTCGCGGATGATCTCATAATGTTCACGTCAGCAAATGAACAGTCAATTAATATATTGATGAGGGCATTTGAACACTTTTCATCTGTGACAGGTCTGGAGGTTAACAGGCAAAAATCGGTGGTGATCTTTGGGGGCGTCGCTGAAGAAGAAGCAGAAAGGCTCCGGAGGATTACATGTTTTGAAATGGGCACCTTACCCTTCAAGTATCTGGGAGTTCCAATTTCCCCCAGTAAGCTGTCCAAGGTAGACTGCCAACTCCTCACAGATAAGATCACAAACAAGATACAGAGCTGGTCTGCCAAACATATTTAATACGCGGGGAGATTGACCTTGATTAGATTAGTTCTTAGGGGGGTCTATGGTTTTTGGGCACGAATTTTTGTCATCCCGAGAACCGTCATTGACATGATTGATTCCAAATGCAGAAACTTTCTCTGGGGTTCAACACATACATACTCCCGGATTCCTATGGTCTCCTGGAAAACTGTCTGCAAGCCAAAAAACAATGGAGGTCTCGGCCTTAGGAACTTGGAAGCGTGGAACAAGGTCAATATTGCAAATCTCGTTTAGGACATTCAAGAGAATAAAGAAGTGTTATGGATAAAGTGGATTCACACAAGATATATCAAAGATAGATCTTGGTGGGACTACCACCCCCCATACGACACTTGTAACTACTTCAAACATTTGTGTGAAGTGAAGGAAGAAATTAAATGGGGGAGCACTCCTGGAGATCGATGGCATTGGCACTTGGATATGTAGGGAAAGTATAAGGTCTCGCAAGGGTACAATTGGCTTCTTGGGCTATTAAACGAGGAGAACTGGTGGCCAATAATCTGGAATCCACTGAATATCCCCCATTACAGCTTCACGACCTGGGTACTGATGCATAGGAAGCTGCCGGTGAGGACACGTACGTCAACATGGTCTGGTAACTCACTCACCATATGCCCCATCTGTGAGGAGACAGTGGCAACACATGACCACCTCTTTGCAAATTGTGGTTTGACCAAAAGGGTGAGGAAATCGATTCTGATTGGCTGAATCTTCCTACTGTGACCCAGTCAGGAACACTTCAAGATTGGTGCACATGGCTAATATCCCCTGAAGACCCTCCTAAGGATAAGAGACTCACTCGGGCTGCTTTCTACGCGATCACATACCATACTTGGTGTAACACCCCAACTTTTAACCACAAGATTAAACCACTAATTATGAACCCAAACCTGTGATTAGCGCAGCGGTACACTTAAGCTGGAGTATTACCGCCGTCCCCACTCGGGACAAGGCAACACAACCACCAAAAAGACTTGAACTAGGTACATAATCATTTAAGTAGAAAGGTTCCACAACTTCTTCAATTTCCTGAACGCCCTTGCTTATTTGCGAAACACCTCGGAGTCTACCTTGCTTGGGTCGGATTACTTCTGACTGGATTTACCCTTGCCTTGGGAGCTCGAACCTCCTAAAACAAAACATTTAAAACAGGCGCAAAAGTGAGTGGGGAAACACTCAGTATACAAACCTCCAACACGTCAAACCGTTCGAAAGCGGTTTTCGGTGCCGGCATTTAAATTCATTTTGAAACGGCAGGGCTAAATAAACATTAAAATGGATTTGTGAGTAAGCATATAAAAGTGAACATGGTATATATATATATATATATATATATATATATATATATATATATGTATATATATATATATATATATATATATATATATATATATATATATATATATATATATGAAATTAGAGTGGTATCCCTTACGATCTAGTGCAAAGCACCTAACACGCGCACGCCCCAAACCGATCTGGAGTTTGGGAGGGTGACTGCTATGCAGTCAGACAATAACACGCGCACGCCCCAAACCGACACTGGCCAGGTCTGGTACTCTGATAAGGAGCACCCTATAGAAGAAATAAAGGCTAGCACTACACGACTAGCTAGAATGATACTAATAAGGCGGGACCACCTTTGAAAATATTATTGCATAACATATATCATGATATAAATTGAATGAATAAGCATCGAAACGTGCTTGAATGGTAAAAGTTGGACAATTTGCGTACCTTGAATCGATGCGATGTTAGGCGGTGCATCTCGGCCTTGGGATGACTTGGGCGGCTTGGGAGCTAAGATAAGAAAAGTATAAAATGGAGAACCGAATAAAGTTCTTAGTGAGTTTCAAAAGTTAAGTAACATAAGAACCAAGAATGAAATAACTTAGAAAAAAAATTTCAGGTTTTTAAGAAATAAAGCCTTTAGCATAACTCGGGTTAGAAAACTCGGAATTAAGCAAACGAGTACATCTCGGAATAGGGAAAATCATGATCTACAACTTTGTCAACATGACCGAAGTCTAAAAAAATGAAGGTAAGGGCCTGAAAAATAGCCCGGACAGAAGCTGAAGCTGAAAGTTGGAACTTAAAACCTTCGGTTTGATTTCTTGATACGAACTCAAAAGAGGCTTGAACAAGAACGAAAGGTAATTTAATATGCGAAAAGACTTAAAGTAATTATATCAATGGAGAATGGAAGTTAAGGAAGCGAGAAGCTAGAGTAAGGATTACGGAGTGCTTTTGGTTTTAATTTGGTAGGTCATTAGCGGCTAAGCAAACTTATAGAGATAGATTGATGAGCTTTGAAAGTGTTTGAAGGATAAATTGGATTTAAGAATTGGTGAAGGACTAAATCCTAGGATCATTAGACCTCAAAGAGCTCTTGTGCTACTGATGCAATTCGCAACTCAACCTTAGGTCGCTAACACTCTATAATTTAAATCTTCAAACTTGTCCACCAAAAATCCTAACTTTGATAAATAACCTTAACCTTCAAGAGAAAGCATTTTCAACTTAGGAAACACTTCTTGGATGTTCTAATATTGACCAAAGGATCTCCAATAAAAGAATCCCTCAAAAGATTGACATTGGATCACAAAACCTTAAAACCTTAAATTATTACTAAATTTTCTGGGCAGAACGTCTATGGACAGCCCTTCTTCGCGACCTTATAACTCTCACTCTCGATATCGGATGTCTACAAACCATATCTTTCCGGAAAGCTTGCAACGTGGCCTAAAACTTTCATGTTTACTCCAGGAACTAATAAAGTCTCCAAGTGGACGAAAATCTGCTCTCAAGTCATTGACTCAGAAAACGTAATTAATTTCGTGTCGTCACGGTTTTGGCCATAACTCGGTCTATACATGTCGGAAACTTGAATTTCCAAAGCCTATAGTTAGCTAACACCTTGGACTATCATATGGAGTAAAAATCTGGGTTAAAATCATACTCTAAATTCTCTGTAAAAATCAGATTCCCAAACAGAACCTTAATGCTCCTTAATCTCATTTCTAATGTTTGTTTAAGCTCCTAAATCATACCAATTCACAACCAAACCTCAAATTAGCTAACTTTCACCATATTTCCAGAAATAAACACTCAAAACTTATTCAAATACAGCCATAAACTTCACATGCAACCATAGATTACAACATGCTATTTGAAACAACATTTAAACTAGTACCTTCTTCATGAAAACTCTCCAATTTATAACACTAGAGCATAAAAACACTTATTTAACCTAATCAATACTTATAAACAGTCCCTAAACTCACTGTTTCTTCAATAAACCCACATGCATAAAGAGGAAAATCATTATTCAACATAATTTCAACCAAAACACCTCAAGAACAACTCAAAACTCACATGCATTCAACCCAAACTCAAACCCTAACTTAGCAATTACAATCACAACTTTGAATTCATGCTAAAGGAGTATAAAAGGGATAGAATTTGCAAGAATAACATAAAAAGAACATGAATTTCAGATTAGGGTTTAATTGGATTTGAATTGGGGGTTTGAGAGATTAACTTTGGGGAAGAAAATTGATGAAAACACAAGAGAGGGGGAGGAGTGGCCGGCGGCCACCTCTGGACGGCGGTGGGAGCGATGCCGGTCGCCGGAAAACACCAGCAGAGGGGGGGTTGCACGGCAGTGGGAAGCAGAGAGAGAGAGGAGTGGGTTTGGTGTTTGAAAATTAGAAAGTGTAAAAAAAAATGACCCCCTACCCCCTTCTATCTTAATATATAACCATACTAATTAAAATTAGGACAACAATTAGAGGCTTAATGACATTAGAAACATCAAGTAATAAAATAAAATAAGTGTGAGTACACTAGATTGAAATAATTAGTTTGTATTAAATAAAATTAATCGATAACAAATCGGTACAATAAATTGGAGCCTTAAATTAAAGAGAAATTAAATAGGTAAAATATAAGTATTACTTGTAAATAAATAAAAAGAGTACAACCTAAATAAATTAAGGTTTGGATAATAAAATACAAATGTTAAGGAGTAAAATAATTAAACCCCTTGTTGGTTAAAGAAATAAAGTAACCGATAAAACCCGAAGTAGTTTAACTTAACGGGTGAATTAAGAAACTCAAAGATTTTTAAAACTATAACTCGACACCCTTTTGCCATCTCCTGCTCGAGACTTGTCACCGCTACATAATTAAATTAAATAAAATCGAAAAAGAAAAAAAAAAGAAAAAAATTAGAACGTAATTTAGATAATTACGACAATTAGTACATTAATTAATACAGTTTTAGGGCGGGTTGTTACACTTGACAGGAAAGAAATGCTAAGGTCCATGACAAAAACCCAAGAACTCCAGAAATTATGGTTGCACAAATCAAAGATTATCTTTACTGCAGAACCCTGTCATGGGGTAGTAATAAGAAGAGGTACAAAAATGTAATTGAATGGCTTTGTAATAGCAAGTAGAACCTAGGGGGTGAGCTCCCCCATCCCTCTGTCTTGTTTCAGTTATTAAAGTGTTCGTTCTTGCTTTTGCATATATATATATATATATATATATATATATATATATATATATATATATATATATATATATATATATATATATATATAAATATATATATATATATATATATATATATAGGAAAATTGGATTTTAATAATTTCGACTTTTATGAATTGGACAACAATAATCCCTAATATCAATTTGGATTCTGGTGGTCCAAAAAAAAAAAAAAAATTGGATTGTAGTGGTACCAAATCCAAATCCAAATCCACCTCCACATTCTTTTTATTTTTTTCATTTTTACCCCATATAGTTTTTGTTTTTTGCGTTGTTGCCCCTAGAAAGGTAATAAATTGTAGTTACTAAAACAATTTTTAAATTATTTTTTGAGACTCCGAGATATTATTATGATTTTTTAGAATTAATAAAAGTTAAAAAAAATCGTAAAAAAATTGAAAAAAATTGGGAGAAACGTCGTAAATTCATTAAAAATCATAGTAAAGTGTTATACTAAGTTTTGAATCAATGCAATACAACATCTATGATATTTAGAGTATACTCTCGATGATGTCCCACTACAATCCAATTTTATATTTTTTTGGAGCACCAGAATCCAAAATGATAGTAGGGATTATTATTGTCCAATTCGTAAAAGTCCAGATTATATATATATATATATATATATATATATATATATATATATATATATATATATACATATGGGAACGGATCCAGTAGGAAGGGAATTCGAGTAGGAAAGAAGAAAGAAACGAAACAGTGGCAACCTCGGGCAGCCCGTGGTGATCACCACGGTCCATGTACGGACTGTACGGACCGAGGCGGACTGCCTATGTAGAGCGGTTGTTTTCGCGAGTAGAAAAGCGGGGAAGCGACAGTTTTTCAAGGGGGAGTCATTATCTATCAGTTTTCCTTCGTTCTTTGGCAGGACAAGGAGAGAAAAAAGAGCCCTAATACTTCCATTCTACTCCTCTTCCCCACCATCAAGATTCAAGACCGAATCGATTCAAGAGAAACCAAGATCAAGATTCGCAAAGGAAAGGAGCGACGTTCGCGGAGAAGGTTTCTACTCTGGGATCGAAAGACTCGATGGGTTGTATTCTTCGCAATTCTATTCTTTCTTTTCGATTTCCTTCTTAGTTTTGAGATTCGATTATGATGTTGGGAACTTGTTTTGTGTTTTCATTGAATATGAGTGAGTAGATTTCTTGAATTCAAGGGTTTTGCAACCCGAAGCAATGTAGTTTGTTTTAATATTATTAGTTTGTGCATGAATTCTTGATTAGAATCAATAGAAGGTTGTGTTTTCCATGTTTATGAGTTTTCTTAAAGCCTTGAATATTTGTAAGTTTGAGATTAACCTAAGAAGTACTGAAAGGTGAATTAGAGTAATCTGACTACCAATCTGTCTACCTAGGCTTATGAAAGTTGAAAAAGGAGTAGTAAACTAGGGAATCATTAGATAACCTGACTTTTAAGACCTTCAATTCTGTTTAACCTAAAAGGCAGACGAAAGTTTTTGATTAGGTTGTTTAGAATAATTCTATTTAGCATCGAAAGGGCGATAGAATTCAGAGGTTATCGATTCTTGATTCATTCTTGAATGTATGATTGTGCAGGCTAGGTTTTAGTAATCGAACTCGTTGTTAGGTTAGCATCTCCCTAGAAGTCTTTCTCTCTTGATAGATTCTTTGATTTATTTTTTTCCCTACTTTATTAGTTTAATTAGTCTTCTAAAATCTTCCGAAACCAAAACCTGATTAGCTTAGCAATCGCGATAGAGATTAGTTTTCTGTGCTGTTAATTGAGTCCCTGTGGGATCGACCTTGACGTGCTACTACGTACACCGTGCGCTTGCGGCCCTGTCAAATTTTCTCCTTATTGGTATTCATTAGCATCTTCAAGGCATGATCAGAGATTTGGAGAGAGAAAACACAATCTTGAACACAGAGGGAAGGCTAGGGTTCCTACTGGTAATTGAGTGAAGTGGCCGAGGGTTTCTTTGCAGAAGCAGTCGACGGAAAGTGTCGCATCAAGCACCGGAGCTAAGACACCGACGACCGAGTAGTCGCGTGCGTTGACCTACAAATGTCTGAGGTATGTCCATGTTTTCGGTAGTCGACGACGTCGGTGAGCAGCCGAAACTTACATGCTAGGGAAATCGTCATCAAAATTCTAAAAGTTTTGTTTATCAACTCTTGACAGGAGGCTAGAATGTCAGCCGAGCAAAGATTTGCTGTCGACGTGGGGGTAGCCCTAGCCGGGTAAGTCATCTTGGCCCAAATTTGGTTAGTACAATTAATTTGAATGTGGTTGGTTCTTTCTAGGGTCTGGGTCTGGGTCGGGGATGGTCGGGAGTATTGGTGAATTAGTGGCCCTGATTTATGGATTAGACGACAACCCATTGACGAGTGTCGTCTCTATGTGTGTTGCCATTAATTGATTGTATTTGGTGATAGACATTGCGGTCATAGGGGTAGCCATGACTTCAATACAAGATAGTGTTTACGTGGCGTTTGTTGTGTGCATGGAACGATAATGGATGCATGGTTTGTTAAATGGCCACAGACGATTGTGTTATGGCCACACTAATTCCAGTGTGTGGCCATGTCGAGAGAGTGTGTGGTGGGATGTGAGGTTTGGAGGGACCAAGCAGGGACATTACCCATGGGGTAAAACTAATTCATTACACGTACTTTGTGGCGTTGGTGAGCGTGGTCGACACGACCATTCTATTTGCGTATAACCCACCGGGCATGTATTTGGGTTGCCTTGCACCCAAATATTTTTGTATTGCCAATCAATGTGCGGCGTGTTCTCTGTGTGCAGAACACATTCAGCGGCACGTGATGTATGTAGCAAAATTGTTGCAGATGTTCTACAGTCTTTGACTGAGGATGGCTATCAGAAGAGGGAGAAACTATTTGGGAACGTCGGCAGGTGGAGAAAGTGGGGCACGATCAATCACCATGCAGACAGCTTTTGAGGTCCACACCCACCCCCGGCGGTTGGAGCACAAGCTAATCTCAGTCGTCTATGTTGCTTCCGTTTTGTTCTTTTTTGTTATATGGTGACACATAAAGTACAATTGTGTTGTAAACCTAGTGGTATTGTAATGACAACTCGCCTGAACATATCCGTGTGCACACCAAGCGGTTTGTTGTATCATTATGTTTGTTGAACACATACATTTCGTATTTGTGGATGTGCGCCATCAGTGTGGCTTTTGCAATGGTACAAGTAATGATTTTGCGATATTATCAGGGTGTATGTCATATATCGTGTGGTCAGTCGGTGCTATCATTGTGATCTGACAATGAGACTAATGTGTTCATTTTGAGCTATCGGTGTGGTTTTGCAATATTATAATTATGATCTTGCGATATTATCGGGGGGGGGGTGTATTCATGCTTTGGGATTTTGTTGTCAACAATATGTTACAAAACTAGTAGTAGGAAGAACTTTTTTTTGATGTGAACACCATGTAACGGCCGCTGTTTTGGCGAGGTGTCCAACTTTGATTGGCCAATTTCATCGTGTTGAGAATTTTACTGTGGGAATGACAACACTTTAATATATTGTGATCGGACAACAAATATTGTCGTATTTTAACACTAATGTATCTTGAATATCATGTTGATAATTCTACTCATGTCTTATACGGTCTTTATGCTCAATAATGGTTGACTGATACGCCCTCTTGATGTACCATTGTTTGGTCCCTGTTTTTTTCCAATTGAGTATGTTCCATAGCCATGCTTCGGGTGAATGGATGGAATAAGCCTTTGGACGGGATTCTATAATGGGCGTGACCACACTTTGTTGTAATGTGCTCAGACAACGAATATAGTTGTATTTAAATACTAACATATTTTGGACATCATACTCACGCCTTATACGTCCTTATTTTTCACAATGATCGACTGATACGCCCTTTTGATGTGCCGTCTTTTTTTCCCTTTTTTTCAATTGAGTATGTTCCATGGTAATGTTTCCGGTGAATGGACGGAATAAGCTTGTGGACAAAATTCTACTATTTGAATGACCACACTTTAATGTTCTGTGATCACAAAACAATCATTGTCATATTTAAATACTAATATACCGTGGACATCATACTCATGTCTTATACGGTCTTTATGTTTCATAATGGCCATCTGATACGCCCTTTTGATGTGCCATCTTTTGGTGCCCTTTTTTTCCAATTGAGTATATTCCACTGTGATGCTTTCAGTGAATGGATAGAATAAGCCTGTGGACGGAATTCTACTGTGTGTATGACCACACTGTATTGCTCTGTGATCCAACAACAAACATTATCGTATTTAAATACTAATATATCTTGGACATCATACACATGTCTTATATGTTCTTTATGTTCCATAATGGCCGACTGATACATCCTTTTGATGCGGCAACTTTTGTCCCTTTTTTTCAATTGGATGTGCACCACCACGTGTTGATTGTATACGCCCATCTATTTGTTCATTGTTGATCTTCTAGTTATTTTGGTTTTTTATCATCGACAAATGATCATAGTAATGAGTCATGCGGCTAGGGGCGCGCTTGTTGTCTATTAGGAATAGATGCTATTGATGTGGACAACACTTAACATGCATTGTTTGCTATGATGCAATGTTATTGCCCAAATTTATAGGTTGTGATGATCCTTCGGCGGGTTTGAGCACAATTGGTTGTACTGTGATCAATTAAACGATTACGATGTATTCAGAAACAACTGTAACTTAAACGTCATACTGTAACACCAATTAGTCATCATGGTAGGCACGAACCCATCAGTACAGTCATTTTGTTGCACACGTATTTTTTGTTGTTTACTTTACCAACTGCGACCAATCCAATGTCCGTGTATGTGGTATTTGTTTGGTATTTGCGTGGACATGAATGGAACTAAAATTTGATCTTTATATTTCATCCTAATTGGCTGCCATGGTCTTTTTCTTGAGCAAGTTAGTATCAACACTCACTTGTGTATGGTCGCGCTGCCATCCAACACAATAGTCAATACTGTGGTCAAGACAGTATATGGGCGCGGTATACAACTTGACATCGATCCAATAAATATATGTTGTCTTTGTTTGGTATTTGCATGGACATATATGGTACTAACATTTGTTGTTGTGTTTCAATATAAACCATCGTCAGGGCTATTTTGTTACTCTTTTTTTTTGGATGGTGAGTGTGACCACACTTAATTGCACTGTGATCAAAACAACAAAATTGTGTCCTACTTATATACCAATGCATATTAGACATCATAATCTTTATGTTCCATAATGGCCTATTAATATGCCCATTTGGTGTGTCAACTTTTGTTCCTTTATTTTTTTCAACTGAGTATATATCATGGTTATGCTTGACCACAATCAGGTGTACTGTGATCAATTGAATGACTATCATGTATTCAAAAAGTACTATAACTTACACGTCATATTGAAACACCAAATGGCCACTTTGGTACACACTAACATACCAGTACGACCATTAGTGTCAACGCTCAGTCATGGCCGCACTGCAATCTAACACAGTAGTCACTACTGTGATCGAGTCAGTAATCACACAGGAGTTGGATGTGGAATGACTTAAACAATAACACATATGCAATATTGGGGTAACCTCGGCTTGATGCTGCGCAAAATGACATCATCTCATAACCTTCTTATTTGAAAACATTTTCAATGTAAAGTATACAGTATATTGACCGACCCACCAATCAAACAAATACGACCAATACGCACCACCCAGAAACACATGGGTGTGCATGATAGCATCTACTACATACTAAAAATATATAACACAAATGAACCTGTAATGATGCCGGTGCAGTACACATGATACGCTACTGGTACCACTCGGGGCAATTCCTGCCGTGGTTGGATATCCGGTCACATAAATTATATCTCCTGTCTGATGCTTTCTGTTGTACGGCAACCTCAACACCGCTTTTCTTCCTTTTTACCTGTCCTTTGGGTTTTGACGTAGGCGGTGGTTTTATTGTCACCTCACTAGGAACCGACACCCCAAAACAGGACTCAACATCTGCTGCTGCCCCCTGAGCGACTGCGACGCCCCCCTCCGTCGTCAGCTTGCTCAACACCTCGTCCAGCAACCCACACAAGACATTCAACTTGTCGGCGTCGTTGCCAACCACGTCCATGCAAGTGTACACCTTCGCCCACACATCGGACTTGCATGTGCGAACAGAATCGATGCGTGCTTTGACTGCAACCAACTCCTGGTGAACCACAAAAAAGGGTTTTCTCTTCGCCATTTTTGTCTATCGATTATGAATGAAACGGTCAGGTATCTCTAGTAGGAAACACCATTTTTATAGTGTGACTACACTCTACTCCGCTGCCAAAAAAAAAAAAAAGGGGGGGGGGGACAACATTAAAATGTCACATAATCTACCAGGTGCGGCCAATTCGCCAGTACATTGTCACAACACACACAACCGGTAAAAAAAAAAAAAAAAAAAAACTGGGAATGGTGTGCCCATACTTACTACTGCCTAATCAACTGTGTATTACAATCTATTTTGAATAAATGTGCCTATATTATAGTCTACACGCCCCTCAGGGAGGGCAACCATTGTAATCAATTGGTATGCTACTGTGGTCAAATGTGCTTTAAGTATGATAATGTAATGTCATCCACTCTAATTACTACGCAATTTGATCTGTCTACAATGGTATACATGCACTAAACAAACTGTGTCCGATGTGGATTGTGGGCATACATGTTATAACTGTGACCATGTATGCAACAACTGTGGTCACATGCTTGCAACGTTGCTAATGCGTAAAATGAATGCAACTTTGTTTTGTTACAAGGGTGTGATCTTTGTGTTCTAACATGTTAGTGCATGTGGCTACCCTACCCCAACTATGGTCATACTTGCACTGTGGCTGACAATTTAATGCATGTGGTTGTGTTATTATGTTTATGTGCACTGGATGTGTATTTGTGTGCCCATCATTGTGATCAAACATTGTCGAATGTATGAGGATCGACATCCCCTCAAACCCCCCACGGCCCCACAACACACACAAAACAATGACCCCCAACCTCTGGTAAAAACAAGAAACAATCTCTGGAAAAGAACAACATGCATACCTGATATACGCCATTGCATTTGCTGGGATTGCTTACAAAGAAATGTTCTTCAATGGCACATGCTGGTTATCCTCGCGACCAACTGATGCATGTGGGGGTGTGTTTTATGTCTGTTTGGCGTGAAACAATGCTGCAATGGCTTCCAAAAATCTCTCTCTAATCTGTATCTCCTATTTTTGGATGGTGTTTTTTGTATTTTAATGCACACAAACGCACATGTCATTACACGAACGTGTATTTTAATCTCTCTCTAATCTGTATGTCTGTTTGGCGTGAAACAAACGCACATGTCATTACACGAACGTATAATAGTATGAACAATGGATGTCGGTGTGCACCGTCCATTGCACGTGCATTAACCACATTCAGTGTCCACACATACGATGTTTGTGGACAATGTTTCTGATATCCCCTACCTTAGTGTCCACAGATGCAATGTGTGTGGTCACCGTATATATTTTTTATTGCACTGAAATCTATCAAACAGTAATCACACACATTATATTTATGGACAAAGTTGACGACAAATTTTTTTATTGCACTGAAATCTGGCACATAATTCTGCTCTGATCCCCCTTTATTGTCCACATATGTAATGTGTGTGGTCAATGCACATACAATCAACAATACATGTTGTTTCTACTTGTCTTTAATAACCAATGGACTATCACTGCCGACATAACTCATGAGTATAAAAAAAAAATAAGGTTGTGATTAATGCATATTTTTTGTGATCATTGCACCCTTTTTTGTAACATGAAGTGCATACAAGTGTCGACATATCTATCACGACGAACATGTACTAGACATATCTCGACGAACATGGACATCGACAGAACAATAATCATAATATACGATCGTACCTGTTTGATGACATTTTACTTGATACACATGTACGAGATCTGAATAGTTTGCTTTGAATTCAATGCGTTTGATCAGTGTAATGCGTTTGATTGTAAACGAATCTGTCCAGAACAGTTACAACATGTAATCTTCTATATTTGGCCAGAATAATACAACCTTCAATGCCTCCCTGATACTATCTGTTTTTTACTCTAACAAAATAGATTCTGTGTTTTTTTTTCTATTTTTTTGGCAAAACCACTAGTTGTTTTTGTAATATATAATAGTGGTTTTCATCAATTTGGCACATGTATTGAAAATCAATCTTGAGCGTTGGATTAATTTGCACGGCCAAGATCTTCTCTTCCTACCTGAATTCCCTTCCTACTGGATCCGTTCCTTATATATATATATATATATATATATATATATATATATATATATAGGGAACAGATCCAGTAGGAAGAGACTTCAGGTAGGAAGGTAGGAAGGAGCGATCTGACGCGTTAGATCTTAATCCAATGGACGAAATTAAAACCACTTTTAACACCCCTCAAAACCACCTCACGTGTGATCACAAAGTTAGATATGGGAAGAGAATTGATATTGTACCGTGATTTGGGGATTTGGGATGTAATTTTTATCTTTTTTTTATTTGCTCCAAATTGCAACCTTCATTGTGTCATCACTCAAACTTGAGAGAGAACCAATCCATGGAAGACACCGATGACTTTGATGATGATCGATCCTCTTTTTCGGTAATTTCACTTGCTTCGGCTACGACAGACTGCACGAGAAGACCGCCGGCTGAAGTTTGCGTTGAGATGGAGTAAGGGCAGAGAACTTTGCCAACGAAATCTCATTCGACTTCAGAATTAGGGCTCAATTTTTACAGGTTCGTTTCAAGTGTTCTCTGTGATCTTTCGAGTCAAATTGGTTGGTTCCTAACTAATATATGCCAAGGTTTTGAAGATTCTGTAATGGGGAACGATTGCAAGGCTCGATAGGTGGACATGGCAGGCAGTGAGGCCGAACGTACAGACGTCGGTGCCGACAAGGCCAAACCAGGAGTAAACATGTAAGTATCTTCCATCCCAAAAGGTAGTTGGGTATTGCTCCAGCAACTTTGGTCGTGTATGATACTACAATTGTGGGGAAGGGGGGATAACCATATCAAAATTAGAGGATCGACAATAGCTTAATATGAGAAGCCAGCATTGAATACGATGTGTGGCCATCCAGAGTTTGCACTCTGATCTTTTTGGTCTGTTTGCTCCATATAGTGTCAAGGATAAGTGCCTTTTTACTATTATATGATGTTTAGGTCTCTGTTGTTTTTCAATGTTTTGTTGTTCGTTCCACATATGCTGTGATTCCAATCTTGCACAAAAAGTGTGGTCGGCTTATCCTTTATGTGGTGAAAAGTGACATTGGATCATTAAGTGTGATCATACAAGAAAAAGTGTGGTCAGTAGATAACGAACTAATCATATCCAAATTATGGGCTTGAGTAGTTGGATATTAAGGATGACCAATGTTGGGTTTTGTGTGGATCTTGCAATGCTTTGTCCTTTATTCCACATGTACTATGATTCCAATATTGCTCCGGCAATTGTGGTCTACTGTTCATTGTGTGTATTTCATATACTTATTGTTTGGTGTATATGTATTGTGACTCCAGTATATCCGCAACAAGTGTGGTCGGCCTATCCAAGGTGTGGGCAGGTGTAATCTAGTGTTAGTAAGTGCGACCATACATGAAGAATTGTGGTCCGTAGACAATGAAATAAGCATATCCAATTGGGGGAGGGGGTTATCTGGGGATTTGACTATTTTGGATGAGTTATAATAGATGATGTGTGGCTAAATAGATGGTCAATGTGGACAAATATACTGACAGTGTGTGGTCACATTCATTTCTAGTGTGGTCTTATTTCCAAATGCACGGTGTGGTCACACTCATTACCAGGGTGGAGATTCACAAATCGCGGCACGACAACACGATCTATTATAGGCGTTACATGGAAGCATTCTTTGAGCAAACGAAGAACTGGTCAACCGATTTTAAGATGAACGATGTAAACTTAGGAAACGTAGTTTCATCGCCCCCCCAAACCAACTCTCTAAAAATGTTAATATAATGTTTGATCCATAAACCAACACTCTCCAATTATATGATGTCCAAACAACACTTAATATATATAATCATATTCAGTTACAATGGTGTGGTCCGTTGTAGTGTCATCAATTGGTCCATTATAGTGTGTTCACTTTACCATTAGTGTGGTCATAGTTGGCTGTTAATATGGAGTCAGGTAGTGTGGTAAGGGGTTCGGTATGGCTATGCGACTGCAATAGTGTGGTCATGATTCAATTCTTACTGTTTGTGCGAACCAAGTATAATTCGCTATGTTTGTTTTATGTTAAGTGTGATCATAGACATATGGTGTATAGTCAACCTTGTTATGAAGGTGTTCCATTTTCATTTCTTATGTACTTGTATTTGTCTCCATCTTGTGTCATTACAATTAGGAGCCATACATTGTGGTCAGTTGGTCTCCTAGGTGATTTTTCATTTTTGTTTACCATGTGTGGTATCATAGCCCCATGTAGTGTGATATGAATATGGAGTCAGGCGGCGAGGTCAAGTGGTCCAATGTGGTTGTACAACTGCCACAATGTGGTCATGATTATCTATTAGTGTGGTCAGTTTTCTCTAACTCAATTCTTACAGTGTATGGAGACCAAGTAGACTTCAAAATATTAATTTACCATTGAGTGTGATCATTAGAACCTGATGTGTGGTCAACATTGATATGAAAGTTTTTCGTTGTCTTAACCATATGATTTTGTATTGGTCTCTGTCTTGTGTGGTTGCAATTTGGGGTCATACAGTATGCTCAGTTGGTTGCAATAATATGAAGTTAATAAGTGCTTTGTGCGCGCACTTGCATGATGAGTTGTTTGTTCGTTTCAACGTCAGGAAGTGAAGGTCAAGTCATTGCAGATGCATTTTTGTTACGAGTTCACAATGCCCAAGGAGAACTCAAAGAGGGATGAAGTGTGGGAATGGGCTTCCCGGTGTGATAAGAACGGACTCAGAAAAAGAATGCTTTTGTGGTTCAACGGCCTCGACGTTGGTGGGTCACAGTCCTCGACAAAATAATTTTTTTGTTCATTGAAAAACTTAAGAATAGGTGTATTTTGGACAAGACGCATTATGATTTATTTGATGCTATTTTGGTGTACTTGTCGGTGTGTACCGAATAATATTGGTCCCCTTATGTATTCAACATTAACCGTCATTTATTCCATTTGGTTTTTCAGTTTTAATGGATAACTTGGGGTGAGTTACGCATTGTTCACACGGACAATTGGCTTTGGTTAACTACTGTGGCCATATTATATGTGCGATGTGGTCCCATCCACTCATTCCACAAGTGTGGCTACTGGATTTTGATGTGTGGCCAAAACTAGGTATGAAGTGTTCTATTTATTTCACCGTATGTGGTTGTCTTGCTCGTCATGTAGTGTGACACACCTATAACTAGTGAGAAATAGAACATCTCGACTGTGTTCGTTAATGTCAGAATATATGCCCATATTACTACGTCCCAATCCACTATATCATCTACTCCTTATATGACATTGCAATGCCAAATTGTGGTCATGTAAACTTATGTGTGGTCATGTGTACAACTGCATCGTGTTGTGTCCAACACATAACATTCACACAATTAAGATTACCAACTTGTGTAAACAGTGTGGTCACCAAAGTTAATCACACATTGTGTAAATTGAAAGGATGTGACCATATTGTATGAGCACTGTGGTCACCAAAGTGAATCGCAGTCAAAATAAACACAATGACAAGCGTTAGTGACCAGACTAGTTTCAGCTCCAACAGTTACATTGATTGTGCCATTGTGTGGCAATTTAAACTTCAATGACCACATATACCCTACTAATGCCATAACACTCTATATAATTGACAAGCGAGTTGAGTGGCATCTACGTATACTCTTACAATTTGGAATGTAGCATGTTAATCATTAAAAACCAACAACTAGATAAATGTTAACTTATTAGAATACATAAGTTTGACCGCACATTCGATTCCAGTGGCCACACTTGGTAGAAACCTAAGAATTACAAGTATAATGGATTAGCATTCAACTGAAGTGTAATTAGACTGTAAACTGAAAGGTTGTGACCACAATGTGTAAGAAGTGTTGTCACAAAAGTGAATAACATCCAACGGAACATAATAGCAGTTATGAGTGACCACACTAATTTGTCCAACTCTAACGCTTACATTGATTGTGCCATTAGGTGACCATTTAAGCTATTGTGACCACTTACAAATAACTTATGCCATAACACACTATGAAATTTACAAATGAGTTGAGTGACGTATATGTATGCCCTTGCAATTTAGAATGTAGGATGATAATCATTAAAAACCAACAACCACGTAGATGTTAATTTATTCCAGTACATAATGTAGAGTGCGACATGTATAGCAATTGAGCACGACATGCATCTGAATAGTGGCAAGTCGTGCCAGGCGTACTACAAGTCCATGTCATCAATAAATCACGTTTGCAAGGTAGCGGCCTGTGGGCATTGTCACCGCTACTTTCGGACACCCCTTTTCCTTCACCGCCGACGCCATACCCACCTTCCATGTTATAGAAGTATTTTCACTGCCTCTCCTTTTGATTCTCCTCCGTGGTGTGGGGGTCATTCCACACACTAAACCCCGCTGCAATTGCGCACCTTTCATATAAAGGCTTTGCTTCGGCCAACATACTAAACCCCATCGTGATATGGGGAACAATTGCCTCATCATTGAACTTTGGCCAGTATATTGTGATACTAGAATCCGCAGCGACTATGACGGGCGGTGGTGCTACATACGGGTGTTGGCTACTATCAGGATCACTACAAGGACATCAATTAATAAAAAGAATATCAGAATGGTACATCGTGGTATTACCATGGGTTGATACATAAAAGTACAAAAGCATGATTCATACTAGCCCATACAATAAGAGATTACTCATTCATTGTTGTGTTGTCATATATATGGTGCTGCTACTCTACCTATGGCCATTAATAGTGTTTCTCCACTAACTGTGGTCATGGCTGCCTCCAGTGTGGTCAACCATATGGTGATAAGTGAAATGGGGATTTATTCTTGTGTTGGTGTCATAATTAGCTACGCAGACATCGTCGCACCCCAACCCCCTATCCCCCCCCCCCCCTCTTGCCTTTGTCTATACTCACTCATATCAAGAAACATTACAGTGTGGTCAAGGTTGGACATCACTGTGGTTATTGGTGGGCATACTTTAATCTGCTCCCTATGGTCACACACTATTACTCGATTCGAGTATTCATGTCTACGTTTTAATGTGTTGTCATACAATAGCCTATACTCAACAACAACGTGGCAAAGTAGTGTATGGTCAACACTAGGTATTATTGTCTTGGTGTCATAAGTAGTTACGCAAACATCATCGCACCTCAACCACCATACATTCCCCCCCCCCCCGGCCTTTGACTGTACTCCCTCGTATCATGAAACAGTACAGTGTGGTCAAGGGTGGACATCACTATGGTCATTAATATTCGTTGGCACAATTTAATTTCGTTCCCTACTGTCATACTGAGCTACTTGATTTGTTGTATTCATGTATGTGTCTTAGTGTGTGGTTACATGATGTTATGTCCTCAACAATAATGTGTTAAAGTATTGTGTGATCAGAATTAGGTCGTATTATAGTCATACAAGGGGATTAATTAACTCCATCTTCTGTGGTCACCTATGGTGATTGTGATTGACCTTCTTACCTTCATTTGGATTTGTCCACTTTATTGATCACACTACTTACACAGTGTGGTTACAGTAGTTTCAATTTGCATCCTTATTACTCTACATATGTGTGCTGGCCCATTATACTTCTAAGTCTTAGGTTTCTATTAAGTGTGGTCACTTTGTTGACCACATTGCTACACAATAAGCACGCCAACTGGCCATATTGCTTACACAATGTGGTCACAGTAGTTCAATTCACATCCATATTGTTCTACATATGTGTGGTGACCCATTGTACTTCTAAGTCTTACGTTTCTATTAAGTATGGTCATTTTGTTGACCACATTACCTACACAGTGTGGTCATTGTAGATCCTTCCTACCGTCTTAGTACTCTTTATGTGTATGCTGACCCATTGTACTTATTAGATTAATTCATTGTACTTCTAAGACCTATGGTGATTATGATTGGTTACTCTAATAACCATCCTCTGCCCCCCCCCCCAAATTCCCATTTTGCTGTTGGTTTTATTCCTACCCATATGTTTCACCGTAAATGTGTGGTCAGTACTGTATATCAGTGTGGTCATGAATGTGTGTGCATAACATCAATTTCACCTTCTCATCAAAGCCATAAGCCCTAATTCTCGGCAAGTGAATTGATTTTAGATCGAAAAAATACAGTGCACTCATTAAAATAAAAACAAAAAGAACATTCGAACGAACCCGTGAATCTCCATTTGTGAATGTCAGTTCTTGTTCGATTCGTCTGGGTTGGGTTGCTTCAATATAAAACTAAACACAGCGGTGATGTAAGATGGAAATTTGCGAAATTTGATTGCATTAATCTGCAAGAATGGCCTCCCACGCATGCGGCAAATAGCTATCATTATTTTTGGCAAGAAAATCACAATTTTGGTCACAATCTAAGATTCCCGTCAATTCCTCCAACAAACTGATTTTTTTTTTAATTTTTTTTTCAAACAAATCAAAACCACTAGTTGTTTCCATGAGGTGGATAGTGGTTTTCAATTAAAACATCACATGTGCCATCAATTTAATTTCATCCATTGGATTTAGATCTAACGCGACAGATCGTTCCTTCCTACCTTCCTACCTAAAGTCTCTGCTTACCGGATCTGCATATATATATATATATATATATATATATATATATATATATATATATATATATATATATATATATATAGAAAAATTGAATTCTAATAATCTCGAATTTTACAAATTGGACAATAATAATCCCTACTATCAATTTGAATTCTGGTGGTCCAAAAAAAAAAAAAGATTATAGTGGGGCATCATTGAAAGTATATCCTAAATATCAGACTTTGTGTTGTATTTGATTCAAAACATAGTATAACACTTTACCATAATTTTTAAAGAATTTACGACGTTTCTCCCAATTTTTTTCAATTTTTTAATGATTTTTTCACCTTTATTCCTTTTGAAAAATAATAATTACTCAGAGTCTCAAAAAAAACAAATAATTTTAATTTTTTTAGTAACTACAATTCATTACCTTCCTGAGGACAGGAACGAAAAAAACAAAAACAATACGCGGTAGGAATGAAAACAATAAAAAGAATGTGGAGGTGGATGTGGATTTGATACCACTACAATCCAATTATATATTTTTTTTTCGACCACCAGAATACAAATTGATAGTAGGGATTATTGTTGTCCAATTCGTAAAAGTCAAGATTATTAGAATCCAATTTTTTATATATATATCACCAATCACACTGCAATTTATTAGGTGCTCCTGAAACATGTACTTCAGATTCTACAATTGTTCACCCGTATGTATTAGGTTGTTCACTCTGATTATTATGATTGTTCACTCTAATTCATATGATTGTTCACTCGTAAATATCTGGAGCACATGCTCCGGGTGCATCTAATATATATTGCCAATTGCACACATGATACATATCGAATCAAAACAACTCATGTATTGCATTCAAGATCCCTTTAAGCAGTATGTACAATTGCCTCTCGGCCAGTATTCTCCACATTGCAACACTCAGCGGGAGAAATTTCCTGAATTTCAGGTTTCACAACACCATCTACACCAGACAATAATGTATGTATGCTCTATTTCGCTTCACCTTCTGTTCAGTTGAAGCGAGTGGAATTGGAAAGTGTGTATTTACTTGGTTCATGAACAGTAAACGGGCTAAAATAGCCTGATGAGTAGTATGACGAAAAACACGAGAGAGCAACCTAAAGCCTGCAACGCAATTGAAAAGGATAAGCAAGTACCAAAATCCTTTTTTTTTTTTTTTTGGGAGGGGTGGGGGTGTTGGTAGAGAAAACATCATGATGGGTAGTTCAATTAACTTACAGCTACTGCAGATGCAGCCAGACCGGCTCGTTCTCTTGGATCTTTGCGGTAATAGTTCCCAAAATATAGGAAAGTTGCATAGAACCACATGAAGGGCAGCAGAAACCCTAAAAGAAAACTGAACAGGAAGGAACTCGGATGAGGATTCAGGAGTGTACACAGTCACTGATCTTGTGCAGGAAATCAGAAAAGGCTTATTATAGATCCCACAGACAGTTCGAGGTGGTGTAGATGCATGCCATTTTATCACTGTTAATGCAAAACGGAATTACTAAAACACCACTAACAAAGCCTCGAACAATAGTAAATAACAATCAATGACCATGCTTCTTGAATTATAAACTCTCAAATGTCAGTGACACCCCAAGTCACCACACCTTAAGGGCTAGGAAGAGTAGGACTCCATTTCATAACTTGCAAAATAAGATTGAAAGAAGACATTTATAGTGTATTACTTTCTCGCATTTGGCTTAGACAGAACTACAAGAATAAAAGTAAATGGAAAATTCACTGAAAATTTTGAGTAACTTTTGTTTATCTAATCTAGTGCCAGAGCCATAAATGAAAAAAAAGTAGGAAGGAAAAAAGGAGGAAATGAATCCATTTTATGCATTCAAATTGTCCAGCAAAAATTCGGTGCATATCTGAATCCTGGTTCTTTCGCTAACTCGAATAAAATTATAGGAAGATGAAGAAACAGATTTACTCACGAGAACCATCCAACTCCACAGCCAAAGCAAGGAAGAGGCTTGTCATAGATTCCGGCTTGGCTGTCCTCTACATCTCTAATGAGGATGTACTTACTTTTCCCATACTCTGCAGCATCCTTACCTCGCCCTGCAAAATTCGTGGAACACTTCCTAAGGAAAATATTTCATAAATCTTCCCCTTCATAGGACTATTGTATCCATCTTTGTGAGGCAGAAGTCAAAGGGAAAGTTGGCCAAAGACTGTCCGACTGACTGGTGAAAGGACTACAATATTTGACATGAAATGACAACATGACTGGACAAGAAATAATAATACAGAAGATAAATTTACAGATAAGACATGACCCTGCCTGGCCATTCACATGTACAAGCTTACATAGGATCAGAAGGACAATCGTGACTCTGAACATAACAGCATTCAATCGAAAAACTGAAATCCGAGGATGCAAAAGCTTACACTGGTTAAAAAGATCCCCATTCCCCAACAATATATATATATATATATATATATATATATATATATAATAACTTACATGGAACCCAAAATACGACCACATAACTCATAACAATAGCATGCATTCGTGAAACAGAAATCTTGATTGCTACCTTTAAATATGGAAAAGTACCGAGAAGATGGTCTTAAAAGATCAAGCTGCTTGTGGGAAACTGATTTTGCCAACCCAGATTCATCTACTAAAGCCTCTGATGCTTCTATACTTGTACCTGTTGAACTAATCACAATGTTACTATAGTAGCATGAGAAACCCGCATCATTGTTCAGTGTAGAATATGCAACTCAAGGCAGCCTAAGCATTCATGAATTCTACTATTAATCTACACATCCATAATGTAACACCACGAAATATTTTGAAAGTTTCTTTTATGTAAATTTAATTTAAAATTTTGATTCAAAGTATTCATAATTTCACAACGAACTTTCCCCCAACCATTCAATAACAAAAGCAAAAAGCGGGAAGACAGGGAAAGCTCAAAATTATGTACAATCATCACCCAACTTATGTAAATGGGTAATTATAAATTTGGGGTAGAAACTTCAATTGGTAAACCCATGAGTTAGGAATACAGACTCATGGGAAGTAACTTGATGAAAGTTCCACAGAAACCTAGTAAGTCAAACTCAGGATTAGTAATGCGTATGGAAGGACTGATAGTTGAACCAATGTTTTCAGAAACTTCATTCTGTTTTTGAGTTCTCTAAAGGGACGTATGTTCTTCCAATTGAGTATACATCACATAAATAATGCATGATACCTGCTCCACAAACAGCAAGATTTGCAAAAGGTGTTTTGTTTTATAACAACTATGACTAGTTTTATCAACAAAAGGCTGCAATCTGGAATCATGTAAAACCTACTTCTTGTGGAGTAAAGCAGTTGAGAAAAAATGTCATTCGAAAGAACTCCAAGTAGAAATCACATTAACGGGACTATACTAGGGTTTGTTGTTGTTGTAGAAAGTAATCCTAATCACCCAGTAATCCTGTCAGATCACCAGGCAGAGGTGAATGATACAGTGTTTCAGCGATATATTACTTGAGTCTGTTAGGATTAATTGACACTCCTACAAGTTGGTATAGTTTGTTATCCCTGCTAACAAACTCTTTCTTTTTGTTAGCAGCTGATTACTCTCTCTATCTTTTGTATATAATGCCTCTGCTCTTAGACATGCATTCATTCAGAGTAATGAATAACAACAAAATCTTCTCCCTCGATTATCTGTTGTGTTCTTTTTCTGCCTTGAATACCAACATGGTATTAGAGCACAATCAAACATAATTCTGTATTTTCTCTTCATGCTTCACACTCTGATTCTTTATGATTGAGATCTTTTTCTCCTTGATCTCTTTATCTTTCTTTCTCTCTTTATCCTCAGTTGGTTCTTCCATCGCATGGTTTCTTATGTTATGGAAATTGCTGGAAGAAATACAGTCACCAATGAACCTTCCTGTCCTCTCTACATTCATCCCTCTGATCATCCAGGTCAAAGGTTGGTCGGAGAAGTTTTTGTTAGTGAAGAATTCGACAAATGAGAGAGCTATTGATTGCAATCTCTGCCGAGACCAAGGCATGTTTCATTGATGGAAGCTATGAGAAATCAGCAGCTGAGTCTACTCTTTCTCCACTCTGGCAGAGGTAAATGGCATGGTGTTATCTTGATTGTTCAACTTGTTACACAAGGACATCAGGGATATTGTCCTGTACTGTCAATCAGCTACTCAGATGAGGAAAGAACTCAATGAAAGATATGGCCAATCGAATAAGGTGAATTGTTTCATATCCAGCAGAATATGTCTAATATGTCTCAAAAGACCAGATATTGCACCTTATTTCAATAAGGCCAAAAAGATTTGGGATGAGTTCTCTGTTGTTGGGAGTTTACCTTAGTGTTGTTGTGGAAAATGTACTTGTGATACCAAGATTAATGATCCGTTGCAACATATGCAGAAGAGCAGAAAGTTATTCAGCTCTTGATAGGTATTAATGGGAGTTATACTGCTCTCAGGGGAATATCTTGCAGATGATGCCCCTTCCCTCACTGGGGCAAGTTTACTCGTTGCTAATCCAAGAAGAGAAGTAAAGACAGATTAAGAGGAATCTAAACTTTCTCTCATAAAGTGCCCTTTTCATTCAGCCTCTCAAACACAACCTTACCAACAGGGTTATCAACAGACTCGGAATGGGTCCAAGAGTCAAGAAGGAAAGAAACCCAGGCCTTTTAAAGAAGCTTGACCATATAGTTGATAGATGCTACAAGTTACATGGCTTTCCCATCAAGTCTTTGAACAATGGTTCTTCTAATAATAAAGGGAAGCTAGACAAATTGCCAATAACGTTTCAGCCAACAATGAGGGCCAAGAAGGAGCACATCCTATCATTCTTCTAGGATTGACACTCGAGCAGTCCCAGCAAATGTTACAATTTCTCAGTCAGCTTCAAGCCAACTCTTCTGCTCATTCTCAGTCCTCACCTGAGATGCCCAGTGCCTATATGGTAAGTATCAAACTAGATTTCCCAGATCTTATTTCTACCAATTCAGTGTGTTGTGTGTCACACTTAGATGCGAATACTTGGATAATTGATTCTGGAGCCAGTGATCACATGGTGTATGATGTGAAACATTTAGAAAATCTGCAGACTTTACATGTTCCTATTTCTGTCACTCTTCCAAATGGAAATAAGCTCAAGGTGACCCACTTTGGAGATTAAAAAGTTGGTGGTTGCTTGGTTTTGCATAAAGTACTACTTGTTCCTGGTTTTAGTTTCAATTTGTTATCAGTCCAAAGGTTAAGTGAGCAGTTGCAATTCCATGTGACATTCTCACCATGCTGTTGTATGTTGCAGGGCCCTTCTCTGAAGAGGCCAGTGGTTCTAGGTGGGGCTTCCTATGGACTGTACAGATTGACTGATATTAGCAGTGCCAAACCTGGAGACAATAGAGTGATGGAACATGTTGTTGGGTAACAAAAGTGATGATAAAGGATGTCAAGACAGGTCTAGGAGTAGTCATTTTCATGATACTTTGGATGTACCCACTTCTCTGTCTTGTAGTAGTTAATCATGTGATTTGTGGCATAGGAGAATGGTCACATTTTTTCCAATTCTTTGAAGCATATACTTAATTACTTATAATGGAATGTTGTAAGCATGATGATTCTGATAATCAATGACCATGTGATGTTTGTCCAAAGGCTAAACAGAGTAGACTTCCTTTTTCATACAGCACTATTACTACTACTTCCCCTTTTGAGTTGATACATGTGGATGCTTGGGGTCCATGCCCTACTAAAACCCATCCTACTCACTTGTATTTTCTCATTATGGTAAATGACTATACTAGGAGTACTTGGGTTCATTTGATGGTTACCAAGGATGAGGCTTTCTCCCTCCTAAAATCCTTTGTTCATATGGTCAAAAACCAGTTTAGTGGGTTTGTGAAGGTCATCCGAACTGATAATGCTCTGGAACTTGGCCTTATTAAGGTTGCTATTGATTTCTTTTCTAATGAGGGGATTCTACATCAAACAAGCTGTGTCTACACTCCAAAACAGACTGGTGTTGTGGAAAGGAAACACAAGCATCTCTTGGAGGTTAATCGGTCTCTTTTGTTTCAATCTCAATTGCCTATCAAATATTGGGGTGAGTCCCTTCCCACAGCAGTATATCTCATCAATAGAATTCCCGCTGTCCTACTTAAATACTCTACAGTCTACACCTTATAAGTTGCCTCATGACACACCACCAATCTATTCCCACCTTAGGTCTTTTGGCTGCATCTGTTATGTGTCTACTCCTAAACGAGGAAAGTTCAAATTCCAACATCGAGCTTTGCCCTATGTTTTGTGGGATATCCCGTGGGTAAAATGCTTACAAATTCATGACCAACACTGACCACAAAATTCTCATTTTCAGAGATGTGCATTTTCATAAGAATATCTTTCCTTTTTCTTCTCCATCTCTAGACTTTCATCCTACACCTTCTTACATTCCCTTCATTCCCTCTCAATCTCGCATTGGCGTAGATGATTCATTACATACTGTTACCCTTGAACAAATGAACATCATCAACTCACTACTCTTGCACCTGAACCTACTCTATCCCCTTCTGTCCCTGTCCCTGTTCCTTAGCTTATCCATCCTAATCCTTTACCTTCTGTTTACATACAGCCTGTCCCACCCTTGATCAAAAGGTCCTCTAGACCACATAAACCTCCTCAAAATTTACAAGATTACCATTGCTCCCAAACCTATTGCCTTGCCACAACAACAAACCTCACCTTTCCCAGTTCTACAATATCTACCCATGCCTCACATACTCCTAGCCAAACCCTTCTTTCTGCCTTGAATACCAACGGAGTCCACAATGCGGGAACCCTAGTTATTGAGCTGTAGAACATGATCCTATTAAGTTTCAATAACAAGCTCCATAGTCCATATCCAGAAAGCTAGGGATGAAGTGATGAACAGATTGAAGACGACTATTAGGATTTCAAACAGAATCTATTCTTCTACAACTAGCTCCCATGTCCACAATTTTTTCTTTGAGCTGTTGGGTGTTTTGGGATCGGAACTGAAAGCACTAATGAAACTGAGCAAGCTGAAAACATTGACAAGATGATGCCAGCTGTTCAGTACATATTATCAACAAGATGAGAACCTGTCTGGTCAGAAGCATGGAATGGCCTCAGGTTATATTTGTTCTTGTCTTCAAAAATCCATCTTTCACAAGTGGTTTAAGGGATGATAACCAGTGAACAGCTACAGCTGCTAAAATCAGAATTTGACCTTTTCAGAGTGCAACTCTTAGACAACTACTGTTCAGTTGAAACCCAGCCAAGGAGACGGCATGTAGCAACTGCAATTTATTACATGCTCCTGGAGCACGTGCTCCAAATATGGTTATTGTTCACTCTTAATAGCATAAATGTTCACTCATACTTACCCGTTGTTCACTCCCAATAACATAATTGTTCACTCAAACCTACCTGGAGCACATGCTCGAGGTGCATGTAATATATATTGATGTAGCAACAGTAGTATTTGGATAAAAGATAAACTCAGGGGAGGTCTCATACGATTGTCCATTATTGTAAGTGATCCACAGAAAACTTGAATCTATGAACGCTTCAATGAGCCACAATCTTCAAACCTCTGCAATACCGAAAAACTAATATCACTTCAGGCATCATCATATATTCTCACATTTCTAATTGTTAAAGGTGAGCAAACAGGCACTGAAGGTTGAAGATACGTACACGAAAGGGTTGATTAGTAACACATTTTGTTTGAGTTATTTCATTTAATGGATTATGGGATCTTACACAAAATAGGGTGACTGACGTAAGTTTCAACTTAAGGATATTCTTTTGTTTTCTCCCTATTTAGTCCCGTCTCCCTTCCCTCTTACTGTAATGGCAAGTTGGCAACCGTTTCTAACCATTTTCATCAGGTCCGATAGAAGTCCTGTGTCCAGACTCCAAACCTGTGTGGCTTCGTGTCAAACAAATGCAAAAAACGACTGGAAGGTACCCCTCATTTTCTGGAAACTATTTTTAGGTTCCCATGTTTATATAACACATTTGAGGTACCCTCTAATTTAAGTTAACAATTATTAGGTGATAAATTCGGTGATTTGAACATTTTTTTGGTGAGGTTTCAGTGGCAAATTGCTTGAAAATGTTTATTGTTGACGAATGTCAACACTCAAAAAATGATTCACATTTAAGTAGTGCACGCAACCCCACCGTAAACATGCTTAAATCACCGAGTTTGTCACCTAACAATTGTTAACTTAAATTATAGGGTACTTTAAAATGTATTCTAGAAACACGGGGGCCTAAAAATAGTTTTCACAAAATGAAGGGTACCTATCAGTCTTTTTTAGAACAAAAGTTGCACATTTGCACTATTAACTAATCGAACACCCAAAGATAACCATTTGAAACTGATTACCAAAACAACACAAATGAGAACAAAGACATGATTAAGGCAAGCAAATCCTTTAGATTTCAATCTTATCCACCCCAATAGAAACAATCCAAAATTTTCTTAGACAACATTGAATAATTTGACCAACAGCCTCATCAGATTTCACTGCAAGTTCTCAAGTTTTAATAACTATTCTAATTAATCCTATGAAACAGAGCAGAACACCCCATTTATCTGGTAAAGACTCAACTTTGTTCACACACTCACCCCTCCCATCCCACCACCAAAACTAAAACCAAAAAAAAAAAAAAAAAACAGCAAGCAAGGAAATAAAGAAAACTCACAAATATCTTATGTGATAGCTGGATGGTAGAAAGTAGAAACAGAAATTGATGGATCATATGTAAGCCTAGAGCCGGCACCTAATACAAACAGAAAATTTCGTTTTTAGACAACTAAAGAAATGGATGTACTCTAGTTTAGAAGATGACTAGATCAATTACATTAGGAAAAACTGGAGTTGGTCTAACAGAAACAAATTCAAGCAGAAAAATCAATGTCAGAGAGTGTCCGTGTCCCTAGGCATTAAATCAAAAACCCTAAAACTCGAGGGAATCGCATATCGATATGTAGAAGGGTATACATTTTTCAGTGAATCATGCAAGTTCCCAATTCAACTAGCAATCTAGCATTAAGCAGTGGAAAAAGAAAAACAGAGAACATAAATTGAATGCAGAAGATTAAGATGGGATAAGAAGCACCGACCTGAGAAAAGTAAAGAAGAAGGTGAAGACTTTGATGAACTGCGGTTTCTTGAGCATGCCTGGTGTTCGAGTTTATAGCTGAACGACAAGTTTGATTACAAGTATAAGCAAAGCAAAACTTTATTTATTACAACAAATTGAGCCTCCGCCGGGGGAAATTATTTTGTTTTCTTGAATTTTCTGCCAATCCCATTTTTTTTCCTTTCTTGAGAACGACTTTTCTACTTTCCACTTTTCTAGTATTATTATTATTAATTTATTATGGACTATTCTTCTCTTTTTCTTTTTTTCTTTTCTTTTAATGCTCCAACCAAATTTTTAGGCCCTTGTGATAAGCTTCACCAAATTTGACGTAAGAGTTTATCATCTGATTTCATTTAAAACTACTCCCTCCGTCCTTTAATGAGTGTCAATTTTTTTAACTACCTTGTCCCTTTTTATTTGTCAATTTTACATTTTCAATAATTAAAATACCTATTTTACCCCTAATTAATGAATAAAATTTTTATTTTACCTTTTAAAATTCTCATTTATTCTTCTCTTTTAATGAAGGGTATACTTGTCCATACATAATTTTTTCACTCTATTTCCAACACTCATAGGTTTTGTAAAAGTAGTTAATTTGACATTCAAAAAGGGACGGAGGGAGTAGTTGTCTAATGTCAAAGTAAGTGAAACAAAAATAATTGAAATATTGTAATTGTTATTGAAATATTTGGCAAAATATATAAATAATATTGGAAATCATCATGGAACAAAGTTTGATAATTATCGGAAATTGTCATTGGAGATTAAAATATTATGACAAGTGTAAAATTCATGGGTAAAAAGCAGTTGGGTAAAATTTAAATTTTAGTAATTTTTGGTAATTTTTGGTAACTTTTGGCAAATTTACGCTAATATGTCAAAATTAAAATTTTTTTATTTTTTTAACTTTGGTAATTATTGGTAAATTTTGGTAAATTAAATTTACCCATTAATTTGACAGGCCAAATACTAAAATTTAAATATGTTGTATCTAAACGCCAAACATAGACACAAAAAGTTTGTATATTGCTCACTAAAAATTTAAATTTAAAATTTAAATTTGTATATAGCATACAAATTGTCTGCACTAATGGTTAATGCTGACATTGTTCCTAGTTCGGTTGGTGAGATATATATGGGCATTCTTCTCCTCATTAACCAAATAAACAAAATCAATTTTTTACTCTTTATATTGATTTACAGAAACTTGTACAACAAAGTTGAAAACCTTCATCATCACACTATAATTGTTCAGATCATGTTTCTCGTGTCTTTTATCAATCATGTATGCTCTAGTGTTATCTATGTTTTTGCTTCAGTCTGCGCGAGTTTGTTTTTATAAGTATTGTGGGTCTTGTAGGGTCTGTCTTTGTTGGAAGTGTGCTGAGGCTAATGCTAATCCCCACCTATTTTGTAATCCTTAACGGTTTGTAATAAATTATCTTTGCGGTATTTGGTGTTGTTTGATTTGTCTTAAGCTGAATTCCTTCCTGTTTTTGCTCTATTGCCAGGTGATGTCCTTCCTTCTTTTTTTGAGGAAGGTTCTGGGTTAGGCCCTCCTTTGGGCTTCCTTCTGCCCCATGGCTTTCTTCCTTAGGCCTCCTGACTGGTTGTGGACAAGGCAGGGGTTGGGCCTATTATGTAATTGTTGTCGGTTCCTTGTGAACCTGGTAGCTTGCATAATGGGACACCCCTTGTTAGGCCTAACCAGTGGAGGGTTGGTCTTTCTTGGATCCTTGCTTCTTTGGAATGGTAGTAATTTGAAAGCCCCTTGTTGGGCCATGATGTCCTGGCAGTGGACCTGGGGGTCTTACTCCTCTTGGATCTGTAATAGGCCCGAATGCGTTATAGTCTATGATGAGAATATTCTGATACTTCCTTCATCCCCCCCCCCCTTCGCTGCTTAATTTTGGTCATGTTCCTAATGATGTGGGATCTAGAAGGCTTTTGAATGGGCTTTTGTATCCCTTTACCTGGGATAGTATTGTATCATGGGATGTTAGTTATGGACCTCTATATGGTTGACAGGTTGTATAACTTCTCCTCAGGTTATCATGTGGGCACTTTTGTCTCTTTGAATCATATTTGTTAACATCTCTATCCTAACCTTGGTGGAATGTGGCAATAGGGTTCTGATTCAACTCCCAAAGTTATTGTTGAAGAAATGGCTCTGCTGGTTCACAAATTCTATCTCCGATTCTTCGATATCCAGGAGTGGTGGTGATTTGTAGAGTAATCGGACCTGTTGGGGGCAAGCTGGCCTTTTTGTTGGTTTCCATTCTAGTAGATATTGTAATAATGATATGAGTATTTTGACATGGGATAGAGAGTGGTTATGGTATTTTTTTTAAAAAAGGGATTGTTTGATGTATAAATTATCTTGGAATCATGACCATGATTTGTTTGTGGATGAATGTATGTTTATTTTGTTTGAGTTGTATGTTTGTAAGGTGGGTAATTATTTTTCTGTGAGGTCCTCCTCTGTTGGTTGGCTGTTTGATCTGCTGCTGGGCGCAGAGCCACTATGTGTGACAAATCTTTATTAATTATCTGATTTCATGAAAATTATTTGTTGCAATGTACGTGGAGCCAAAAAGGCCAACTTGCTTAGTGAAGTTATGTCCCTTGTAAGAACTAAACGTCCTAGTATTCTTATTCTTCTTGAAATGATGGTAAATGATTTCAATGCCCAAAAACTAATTAGGAAGTTAGGGTTTAGTTGCTTTGATTTAGTTTCACTGATTAACCATGTTGGGGGCACTTGGTGTCTATGGGATCCCGCTATGGTAGATTTGCAAGTTGTCTCAAAAGATCATAGAATCTTTCATTGTGATGTTCTGGATAAAACAACACATAGTAGTTTTCTTCTAACTGCATGTTATGGTCCGGCACAGCAGTTTGAGAAAGCTGTCTTTTGGAATGAGTTACAGTCTGTTTGTATTGGGGGTTAAAGGAGAGGAGGGGAGCGGAGGGGAAGGGAAGGGAAGGGAGGGGAATTGTCTAATTTTTCATGTTTGGGAAAACAATTAAAGGGTGAGGGGAGGGGAAGGGAAGGGAGGGGAACACTTAACCCCCATTCCCCTTCGTTCCCCTTCATTTTCTTAACCCTCAAAATGAAGAGGAATGAAAGGAAGGGAAGAATTTTAACAATTGCCCTTCCATCCCCTTATTAATAAATCCAAACAAGGTTAACTCTAATCATCTTCCTTCCCTTCCCTTCCCCTCCCCTCCATTACCTTACCCTCCTTTCCCCTCCCTTCCCCCTCCTAAATTGAATCCAAACACACTGTTAGACAACCTTGCTCAATCCATTACTAGGCCTTGGTGTTTGATTAGGGATTTCAATGAAATGACGTGTAATGCGGAAAAGATAGGGGGAAATCCTTTAACCCAAGATAGAATCTATTGGCTTAATAACTTCCTGCGGAACTCTCAATGTATTGATGCAACTATTACAGGTCGAAATTTTACATGGAAAAGTCACACCAGAGGCAGACTAATTTATGAGAAACTGGATCAAGTTTTGTTCTCGGAGAGTTGGGAATCGTTGTACCCATGTTATAGGGTTTTTAATGGGCCTTTTCTCTGTTCTGATTATACCTATATAGTTCTTGATACATCCCCAAATGTGTGTTCTAATAAAAGACCTTTGTTCAAGTACCATGCTGCTTGGGCGTGTCACAAGGAAGTGCATGACGTAGTAAAGAAATGTTGGCGTTTAAGGTATATGTGCTCGGAAATGTTTAAAATTGTTCAGAGATTCAGAAGAATCAAGAACGAACTTAAAGCGTGGTATAAAGGTATGTATGGTAATTACTTTGCTAAGTTGAAAGTGAATGAAGAGAAAATAAATATGGTTGAGGCGAGATTACAGGAAAACCCAAATAGTGCCCGTTTGAATAATTGGCATTTCCGACTAATCAAGCAAAGGGAGAAATTGCACCTGTTTAACCAAAAGTTCTGGGGTCGATGGGCGCGGAAAGAATGGCTTGTTAATGGCGATAGAAACTCTAAATTTTTTTTCATGACCATCAAAGCGAGAAAGGCAAGGACAACCATTACTTTATTAAAAATAGATGATAAGTTTTGGACGCAGGACTCAGAGTTAATTAAAAACACGCTGGTCCGTGACTTCAAAAACAGGTTAAGTACTAAAGTGTTGAGTAATAGGGGTACTAATATTGATCTCCCAAAGGTCATTACTAGCGAGGGTAATATGATGCTAATTAAGGAAATAACAAATGAAGAATCGAAATAGCTGTTTTTTAGCAGAATAAGTTCAAGACTCCTGGGCCTGATGGCTTCGGAATTGCGTTCTTCCAAAATCATTGGCATGTGGTGAAGGAAGATGTCTGTAAAGCCATAAAAGCATTTTTTCATCATGGCAAGCTTTTGAGGCAGGTAAATCACACTCTTATTGCCCTAATCCCAAAGGTAAGTAACCCGTGTTCGTCATCACAATTTCGCCCGATTAGTCTTTCCAATAGCATTTATAAAATTATAGCCAAGATTATCATGAATAGGTTAAGGCTGGTATTAGAAAAAATCATTGATCCAATTCAAAGTGCTTTTGTTCCTAACCGTTCGATACATGACAATATTCTACTCACTCATGAAATCATGAAAAAATTCGGTAATATGAAAGGGAAGAAAAGTTGGGTAGCTCTCAAACTAGATATGGAAAAGGCTTATGATCGTATTGAATGGGATTTCCTGTTTCAGGTTCTTATGAAGCTTGGCTTTCACCATAATTGGATCTCTTGGATTAGGGAATGTGTAACCTCGATGTCTTATTCATTAATTGTGAATGGTGATGCTTGTGGCTTTTTCAAGCCTTCGCGTGGAATTAGACAAGGTGACCCTCTGTCGCCATATTTGTTTATAATTTGTATGGAAGCTTTAGTTTGCATGTTGAGAAAAGCGATGAATGACCCTGGACGTGGCATTGGATTTAAACTTGCTCCGCGGGCGGACCGCATCCCATGTCTTTTATTTGCGGATGATTGCTTAGTCTTTTGCCAGTCTAATGAGGAAACTTGTTTGCGATTAAAAACAATGCTGAATAATTTCTGCAATTTATCTAGTCAATTGGTTAATTACCATAAGTCCTCTTTGATATTTTCGAAAAATGCTGATGCTTGTACTAAGCAAAATGTTGCAGGAATTTTTGGCATCAGACGGCAGGACAACTTTGGCAAGTATTTGGGTTGTCCGATTTTTAAAGGTAGACCGTCAAAGTACAATTTTGCAGATATCGTGACAAAGACTACGGACAAACTCCATGACTGGAAATCAAAATTCATTTCAAAAGTTGGGAGGAAGGTGCTCATACAATCTCATATTGAATCCCTTCCGGTGCATATATACTATGTAGTGTTTTTGAATCCCAAAGGAGACTGCTAGACGAATCGATCGCACCAGTCGAAATTTTTTCTAGAAATACCTGAATACCAACAAAGGCATTCCATTAGTGGCTTGGGATAAAATTTACCGCCCGAAAAAATATGGAGGTTTAGGATTGTGGAAGATGGAAGCAGTTAATGATGCGTTTATGTGCAAGCTCTGCTGGAAGATTCTCTTCGGCAAGGGCCTGTGGGTTGGTCGGATGAGGACCAAATACCTGCGGAATTCAGTTTTTTAAGTGTATCTATGAAGAGATCAGACTCCCGGGCTTGGAAGACGATTCTGCAAACAAGAGCTCTTTTCAGGAAAGGGTTGAGATGGAAGGTGGGAAACGGACGCAGGATTAATTTCTGGTTGGACAATTAGTGTGGTCAGGATAATCTTGTTGGGATGGAAAACATCCATAATATCGAAGAACTAAACCTGGACCTCACAGTTATGGATTTTATTCTGCCTAATCGGATGTGGGATAGAAAACGATTGGCTACATTGGTGGGGGTGAGTCGCTTCGGTGTATTTTGACGATTTTGATCCCCCTCAGTGAAGTAGAAGAGTCTCTGTGTTGGGGTCTAATAGGTAATGGGTGTTTCTCCACAAAATCAGCAACATGGCTAGCACATGGTGTGCCCCTTGGGGAGGAATTGTAGTGCAGGAAGTGGATTTGGAATCTTAATATTCAACCTAAATTGAAGATGTTTTTGTGGCAGCTTTGCCAGAATGGACTCCCTACCAAATCTAATCTAAATAGGAGGGGAATGAATATTGACATAATATGCCCGTTATGCAAGCGGAATGAAGAATCGTATAACCATTTGTTCCTTAACTGTCAAGTGACAAAGGAGCTTTGGAACATAGCGTCTCGTCATGGTTGGCTCAATCTTCACCAATGTAGTCCGAATTCCGGTGATATTATAAGGGTCCTAGAAACATTCAAAGCTGGAAGACAACATGGCAATATAGATCGGGCTGTGGTGCTGATTTGGAGCTTGTGGAAATCTCGCAATGGCACGACCATAAGAAATGATAACTTTAATGTGGTTCAAACCCTTATTCGGGCTAAGAGAGTTGCGACAGAGTGGAGAATCCGATACAAGTTGGCATTGGACTTCCAAGATCCATCACAAGACCTTTCAAAAACCCCCTCAATACGACCTAATGGGACGATATAGACTAAAGCTCTGGACGGTTGGACTAAACTGAACTTTGATGGCTCGAGAACAAATGAGAATGCAGCTGGTGGATTCATAATTAGGAACCAGTTGGGCGAAATGATCCTATCCGGGTCTTTCAACTATGGTAACTCTCCGATCCTGGTTGCGGAGGCAATGGCAATGAGGAATGGTATTCATGTTGCATGGATGGCTAACCTCAATCGTCTACACATTGAGGGAGACAACAAGATCCTTATTGAGGCTGTTAAGGGTAGATGCCAAATTCCTTCGCAAATAGTTACACTAGTTCAGGATATTAGGAACCTTCTTAGTAGGTTTGATGAAACAAGAATTTCGCATATTTATCACGAACGAAATAGGGTCACGGACTGGCTGGCAAAATTTGGTTTGAGTTTTCAAGACCCTTTGGTTAGGTATGATCTGTGTAATGATATGCTCAAATCCATTGTAATGAGAGACGCTCGGGATGGAACCCTTGAAAAAAGGGTCATCTAGAGTTGGTAGTATCTTACCTTTTCAAAAAAACAAAAAAAGTAATTGTTCAGATCCTTTTTTCACCAATATATGTATCAAAATCAAAACATTATTGGGTTATTATTAGCTATGAACTAATATAAATGTGAACAACTAATAAATTTAAAAAGTAATAATAAGGATGATGATAAACAAAAATCATTTATTTTTCCCTTACCTTTTCTCAACAATTTTTCACGTAAAATTACTATGTAACTAATTTATTCTATAGAATTTCGTAAATGTAAAAAAGATATTAGTTTAGATAACATAGTCTTGAACTTAATTCTTAATTTATAGAACACAAATTTATTTGAAAGTTTTTTTCACTAATTGGTGATTATAAAAGAAGGATATTATCAATTATATACATAGATCAACCTTATTATAATATTATGTTCTCAGTATTAAATTATATACATAGACCTAAATAAATCAGTATTAAATGATTATCCTAAATTTTCTCAATAATATTATTTATATAACTTAGATTGATCATTATTATAATTTAATTCCAAAATAAATTATATAAAATAATAAAAAAAATTTTTGCATCACATGGGTAATCGAATGTCATGTATGTCTAATGATGTCTCTTAAAAGTTTTTCTCTCTATCATTAATATATTAAGTCATTCCAGTTTTAATACTGATATCCAAAAAAATTGTATCAAACATTTTTTTTGCTTAAAAATAAATATTTTATGAAGTGTATATAAATATATTAAAACAATACAGATACCAAATAAATAGCATATAAGAGATGCATTTGGATGATTTTGAAAAGGAAATTTCATTTGGTAGGCTTCAAGCCTATTCCAAGTTGTCAACCACTTTTTATACTATTCTAAGTAGTAGGCTTATTTTAAAAATTATTCCATCTCGTGAGCTTCTTTTTATATCGTTGTTAAAATATTGCTCGCAAAAATTTCATCCTGTCTCAATTTCATTTAGCTCTCCCTATCAATCTCACAATCGACTCACTTGGAATAATATATAAAGTGTTTGACAACTAGGACTAGTTTTTAAAGTGCTTGAAAATTTGGAATAATTTTTAAAGTTTTCAAAATAAGCCTACCATTTGGAATAATTTTCAAAATAAGCCTACCACTTGGAATAATTTCAAAAGTGGTTGACAGCAAAAGTTGAAGCCTACCAAATGAATTTTTCCTTTTAAAAATAAATTGCTTGTTGGTCATAATAAGTGTTAGTTGTCCAAATTTATCAAAAATGATAATTACAATAAATTAAAGGGTTAATGAACATGAAGGACGACCCATAAGCAAATTTGACCTAATGGTCTTATGAGGACATGGAGGTCCCAATTTGCAGTTAAATATGGGGCTCAAAATGACGACTGGACATGCCATGGGTTTGGTTTTTTTTTGTTCAAATGTAAAATTCGGTTCGGTTTTTTGTAAGAGAATGAGTTTCAGATGGGTGCCAAAAGAAGAAGAAGAAGAAGAAGAAAGAGAAAGAAGAAGAAAGGAGAAGAAGAAGAAGAAGAAGAAGAAGAAGAAGAAGAAGAAGAAGAAGAAGAAGAAGATAATGATGATGATGATGATGATGATGATGATGATGATGATGACGATGATGGAGTTTTTGGTTTTTTTTGTAATATTTTTATTTTTTTACAGTAAAACATCAACAATTTGTATATTTTTTGCTTTTGGGAGTGAGTTGCTCATTTTTTTGTTTCTTTGCACTTGTCTATAAATGAATAATGGATTATAATTTCATAGAACCTCTCCTTCTTTGATGTATAATGGGTTCAAAGATTGGATCTTGATCGATTACACATCAATGACTTGTGTAACCACTCTAGAAAGAGGGGATGCTTCACGTGAATATGGGAGAATGAAGGGTGGATCACGTGAATAACCAGGATCTATGGAAGCTATTTGTGACGTACGTGATGTCTTTTGTGGGAGGAAAGATTATGAAAGATTGAATCTTGGAAGGATTGAGAGAGGATGACGTGAGGAAGGGAGGGAATATTTAGCGTGAGGCTTGAAAGAGAGAAAGATTGAATGGAGAGAAAGTAGGGAATTAGTTAGAGGAGAGAGAAAGAGTTTGTTGGAGATATTTTGTGGGAGAGAGAGAGAGAGGGACGTTTGAGAGAGAAAGGGATGACGTTGGGAGAGGGTTTGAGAGTATTGTGAGAGTTGCTTGACTAGCCTTAGGGTTATCTAACTAAGATAGATAGATAGATAGATAGATAGATAGATAGATAGATAGATAGATAGATAGATAGATAGATAGATAGATAGATAGATAGATAGATAGATAGATAGATAGATAGATAGATAGATAGATAGATAGATAGATAGACAGATAGACAGATAGACAGATAGACAGATAGAGAGATAGACAGATAGACAGATAGATAGATAGATAGATAGATAGATAGATAGATAGATAGATAGATAGATAGATAGATAGATAGATAGATAGATAGATAGATAGATAGATAGATAGATAGATAGATAGATAGATAGATAGATAGATAGATAGATAGATAGATAGATAGATAGATAGATAGATAGATAGATAGATAGATAGATAGAAGTAACCGGGATAGTTCAAGGGATCCTATCTTGATACAGAAACACCACAAGAAAGAAATCCCTAGGGCTAACTTGACCTTTAACCTAGTTACAAAAACACCTTCTAGGTTCAGGGTTCAAGCTCTTCCTAAACCACTTGGTTGCCAAACCAAGATACAATAGAAGAGATCAACGAGGTTCTCACGAAACACTCAAGGGGTAAGCTAAAAGCTTGACTCTATTCATGGTTAATAACTGAGGTGCCTTTGAAAGGCTACAAACCTAGCTATTTATACTAATACAGTCCTATATGGACTGGGACTCTAGACTTGGCGTGCAAGCCAATCAAATAAGACTAGGAGTCTCCGACTTGGCGTGCAAGCCAAGGTATCCTAGATCTAAACGCCTAATAACAACCTCTTCCTCCTTGGATGAGGACTCCTTATCCTAAGGGGAGTTGGTTATAATACCCTTATCCTAATAGGACTTGGCTTTCCTAATCCAATATGGATTAGTTACAAAATAAGTCAACCTTATCTAGGATAATAACAATACTTGGCGCCTAATCTATCTAAACCACACGCCTATCACACACACACACTCCTTCTAGAACATTCTAGAACACCTTAGAACATTCTAGACTAATCTAGACTCCTATGACTTGATGCTCAAGTTTATAGATATCACTTGGCATCTTACATGACTCTAAATAATATGATAATAATTTAAATCACACTAAAAACAATTAACAGCTAAAAATGTGAAAGTTACATCCAAAAGACCAAAACCGTGAAATTCAAAACTGAAATGATCAAAATGTGGAATTCACTTTGGGCTTGGTACTGGGCCTTTGGACGTGACTTGGACCTTGTCTTAGACGAGTCTTTCTTGGGTTTGGAGCCTCTAGGATGTTTGGATATCCTCTTGGAACAAGGAGCATGTGACATGGATCGGCCTCTGGACCTCCACCTGGAACTGAATCTCCTTTATTGGGCCGGGGTTAACTGGACTTCTTTCCTAAAGGACCCTATCTTTATTCTTGTATTTTGCTTGGGCCTTTTTGAATGAGTTGAGGGGAGTAGGTGTGGGCTGATTTACATCATTCCCCCCTTATTGAAAGAAGTTTTTCCTCAAACTTGGAGGATCAACCAGTGCAAATACTTCAATGGACCTAATTGGAACCTTCACGTGAATCAGGAACTTCACGTGAACCATGGACTCTTCAGAGGACTGAAATATTCGATCTTTCTCACTCTTGCTATGTATGAATGTATCACTGACACACTTGCTGATGAAGGACTTCAAAACTTGATTCATAAGTCTCATAATAGTAAAAAGAACAGTAGTTAGATCACCAGGTGTGACTAACCATACAAGAAGACTTCTTGGGATTTCGCTAGCAGTAACCCTGTTCAAATCTGAACCATGTTGGTTCTCTTCTTCTTTGCAATCACTAGGGCGCTTAAATGGAGAGTTTCCTTCTTGGTTATACCCTTGGCGTGACTTTCAGTTGGGTGTTGAACCCTTGGATTAGTAATAGGGTTCACGAGATCCCCTGCAGAATGGGTTTCACGTTGATTGGACTTTGACGAGCCCTCTTCAGTTGAGCTCTCGTGCTGGACGACGACAGGGAGCCCTTTTGCAGAATTTTCGTGGCTAGGACTTGATGGGATGACTTCCTTGTGTTCACTAAACTCAGGGCGTTCAGTGATCATGAAAGATATGATCTTTGAATCATTCCTTGGAGCCGATTGTGATGCCTTTAGGGGAGCTAAGGTTACCTTCTTGTTTTTTACCATGAGTGTGTAGGTATTAGCTCTTCCATCATGTGTAATACTCTTGTCAAATAACCATGGTCTTCCAAGCAGAATATGACAGGCATCCATAGGTAGTACATCACACCAGATTGAATCTTGATAAAACTTTCCAATAGAAAAGCTTACCAAACAACGTTGTTTCATCTTTAAGCCTTTACCCTGATTGAGCCATTGAACAGTGTATGGCGTGGGGTGTGGGCTTGTGGGGAGTTAAAGCTTGTACCATAGTAACTGAAACTGCGTTGGTACAGCTTCCACCATCGACGATCAAAGAACAAACTTTCCCTTGTACAGTACAACGGGAGTGGAAGATGGCTTCCCGTTGTTGCAGATCTTCAGGAACTGGAGACCTATTGAGAACTCTCCTCATAACCAACATCTCTCCTTGATCTGGTTCTTCCACGACCTCTTCTTTAGATTCGTTGTGGTTGGCGTGGGGGTCTTCTTCTACGTCCTCCGGTTCAGGTTCAAAGAGAGCGTTTTGGAACTCCATAAGTGTGATGGCTCTCTTGTTAGGGCATTCAGAAACAATATGACCGAGCCCTTGACACCTGAAACATCTTCTCTTATCCATAGGCGTGGCCTGTATAGGTTTTAGGACTGTTTGGGGTGTAGGGTTGGACGTCTTTATGGCGGACATTTGGGATGGGGTTTGGCTCTTTTTGGAGTGTAAGTTTGAGGCGAGTATGAGGTTCTTTGTGAGCTAGGGTTCTTGTTTGTCGCCTCTTTGCCTCTTCTCTTTCTTTGCTGTTCCACTTTGTCAGCCAAAGTACTCAATTCATCAAGAGTTTCATAAGGTTTAAGTTCCACAACATACCTTATGCCTTCATTCAAACCAGCAAGATACCTCACAATTGTTTGAGGTTCATCTTCTTTCAGATCACACCTCCAGAGCAGGTGTTCGAATTCTTTTGTGTACTCCTCCACACTTTTTCTTCCTTGGGAGAGTTGTTGCAGCCGCAAGTAATTATCTTTGAAGTAGCTTGCAGGAAGAAACTTTGAATGAAGTTTCTTTTCATCTTTTCCCAAGTACGGATCTTTTCTTTCTCGGCATGCTGTCTCTTCTTCTGTAAGTTAGTCCACCATATGATAGAATGCTTTCGCAATTTAAGAGTAATATATTTGACCTTCTTCTCATCGGGAACATCTTTTAGGTCAAAAACTCTTTCAACAGTTTGAATCCAATCAAGAAAGATTTCAGGATCAAGATTACCGTCGAATTCATGAATATCAACTTTGAAGTCGAGCCTCTCTTCTCTTGGTTCACGCCTAGGATGACGAGACCTCCTAGATAACTCGTGGACTGTTCAGCTTCACTAGAACTCTTGGGGACGTCCTCTTCTTCAAGATCTCTAGGTGTCCTGAATTGTATGTTCATGTACCGCTTCAGCTGATCGGTGAGATAAGTCACCCTTGCTTCCAATTCAGCTTTCTCCTGCAATAGTTGTTCATTAGTAGCAGTGCCATCGTTGCTTTTGCTTCCTAAAGCCATGGATGGGGTTTCGAAAATTTTGGAATGGAGGGGAATGTGTTTGGGCTGTTTGCGGAGTTTAGGGTTGCACTCTGTGAGAACCTAAGCTCTGATACTACTTCTGATGTATAATGGGTTCAAAGATTGGATCTTGATCGATTACACATCAATGACTTGTGCAACCAATCTAGAAAGAGGGGATGCTTCACGTGAATATGGGAGAATGAAGGGTGGATCACGTGAATAACCAGGATCTATGGAAGCTATGTGTGACGTGATGTCTTTTGTGGGAGGAAAAATTATGAAAGATTGAATCTTGGAAGGATTGAGAGAGGATGACGTAAGGAAGGGAGGGAGTATTTAGCGTGAGGCTTGAAAGAGAGAAAGATTGAATGGAGAGAAAGTAGGGAATTAGTTAGAGGAGAGAGAAAGAGTTTGTTGGAAATATTTTGTGGGGGAGAGAGAGAGAGGGATGACGTTGGGAGAGGGTTTGAGAGTATTGTGAGAGTTGCTTGACTAGCCTTAGGGTTATCTAACTAAGATATATAGATAGATAGATAAATAGATAGATAGATAGATAGATAGATAGATAGATAGATAGATAGATAGATAGATAGATAGATAGATAGATAGATAGATAGATAGATAGATAGATAGATAGATAGATAGATAGATAGATAGATAGATAGATAGATAGATAGATAGATAGATAGATAGATAGATAGATAGATAGATAGATAGATAGATAGATAGATAGATAGATAGATAGATAGATAGATAGATAGATAGATAGATAGATAGATAGATAGATAGAAGTAACCGAGATAGTTCAAGGGATCCTATCTTTATACAGAAACACCACAAGAAAGAAATCCCTAGGGCTAACTTGACCTTTAACCTAGTTACAGAAACACCTTCTAGGTTCAGGGTTCAAGCTCTTCCTAAACCACTTGGTTGCCAAACCAAGATACAATAGAAGAGATCAACGAGGTTCTCATGAAATACTCAAGGGGTAAGCTAAAAGCTCGATTCTATTCATGGTTAATAACTGAGGTGTCTTTGAAAGGCTACAAGCCTAGCTATTTATACTAATACAGTCCTATATGGATTGGGACTCTCAATCGCTCATTCTCATAGGCTTCCCTCCTTAATTCTTCTAATTCGCACAAGGTGAACTTCCTAACATCCCCAGCCTCCGAAAGGTCAAGATTCAAGGCCTTCAATGATGTATATTTGATGGCCATATACATCAAGGTCATCAAGGGAGACAACCCTTACACACCATAGAAGCCAAATACTCACCTACATGGAAGAAGAGCTCACATCTCTTACATATCTCTCTACTTTGGAAGAATTCTACAAGGGTACTCAAGTAATTTGCTCTTTAACTCAAGAATCATAAAGCTACCATGAAAGATGTCCTAGAGTGAATTAATCTACATTCCAAGAGCTTTCCAATGGTTCAAGAATCTTTAGATTTGGTTAAGTATAAAGCAAGTTATCATCATTTGTAATCTAGCTTAGTTCATTTGTTTCTTTATGATGTAATCATTTGTATAGGATGATGTAAGCTAGATGGTTGTAGTTTCTTGCATATAACACGCCTAAGGGGGCCTCTACTAGTATAAATAGACCCTTTAGGGTGCCTTGTACATTCATTCAATCATATATCAAATACAAAGTAAACACATGATGTTTTCTCTCTAGCTTTGTGCTAGTCTCTTCGCTTCTCTTGAGGGAGGACGAAACTATCCCCTTCTTCTATCCAAGGTTGACGTCCTTGGTGGTGATAGGAAGGAATTGAAGAGTCTTGAAGGTGGTGTGTCTTTATCCTCCAAGAATCTTCAAAGCCATTATCAAACATTCATCCATTCATTCAACCATTCAAACGTCCATCATCATTTCGTCGAAAGACATTCATTCGTTCATCATTTCCATTCATTTGGTAATCATCTTTCATACTTCTTTCTATCTTTCCTATTCATTTCCATCCCCATTTTTATTCTTAAGAACTTTGAGAAGGGAGATTTTCATCTTCGCTCTTAAAGATCCTGAACTCTTTTGTGTAATGAGATCTTTTGATCCCATTATACATCAAAATTGGTATCAGAGCTTAGGAGATTGATTCTCTTAGTTCTTGATCTATATTTTACAATATTTTCACCATCTTTCCTTCACAAATTCATCCCCCCCCCCCATCATTCCCATCTCACGTCCACCAAGAACCACAAAAAGAACCCCCAAATCAAACACAAACCCACCTAAACACAATCCCCCTCTCGTCCTTCACCCCCTCAAACCCCAAAACCGTGAGTCTTGCAATCTTTTTGCACCAAGATTGTTCAAGATGGAAGATTCAAGCACTCTCACACCTACACCTATGGAGCCCCAAGAAGATGTTGAAGCATTGAAGAAAAGAATCACCTATCTCAACGATCAACTAAAGAGATACATGCATCTACAACATAGGGTGAACCGTGGAGATAGTGAGACTAATGAAAGTGATGAAGAGGTGCCACAAAGACGTTCCCCAAGGGAGGAGCGTTTTGACTTCAAAGTGGAGATCCCCGAATTTAATGGTAATCTTGATCCCGAGAACTTCTTAGATTGGATGCAAACTATTGAACGTGTTTTTGATCTTAAAGAAGTCCTTGATGAGAAGAAAGTGAAGTATGTGGCTTTTAAGTTGCGAAAACATGTGTCTATATGGTGGGCCAATTTGCAAAAGAAGAGGCAAGCTAAGGGCAAGGACAAGATTAGAACATGGGATAAGATGAAGAAGAAGCTCCAAGAGAAGTTTTTACCACCAAGTTATCTCCAAGATAACTACTACAAATTACAACGTTTGGTCCAAGGAAGAAAAAGTGTGGAGGAGTATACAAAGGAGTTTGAACATCTTCTTTGGCATTGTGACATCAAGGAGAATGAACCATAAACTTTGGTACGTTATCTTTTTGGTCTTAATGATTGGATTAGACACATTGTTGAATTGCAACCATACAAAACCTTGGATGAGTTGAGTTCCTTATCCCTTAAAGTTGAAAGGCAAAGGAGAAATAAGGGAAAAGAAGCCTTGAACAAGTACCAAACTCCACAAGAATCATCCCACCCTACATTCCCACACATGCCACAACAAAATTCCACATTCCCTACAAAACCCCCAATCACAAAAACTCCACAAAATCAGCCCCCATCCATCCCAAAACCCCACGTCCAAGAAGCCAAAACTCTAGCCCCACGAAGATGTTTTCGTTGCCAAGGGTTAGGTCATTATGCCTCGAAGTGTCCTAACAAGAGAATTGTATCTTTGGTTGAATATCAAAGTGCTTTGTATGTTGAGCCGGAGTATAATAAAAGAAAGAATGAGGAGGAAGTAGTTGGCACCATTGACGTGAATGAGGAAGAAAATGTGGAAGAGGAATGTGTAGAAGAGCCGGATGAAGGAGAGTTACTTGTGGTAAGAAGGGACTTGGATGTAGTTCATGTGCCGAAATGACCAAGAACAAAGGGAGGCTATCTTTCGCTCTCGTTGTACCATCAAAGGAAAAGTGTGCTCATTAATCATAGATGGAGGAAGTTGCACCAATGCGGCCTCTACAACAATGGTCAAGAAATTGCAATTGGAGGATATCCCTCATCCCACACCTTATACTATACGATGGCTAAGCCAAGGTCAAGACATTCGTGTGGATCAAAGGGTCTTGGCAAGTCTTTCAATTGGGAAGAGTTATAAAGATTCATTATGGTGTGATATTATTCCTATGGATACTTGTCATATTTTGTTGGGAAGGCCATGGTTGTTTGATAGAAGTGTCATACATGATGAGAGAGCCAACACTTATACTCTCACTCTCAATCAAAAGAAGATCATTTTGACACCTCTAGCACCATCTTCTCGACCTAAGGAGGAAGAAAGCCACATTGTGTCGATTATGAAGGAGGAAGATCATGAGCATGAAGAGCATAAGGGTCTTATTCTTACAAACTTGGAGGAGAGCAATTCGGATCCAAGCCACCACCCAATCTTGAGATTTCCTATGAGGCGAATCTTTCATGTGCACCCTAGAGATATCCACTTGGATCTCATGGTTGAAAAGCCAAGGCTTCGAAGGAACCAAGAAGCTAAAGTCATCAAAGTAGGTTGTTTCATGCTAAATGATGAAGGTAAAGTAGGGAAGCTTGACTTAGAAATTGAGAAGCTACATGGAATCTCTATGTTCATGGTGAAAATTTGAGGATCCAAGTCTTATAATGCCCATGGATTACTTGCGAGAAAGATGAAGAAGTTTAGAAAAGGGGTATATGATGATTTCAAGGCCTTTAAGAAGAAAGTTTGTAATTTTTTGTGAAGAAGGCAAGTAAGAGAGTTGATGCTCAAAGTTTGAGGACAAACTTTTACAACCGGGGGAGTATGATGTATATTTGATGGCCATATACATCATGGTCATCAAGGGAGACAACCCTTACACACCATAGAAGCCAAATACTCACCTACATGGAAGAAGAGCTCACATCTCTTACATATCTCTCTACTTTGGAAGAATTCTACAAGGGTACTCAAGTAATTTGCTCTTTAACTCAAGAATCATAAAGCTACCATGGAAGATGTCCTAGAGTGAATTAATCTACATTCCAAGAGCTTTCCAATGGTTCAAGAATCTTTAGATTTGGTTAAGTATAGAGCAAGTTATCATCATTTGTAATCTAGCTTAGTTCATTTGTTTCTTTATGATGTAATCATTTGTATAGGATGATGTAAGCTAGATGGTTGTAGTTTCTTGCATATAACACGCCTAAGGGGGCCTCTACTAGTATAAATAGAGCCCTTAGGGTGCCTTGTACATTCATTCAATCATATATCAAATATAAAGTAAACACATGATGTTTTCTCTCTAGCTTTGTGCTAGTCTCTTTGCTTCTCTTGAGGGAGGACGAAATTATCCCCTTCTTCTATCCAATGTTGGCGTTCTTGGTGGTGATAGGAAGGAATTGAAGAGTCTTGAAGGTGGTGTGTCTTTATCCTCCAAGAATCTTCAAAGCCATTATCAAACATTCATCCATTCATTCAACCATTCAAACGTCCATCATCATTTCGTCCAAAGACATTCATTCGTTCATCATTTCCATTCATTTGGTAATCATCTTTCATAGTTCTTTCTATCTTTCCTATTCATTTCCATCCCATTTTTGATTCTTAAGAACTTTGAGAAGGGAGATTTTCATCTTCGCTCTTAAAGATCCTAAACTCTTTTGTGTAATGAGATCTTTTGATCCCATTATACATCATTCAAGGCCCACCACGCTCTATGTTCAAGTTCAACTGGTAAATGGCATGGCTTTTGAAAAACCGCTCTGTACGGAGGCATTCCTATGGGTGTCTTGTAGGCTGTCCTGTAAGCCCATAAAGCATCGGTTAATTTGACAGACCAGTCTTTTCTATTCTTAGACACCGTCTTCTCAAGAATTTGCTTAATCTGCTTATTGGGCACCTCAGCCTGACCATTTGATTGTGGGTGATAAGCGATTGTCAATCTATGCTCCACAGAATATTTCCTAAGCAAAGCTGCAAAAGATCGATTGTTGAAATGGGTTCCTTGGTCACTAATTATCGCTTGAGGCACTCCAAACCTAGAGAAGATATTTTCCCGAAGGAATTTAGTCACTACCTTTGCATCATTTCTCTTTGACAGAATGGCCTCTACCCATTTAGACACATAGTCAACTGCTAAAAGGATATACTCGTTCCCAAAGGAGGTTGGGAATGGACCCATAAAATCTATACCCCACACATCGAAGACATCTACAAAGATTTCAGGTTGCAGAGGCATCATATCCCTCCTTGATATCCTTCCTAGGCTTTGACATCTAGCACACCGCCTAGCGTAGTCATGGGCATCTCTAAAGATGGTCGGCCAGTAGAAACCACATTGCAAGACTTTGTATGCCGTTTTCTTCCCAGAAAAAAATGCCCCCCACATGGTTGGTCATGGCAAAATGATAAAACATCCAAGATAGACTCATCGGGTATGCATCTTCTAAGGATTTGGTCGGGACAATACTTAAATAGATAAGGGTCATCCCACACGAAGTTTTTCACTATGTGTAGGAACCTATCTCTATCATGTTTATTCCAGTCCTCCGACATTTCCCGGTCACCTTAAAGTTAACTATGTCAGCAAACCATGGCTCTACTCCTATGATAAGAATACATTCATCAGGAAAACTAGCATCAATAGGAGTTTCATTCTCATTTTCAAGTACTATTCTAGAGAGATGGTCCACATCGGGTTTTCAAATTTTTCTATCCCTAATTTCACAATCAAACTCTTGGAGCAATAACATCCACCTAACAAGTCTCGGTTTTGATTCTTTCTTTTCCATAAGGTATCGAATAGCTGAGTGGTCTGTATAAACAACGACCTTAGCACCAAGCAAGTAGGGTCGAAACTTTTCAAATGCATACACTACAGCTAAGAACTCCTTTTCAGTCACAATGTAATTGAGTTGGGCCTCATTGAGTGTGAGACTAGCATAGTGAATCACTACCAATTTCTTATCAATGCGTTGACCAAGCACAACACCAATCTTAAAATCAGATGCGTCATACATCAACTCAAATGGCTCTCCCCAAGTAGGAGGCTTGAGAATAGGAGGTGATATTAAGGCATCTTTAAGTGTATTAAAGGCCTTCAAGCATTCATCAAAAAAGTCAAAAGTCACCTCCTTGGCCAATAAAGCAGATAGAGGTTTGGAAATTTTACTCAAATCTCTAATAAATCGACGATAGAATCCAACATGTCCTAGGAAAGACCTAATGTAACGCCCCAGAAATTCAAATATGAAAAGTCAAAGTCAAACTAACGTTAACAGACAAATTTAGCGGAAGACTCAAACTCTTATGGGACGTTACTACCGTATCCCCGAAGGAATACAAGGCGAGAAGGAAACTACAACTGTCTGCTAACGGTAAAACAAACTAACAAACTCATACTTAGAAAATAAACCTCAAAACTAACTTCAAGTTCCTCATAAAAGAAAGGCAACATAATCAACGACTTCTAAACATGGCGTCCTCACTTCTAATTCCCGTCCCCAGCATATAGATCTTCACCTGAAAACAAAACATTTCAAAAATGAGGGGGAAATCTCAATAATGTCTACCCCTAACGTTAAAAACAAGTTAAGTTCATTTCAATTCATTTGAGGGAGAGGGAACAAGTCAAATCATTTCACAAACCTTTGAACCCTTAATTGTTTTCCTCAACCCAACCAATCCATATTTTATTATGCGGGCGGGATACCACATCCCTTAGAGTAACATCGCCTACCACAGGCATCAAGAGAGTTCGCCTACCACAGGCATCAAAGATATTCGCCTACCACAGGCATCAAAGTTCGCCTACCACAGGCATCAAGAGAGTTCGCCTACCACAGGCATCAAAGATATTCGCCTACCACAGGCATCAAAGTTCGCCTACCACAGGCATCAAAGATATTCGCCTACCACAGGCATCAAAGTTCGCCTACCACAGGCATCAAAGATATTCGCCTACCACAGGCATCAAAGATATTCGCCTACCACAGGCATCAAAGTTCGCCTACCACAGGCATCAAAAGAGTTCGCCTACCACAGGCATCAAAGTTCGCCTATCACAGATATCAAAATATTCGCCTACCACAGGCATCAAAATATCCACTATCCTATATCAGGGAAGAAGCCCTGATCTCCTGGTCTATAACCCGACAGGATTCCAAATCCTGTACTCCGGGTTATGCCCCGAAACCCGCTTAATGTTTCACTTTGAATTAAAAGTATATTATTCAAACTCAACTCACAACTCTCAAGTCAAGCCCAACCCAGGTTATCAAAACCAATAATAAAACCACTAAATAAAGACCATCCAATTTCTTAACTCTTAAAAATCAAAGCACGAACAATTATAAACAGTTATCCAAAACAGATGGTCACATTTCAACATAAAGTCCCCTTTCGGGATGCAATTCTCAAAACAAATTAGAAAACATTAAAACACATTTAAAGAGCATCCCAGTGGGGATTAGAGCATAGACATTACCTGGATAACTTTACTTCACAGCTAAGACGAACACACTTGAGCTCACTAACGACGCGAATTAGCTCGGGCCTAAAATAGAATAATTATTCTAATCAAAACACGCCCTTCGAAGTTAGTATTAACTACCTTCTAACTAACCCTCCCCTAGGAACCCTATAGGCTCCTATCAATCATGAATCTATACTTTAAATTACTTAACACATTCCAAGTAATCGTATAATAACACCAAGTACACTTTTTGAATCAACAACACATTTATTAACAATTTCACATAACAAGACAGATCACAGCATTCACATAAAAAAGGGTCGTAACTTGACTTCCCAACATCCTATGGGTCTGATTGTGGACTTTTCGGAAACCTCGGGATGTCTACTAAAACTCTTAAGTTGACGATTAAGCACATATCAGCCTCGAAAGACTCTAAAAGTACCAAAACTCCAACTGGTCCAGTTCCGACAAATTCTGGTAAAACGATTATAACTCAAGCTATACAACTCAAAAGTCCGTTCCGCAAAATTCCTATGAAAGCTAACATCTAGGGGAACCTCCAGTCCAAAGGGTTTGATCAAAGGACAACTGTACTAATCGTGGTGACCCGATCTTTAGGCACTAACAAAATTGTCCCGATCCCGGTTCTTATTTAATTTATAATTTTGGTTCTAATTTTCACCATTCGGTCCCGGGGTCCTAATTTGGGCTTAAAACAGTAACTAAGGTCCAAGGTAATTAGTCTAATCCATCTAAGGTCCCATATCAAACTTCCTACCATCCAAGCCAAACTGTAAAATATGAAATCAACTTTAATATTTTCACTAACCCTAAAAGCATGCATGAAATAATAACATTATCCTAAACTTGAATTCTAAAAATAAACTTATTCAAGGTCCTATAATAACAACATGGAAGGGTATAAAACACGAATTCTTAATCAATAATCAAGAAGGAACTTAAAGATTATGTGAATAAAATATAAAGAACATATTTAAATTACCAATCAAGAATTCCAACAATTAGTTTCTTTATACAAGATTCAATCAAGAAACATAAATTAATAAACAAGAATCGAACTTTAGTAATTCAATCACCTAACTTATTAAACAAGATAAACTTAAACATGATTGAAATAAAGAACATGTACGTGAATACTTAACTAACGATTCAAGAATTAATAAAGGTAATTAAACTTTTTAATTCGTGCATACAATAGTAATATTATCTAAAACCCTAACATGATTTAATACATCCTCCATCTAGATCATATATTTACAAGTATGAATTTACTCTACTAAAGTCTAACCTACTTTAGAGTAATAGAACACCTAATAAACTCACATATTAGCAAGATTTAGTTTACTAACTAACAAGATTTGCTTTACTAATCCTAGCATGCCCTAAAATAACAAAAATAGTTATTAAACTAACATGAATACTAATGCACTACCCCTACGCATGATTTAAGAACACAATTGCATGCATGTCTTCACGTACTAACATCAGCACCCATCCAATGCCCAACATGATTTAACATTAGCACTTCAAACGTAAATTTACAAACATCAATTAATCACATGCATGAATTATCAACGAACCTGACATTACTCAATCAAGGCATATGGATGCTCAAGACTCATATGGCACCCGACTCACACACACCTTAATTTATCTAATTTACTCCCAGATTATACTGACCAATACATACCAAGCAAAGACTCAACCAATAACGCAACCAACAACATGCACAGGGCACGACAAGAACATGGTATGAATCAAGAACATAGCAAGAATCAAGGGAGGGCTGAAATTTGGGTAAGAGGGTTACGCACAGTGGTGGTGTCGGGATTCGGCTACGAGCAACAATGGCAGTAGTACGCAGTAGTAGTAGTCGAGACAGGGTCGACAACCGCAGGACAAGGCAATAGCCTCTATTTCGTGTCGGACCGACAGCGGTGGCGACTGGCGTGCGTTGGCGGCTGGTGCGTCTGGGTTCCGCGAACAGCAGTGCCGGCGGCGGATCGGCTGGGTGGTGACGACGAGGGGACGACAGAGAGGAAGTAAGAGAAGGAGAAGGACGGGAGAGAGAAGAATAGGGGGAAGCTGCGTAGGGTTGTATTTGTGTTTGTGCTAGGTTTAGTCATTTAATTAACTTCTAATCTCCTCCTAAGCTAATCTTAATCCTAATGTAACCTCAAAGATCTCGTATAACTAACTGCACTTCTACTCCCTTCCCAACTCTAATCAAAATAAACTTGCTTCTTCCCATACTAAAAGATAAAGATAATATTAATAATCACACTAATAACAAACTACCACTAATACTACTATTTCTAATAAAAACGTACAACCCTACTAATACTAATCCAAAGCTAATAGAGATAATAACATCACATAACAATATATAATACTCCCAATTATACACGTAGCAAATATAATAATAATAATAATAATAATAATAATAATAATAATAATAACAACATAATTATAATAATCACATAATAATAACAATCACATAATAATAATAATAACAACAAAATACTAATAGTAATAAAACATAATACAATACATAATACTCATAATTGTATAAGAGGAATTAAATACTAGTCATATAACAATGATAATCACTTAATAATATTATTAATAATAATAATCACGTAATAGTAATAATAATCACATAATAATAATGATAATCATATAATAACAATAATAATAATAATATTAATACTACTAATAATAATAACCACACATGATATTCCCAATATACCCTTGTTAGTCCCTCAACGATCCTACGAGCTCAAGTGTTAGCATGAATAATCACAAACGAACATTTAACAATTAACGAAGTCAACCTAAATTATTAACGACGTCATGGTCAACGCCTTTGAATTTTTTCGGGATTTTACACCTAACCTCCTTCACACAAGTTTGGGGGGGGTCAAGTTTCTAACTAGGTCAATTTTAGCTTTATCCACCTCGATTCCATCCTTTGAAATCACGTGGCCCAAGACTATACCCCTCTGTACCATGAAATGGCACTTTTCCCAGTTGAGAGTCAAATTTTTATCTTTACAACGACTCAAGACTCGATTCAAGTTATTCAAACAAGCATCAAAAGTAGTGCCAAATACAGAAAAATTATCCATGAAAATCTCGACACGATCATCAACAAGGTCAGAGAAAATAGACACCATGCACCGCTGAAAAGTGGCGGGGGCGTTACAAAGTCCGAAGGGCAACCTACGGAAAGCAAATGTCCCAAATGGACAGGTAAACGTAGTTTTCTCCTGATCACGAGGAGCTATCGAAATTTGAGTGTACCCCGAATACCCGTCTAGGAAACAGTAAGAATCATGTCCCGCCAACTTCTATAGCATCTGATCCATAAAGGGTAATGGAAAATGATCTTTTCTCGTGGCCTTGTTAAGTTTTCTGTAGTCAATACACACTCTCCATCCCGAAGGGATACGGGTCGACACTAACTCTCCCCTCTCGTTCTCCACAACAGTCAGACCCGTCTTTTTAGGAACCACATGTATTGGACTAACCCACTTGCTGTCAGAAATAGGATATATAATCTCATTATCTAACCACTTCAAAATTTCTTTCTTAACCACCTCTTTCATTTGGGGATTGAGTCTCCTTAAAGGATCCCTATGGGCCACGCTATCGTCTTCCAAGAATATCCTATGCTGCACGATAGATGGACTGATACCCCTAATGTCTCCAAGCATCCATCCCAAAGCTCCCTTATTTACCCTAAGAACCTCAATCAGCTTAGTCTCCTGATCCTCTCCTAGGTTAGAAGCAATGATAACCGGGTAAGTTTCACTAGGGCCAAGGAACACATACTTCAATTCAGATGGAAGAGGTTTAAGTTCAAGGGTTCTAGAAGATGGTAGCTCAGGCTCTACTGTTTCAGGCACATTTTGGGAGGCAAACAATGATTCATACAACAATTCACCATCAAAAACATCAGAATCACATAATGAAGTCACACAATCTGGGTCAAATCCTAACTCAATAAGCTCATCCACACTAGAAACATCAGCAAAGTCAGAATGATCACTATCCCTAAAGTCACTCACCCAATTCAAAGCATGACACTCTCGCTCATCAAAGCCTAAGGGAGACTTCTGCAAATCAAATATGTTCAGTTCCATGGTCAAGTTCCCAAAGGTCAATTTCATTCTCCCGTCCTTACAATTAATCCAAGCATTGGACTTGGCGAGGAATGGTCTACCTAGAATGACAAGTATCTCATCACGGGTACTATGAACCCTAGCTGTCTCTAACACGACAAAATCTACGAGAAATACAAAGGTTCCAACTTGGATCAGCACATCCTCAACTACCCCTTTAGGTACCCTCGTAGACCGGTCGGCTAATTGAAGAACCATTCTAGTAGGCTTCAGCTCCCCCAATTCTAAAGTCTCATAAACATGTAAGGGTAATAGATTGACACTTGCCCCTAGGTCAAGCAAGGCTCTATCGATTTGGGTATCCCTGATGGTGATAGAAATGGTCGGGCATCCTGGGTCTTTGTACTTCACCGGGACTTGACTAGACAAGATTGAACTCACATTAGAAGCTAAGAAGGCTTTTTTAGGGACTTGAGTTTCTCTCTTGGTAGTGCACAACTCCTTAAGAAACTTAGCATAGGACGGGCACTGTTGGATAGCATCTAGCAAAGAGATATTGACCTTAACCTGAGAAAATGTTTCTCTAATCTTTTCTAGGTACTTCTGATCCTTATTCCCCCTCAACCTTTGAGGAAAAGGTGGGGGAGGCTTGTATGCCACAGGTGGTAAAGAACTAGACACGGGAAGTACTCTAGGTGAAGTCTTGACGCTCGGAGGCTCAACTAAGATAGTTGGCCTCTCCTCTTCGTATGGTTCGTCCTCAACTGATACTAGCTCATCACTAGGTCCTACACTCACAGGTTGTTTTCTAAGCAAGTCCGAAGGTGATTCCTGAACTCTATTATCTACTTCCCTCCCGAACCTAAGAATAATTACCGCATTAAGGCCTCTAACCTGGTTCGGGTCACAAGGGGACGAACTAGAAGTTTCCCCATTGGGGTTTGCCTCCGGTTGTCCAGGAAAGGTTCCCCTATCCCTGTTAGACATCATTAGTTGAGCGACACTCTCATTCAATTATTTCACCATCTTTGCCATATCACTCATGGAATCTTGAACCCTATTCAACCCAGACTCTAACTCCTTATACTTCCTGTCCCCCCTAGTCCTCACTTTGGTATCCTGGTGGGGGTCGGGTATGGACAACCTGGGGATGGATGGTCTGCCCTCGAGGTGCTTGATAAGCAGCTTGAGGGGGTGGTCTAGGCTGGACCGGAGGTTGGTGATGAGGAGGTGGGTTTCCTTGGAAACCTCCTCCCTGATGCGTTGGTGGCCTCAAGACATTCTGATTGTCCGGCCCATAAGACAATAAAGGGTGTTTTTGCACCCCGGGAAATTGGTAGGGCCGATACTGATTGAACGTAGCATTGACATTTTCCACATTGGAAGACACATGTTGCATATATAAAGGGCAGTTAGCATATACATGGTCTGGTCCCTGACACCAAGCGCAAATCAAAGGAGATTGAGGGGTCGGCGAAATGGGTCGCTCTAAAGAACTCACTTGTGCACAAGGCTGAGTCTTAGAAGATGCAAGTTGTTGTTGGGCTAAGGTTTTTATCATATTTTCCAAGGAAGCAAACCTAGCCTCGTACCTCGTACTCTCACTCACGACGTGAACTCCCCCTTTTGCGTTGGACAAATGCGCTCCTATGGACTCATCCCGGGTGTTCCCCCATTGCATAACTTGCTCGGACATGCTCTCTAAGAAATCCCACGCTTCTTTCGCCGTCTTATCCATAAATCCCCCTAAACACATGGACTCTAAAGTCACCCGAGTCTCTTGATCTACCCCCTCATATACTATTTGGCACAGTCTCACAAGGTCAAAACCATGATGAGGGAATTGGGATAACAGATTTTTGAATCTCTCAAAAGCTTTCCAATAAGGCTCCCCTTTATCTTGCCTAAACTTCAAAATCGAATTTCTCAATTGAACCGCTAAAGAGTTGGGGAAGTACCTTTTCATACAAACCTTCAAAAAACTATCCCAAGAATTGATTGACCCCGGCTTAATGCTATACATCCAACGCTTGGCGGAGTCACGCAAGGCAAAAGGCAAGTACTTAAGCAACACATAGTCCAAAGGAACTCCCGGGGGTGTAACCATACTAAGGTACTCTTTGTACTCCGCCATCCAGATCAAAGCTAACCCCGTCCCAGTAAACAAAGGCAGGTTTTGAGTGTGGTACTGCCTAGGGTCGAAAGTAACCCCCTGAGGTATGGTCGGTAATACGAAACAAGATGGGGGTGGGTCATATGAAGGGTAGAGCTGGTCGCTCAAGGTCACCCTTGGTTCTGCTTCACACATGCTAGGCGAGTCAACTAAAGGCACCTCTAATCTAACCAGTCTATTGGTTTCGGGAATGCGAACCCATCCTAAAGGTCGACGCACCTGCTCTCTTTTTGGTTTTTCTATTTTTCAATTTTTAATGATTTTAGCTTAAAACTAATCGATCAAGCAAAAACTATTTACACTATGCACAAACAAACCAATAACCTAATTTCCCAAATAAGGCCATCCCCGGCAATGGCGCCATTGTTCGGTTGTGTATTTACGGTTTTAAGTAGGGGTTGTCGGTCTCAGGGATGGGTGTCTGGATTGTTAGGTTCTATGGCTTGTTTATAGTTTCCCAATGCAATAAGCAATAAATCAAGTAAAATAAGCTATTAAAACTATTCTAATCATGGATCATATCTAAACTAACCATTAACCAAAAGCAGACAAAACACATTCTAGGAAGCAATAAAGCATGAACAAGGAAATTAACACTAAAATCTATCAAATAACTTGAATATCAAAGCAAATGAAAACTAGAGATTGTACCTTTGATGAACCAATCTTCACTTGAATCCTTAACTCAAACTTTCCCCCGAACAATTAAGAAAGTGTGATTTGGATTACTAAGGATCCTCAAATTCCCACTTTAGAGTGAAATTTGTGACCCTTAATCCTCCTCCTCACTAAAAGTTGGATTTGGTATTTTTGTGGCTAATCTAGAACAATCAAAGTAAGAAAGACTAATTGAAAGCATTAAAGAAACAAGAAACAATGAATAAAACCTGGAAATTGTATTGATTGAAGTTGATTACAAAAGACTTGAAGAACAAGCTTAAGGAAAACCTAGGAGAGAGAAAATAGAAATCCACTTGAAAACATGAAAAGCTAATTAATGACAACTTAGAACTAGGTTAAAAGACTACTTGCCAGCTAAATTCGCAGCTGGGAGTATATATAATAGGCCCAATTTGTTACACAAAACGCATCACTTTAGCCCTCAATTAATCGCAGAAAAATAGGGTGACTCGGGCGAGTCAGGCTTCTGGTCCTTTGGAGTTCTTCACTTTGGCTGGATTTCTTCAGCTGACAGGAGAGTGACTCACCGCGCCGGGGGTCGACTCGGGCGAGTCGGCCTTCTGTCCCTCCCCTGTACTTGGTCAATTTTTCTGAATTTTGTTGGCAGCCTCCAGAGAAGCGACTCGGTCGCACCGATGGATGACTCGCCCGAGTCGACCTTCTGGTCCCACTCTTCCTTAGTTGATTTGAGGTTGATGTCCCCATTTCTTCAAAGCTCTCAATTGGTTGTTTCCACTTCTTCTCTTCTTGATGCATTTTGCTCCATATTAGGCTCCTTTTTGGCTCAACCTCCCGAATTCCTATAAAACTAGAAAATTCTTATAACTAACATATTATAAAGGGTTAAAACATGCAAAAACTTCCTAATAAAGAGAAGTATTCGGCTCAAAATGAGACCGAACAATTCTCCAATCATTTAATTAAAGTCAACTTTTATTAAATTAATTAGGAGACTCCCTCCTTACCAAGAACCCAAATTAATTCACTTTAATGTTCTTATCTCAAGTGTGATCCAAGAGGTCGTTGCTACTCCATGTTTGAGTCCAGTCAAACTTTCAAGTCGCTTTATTTGCAGGTTCAACTTTAAGGTACGTATATTGCCTAAACTCTACCCAAACTGACTTGTTTGAGTTTAAGTAAGCAAGTTTATTAATTTTAATGTGAATAATTAATGTTTCACATGTTTTCTCATGTAAATATGGTCCCGACCCAAGTTACTTGTGCCCATAGTGCACTACACAAGTCAATATCTAGCTAGTGTCAACCGAACCTCCCGATCGGTCCGGGTATGCGAATATATAGGCTTAGTCTGATGATCGCAAGCAGGGGACCATCCAGATAATAATAATCCGGCAAGCAAGTTTTAATTTTTGTTAGTTATCATATTATTTTTGTTTTAAAATAAATTGAAATGTGCGAAATAAAATGAATTGCCTAAGTTTATTTAACTGTGCATGGGTATGCGTATTGAGTTTCGACTCATCTGCGAAAATGTTTTATGTTTTGTTTTAGGTGATGCCCCTAGTGTTGATTAACCAAGAATCGATAAGAAGTCAAGTCAGGTTGGCGAACAGAAAGTTGTTTTATTTTAATGAAGTTATTTTTCACCTTTGGTGTATATGTTTGATAGTGTGATGTATGAGAGCCTTGAAGATATATGATCTTTGGGTGTTGGTTGGAATATATTATTTTGGAAGGGTGATATGTTGATCCTAAATTAGTAAGGTATGTGTGTTGTGGTATACATTAATATTCAAATCAGCTTTGGGAATGTTATGTTGTAAACATCGTCTTGTTAGCCTTGTCCATGATCATGGACGACGGTAATGCCCTTGGGTTTCTTAATCCGCTTCTCTAATCATTGAGTTATGAAATATTTAGTGATAATTCGGTGATTATGAATCTGGGGGTGTTACACATTCATTCGAGTTTATGAGAGAAAGTGGAGCTTTGCTGCTTCTCTGTGTTTTTGAGTGTCCTAATAACTCTCAGCATTTCTACTTGACTGTACCTAGGTTGTGGCATGCCTAGTGCCTAGTGGTGATAGTTAAGCTTGATTTCTGCTTAGGGTTGGTGTGGTCTATATCCATATGTGAGAATTGAGTCTAACCCTTGTGTCTTTTAGTTGTGGTGTGGTCCGTATCAGCTTAAGGCACGAGCCTATCATTGTTTCTTCTTTGTTTTTTTTCCTTATTGCTGACTTTTCCTCTAAAGCCGGCTTAAGCTAAGATCAACTAGGTGATTCTTGGTATGATTAGTGTTGTCTAACTTTGACATTATGATTCTTGGAGCTGCACATACATCAACTTGGTATCGGAACCAGTAACTCTCTTGGGAGGAGCTTTTTGCCGGTAGGAAGATGTTAAGGAGTAGGACAGCAGAGGAAGTTACAAAACAGGTCCCTATAGGGAAGGTTGAATTAGAGAAACAAGAAAAATACTTGAATGATCAGTTAAAGCACTACTTATACCTGAATAAGAATAGTTTGAAGGATGAAGCCAAGTATGATGAGGAAGATTTTGCTTCCAACAATCCATTTGCAGTGAAAGAAGAGTTTCATGGTAGTCCAAGGAGGAGGCCAAGGTAGAAGGATGCTAGAAAGGATGACAAATTGGACTTTAAAGTTGATATACCAGAATTTGAGGGGTCGCTTGATGTTGAAGTGTTTCTTGACTGGTTGCAGACAGTAGAGAGAGTGTTTGATCTTAAGGAGGTGTCTGATGAGAAGAAGGTCAAGCTGATAGCTCTCAATCTCAAGAAGCATGCATCAATTTGGTGGACTAACCTACAGAATAGAAGTGTAGAAAGGGGAAAAGAGAAAGTCGGGACTTAGGAGAAGATGAGAAAAAAGTTGGTGGCTAGGTTCTTACCTTCTAACTATCTAAGGGAGAACTACAGCAAGCTACAACAGTTGTGCAAGGAGGGAAGGCAGTGGAGGAGTATACTAAAGAGTTTGAGCATTTATTGTGGAGGTGTGATCTTAAGGAGAATGAAACACAAGTGTTGGTGAGATATTGGGCTGGTTTGAATGAGAATATCAGGAATATATTGAAGTTGCATCCCTACACTACTTTGGATGAGCTTAGCTCTCTCGCTCACAAAGTAGAATTGCAAAGGAAGGCTAGAGGGAAGGAGTTTGTCGCAAAAACTCAACCCATAACCTATTCCCAACAAACTAGGCCATATCCTTATTCCAAACCTTATTCTACCCCACAAAAACCACACTTTTCCACCAAATTTCCAACCCAAAATGTAACACCCCCAGGTTATAATCACGAGATTAAGCCTTAAACGTACTTAACCCAATGATTAGCGCAGCGGATTACTTAACCTAAGAGCATTACCACTGTTCGCTACCGCGAACTAGGCTAAAAAAAATAAAACCCAAAGACAAAAACAAGCAATAACATTTTACTCACAGCTTGAGAATAACTACTTTTCCACGAGTAACATACATTAAAACACTTATGGCTCAACAAGAGACACCATAAAATCATCCATACTACAACCCCCAAATGAGTTTTCAAGACATAATACACAATAAAACCAAGAACTCATCCACCAAAAGTACTATCCATTATATCTTTATTACATACAACTCCAAATTAACCATATTTCCCATTATCAAATCACAGGAGCACTAAACTACAACCAAGAGAGTTCTCTTCTAAGCGTCAGCGGGGAACTTAGCGGAATTAGCCTTGGAAAACTTTCCTTTCGAGGGACCACCTAAAAAAAATCATAAAATACAATTGCAAATGAGATAAACTCAATACGCATACCCCTATACAGTCAAACAATTAGCAATTCAGTTTAGTTCGCGCATTTCAATTCATTTTGCAAACACGAAAACAATAAAACAATAAAACAATAAAACAATAAACAACAATAAACAAAGCTTGCCATATTATTATCTTTGATGGTCCCCTGCTTTGCGATCATCGGTCTAAGCCTCCATATGCGCATACCCGGACCGATCGGGAGATCCGGATGGGTTGACACTAGGTCAGATACTTACTGTGGGAGTGCTCAATGGCACAAATAACAATGGGTCGGGGCCATGGTTACGTGATAAAACAAGTAAACCTTACTCATTCCCAATATTATTATACTTGCTTATCAAACTCAAATAAAAGAGATTAAGAAGGGTACAGGCAATATGCGTACCTTGAACTGGACTGCCCGAAGAGTCACTCGCACTTGAACGGACTTGAACAGGTGGGAGCAACGACCCCTTGGAGGATTCTTAAGATAAGAATAAAGAAAGAGACTTAAATAGGGGTCTAAGAGGAAGAAGTTCCTTAAATAAATCAATAAAACAGAACTCAATGACTTTGGAAGACTATATAAATTTTCATGATATTCAGAAAGGCATAACTCTTCCTATATGTCTTGGAAAACCTTGCAAGAGGACTTTTTGGAAAGCTTGAATTAAATCCTACAACTTCAAATTAAGAGTTCAAGCTAAAAAAAAAATTGCAAAAGGGTGGAATTTATTGGTAAAGCAAAGCTATTTTAATTTGTCAAATAAATTTAGCCGGGAAAGATATTTCGGGAAGCTATAATTTAAGCTCTAGATATCAGTTGAATGCGCATGAGTACTTATGGAAAGCTTGAATTTCACACTACAACTTTCATGTTGATCTCAACCCCAAATAGGCCTTAGAAAAGGTCCTAAAAGTGACTAAAACATGTCATGGTCAGATTATTTTCTGGGCAAAATTTAATTATACAGCTGAAAAGAATGGGCCGTAACTTTCTCTCCCGATGTCCAATGGACGCATAAAATCCCATTTCGGAAAGCTCGCGGAACATACTACAACTTTCATTTAGAGCTCGTAAGCTAATAAAGTCTATTTAATTCTTGAAATTGCTCATAAACCTACTGTCCAACCCAAAAACGTATGTAAAGGGAGCCCTTCACAAATTTTGCCATAACTTGAGTTATACAAAACGAAATCCTAAAATTCCAAAACCGGGTGCAAGCTACTATTAAAGGCTACTATTTTTCACTATGTATTTGGCTGTGGTAGACCCGGTTACCTCCAGAAAATTCAGATTACGAAATTTACTCTAAAACCAACAAACTAGAGGTCTTTCCTTACTTTTCACTTGATTTAAGACCCTAAAGCATAACTTAACTATGTCTTCCATGGCTAATTCTTTTACACAGCAGAGTACCCCATGTTTACCCCCCCATTTTGCGCCACACAAAATACATTCATGACTCTTGTTTTACAAACTCATAACCCAACTCTTAAAAAAAGTTAAATCCACCATTAAAATATAAAATTTCGCATTTCTTCCAAATTCCAATCCACTCAAGATACATGCAAAACTTGAAAGATTTAATTCCACTCATATTCATAAAGAAATCTTCAATTTTGACATGCATTCACAAGTTATCACAATTTAGTATAATCTTAACCAAATTCCTATTAATTCTACTCTTAAGAGTCATTCCCAACTCTTTCTACTTCCACTAATGTGGCATGCATATATTCTTGAATCTCATATTACCATTGAAAACAACATGCATCAACCAATTCCATCAATTAAACATACTTCCATAGTTTCTCACTTGATTCACATCACTCTCAACCATCTATACTCACTAATCATCAATAAAAACCCTAAAAATATCATATTCATACTTGATAATCTTTCAAGATAACTAATTAGAACAATGAAATCTATACAAATAACAATCACCCAATTAAACTTGATTTGAGGAAGGAGAGTTTAGAGAATACCTTTGAAAAGAGGGGAGAAAGGGGGAAGGATGGAGGATTGGTGGTTGTAGCGGTGTCGGCCACCGGCTCCGAGTGGCGTCGCCGGTTTCTCGTCAACGGCCGGCGTCGTCGCCGGCAGCAGGAGACAGGCAAAGGCTCGGCCAGGCAGAAACGCAGGGAGGAGGGAGTCAGACGTGAATGAGAGAAAGAGAGTGAGGCCTTGAGAGATTAATTCAGGTTTGAAATAAAATGGGGGAGAGTATACTTATCTCCCTTTTTATTAAGCTGGCCCAATTACTCAATTTTTTTTTTTGGGCTGATGGGAAGAAAGAAATAAACAGGCCCCAAACACCTACTAATTCCTCCTTTATAACCCGATACCATTAAATTGGGTTCCCGAATACAATTCTATGAAACTAAACCATGAGAAATTTTACGAATAAAAATTTTGTAAATACTTAATTCCCCAGTACTACCAATAAATTCCAAAGAGCAACTTCAGATAAAATATCTGAATACTATGGTTTACTAGGAAGGATCGGTAATACTATTTGAGAGTCATCTATAAAAAAATTACTACGAAGGAGAGTCGGTGGTCGTTACGCTGTTCAAGCCCTGCAAAACACACAGTTAGAAGAATTGAAATGCGCGACTTTGGTTAATTAACTTGATTAATTAACTTAATTAAACACTATTAGGGTCTTAATAACACTGGTGTAACTCCACAAAAACAGCCCATACCCCCACAAAGAACCGAAAACTCCATCCCTACAGACAACAAGAGGTGTTTTAGATGCCAAGGACTAGGGCATATAGCTTCAGAATGTCCTAACAAGAGGGTAGTGGCCTTTGTTGAATATCGGACAGCTTTGTTCATTGAGCCTGCGTATGAAGTAGAAGAGGAGGAGCAGATTGAGGAGTCCTTGGGAAAACCTGTCTATGATGCTATAGAGGAAGGTCCATATGAACTATTGGTGATCAGGAGAGTTCTGAGCGGTTCTTCAGTAGATGAGTCATAGGAGCATAGGGAGACAATTTTCTCCACACGGTGCACTGTGAATGGCAAGGTGTGTTCTTTGATTGTAGATGGAAGAAGTTGTACTAATGCAACCTCACATGAGATGGTGAATAAATTGCAGTTAGCCACAATACCCCATCCAACACCCTATTCTGTTCCATTCAATGGCTCAACTCCAACAAAGGCACTCAGAGTAATCAAAGGTGTTTGGTGAGTTTTTCAATAGGCAAATCTTACCAAGATTCCATATGGTGTAATGTTTTGTCTATGGATGCCTGTCATTTGTTGCTAGGCAGACCTTGGCTATTTGACAGGTCTATGAGCCATGATGGGAGAGCCAATACCTATACCTTACTCCTAAACCACAAAAAGATCACCCTTATACCCCTCAAACCTTCCCAGCTTATGAAACCCACCAAGAACCTTATCATTGAGCCTACCCTTGATCTATTACTAACTGGTGAACATTATGAGTCCAGTGCTAGGAAAGATCTAATCCTATTAGACCTTGAAGAAACCCCAACCCCACAAAATAACCATCCCTTGTTAACCCCTCTTCTGGAAGAATATGCCTATATTTTTCCATAGGAGATACCCCTGGCCTACCCCCTAAAAGAGACATGCAGCACAAGATAGACCTAGTACCAGGGCCTGTGCTACCTAATAAGCCTACATACAAGATTACTCCTCTTGAGACTAATGAGATACAGAGGAAAGTGGATGATCTTCTTAGCGAGGGAATGAAAAGGGAGAGCCTCAGTCCATGTGCAGTCCCATCTTTATTGGTCCCTAAGAAAGATGGCAGTTAGAGAATGTGTATAAACTGTAGGGTAATCAACTATATAACCATCAAGTATAGGTTTCCTATACCTAGGCTTGAGGGTCCCTTTGATGAGTTGCATGGTTCCAGTGTATTCTTCGAGATAGATCTCGAGAGTGATTATTACCAAATTAAGATCTCTGAGGGTGATGAATGGAAAATAGCATTCAAGACAATAGGTGGCTTGTTTGAGTGGTTGGTGATGCCTTTTGGTCTAACTAATGCTCTATCTACCTTCATGAGGCTTATGAATTAGGTCCTAAAGCACTTGATTGGAAAGTGTGTCGTAGTGTACTTTGATGACATTCTTATTTACAACAGTAGTAAGGAAGATCATCAACAGCATCTGAAGGGTGCTATGGAGATTTGTCTAGAGAACTTTATGGTAACCTAAAGAAGTGTCAATTTTTCTCTAAACAAGTTATGTTTCTTGGTTATGTGGTCTCTGCAGAGGGTATTTAGGTTGATGAGGAGAAGATTAAAGCGATTAAAGAATAGCCAGTGCCTACTTCAATACATCTTGTTAGAAGTTTCCATGGATTGGCTTCTTTTTACAGGAGATTTTTGAAGAACTTCAACACTATCATGGCCCCTATGACTGAAATTGGTCAAGGCCAAGACTTTTGCATGGACTCCAACAGCCCAAAGAGCCTTTGAAGCAGTGAAAGAGAAGCTTATCACAACACCTGTTTTAGCTCTACCCAACCTTTCTAAGGTGTTTTAAGTGGAGTGTGATGCTTTTGGAGTTGGCATAGGAGTTGTCCTAACATTGGAAGACGTGTCTATAGCCTACTTCAGTGAGAAGCTGAAAGAAGCCAAGAAGAAGTACATAACCTATGATAAAGAGTTTTATGCAATCATCAGAGTTCTAGAACATTAGAGACATTACCTGATTGGAGGAGAGTTCATACTCCATAGTGATCATAAAGCACTCCAGTTTATCCAAGGTCAGCACAAACTCAACCCAAGACATGCTAAATGGGTGGAGTTTATGCAGTCCTTCCATTTCATGATCCTCCACAAGTCAGGGAACATGAATAAGGGAATTGATGCTTTGTGAAGAAGGTTTTTATTACTGCATATCCTAGATTCAAGGGTCCTTGGGTTTGAACAGCTCAAGATACTCTGTTCTAAAGGATTTCAAGGAGAAGTACCAGCTATGCCAGCAACACTCTCAGGGTCTATATCATCTAGGCCAGGGGTTCTTATTCAAAGGAAATAGGTTATGTATACCTAAAAGCAGCATCAGAGAGTTACTTATTTCACAGATTCATGGAGGAGGATTGAGTAGACACTTTGGTATGGAGAAGACGCTACTTATGCTAAAAGAACACTATTTCTGGCCTAAGATGGGAAAAGATGTTGAACATACGATGAAGTTTACTATATCTCAGTTAGCAAAGAGTCACAACCTACTTCAGGGGTTGTACACACCTCTTCCAGTCCCAGCAAGCCCTTGGGAAGACATCAGCCTTGATTTTATTTTTGGCTTACCTAGAATTCAGAGAGGTATAAACTCTGTTATGGTAGTTGTTGATAGATTTTCCAAAATGGCTCACTTTATTCCATGCCATACAACTTATGATGCTACAAAGATTGTTGTTATATTTTCAAGAAGGAGTGAGATTGCATGGTGTCCCGAGGTCCATGGTTTTAGACAAGGATACTAAATTTCTGAGTCATTTTTGGGAGACTCTCTGGAAGAAACATAAGACTCAGTTGAAGTATAGTACCACATGATACTCCCAGACATATGGTTAAACTGAAGTGACCAGCAGGACAATGGGTACTTTGCTGAGATCTTTGGTGAACAAAATCAAAACCAATTGGGATAATTTACTTCCCTATGTTGAGTTTGCCTTTAATAGTGCACCCAGCAAAGCTACTTGATTATCTCCATTCCAGCTAGTTTATGGGAAGAATCCTATCACTCCCCTAGATTTAGCTCCCCAACCCACAACAATAAAGTTCAGTTATGAAGCAGACACAAGAGCAAAGCAAATCAAGGAGCTTCATCAGCAAGTCTAAGAACAAATCATCAAACACAATGAAAGAATAGCAGCAATAGCAAATCAAAAAAGGAGGAAAGTGGTTTTTCAACCAAGAGACCTAATATGGATCCATTTGAGGAAAGACACGTTTCAAAGTAGAATAAAAGGGAAGTTGGTGACCAGGGCAGATGGTCCTTTTGAGGTATTGGAAAGAATCAAAGAAAATGCTTACAAACTAGACCTATCATATGATTATGGAGGCAGTGTCACTTTCAATGTAGCCAATCTCAGGCCTTATTATCCTAAAGAAGAAGGTCTACCAAGTTTGAGAGAAAACTTTCCCCAATCTGGAGAGGGTGATGTAGATTCCTCAACATCCACAACCCTAGTTCAAGGCTATCACTTGAGTGTTGTTTCAACACAACATATTCCAAGCAGATCACACAACCTGCTGGAATACTCAGGTAGTGTGGCAAGTGGTTTTGTGACCTCCATTCAACTCCATTAAGGTACTTTTGGAAGGAAGACTCTAGGAGGATTTTGGAGCATTGCAAATAAGGTGTTTGATTTCCTATAGTTGAGACATGGAGGTACAGTTTGGCCTTACCACCATACTCAGTTTCTTTAACTGAGTTTTTGCATAACTCCAGTCTTGTCAAGCCGGGTTCCTGAGGCTCATGAATGGTGCGTGTGTGTGTGTGTGTGTGTGTGTGTTACCTTAATGATTTATACCAATATTAGGGTGATCCTTAGCCTATCTAGTGTCAATGATAGTGGAGTGCAGCCTACTGTTATCCTTTGGCATATTCTGCAACCCCAGCAATAACAGCCAATCACTGGAAGAAAGCAGTAGAAGAGTAAGGTGATTTTCAGCAACTACTGAGGTTTACTTGGTCTTTTTCCATTATGATTGAGTTACTTCAATCACTCCCAGTTACAGCAAGCAAGCAAGAGGAAGGAAGTTACTTAGCTCAGGTTAAGTCAGCAAAGAAGAGGGTGAAAATGCATAAAGACAATCTGTTGGACCAATCAGAGACAGTCAGGCAGTTGCTTCATATTTATCGGCTTCTGATTATGCTAAGTTATGTAATTACCATTGTAATTTAGTTTAAGCGGTTGATTTTGAGGTAATTATGTATAAACTAGGGTGATCAGAGGTTTCTTTATCATTAGGAAATCTCATTAACTCGTTTCAGGTAGCTAGTTATTTGCTAGCTTGATGTATATTAGCAATAACTTCTGTAAACCTTTCACTCATTCGAGTTTATGAGAAAATGTGGAGATTTGTTGCTTCTTTGTGTTTGTGAGTGTCCTAATAACTCTCAACATTTCTATTTGACAGTATCTAGGTTGTGGCATGTCTAATGGTGATAGTGGAGCTTGATTTCTACTTATGGTTAATGTGGCCTGTATCCATAGGTGAGAATTCAGGCAACCCTTGTATTTTTGAGTTGTGGTGTGGTCTATATCAAGCTTAAGGCACAAGTTTATCCTTATTTCTTCTTTGTCTTTTTTCCATTGATGTTGACTTTGCCTCTAAAGCCAGCTTAAGTTAAGATCAATTAGGTGATTCCTGATGTGATTAGTGTTGCCCAGCTCTAGCACTCTGATTCTTGGAGCTGCACATACATCATTAAGATTGCAATATATATTGTATGCACCCGGAGCATATGTTTCAAATATTTACAAGTGAACAATCATTGTAATAAGAGTGAACAATCTAATATCTATGGTGAACAATATAATATATGTGGGTGAACAATTATACAATCTGGAGCATGTACTCCAGGAGCACCTAATAAATATAAATTGCATTAAGATTGGACCACAAACCAATGTCCAAATTAGTTGAACAGTGCCATTCAAGTATCTTTTTATTAAGAGAAACATAACCCTGATACATCCAAAACCATGATTTACTTACCATCTAAAGAGTAATCTACCCAAGGCCAAGGGGCTGATCAAAATTTCAAGGATTGTACAAAAAATTGATCTTTTTCTTTCTATATTTGGGACTGTGTAAGAGATGAACAGTGAGTTTAGAACACAATACAAAATGAAAACCTGCAGAGCACCTACAGTATCCCTAAAGAAGCCCATGACAACAGGATAATAGCAAGAATAAAAGTGTACTATAGCTTCCATAAAATGTTACTGCTTGTACAACTCCTGCTTGCTCTTACTCCTTTTCATCTTTGCCTTAAACCGAGACTTGGCCACTAGAGTTTGAACCGTGTTTGCAAAATTCCCGACCGCCATCAAGACCAGGAGAAACCCACAGAAAACCACCTGTTACAATAGGTTCGAGTAAAATGCTCTGATATCAAGGATATTCATTCGATTAAGGGAACTGCATTTTCTTCAGCAACACAACCCCCCCCCCCCCCCTCTTTACACACACAAAAAAAGACCCATGAAATGGCAAAAAGTATATATCTTTTTTGTTTTAAGAATTGGGGTGTCGCTGCAAAACACAGATAGAAATTCTTTCCCACCTGCCATTCAGATACAACTCCAACAAACGCTGTTCGGAGCAACAACAATCCAACATAAGCCTCAAAACCCTGAAGCATTTTGCAAACAAAGGGGGATAAGTACAACGTCAACATGTCAGTGATAGAATCGAAAGGATCAAAGAACACAGCAGTTTTGCACAGTTTCAGAAAAGCAAAAGAAATAAAAAAAAAATTCAAAGGAAAAACGTATGTGACACTTAATGTGAATAAATGAGACTTGGTTGGAGATGTTAAGCCCCGTACAAAGATCCTGATTGAAATTTCACTCATTGTCCTGCAAACCTGTTAAACTTTGAGAGGGTGAAAGCCAGGGGCATCATTGGTCTTGGTTCACACAGCTCTCCATATTCTCAAATAGCTTTCCACTAAAAAAAGACACTGTGTTTTAGGATACCTAAGAAAGCCACATTCGACAAGTTCTGTGGGGTTGGTAAGGTTCCTTCTCACTCCCCTGTTTGTTTTCTTGTTTGTGGGGGTGGGGGGTGGGGGGGTGTTAACTTATATTACAAGCAAGGCTAGTCCTGAGGGTATGCCTGAGGAGCGATCGGCCAGGGCCAACATTTGAAAAACAATTGCCTTAGTTTAAGTACAATAACAATGGTACACCCACCATCAATTCCTTTTTTTAAATTTTTTTTTTTTGTTTGTGGGTATAATATACTCCCTCCGCTTTTTCTTTTTTTTAATTTGTCCCCTCAACTAAGTTTTTTGTCTCTTATTGTTTGTACCATTTGTATTTCCAATAACAATTTTACTACTTTTACCATTAATAAATGACTTTGATACCAATAACATAACTAATTGACGGTATTTTTGTCATTTTGATTTATTTCTACCCAAACTTTTATGTTAGCATTGGTTTCTCAACTTTTCTCCAAGTGACAAATAAAAAGGGACGGAGGGAGTATGTATTTTTAAGCCACTTTTTATATAAAAAAAAAAAAAAAATTTCCTTGCGTGCATTAGGTGCCTTCAATTCACAACATTCATTTAAAAAATTATGCACATTATGGTATATTTTTCTGAACATTCATGTACTGGTTTATGAGCATTCGTATCAGAGGTTATGAACATTCGCTTACTAGTTTATGAGCATTTGTACACAGGTTTATGAGCATTGTACTTTTAGTTATGAGTAATCATATACTAGTTTATGAGCATTAGGGTTTAAGGCATTGTGGTAAAAGTTTATGAGTATTCTCGTATAGATTTATGAGCATCCACATTACAAATTTGTGAACATTGTATGGGATATGTTATGAGCAAAGCTATTAGGGGTTATGAGTATTCTGTTCATAACGTTGTGAGTATTCTTGTAGAGGTTTATGAGCAAGACTATTACTGGTTATGAACATTCTTCTACTGGTTTATGAGCATTCATATACCGGTTTATGAGCATTGTAGTTTGGGTTTGTTTATATACAGATTTATGACCACTGTAGTACCCAAAAAAAAATGGGGAGCCGGGTGCACGGGAGCATTGTGCTCCCGGGCTCACCATCCAAGCGCTCTAGTTTAAGGGTCCAACCGAGAATATAGATAGTACTCCCTTGGTTCTTTCTTATCTGTCATTTACGGCTTTCAGTGTCAATTTTTAATCAATAATTTCTAATATAAATGTTTTATAAAAAATATAATATTATACTTTTTAAATAGTATTTTTCATTACAAATCTAATGACATCAATTGTGTGTGATGAATCATTTTACAAATTAAGATATTAACGGTCAAAGTTTTTAACACAATTTCCTAAGCGACAGATAAATAAAAACGGAGGGAGTAGTATTAAAAGGCCCAACATGCTATGTAAACAAAATAAGGAGAAAAAATATTGCCTTAGTTTAAGGGCCCAGCCGTTTTTTTTTTTTTTTTCAACACTGCTAAGTTGGGCCACCTACTGGATTCCCTATCTCAGGGAGAGCCTAATAGACTTACCCGCCCAAAGGGGAGGGGGTACACCATTATGAGGCCCACAAGGAGCCTCCTAAGAGCACAAACAATCCCCACCAAGGAAATTGTGATCACCAGGGATCGAACCCTGAAGGGGAGGATAAACCTCCCACCTTCATGCCACTTAAGCTACAAGCTCATTGGTCGGGCCCACCCGGTGTTGCTTAGTATGAATGTTGGTGCATTTTTTAAAAGGACCCAAATCTACAAATTGGTCTACTATGTTGCCTGGGGCCCCAAGAATGTCGTGACTGGGCCTAATTGTAAGTTGAACTCCAAGAATACTTTTAACAAGAGTACGAACCCCTCTTCGCAAACTATCTAGACGAGCAAATCATTATATCACCTCCACCATCTATAGACTCTTAAATAAAGGCAACCCTGGCATCCCATTTTCTTTGCATCTAGTCATTCAGCAAATTTTCCAAAACAATTTACTATCAGGGATATACGACACTTCAATGCAGAGCAATGAGCATAATCTTAATATACAATTAAACTCTAACTCTCAAACCTAGCATATATACATGCCAACTTTTTACAAGTTCGAAAATTCCTAACCTACCAATCACAACTCCTAGACAATAATTATTCTCCTAATTAAAATAATATCTAAAAAAGATTTTTCATTATTATAAATATGGAATAGATATATTTACAGATTCTGTTTCCTATAAACAGACAATTTAAAAGAAATAATAAAAGAAATTATCATCATCATCTCTTTTTTTATTGAATTTGTAATTTATTGTATATTCAACATAAATATGAATATAACAGATTAAATAATAGATAGATTACAAGATAATTATGAATGTTATACATACAAGACAATATAGATTTGTTACTTGTAAATAAAACCAAAAGTTAGATTCATTTCGAGATAAAATATGTCCAAGCTGTTGTCATGTTCCGTAAGATTATTGTTGGATTCTTTTATAGTTTCAGAAATAATGATTTGCATAACTTTCTGAGCACAGTTTCTCCACATGATTTATTATAACATTTTCATATAACAGACATGCTGCATCTAACTTATTGAAATCTACTCCAAAACTCATGATTTCCCATGCATTAATAGTAATCGTAAACTAGTTATATAAAAATTAAACAACAGTACTATTTACGCTTCAGATTCAATGCAGCAATTAAACAGCAGTACTTGTAAAATGCTGTAATTCATGATTCCAACAAGGTTCAATTGTATGTGGTGACTCAACAATAATACCCTAATAAGGATTCATCAATTAATCTAGGAAGTTTAGAGCGTATGCAACATTAAGTTTTGGCAAGTTGAAATACTATGCACTATTTCTGAAACAATTTTGGTATAAGCATTATTACGTATTACGGAGAAGTGATAAGGTAGTAGAAAAACATAGCAATACTGCAGGAGGAGGTAAAAATCCAGACTTCAACAAAACTATAAGTAATGACAGTAGAGAATAAAATAAAAATGACAGCCCAGTTACCTGTAAAATGAAAAGTATGGGACACAGGAGCCAGAGCTGACCATCCATTCCTGCTGTTTCACCCCAGACAACATCCATTCGCTTAGCCTGAAATACTCAAGGATTAGGGTGTAAGACAACTGCACCACCATAGACTTTACCAAACCAGGTATATATCATCATGCACCTTTGTTTTATTTTTGAGAATGCTAAACAATAGGAATCATGTTCCATTAAACAAAAAGTTGCAAGCAATGCATCAATGATCAAATGAAACTTCACACTAACATAAGAACGGCAAAAATGCAGACTAAAGCAATACAAGCGACAAGGTATCAAAGAGAGACAATCATAAATGTAGAACATAACACAAAATGATTAAGTCCATACTGATGAAATTGTTCTTGAAAGGCAGTTATTTAATAAATGGCAATCACCTGTTTCTTGCACAGATGGTTGAAAATATTACATTCTGTTTGTTGATGTTTCCCTCTTACTCTTGAATTTATCTTTGAAAAAGAAATATGACGTTTTTCATGAATTCATTCAATTTCAAAAAGTTGGTTGAAATTTTGTTCAGCATTTGGACTACATATTTTCAAAGCGATGCTGGAAAAGAATTGGGTAACAAATATTCCATATCCTTTCAGTCATCAAGGTATTTATTCAGAAATTCGGCCCCTCATACTCAACAACAGAATGTGGTTCCAAAAAGAAAACATTGCCACATAATTGAGATGCCTATAATACTTCTCGTTGATGCTCAATTACCTAATTAGTTTTGGGTGCATGCTTCTCCGACTGCTATTTTTTTTCCATCAATCGATCACACACAACTATAATCGACGATACTCAATAGTTTATCTCCTTTTCAGAAACTATTATCTAAACCACCTGATATAATTTCTTGCATGTTTTTGGATGTCTATGTTATCTAAGCTTCACTCCTTACACTAAGCATAAACTTCAACCTTTCAATATTTGGTGTCCTTTTAAGTTACGCCCCACACAGTAAGGCTTATAAATTCTTTGAAACCTTAAGTGATCAAAAGTATATACGTTAACACGTCATCTTCCATAAGGCATGTTTTTTCTCACCTCAACATTATTCAACATAGCTCTTCTACAAGTCCACCCACTTACCACACATCATATGCTCCTACTATCACCTCCCCAACTATTTCATTAGCTATTTCCTCCCCCACAACTCTTCTCCATCATCTCTTTTGGCAACCCAATCAGCACTTCTAGAATTGCAACACTCCAGCAAATAATCCAACCCAGTCCATTTGCCATCCCCACCTAACAAGGCCCGGTCCATACCTAGCCCAATGCGGCTATTAAACCCCAGCCCATCGCTCCTCAAGCACAAAATGAACAATCCCCACTTCCTTCGCCTTCTCTGACAGCCGTGCAAACTCCTTCACCGCCAAATAGCCCACCAGCGCAGCCCAAACCAACTGCAAGTTCAGCCCACTCACCCAATACTATTGACCATCTCCATCTTCCTACTCGAAGTGACCTCCCTGAAGGCAACTGGTATCCATGCAAGCCTTGTCTGAATCAGCGTTTGTCAAGCCTAAAAATACTCTCACTCTACTAAACATATGAACGTCGATCCTACTTGTCTTTCACACGCTAAACACTCTACCTGGCAACAAGTCATGGCTGACGAGTTAAACATGCTATTGGAAAATGATACTTAGGAGTTTGTACCACAGACTTCTTATATGGATGGAGTAGGGTGTAAGTGAATCTGTTTAAGATTAAATTAACCTCAGGTGGACCAGCTGAGCATTACAAAGCACACACAGTGGCTCTTGGCAATCTTTAAGAGGCAGGTATTGATTATTGTGAACTCTCAGCCCAGCTGTTATTTGTCAAATCAACTACTATAGTACTTCTATTTCTTCTTCTTTTTTTTTCTTTTTTTTTCTTTTTTTTTTGTCTTGCAACTTTGTTATCACACAAATTGAAGTCAAAAATATCTTTCTTCATGGTTTTCTTGAAGAGGTTGTCTTTTAAGAAACAATGTCTGAAGCCTAGCTTTATTCATCCTCGTCTTTGTAATCATGTCTACTGACTCGTGAAATCACTCTATGGTCATGATCCAAGCTTCTCAAGCTTGGTTTCATCGTTTTAGCTCCTATCGCCCTCTAGTTTAACATGAACGGTTGATTCTTCCATGATTGTATCTTCACCAATCCAAAATTCTTGCATTACTACTCTATGTTGATGATTGTGTGTCAAATTCGTGCGTAAAAGATAGTTGGGTAAAAGTTAAGTTTTGGTAAATTTTGGTAACTTTTGCCAAATTTTTACCCTAATATATATCAAAATAATTTTTTTTGTTTTTGTTTTGGTAAGTTTTGGTAAATTTTGGTAATTGGTAGATTTAGGTCAAAAACTACCCCACCCATTTTACCCATGTTTTTGACAGGATACGTTGTTGTTTTTCATAAATTCATTGCTCTTCTTGGCACTAATTTAGCCATGAACAATCTTGGTTGGTGACCACAATTTTCTTAGGGTTAAGATGGTGCACACTCCTAGTCATTTTCCTTTCATGAGATAAATGTCACTGACATGCTTAGGAAATTCCATTTTCACACTCTCAAACCTGTGTGTACCACGTTTTGTCTAGGACCTATGTTACCTGTAAAAAATCGTGAATTAGTTGTTGATCCTTTTGATTATAGTTGGTGCTTGCCAATGTCTTGCCATGACTACATGAGATATGGCTTATGTGGCACATATAGTTTCTCAGTTTATACATGCTCCACGTGCGACCCACATGCTTGCTATCAAGCATATGAGATATTCATAGGGTACTGCTCAATTCATCATGGATTTATCTTTAGCACCAACTCTACATTGGAAGTGTTGGTGACATTTTGTGATGCTGATTTGGTAGGCTACTCCGATAGTAGTCATAGCAGTATTCTTATGGTCCAATTTGAGCTCTTGGAGTTCTATGAAGCTACCTATTATTTCTCTCTTCTTTCTCTAAAGAGACATAGTATCATGTTGTTACCTACGCTACAACAGATATCTGCTGATTACGACAACTGCTTCTTGATTTAAGGACTCCCCTGCACGTACAAGCACAACTCTTATGTGACAACATTTCTACTACCTATCTTGCGGCTAATCCTGTACAATACCATTGGACTAAGCATATTAAAGTTGATTAAAAAAATGTCCATACATCATGCACGTACAAAAGGAGCACTGATACTATTGGTAATCAAATGGTAATCACAAGACACCTATAGCAACCACATTCGAGGCAGCTATGACACCTCCAAGGTTCTCACAAGCATCTGATATTTATCCATGTTAGTTTTTGTGTTTGCTTGTTTCATTCGACCAAGCATACTACACAAATTGGCACATTTTTTTAAACGCCTTTTGCGTCCCTCAAACACTTTTGAAAAGAACCTACTAGTAAAAGGATATAAACTCTTCTAGGAAACAAATGTCTACGCAATAACCTCTTTCTACGACAGCTCTGAAATCCCGCCGAGGCGAGCTATGGTGGGGTCAGATGTAGTAGTCTTACCCCTAAATTTTGCAATTTAGAGAGACTAGTTCTAGTCAACCCAAGATTTAGAATCTTTCCTACCTACAACTCATGGATAAGAGGCATAGGAGGTTTCATGAGGCATTTTACTTTAGTATTACAATCTAAGTTGAAAAACATAATCTTTTCAATTATCCAGATTATGGACATAAGGGCAAAAAGAAAGGACTAATGAAAAAAAAAAACAAAGAATGAGATCAAAGGACACATAGAACACTAAGCCTTAAACCATGAAAAACCCAAAAGCATCAATGGATGTTTATTCAAAAATACAGTCAATCTTTTAGGATCTGTTCGGAACGTGAAAACACACAACGAAAGAAAATTTTGTTGAAAATTTTCTCGTATTTGGAGTGAAGAAAAAACGAAGGAAAATACGAGGGGGGAAAAATGAAGGAAAGTCTGGGGAATAGAAGAGAAACTTCTTCCTCACAAAATCAGAAGGAAAGTAATGAAAACTTTTGATAAACCTACCCCAATGCTATGAACTCAACCATAATAACCATTTTCTCATTTTTCTCATTCCTTGTCTTCTTCAACAGTCAACCACAAGGACAGAATAAGGGCCACTTAGAGAAGGTCACAACACACCATCACCTTTGAAGACCTAGAACACCTTCCTGGCTTAATTCTCGTCTAATTGCCATTCATCCACTGACAATGGACAATGACCATATTTCTTATTTCAATCCAAGGCTTCCAAGCAAACCAACTCCTCAATAAAATGTCAGCTCACCAGCCCAATCAGAGTCCAATTTCTAGCTCTTTGTTCCCAAATTCAGGAAATTTAGGTATTCCTGATTTGGTTCTTCAATCAGAATTGTTGTCTTTGAATTGCTAACTGACAAAATTTTGCTTACATGAATTTGAAATCTCATTCACTGGCTGTTCTTTGAATCAATCAGGCTATATAGAGAGAGGAAGAAAGAGAAGGACAGAGAAGATACAGATATAAAAAGGGGAAAAACGAACTGTGGTTTTGACAGGTTTCATATTTGCAGGTTTTTGTTCTTGCTTTCTTTTGAACTTCAAGGTTTTCATTTTAAATGAATCAAGACTAGTGCTTCAAGATTGATGCCATGAAAATTATGAACATGAGATGATGGTCTAGCAAAGGTATAATGGTGATTAATTATAAATTATTTGAGTTCATTATTTATTTTTATTTCAAAAAAGAATTGTTGGCACTTTCTGACAGGTGATTTTTTTGTTGGAACCTTTTTTTGTACCATTCAGGTTGCAATTTTATTCAAAACAAGAATTATTTGGGAATTTTGGTGGTCGTCTTTATGCTCTGTCAGAAGTTCTATTATGGTAAATTATTGTTATATTTTATCTAATTCGATTTTGAAAATTCTATTGTATTAAATTTTTTTAACTGTGAATAAAATTCCTTATTTCCAAAGAAAGAAAATAAAACCCTGTACGAAATCATTATTTTTTTCCTTAGTTTTTCCCTAATCCAAACAAAAGAAAAACTACTTTCTTCCTAATTTTCTTAACTATTGAAGAAAATATCTCAAATTATCAAAGAATAATTGGAATTAATATATAATATATTTAAATATAATATATTTTATCACTTAATATCAAATTATTTACGAAATTAATATTAAAAAAAATACGGTGAGTCGGTGACTTTTAATTTTCAACATTCAAATTTAATGTTTAACTTAATCCCACAACTACTAAACGAAGTTGAAGGAGACTTGAATTTTCTCTTTAAAATAATAATAATATTTTATTACTTAATACCATCATTAATTACTTTCTTCCTAATTTTCTTTCCTATAGATTTTATTTCCACCTAATTTAATGTTTAACTTAATCCCACAACTATTCATTTTTCTCATTTCCCTAATCCAAACAAAAGAAAAATTACTTTCTTCCTAATTTTCTTTCCTATAGATTTTATTTCCACCTAATTTTCTACACTCCAAACAGAGCCTTTACGATAATTTTTGAAACTTATAGTATCTGATGTGGGATCTTTTAATTTTTAACAGCCTATCATCAAAACACCAAGCATAAAGCAACATACCTTTCCAAGTGCAATTCGAGTATACAATCTCTGCCGTTGATAACGATTTTGCAACAGCATTGCAACTCCTTGCATCATGGCCCACTGTAGAAAGAGCTTAACCCCCTCCTGCATAACATTAGAAAGGATTACTTACAGATTATAGGGCACACACTTGCCCATATGTGATGCACACGCATCCACACGCACACCTCACACACGTATATAAGTATGTATGTATATATGCATATATATATATATATATATATATATATATATATATATATATATATATATATATATATATTAGAAGATATCAATTGAGAACCAACGTTAAGAATAAGACCTAAGAACTTTAAATCTTAATGATTAATCTTTCATCCAAAGGGCTCAACTTTGCCACAGCACCCACCTACCCCCAACTCCAAGCTCCCTCATAGAATCAATGTGCCCAGCAAGGTTTGAACAGCTCCATCAACACCACCATAATGCATCCCGGAAATCCACAACTAGCCTTATCAAGCAACAATAGGAGAGCCCCCATCCACACAGTAGGATCAAGGCTGTGGAAAATGGGTAGTTTGTCGCTTGCCCCATTTGCTTAGGCTTTGCACACTGCTGCTTCTTCTAGATCTTCGTTCTTCAATTTGTTCTACACATTATTGTATAGTCAGTTAATTTTATATTTCTTTATTTTATTTAGTTTGACTGTAGTTTTTATTTAGCCATTTATTTAATTAGTTTGATTGTAGTTTAATTGTACCTTTATTTTTCTTCTTATAATTTATTCATATAATTTTGAATTCAAATTGCTTCCCCAAAATGTTATTCTTTGTGGATCTATATTGGTCTCTTAGCAGACAGTTATGCATGTGTGCCAAGGTAAGGTTGCCCGTATGTCTAAATTTCCTAAGACCTCATGTATAACATGCAACAAAGTAGGCATTCCTTTTTCTATCAATGGAGAAAAAAAACGGCAACTATCAATTATGGTATGCACCCAACCTAACAAAAAACATTCAAAAGAACTGATAGCCAAGAATATTGGCTTCCTTTCTAATAGCATCCTTTCTTTCTTTCTTTCTTTCTTTCTTTCTTTCTATCTTTCTTTCTTGTTCGTCTTTTTGTGAGGGGTCCCATTTGTATCAAAGGTATAACCACAACTAGACCTTGACAGTGAGAGAAGACAGATATATGCAGCCAGATCATAACAAACGCAACAAGGAGGTAATTTTCCGTTTCATTTCAACCAGCACAAAAAGGACAAATCAGTTTCTGGCTTTAAAGAGACACAAGTATCAGTTTATTTTCAGGACGATGAGAATAAAAGAACCTGCTTTTCTGCACAATTGGGCTGCCCTTTGATTTCCCATGTAAGACTGACAAGGGCCATCACCATTGCACAGTAATGATGACATATCCACCTGTAAAGTCAAGCCAAGGTGCTAATGCATGAGTAACAGGTTGAACACAAAAAGGAGAGAAGAGAATAAAAAAACATAAGTTAGTCGGAAACAAGTGTACATTGTCTGCAATAAAACACTATCACAAAGACACGCATGCATTGCAGGGAAGAAGACAGTGTCACAAAGACATCGATGTTTTACAGAATTATTCATCAGTGTACTCGGTAAGGTCTGAAGCTTCTCAATGTTACCTTCATTTTGGCTTCGATTAAACATTCCACTAGCTCATTTCGCACATTCAGTTGGGTGTGTAGGTACCTTTAAAAAATAAGAAAAAAATTCTTGTTCGCCACGGAAGGACAAGTCTAGTCTAAGGTTGCTTGTACTTAATTTAGGGACAGTCAATTACTAACAATTTTTAAGATTTATTTGACTGTCGGATTAATCCAGAAATAAAAATCAAATCTTGAGACTCACAAGAGATTCAAAAACAGAGCCAAGCCGAACCAACCAGACCAAAACTACTACGCTGACCATTATGGACGACTGGCCTTACCGATGGGACCAGGAGACAGATGAAGTCAACAGCCCACAGCCAACCCTAAACCACTAGGCTGACCCTTAAGGCCGGCTGGCCTTACAAGTCAGACCAGGGGTATAGCCCTGGTTTCTAGTCCTATTTTTAAGTATTTTGTCTTTCCAGTATTTGTATAAATTTCAAGAACTAATCTGATCGAAAGAAAAAAGAAAAAAAAGTTATCAAACTAAAAAAATAACTCAAAATAACTCCTGCCTTTGAATTAAAGATTGGATCCGGAGGTAAGGTTACAAGTCTAATGGTTTAAAAACCTTCAGACACGCCCATTTTAAACATCGAACTCTCCTAAAATCGGGGTTTAAAAAGATTAGAAAGAGAAAAATATAATTATTTCATGAGAATCTATTTAGATTTATGCATAAAATAAATAGAAGACAAGATTAAAAGAAAGTAATACATGTTATATAGTATCATCATCATGTTAAGGTTGCATGGTAAAATTAATTGAAAAGATAAGAAATGGAAATGCTAAAATAAATACAACAACAAACTCTCAGAAGCAACACGCATACGTGCGGCCAGAGGGATCCTAAGTAGGCAGCTTCCCCCCATCAACTAAAGTTAATGGAGAGCGGCAGGATCCAAGGAAAAACATTTTGGGAAAAGGAAAAAAAAAATTGAAAAACCAATTTAAACACTGAAAGAGACAAAATTGGAAAGACCTGTGAGAAAGGAAGAAAGAAGGAAACACTAAAATAAATTTAACCTTGAAAAGTAATTAATAGGGATACCACACAAAAAGAAAGGGAGGAGAAGCAAGAAGAATTTCCTAGTGTCAATACGCTCAAAGTTCTGGGGTGAGAAATTATGAGGGTTGAAGGGTCTATTTATGGTTGTGAAAGCGTGACAAAAGATAAGATCAAACTAATACAACAATATTAATTAGACCGAGATAGGCTAGGATTTGGATCAAAATAATCTGAACAGATTGAGCTTTAATCCAAATTATCATCAAAAGGGATAAAGAATTCATATTAATGATTAAGGAAGGATGCACCAACTGTGGGAAATGTGCCAGATCTAGCCACAGAATATAGGATCGGATGGCCTTTTACTTGGAGAGTTGACTTTTGGACTTTTTTGTTGAAGGTCAGCCGGCGTCGGAGGAGGAAAGGGCTGGACTAAAGATAAAGTCGGTTAGCCTTATATCTGGACTGTCAAAATTAAAACGGGCATAACACTTGTAATTCCTTTCTTGTTGGAAAACTTATTGAGTGTACTTTAAGGTCCTCGAATATTGATTGCAATGGAGATATGTGGGAAAACTAGTGATCAAAAGAGTGAACCTACATATGCGGAGAAGGTTTGAAATGGCAATTTTTCGCCAAAAAAGGGAGGCTTTTTTGTAAGAGGTTCAAAAATGGTAGGGAATGGATAAAATAGTGAGGATTTAATCTTTGGGATTTTAGCAGAAATGAGAGGATTAGGCAAATGAATGCTATCATACAATTAAATTTTCGAGACCTATCCTAGCCTAATAAAATCAAATCAAATCAAATCAAATTGTTACAAAATTATTATACGAAAACTGGGGACAAAATCTGGTGTCTACATGGTGATTTTCATTTCGTCATGTTCTCACACAGTGACTGGTTTTTTTTCCCCTTGCCTTTCTTTTGCTTTTCTAGCAGAAAACTGATGTGCCTTTCAATGCAACAGTCCATTTGCAAGGAATTCTTTCAAGTGCTATCGATCAAAATCTATTATAGTGAAACAGACAAAATGCCATCTAAATTATAAGGATGGCAATCAGGTAATGGATAAAGATTCACAACTTTGAGCATCTTTCTCACCCAAAATATGCCTCCCCATATTTTAAATGAAATGGCTCTACAAAAGACATCTCCACTTTGCATGTCCACTCAGAGGTATACAGGCAAAAAGGTCAAGCAACCACAAAAAACTGAGTAGGGCAAAAGCAAATATACTATCACTGTCCAAAGACTCCCCCCTTCCCCCCCCCCCCCCCCCTTCTGGACCATTGCCAAAACGATAACATATTAGCACCATTTTATGAACAAGATTTTCAACTAGACTACCCCTAGTGTAGAATGGATCAATTATCAACCAATGCTGTACGACTCAAATTTCTAACCTATATAGTTATATACCAATGGAAACATTATTCATCATAAAATCCAATAAGCAAAGCATAAGCGATAGTGACTAGGAGTTGAGAGTTGAAGTTATTACCATGAACGAATATCACTGCCATTTACTCTCAAGATGTTTTCTCTCAAAGCTAAACCTGTATAAAGGAATAAAAGCCAAGCCTGACAAAGCAAAATAAGGGTTGTAAATTATTTAGCTTGTTAAAGCTAATATGCAGTATGGACTGTGAACCCCTACCTGGTAGAGTTGAACTGGAAATGCTGGCATGCAACCATTCCATATATATGATCTGAGGACCAACAGAATAGCAGGAAATAGAAGAAATAAAAGCGCAGTTCTGTCCTGCTCAAAATATAAGTACACAATGATAAATAGTTTACCCAAGAAAAAGAAAACCAAAATGAAACTGAAACGGGAAGGGGAAAAAAATGCACAAAAAAGCATACCCAGTTTACCTTTCATCTATCCACAATAGTTTCAAACCGAGACATGCAAAACTCACATTTCACCAAACACATGGATGATCACATCACCCAAAGCATTTTACAACAAGTATGACTGTCCTTTTTCTCGCCTTTTTTTTTTTTTACTCACAAGAGCCACAACTCATAACCAATATCCTTGTGGAGCTTGGTCTTTTCAACTATATTTCTCTGCTTAGGCTCTCATTTGTATCATTATATAACTCTCTCATAGGCATCTGAATGATAAAAATTTAACCAGTACACCATTAGGGAAATATCATGTCCAGTCAAACTAACAACATAACCACCCAACTCAAATTAGAAAATTTCCTCTAGTACCAAGGGTTCTTGATGCAATGATGCATATCATACTTCAATGCATCAAGAGGAAGCTCTTAAAGACATCACAAACCTACTACAACTCATTTCAAGTGGTTTCTCACATGACATCACGGGTATCTCCTACACTAAGAGATTTTTGAGCTCCTTATCTCAAGAGTCTTGAAGTTCTCATTCAGCCATATGATAGAGCTATTCTTTATGTACATTTTGGCTTTTGAATCTTTAGTATTGGAGTTGTATTTTAGGAGATATTGTATTTTCTTTAAAGTGATGTAATATGTGAGTGGGATGATGTAAGCCCTTAAGAGGCCTTTTCTTGGTAGGAGGTGACGCCTAAAGGGTGGGATTCTACTATAAATAGACCCCCTTAGGTCCTTTGTAAGACATATCTCATTCATATTGAAAATAAACACAAATCTCTCTAAAGTTGCTATGCTTTAGTTTTCTCTCTAGTTTTGGCTAGAATTCGAAACCCCTTTGGGTTTTCGTGAGGAATCTCCTCTTCTAATCCAAGATTGAGCATTCTTGGGTGGTGTAAAGGAGGAGTAGGAGCTCTTGAAGATTGTGGTGTGGCTGTAGCAATTGGAGAGGCTTCGTTGCTCATTCTATCAAATTCCTTTTTTCGTCTCTCGTTTGGTTCTTTTGGATTGGTACGTTTTTGCTAGTCTTTGTTTCTCTTGATTGTCTTTTTAGTCATATGCATTAGAACTCTCGTCCATAGCCATCCATTTCATTCCAAATTCCTTCGTTTCATGCGTTTCTTTGAGAAATCAACAATCACAAGTTCTATCTTGTGAACGATCCGTTTTCATTTCGTGTATGATGAATTGTTTTTGATTCATTATGCATCATGCAAGATGATGATGGCGGAGGCATAACAAGATTTTCGGAAAATAGGATATATTTCAATATATAGGGATCTTCATATATTGATGTTCTTTTTCTTATATTTGTAGGTATAACTTAAAACATATTTTAAGATTGCAAAGTGATGTACTAGAGAGTCAAATATCCTAATGTATCAGAAATCCCCTCTGTGCAGGAATTTCCCTCAAAGCATCCAACCTTAACCCATTTCATAGAAATTACTTGCATAGCATCCTACATGAATTTGATCAGAGCTATCATTTCTACCCGCTGCCCATTTCTCTTTGCTTCCTATTCTTTTCGTTCCCTAATCAAACCCACCCCCCCCCCCCCCCCCCCCCCCCCCACCCCCAAAAAAAAAAAAAGGGAGGATTTTCCATGACAATGTTGCGTATAAGGTTACAGCTCTGAACTGATTAGGTTGCAGATGTGAACCTGAATAAATCAGTCAACTTCCTTATGTAATCATTCACAACGAACCATGGCCTATTGTAATGGGTATGTATGATTAATTAACACCATAGTGCCCTATTGTACCAACCTGACTTTTCCATTTCTTTCTGGGGATTATTCTCCAAATTAACAATGGGTAGGTATGATTAACACCGTAGTGCCCTATTGCAATCATTCACAACAAACCATGGCCTGTTCTATAAAAAGTTTTGCACCAACTGTTCTCACCTTATGCAGATGTAGAAAACATTGCAAGTTTGGGAGAATGGGTGATTTTCATGCTTGTGTGATTTTACTCCCCAAGGGATGATATTAACGCTTTTTGCAAACTTCAAGGGAGTCACATCTATGAAGACTGTTGTGGGCTAGATCTCTATTTTGCTGGTGAGTTTATACATGGTTGCAAGCTTACATTAAGCCTCCAACAGGTCCTTTGATTCCTTGGCAAACTCCACTGCAAACTACAGTGTTTCACCTTCAAAACTTTCCATGAAACCACTTTGTTACATAGATATGACCTTTACCTATGATGACAAAGTAGCTAAGGAAACTAAAGGTGAAACTGCAAAACAGCAGTTTGCCCAAAAGGAGGTTCAACTATCAAAAGAGCTGAACCAAGTTGCCTCCAATTCACATGCGGATGCAAAACACTTTGATGAAAAGTTCATGGTAGATGAAATTGAAGCCTTTTCGCAGCTGCCAAGCACCATTATGCATTAGACAATAGTATTTTTGCTCATGCAGACCATTATATTCCTGAGTTTCACTTTGAGCCTTATCTGGAAGACATAAATCTACATATCTGTCATGAAAGTCTTAAGAGAAGCAAAAGAAGAGGACAAGCAAAAAAACCAGGTTTGGATTTGCCAATTGAAGGTACTCATACTCCTATGTCTCAGAGAGTTATTAAACATGTTTAGTTCATAGTTCTTATGTCCATTTTTCAGAGACTGATCCATTGTTCACATAGTTATTAATGCTCGAAATAATTTCAAAGCATGAAGTTCTTAGCATCTAAAGTTAAGTTGAATTGGCTTTGTCTTCCTTATCCAAATTGCTTCATAACTTCAATAGGAAAATTGGATTCTAGTGAGCTAACTATAGGGGTTAGTACAATGATAAGCCTAACTTTAGCAAGGTATCACAATAAACTGACCTAGTGAATCTCCGGACTAATAAGCACCGCCACCAAGTTGGTCCAAGTTGAACAATATTTTGGACTACTACAATCTAGTATATGATAATTAAGAACACCAAAATCCTAGATATATCGTTTGAATTAGTACAATCCAATATATTTAAATTTACGATTAATACGATAAAAGTGCCACATAGGAAAACCACCTCCTCCGGTGCCAAGTAGGAAAAGCACCAAGTTGGTTTGAACCAACTTCATAGTGGTGCATTGAAATCTAAGGGTTCAATAGTTACTGGGATAAATTGTTAAAGTTTCGCCTACTATTGTCCCAATCCTTATAGTTCCACTTACTACAATCCAATTTTCCGTTTCAGTATTTGGATTTTGGAGATCTCCATATACTGAGTAATTTACATTTATCCCACCTGAGGTTTGTTGTAACAATTTTTTAGAAACCCCACATTTGGGAAATGATTATTACCATCCAGAATTCCAAATTATGGATGTAGAATACCAACAAAAAGTGGTAGATTTATTTTCTCCAATGTTGTAAGAGTAGATCACCAAATTAAGTACCTAAACAAATTAAGAACCTCAACAATAGATCTGCCTTTCAAGTGATGAAAGTTGTAGCGGTTAATGCCTTTTCCTCAAGGTTCAACTATAACACCTTTTGTTCAACCATGGGTTAAGGTTGCATGTTGAATTATTAATGAGTGATTACCTTAGTATGTTGGGGTAGGGAAGGGAAGGAGAAGGGAGGGGAGGGGAGGGGAAGGGAGGCTGGGAGGGTGGGGATTGGGAGAGGATGGAAACAAAAGGAAAGGAAAATGAAAATGAAAATACTGAATATTCTAAATGGTCAAATGAAAGGTGTTAGGGCAATTTCATGGCATAGTACACCATCCATCCATCTAAATACATATATAAAACATTAATTTAATATACAACAATAATAATACACTAAAAGGAAGCAAAGTAGAGACCTAATAAGCTAGTATCAAATCTAAATAATTTATTAAAATGGAAAATTGGATGGTAGTGCACTATACTTTAGAGGTTTGGATTGTGGCAAGGTGTACTTTAAATTTGTATCACAGTGCACCAAAACGTAGAAGTGTTGGATCTCAGCTCACCACTACCGAGTTGGGTGACACCAGCACCAAGTTGGGTGACACCACCATTGAGTTGGGTTCCAACTCGATGGATTGTCTACATGGCACGTTTGTTATTGGATTTCCGTATATCAAACTTTATGATAGGTCATTTACAGTAAACCCAAAAATTTGTTATTGGATTTCAGTACACCAAAATTTGAGACAATTGTATTCCAGTAACTCGTTGGGGGTGCCCTGTAGTCGTAGACAATTCACTGAGTTGGTTTCACCAACTCGGTGGTGGTGCACTGGATTTACCAACTCAGTGGCGGTGCATTGAAATCCAACACTTTAAAGTTTTGGTGCACTATGATACAAATTTAAAGTACCACTTACCACAATCCAAACCCTGAAAATACAATGCACTATGATCCAATTTTACTATTCAAATCATAAATGCTACCCCAAAGGGATTTTTTTTTTAAGGGATCCCCAAAGGGGTGTATTATAATATATTAGTACCTTAGTAGATATAGAAAAATGAAATATAAATGTTAAAGGACTCCGAATTATGATTATAACTCAAGAAGCCTTTATACAATTAAATACCTAGAAAAAGGGAATTGAAATAATAGAGCTTTCATCCCTATTATTTTAAACAATGCTAAAGATCAGTGCTTTTTGAAAGATATTAGGTGGGTAAATATGCATCATGCGTAGATCAAAAGGCTGTTCAAAGAACAAGGTTTAACCTTTCTACTCTCATGTGATAAAATATTACTAAAACTAGACAACTCCTAATATAATATTGAACCAACTTATTAGATTTTCTGATCAAAATCAATGATAAATGTTACGAATTAGAGACTGCTTTTAATCTGATTACACCAAGATATTACCTAACTTAATTCCTATAAAGGACTAAACCTCCCCACCTCCAACTTGCTTACAGGAACAAAAACCGGATTTTGCTATTTATTCTGAATTTATTTTAATTTAATGTGAGTTGGGGGGGAGGGAGGAATGCATTGAAATTCAGTCTTTCAATGACATGCAAGAGGAAAACAAGTGAGTGATGAGAAAGGAGCATACTTTGTAACTATTGTACTCCTCTTTGACTTTCAGTTGCACATCTTTCCTAGTCGCCCTCACATTCACTGGCCCCAGAAACATCCTCAGGAACTTACCTGTATTCACATTTGAAAAGAAAAACAATAAACTCCCACACAACTGATATTCCAAACCGAAAACAAACAATAATGATGCCACTGAAGAAACAGGGGAGGGAGTGAAATACTTTCGGCTTTGCCCGGAAGAAACGAAGACGCATCTCCATCAACAAGGATACATCTGGCTCTATTCAAATCATCTTCCAACTGAACAGAATGCAACAAAGTTGAATTGAGAAGGAGAAAATGATGAGCAGAAAAGAAATGAAAGGAAGGGTAAGAATAAGAAACCTTTTCAGCGAGTTTGGGATCCAAATGGCGATTGGTATTAATGGAGGAACGGAGCTTAAGAATGGATGCATCGATGGCGAGAGCGCGTTGTCGAAGGTTGTGCTCTTCTTTGGAGGACTTAGAAATGAATGAGGCAGCAGCTTCCTGCAATTCCTTGACTTGCTCCAAGAGTCTTCCAACTTCCTCCTCGTGATCGTCCTTGTGATCCCCCATTGAAGTGTATCGATCAGGGAATGAAATTAGGGTTGCCAAGATTCATGAACAACAGAATTAGGAGGAAGGAGAGTGGTGAAAGAATGGGCGGGACAAGAAGGCGATGAAATTGAGAAGAAATTGGAGGGTTTAGAGAGAGAGAGAGAGAGAGAGAGAGAGATGAATGAATGAATGAATGAATGAATGAATGGGTAAAGTACAAATACAAAGGAAATCGAAGACAGCAGTTAGGAGGCGCAGGTGCTCGTGGTAGTGCCAAAGTTTAACAGTCAGTCCAAAACTGGAACAAGAATATTAAATTAAATGAATAAAATGGGAATCTGGGCATGCAATGATGCCCTCATATTTTACTTTTTCCTTTTCCCTAATTTAAAATTCATTTTACTTATTTTAATTTAAAGAACACGAAAAGAAGATGCTCTGCGCCTCTGCCCCAACAATAACATAGTTGGGATTGGCTTTTATTTAATTTAAGATAAGAAAGATTTAAGATTTTTAGTTAAGGATATTGGATAACAAGTGTAACATACCGATTTTTATTATTGGACAGTAATATCTCTCATTTTTAAAGCACCTGTAATGACGAGGGTGAGTTTTGCTCATCGAATGATGTGAAAGTAATGGGATCCATTAAGAGAGTTTGATTTTGACTTTTTGTTTTCCAATGGTGATGGTGAGTTAGGTTTAAATAAATAAATAAAAAAGTGTAGGATCCACATTTAATATTTACAGTAAAATTTTTTATGGATAATAATGTAATAATTTGATTGTTTTGATTTATTCTATTTAATTACTTTTACAGAATACATAATAATAAATTAACTATTTAATTTATAGGTGAAAATACAACTACAAAAATTTAAAATATCTAAATCAGAAATATTTTCAAACTCAAATTATGAGAAAATTTCCAAATAATTAAACCAACTTTTGATTACAATTCTAAAAATAAAGATTGCAATCTTTTAATATTTACAAAATTTAAACAAACCAAAAAGTAGTTGTTGTCTCATTCAAGTTACTCAATTTGGGATGTTGAATCACAAAGGCCAAAGCACTCCTCCAGCTGTCCAGCGTAGTTCACAAGAAGGCAAACGTCCGACCCTTTTTTAATCAAAACGACGTCGTTTTGATCAGTGAAAGCCAAATAAAAAAAATCAGGCCGAGATCTCGTCTTCAACCTCGGCACGCGAGGATGAAGTCGAGTTTGCCTCGGCCGCCATGCTCGACCTCGCCACTGCTTTCCAGATCTCGACCTCGCCGGTGACAGGTGGACGCCACGTCAGTCCCGTCCTTGTCGCTACGGATGGTCTTATAGTTATGTGAAATTATTATACCAACAGTCATTAAGAAGGTGGTCAGATGGCCTCCGCGTTGATATGGCAAGTGGAGCGGAAAAAAATCGGTTCTTGCCCATTAACCCCATTAATCCCTCCATTTTTTCAATAATCCACACTAAAAAATTAGCCATAGCACAGTGACTAAGGGGGTGGTGAACCGATTTCCGTGTTGATGTGACACACAACCAACCAATGCCTTGTGACGTGGGTTAGTGTGAAAAATGGTGGGGCTAACAGGGTTATTAGGTTGAGGCAAGTTTTTTCCGCTCCATTAGTCACGTCAACACAGAGACCGGTTCATCATCTCTTTAATTATTGTTGTTCAATAGTAACGGTATATTATAATTCAATACCCCCAAAGATCGGTATATTACCATCCAAAAATCTTTTTTATTATTCTTTCGAACGAGTGTTAATTTAGATAAATAAATGCAAATGCAAATAATACAGAGAAGTAATGAACAAAAATAAATATAAAAGATTATGATAGAAGCATATACAAAATTTGAACCCAAACAATATAATAATAAATTATAATGAAAAAGAACTTTTTGCAAAACTAAACAAATAATAATGAAAGATTAAGTAATGGTCATGTATGTTGTTAAGATTATATATGTAAAAACCCCGTATATTATTTTCTTTTTTTTTTGTGCGTCATTAATTAGTGGTGATTAGGATATGTCCATTTGAGTTAAACTTGGTCGATCCGGGTCCGTCATCCATTCTTGGGTCTGCCTCGAGCTAAGAGTTATCACATCAAAGCCTTATTCGTCTGCGTATAATTATGAGCCAGGAATTAATTAGTGTGGTGCTTGGCTCGCCCGGGATGGCGGGGCTTCTTCCCTATAGGCTCTCCCGAGACCACGACTCCCATAGTTACCTCCACAAACATGCGTTCGGGTTTCTCAAAATGGGTCAAGATCCATACTCGGGTTCAAAGGGGCGTCTCCCCCTTATTCTAATCCTAGCCTGGGTACTGAGGACGGAAGCTCCGAGTGGGGCCCAGTTGGTGTGAGTGTGGTAAGAAGGGAGCGGGGTGAAGTTTTGGACTTTCACTAGTGTGTGTCATTATTACAGTTACATGAGTCTCTGATGAAAATAGAAAGGGTACAACTCTTAGATTTATTACAACAACATATTATTTGTTCTGACCCTTGCCCACATTCTGCCCACTTATAACATTGCTAGAGCTCTGCTTCACGTTCCCAATTGGTCTCGGTTCAGCTCCGTACCTATCATTAAACATACAAGAGTTAGCTAAAGCTAAGTATGTAGGCTGTCTAATTTAAATTAATAGAAGTATTCCTCATATCCCCCTTGGGGAAATGTCTCTTAACAATTTTAAGCATTTTGCGGCGATCCCCTTTTTTCCATCATGCATACACATTCATACCCCCTTTGGGGTCATTCCTTATTTCTTTCGTCATTTCACCATTCATTCATCATACTTAGGTGCACCTCATCATAGCTGATCCATGGCCAGGGTGTTAGCTCACGTTCATTTCATTACCCATCGGTCATTACCACTTCGTTCGAATATAAACATCTTATAGGCTTTAATTAACGACGAAAGTCATTAACGTGCCCATGCATGCATGCAACGTACGTAATACGTACTTTTTGGCTTTTGTCCTTGAGTCCTTAGGTATTTAAGGAATGAAACGGGGAGGGGGGGGGGGACACGGCTCTATATCTTGTTATGTCGTTTTTCCTACATCAAACATGAGTCTTAATTATTACCTCATAATATAAAATGAACAGTAGCTAACCTTAGTAATAATAAAAAATTCATAATTAATTCATCCCTTAAACTTTTAGGGTGATTCCACTTGGGGAGGTTCCTAAATTTTGTCTAGTATATGATCATCTTCTTAGGTAAATTCGAACAATCAAGCCCTAGTATCAAATTCAGCAAAAACATTCTATAGTAACTACTGGTCACGTAAGGTTATATGTATGGTTGTGTATGGTGTTGTATTGGTAGGTTTCTAAAGCCTTGTTCTTTGTTGTGGGGACGGCGGTAATACCTCTGGATTTGGTTATCTGCCGCGCTAATCTTTGAGTTATGAATTGTTTAGTAGTAATCATATGATTATGAATCTGGGAGCGTTACAGTTGTGGTATCAGAGCGAGGTTTTAAGGAGACTTTTGGAGAAACTAGAGTTTGAGATATATGGATATCGGGTGATAGGTTGTGAAACATAGATGAAAATACTAGCGTGGACTATTGGTTGGTTGAGCATGAGGCTCTAGGGATGAAATTGTAGTGTGAACTTGTTTTATGCAGGTGAAAATTATATAGTCGATCACTTGGGAAAGTCCAATTTACAGGGGAAACTATGTCGAAATCTCCTCAGGATTTAGGGCGTTTTAGGTGATTTACTGGTGTCTAAGTATGAAAATAATATGCATGAAGAATCTATTTTATTTGTCAAATTGTGGAGTCCAAATGGAAAGAGGAACCGTAGTTGTGGTGATTTTACGTCTTTATGGAATTTGGAGTTATGATATTAATATCTTATATGAGGGCCAAGAGACTTTTAAGATATGGATGCATAAGGTACTTGTGTTCAATTACGAAAAGCACTAAGGTTGAGCCTAAAATAGAGGAAATATCCTCACCTTCTTACCGATGTACTATCAGGCCTGGCTTATTGATAAGTTTCGAGGACGAAACTTCTTTTAAAGGGGGTAGACTGTAATAACCCGCCCTAATCCATGATGATTAATTTTGCTAATCAAAAGTAATTAAATTAATTCGAGCTTTTTAAATTTTTTATTTACTGTCACTACTTTTGCAGGTCTCAAACAGTGCATCGACCATCAATTCTCCAGTGTAGTACATTCGGTAGTTACTCCTCAATTAGTAGTAGTATTCCCAATCCTTCGTAGTAAACCATAATATTAATATTTTTTGTCTGACAATTTCTCATTCGGGTTTTTCGGATTTATTAGTAGAGAAATGAGTACTCATGAAAATTTTATTTTTGAGGTTCTCATAGTTTAGCCTCGTAAAATTTTATTCGGGAACCCAAATTCTTGGTATCGGGTTAAGAAAAAAATAATTATAGGGAAAGGAGGTAAATTGAGAGGTAAATGGATTGGGCCTTATAAGTAATAAGCCATAGTCCTTTCCACTTGAACAACTCATTAATATAATTCCTCTTCAATCTCAATTTTATTTCACAAGTTGACCTAATTTCTTTCACTTGTTTTCATTACTCTTTCTTTCTCTCCCTACTTTTTTCTCTGTCACTCGGCCTCACCCCACTGTGCACCCTCCCTCTCTTTTCCCGGCGACCACCGCCGGCAGGGGGGCACCACCTGTTGGGAATGTCCCGGCAATGTTCGATTTATACGGAGATTAAACCAAAGTAATATTATAGTAATTATATGTCTTGCGACCTCTATAATTAGTAATTGAATATGTTTAATTACAACTATATTATTTGGTCCTACTGGGTCACACAAGCCAGTGCCCTGGAACAATGTATGTAACCTAAGTAATATTGTATTACGTTTAGAAAAGTTGGAAACTGATTTCTGTGAGAAATCAGCCCAACACGGACCGAACTGGGTTCAACACGGTCCGTGTTGACCCAACATGGTCCGTGTTGGGACACCACGGTCCGTGGTGTCCATGGGCCGAGTTATTGGACATTCTGGAGTCCAACACGGACCGTGTTGGGCCTGAGAAATCCGCCGTTGCGTTAAGTCGGCCCTTTAGGGTTTTTGAACCCTTTTCCCTAGGTTTTCTAAACACTATATAAAGGGGTCTCTGGGAGAGATTATTTCACACCAACTGCCTGAGACTCTTAGAGAGATACCAGGGTGATTTCCTGAGTTCCTCTCTCTTTTAGTTTGCAGTTATTGTTTCCTGAAACATTCTCTGTTTCCTGAAACATTCTCATACATACATCTTAGATTGAGATTTGTCTCGATCGGGTCGATCTAGCAATCGGGTTCCCAGAGTGCTGCGTGGACTTTGCAGTACATGATTTCAGCATTGGAATCTCAAAGGTCAACCTCTTCATTAGCCGGATTAGCGATCAGGTATAACTACTAAAGCCTCTGCAATTGTTGTGATTAATTGTTTTATAATCGTTATGAATATTCCGCCAATTAATTTGTATCTGTTTAGGAAATAGATAACCTAAAACCTATCAGTGGTATCAGAGCCACCAATTGCATGCTAAAGTATTGTACTTGAATTCATAAGTAATTTTGTCAATAGTTGAACTACATTATGAATATGCTTGAGTAAATTTATGCCTAAAATTTTGAATCTTTATGAAAGTTTTAATCTTTACTGTTCATGATAATAAATCTGGAATTCTATTGTAAAATTTCATGCTTTGTTATTATTTATTTCTTATTGCCTTTAATAAACCGATTTTATGTTTGTTTAATCGTTAAATATAGCATAAACTTGATTTAATCTTGAATGTTTTAGAAACAATCATGTTTAATAATGTTAAACAGTAGGCAATACATGAAATAGGTCAAAATTCGCAAAATAGGGTTGTGTAGAATTATTTTCTGATTTAGTTTATTTACGGTAAATTTAATGAAAAGTCGAATAAAATATCAAACAAATTCGAAAATTTCCGAAATTATTACTGAAGGTGTCTGGATGTGTTCTGGACTTTCCATAATTTTTGTAGATTTTTCCCAATTAAAATGACTTTTTTAATTGAGTTTTTAGATATGAAGAGAAATAAAATTCGTTTATTCTCTGAAATTTATAAATTTGTAGAAATTTGTAAAACTTCTGAAATTTTTACAGTGGGTTACTGGGTAACCATATTTTTAGGAAAAAGTTTTTTCGTTAATTTATCCGATCAAATTATATTTTTTAATTTAGATTTTCAGATCTGAGAGAAATAAATTTGTTGCTTCTCTGAATTTTGTAAATTTATAGAAATTTGAAAATTTTCTGAAAATTTTACAGTAAGTTACTAGGTAACCACTCTGTTATGGATAAAATTTTCGTGAATTTTCGAAATCGTTAACTAATTTTCCTTTAATTTTCAGATTAACAGAAAAGTATAATTGTTTACTTCTCTGAATTTTATTCTAATTTTCGAAATTTGATAAAAATCTGAAAATTTTACAGTAGCATATTGGATGAACCTACTGACTACTATATGGAAAATTATAAAAATTTATTTTTTAAATTTATCGGATTGTTATTATTTATTTTTCTCTTAAACGGAGAATTAAAAGGTTTAATTCCCTAAAATATTTACAATCTTTTGAAAATTGTTAAAATTCTGGAAAATTTTGATATTGGGTTATTAGATAATACTATGATATGAAACTCTTAAATATGATAAGTTATGATAATTTTATTTAAGTTCTTCATTCACGAAATTAACCAAAACTGGGAAGCAACACGGACAATGTTGATTGTGTTGCCAGCAGTTTTGGTGAATTCGTGTGTTTTAGGGTTTGTAATTAATTTTAGAAATTAATTATTAAATCCTATTACTACTAAATCAGTTAATGGGCATAAAATCTATTAATATTTTGTAAAGTTTAAGAAACTTACAATATCTTCAAAAGATATAGTATCTTTTATTTTTTTGATTTTGGGAAAATCGAATATTTTGTGTGTATAGGTATAAAATCCTAAATCTGTTTAGGTAACTAAGATAAAATTTTGAATTTTGTTTATTTTTCATGCAAACTTTTAGGAAACCATATTTAGTATTTGTTTCCTTATATGTGTTGTGTTGCAATTATATATGCCTTTATAATTTGTTATTTAAACACATGTTATATATTTGTTATAATTATTGCAATATTACATGTTTGCATGTGCTTCTAGTATGACCATAGATAGTCGGTTTTACCGGTCTGCGTACCGGGTTGGGTGAAATACGATTGCGTGCCGTCGTTGAATTAATTTTAAATTTAAAATTTTCAGTTAAGTTTATTTTAATTCATGTAAGGTCTCAATTGTGAGGTCCACTTTGTAAATTTGTTGTAATTGGAGACATCAAGTTGAGTGGGAGCCCAACAATAATGGAGGTGGTGATTCGAGTGGGAGCACATCCAATGAAGTTGCAAAATCCAAAAATAGTTTCTTGAAGACTGTCAAGGCTTAGTTAAATTAGTTTGATTAAGTCTAGGTGGCCATACTAGGGGTTTTATTTTATGCTTTAAATTCGTTATTGCATGTTTTATTATGCCTTTTATGCTTTTCGAAAGAGTTCACATAGAATTGCATGTTTAGGATAATAAAACCCACTCTCAAAATTGAATTATTGTTCAACCTATCGAAACACCACTTAGATGGATAAAGAAAGAAAGCCAAAGCAAATTATTTTTCCATCATTAATAAGTAGGGTGGGAGCTAAGTCAATTCAAATTGGCTATCAAAATAGTTTTGGGCCAAGAGCAGAGGAAGAGAAATATTGTATTTGATACAAAGTTTTTACCAAGAGTCATTCTGAATGATCGATCATAAGATGATCCACCAAAAGATAACATGGGATCAAGTTTTGTCGGGCCAAAGTCCACTTGAGCCCATGAGTCTTGCGGGTCTAGGTAAATTAAAACACTAAATGAGAGTTGACATAGTGTTTTGATTTGAAGTTAAAATTAGTTTAATTTCTTTGATGACTAATAACTAAAATTGAACCTTTATGTCTTGTCAGAATCAAAGATGTCTAACACACCCACTAACAACACAGTTAACCTCTGTTCTCTTTTGGAAAAATAGAAACTCACCGGGGCCAATTTCCTTGATTGGCACTGAAATTTGAGGATTGTCCTTAGGGCAGAGCAGAAAGAATATGTTCTAGAAAGAGCCTTAAAGAACAAGCCCAAAGAAAATGTGACTCAAGCTGAAAAAGACAAGTGGCAGCGTCATTCTGATGATGATGTCCAAGTCAGCTGTATCATGTTGGCATCTATGACTCCTGAGCTTCAAAGGCAGTTTGAAAACAAGAAGGTACATACATGAAACAATCACTCAACTGAAAAGCATGTTTCAAGAACATGCTCGAATTGAGAGATGTCAGATCAATGAGCAAATTGTTCGCACTCGTCTTGAGATTGGCAAGCCCGTTGGGCCCCATGTATTGAAGATGATTGGTCTTTTTGAGTCCATGGAGTGACTAAGGTTCCCCTACACTCTAGAGTTAGCTACTGACATTCTTCTTAGCTCACTGCATGAAGGGTTCAACACCTTCAAACTGAACTACAACATGCAGGGGCATAAGAAGTCTCTAATAGATCTTCATGCGATGTTGGTCATGGCGGAGAGGGATATTAAGATAGCCCATAAGACTAACTCGAATATCCTCATGGTCAGTAAGGGGAAAGGCAAGTTCAAGAAGGCTAACAAGAGCAAGAAAGGTCCTGCAAGTAAGAAAGGCAAGAACAAAACTATTGTCCCAGCCAAACCTAAAGCAGGACCTAAGCTAGATGAAGAGTGCTTTTACTGTAAAGGCAAAGGACACTAGAAAAGAAACTGCCCCACCTACTTGGATGATCTGAAGACTGGAAAGGTCGTCAAGTAAGGTACGGATGTGATCGATAAAAATCTTACTGTTTCTACTTTATGGGTATCAGATATCGCTTGTGAAGCTCACATTTGTGGAAATGTCTGAGGCCTAAGCAGTAGGCAGTCGTGAGAATGAAGTAAACCTACGCACAGGAAACGGGTAAAGAGTTGCGGCTGCCTTCGTAGGAACTTATAGTTTATCTTTACCTTCAGGACTTATATTAGAACTAAATAATTGTTATTTTGTTCCCGCTGTTAGTCAGAATTTAATTTCAGTAGCTGTACTTGAGATTGAAGGTTATTCTTTTAATATTACGAATGGTCGTTTTTCATTTACAAAGAATGGAATCTTTTATGGTACGAGTATTCATATGAATGGCCTCTACATATTAGATTTAGATAAACAAATCTGTCACATCGAATCGAAAAAGGCTAAAACAAAAGACTCACATGAAACATACCTTTGGCATTGTAGGCTAGGTCATATTAATCAGAATCGCATCCGAACCGCAGAAAATCTGAGAATTCTGGAAAATCTAAACTTTGAAAAGTTTGAAGTTTGTGAGGCATGTCTGATGGGAAAAATGACTAAGTCACCTTTTAATGAAACTGGTGAACGGGCCAATGATTTATTAGGGCTCATACATACTGATGCGGACCAATGAGCACCAATGCTAGAGGAGGATTCTACTATTTCATTACTTTTACTGATGACTTTAGTAGATATGGGTATATCTACCGAATGCGTCATAAATCTGAATCTTTTGAAAAGTTCAAAGAATTCCAAAATGAAGTACAGAACCAACTTGGCAAAACAATAAAAACTCTTCGATCAGATCGAGGTGGAGAATATTTGAGCCAAGAATTCATTAACCATCTAAAAGCTTGTGGGATTGTCTCACAACTATCTCCTCCAGGAACCCCACAACACAATGGAGTATTTGAAAGGAGAAATCGCACCCTACTAGATATGGTGCGATCAATGATGGCAGAGTCAGAATTACCACTTAGCTTTTGGGGGCATGTTCTTGAAACAACATCGCTCATTCAAAATAGGACTCTGACTAAAGCTACTGAAAAGACACCATATGAGATATGGAGAGGAAAAGTTCCCAGTCTGTCTTTTCTAAAGATTTGGGGATGTGAAGCCTATGTTAAGGTTTTACCTGACAGCAAGCTTGCACTCAGATCTGAAAAGGTTTTCTTTGTGGGCTATCCTAAGGAAACCAAATGGTATTACTTCTACAACCTTTCTGAGAACAAAGTGTTTGTGTCTCGAAATGCTTTTTTTCTTAGAGAACGAGTTTGTCTCTAAGAGAAAGAGTGGGAGAGAAATTGAACTAGGTGAAGTTCAAGAGCCACAAACCACTTCGAATCTTATCCCATACCCCGTCACCACTACTTGCATTCCAATCTCTGTTGATCCTCAACAAGAAAGGGATGATGAACAGGTAGTCAGGGGACATGTAGATGAAGAAGTAGGGAATGTGGACATACCCCTTCGTAGGTCCAGTAGGGACATTCACCCTCTTGAGAGATACGATTATCTCATGACATCAGAAATCAACATATTCCTTGTGGAGTATGATGAGCCCGAGACCTACAAACAAGCTTTAACGAGCCCAAATTCCAAGAAATGGCTCGAAGCCATGAAATCCGAAAGAGACTCCATGTATGAAAACAAGGTTTGGACCTTGGTTGACTTGCTTGAAGGTGCTAAAGCCATCAGAAACAAGTGGGTCTTCAAAGTGAAAACCGACATGGATGGTAAACCTAGTGTTTACAAAGCACGGCTGGTGGCAAAAGGTTTCACTCAAATTCATGGTATTGACTATGAAGAGACCTTCTCCCCAGTAGCGGCTTTTGAATCTATCAGGATACTCCTTGCCATAGCTGCATGGTATGACTATGTGTAGACAACGGGATTTGCACCAATATAATCCCGACTTATCAAAAGTGTCGAAGGCCGGATACATCATTGGGCCAATGTAGCAAGCGATGCAAATAAATCAAAACAAGCCGACCTACTTCCAGTAGCAAAACCCGCACGGGTTTTAAGTCGAAGGAGACGGCCCAGAACCAAGACAGGCCCAAGGCGCGCCCCGGCCCAGACTCCAAAACCCGCGCGGGTTATCTATAACCTAAGCGCGTCGTTTTGACTTTGTCCACATCACCGATCCGTGTCTGGATATTATAAAACCCGCGCGGGTTTTATCTTCAAAAATCCGACACCAAAAATATGATTATCCTCCCTTGATATTAGCCCCATGTGCTTTGACCTTGGCCTTGACTTGGAAGCTACGTGATTGCATAGCATGATCATGGGGATGTGTCCCCCATGATTTTTCCTCCTAAACCTCACCTCACTCAACTATAAATACCCCCTCCATTCTTCCACTGATACCATCAACTATCGTTCACAACACTCATACTCTACTTAAATCTCCCCTCAAAATTCCATACTTCCATCCATTTCATCAACAACTCTCATAAACTACCACCATTATACTCCCATTCTCACCAACTATCACCATAATTCTACCCTTACTCCCATAAACTCTCATCATACTTCTATCATTTTCATTACTCTCATTACCATAACTCCACCAAAAATATCATCCACACACTACAATCCTAATCCTCTTACAATCATCCTTCATCCATCAAGTCACCAAGTCAAGGCGAGGTCAAGATCTTCGAACAGCGCATTCGGGCTCCTAAATCAAAGAGGTTCGCTTTTATGTTTTCTTTAATTATTGTTATTTCAATCATGTAACTTGTACTTTAATTTCGATTATATGTGCATATTTTATAAACAAAAATCCCATTTTATCTTGCATGTTAAGAATTTAAACTTGCGAAATCTATTAAACTTCTCCCCGCTTTATTTCACTTTAATGTCGATTTTAGTAAAGTCCGTTTTCTAACGGGCGAATTCAAGAATTTTTATAATTCTTGAATTCGTAACCTTACCCCCAGACTTAGAATCGGGTTTCGTGGACCGGAGTTATTTTTATTATTTTTACGGTTTGTCGGTTTCCTTAAATCGGTTGGCGACTCTTTTATTCTTTTTATAATCCGTTTAATTATTTAACATTTGAATATACGCTAAAAATAATTAAAAATGACTTAATATTTCCCATTCATTCAAGGTTTAAACAGAGAGAAAATGGGTCATGAAACAATAAAACCCGCATGGGTTTTATGGTTTCTAACTCACTTTCTCTGGCCCAGGAAAGCAAACGGCCCAGCCCAAAGATGGTCAAAACCCGCGCGGATTTTGACTACTCTTAGCGGCCCGGTTGCTTTCTTTTGGGCCAGAGTCATTGTTTGGGCCAATTTTAAGTTATATTTAATATATTTTTGGCGAAATTTCAAGTATTTAAATAATAAAAAACGGATTTGTAAAATAAATAAAATTTCACCATCCCGAAAATGAATTTCGAAAAATAAAAGATCCTTATTTAAGGATTAAGCAACCTTAGTCGGCTCCCGATCATTTAAATAGCGCATCGCGGAGGAAACTGGTCTCACTTTTTCACGGGGTCCTACAGATTGGCGACTCCACTGGGGACTTAAACTTAAAAAGAGGGTAAAGCTTGAAAGAATCGAATTAAATTGAAATCGTAAAAGGGAGAAGTTGATTTGGTCTCTACTTGTGTGATGCACTCTACATCACCAAGCATTTGGTCTCTCCTCTCCTCGCGTTACACTCAAAGGGCTTCCTTGAAGTTCTTTGAGCAATACCTCACACTCCTTACCTAAAGGTATGGGGTACGGAGATGAAAACGTGCGGTAGACCATGTAATCCAATCATAGAAAAATACATGAATATAGAACCTTGGTTTAGGGTATTCCCTCATGTTGTATGATATATCCTATGTGCTACCCCTTCCCTTTTCTTTTTGTTTTAGAGTCGACCTTAGTTTAGAGGTTTTGTTTTAGTCCATATAAAATTCATCGGGTTGAGAAAATGATATTTATTAATTAAAATAATTAACCCAAAAAGCATCATGGTTAGCCCAAGTGGAAGGGCCCATTTATGCTTAAAAGGTGATTATTTTAATTAACAAATAAAAATTGACTCGCCTTTGATGATATTATATGGTCCTTTACAAAAATTCTTTTAACAAAATGTCCACAAAATTAATTAAAAGTCCAACAAAGTTAATGGATAACGTTTTAGATTGCATAATAGTCACTAGGCTTGAGTAAATTAACTTATTGATTTAATTAATAAATCCACCGCATTTTTTGGTCGGCCCGTTGTTAGGCCCAACCATATTGGATTTATTGATTAGGCCCATAGATTAATTACGACTCGCTTATTGTTGACTTTGTTCAATCCTTTATAATATCCATTTTCCTTGACTAAAAAAGAGCAATCAAAGAGGTAAAAAAAAAAGAGTTGGGTCGTCAGTTTTGTTGAAATATTATTCTAGTCCGCATAATAGTCATTATGGCTTGAGCTGCCTGAATTATTAGGCCGAGTTACGGATTCTCCTTAAAACGGTCGGCCTGTGGATTAGGCCCATCCGAATTGAGAAACACTGACTGGAGCCTATCGGTTTATGACCCGCTCGCTATGTTTGGCTTTGTGCGGCCCTTTATAATGTTTTGTCCATAGGTCCATATAGAGTTAGGTCATGCACTCCCAAAAAAGTGGGTGAGTCCCTTGTGTCAGCATATATATGTCAAGTCAGTTAGGATCATATAGGTCTCTTAGGGCATGCATCGGGTAGTACGTGTTAGAGTATGTCATTGAGTGTTCTAACTTTGAATTTCCATGCAGGCATCATTGGTGATCGACTCCGAGCCCGCATTCGAGATCCGCGAACTGGTCGTTTGATTCCGAACCCAAATTACGATCCATCTGCAACTAGCGACAACACCATGTCTGGAGAGCAATTCCAAGAGATCCCGGTCCAAAGTACTGAAGCTAACATCACGAAGCATTTGGATGAGCTCTACACCAAGATGCAGGGTCTGGTCTTCGCTAATTCCATAGAGCAGGAACAGAAGATGGGCAAAAGGTTGAATGAACAACTACAGGTGATGGATGGCATGCTGCAAGCCATCACTAAGATCAACACCAAGTTAGGGTTGAATGCTGAAGAAGATGATGAAGAAATGCATGGATACGAATCTGATCCTGAAATCATCAAGATATCCCCAGATTCTAGAGGAACGGGGAAATCTAAGGCTAAGGTTAACACGCCTGAAAAGTCTACAAGGGATCCCGCTGTTAAAGCTCTTGAGCAGAAGTTAGAAAGCCTCACCAAGGCAATGAGCTCTGTTCCGGCTTTTGCTGACAAGTACTTAGAGGTTCCATTACCTGTTCAGCCAACTTTGAAGATAGCTGACAAAGTTGAAGTGCCGAATATTAGGTTCAAACCTTCTGAGAACCCTATTCATCATGTGGAGGAGTTCATGAGGTTGGCACCCTTAAATCGAATTGATGCTGACCTATACTCTACTGTCTTCCCATCCACCCTAGATGGAGAAGCGAAAGTATGGTATCACGCTCTGTCACCCCAAATCAAAGCCAACTGGACTGAATTGTTCAAGGCTTTCATCCACCACTACACACGCATCCAGAAGAAACAAGCTACAGTGGATGATCTAACCTCCATGAAGCAGCGGGATGATGAGTCCTTTATGGATTACTTTGAGAGGTGGCATACGAAATTGTCCCACATCAACGAGACAATTCCTCTTCGTCTGCAATTATCTACCTTTAAGCAAGGACTCAAGAGCAGCCTATCCAAGCATTTGGGGTCCCATGTTGTTAAAGATTTTGATTACTTGAAGGACATCTGTGTCCAATTAGAAGCCATGCATCATGATAAGACAACTTCTCCTGGATGGAAAGGGTCCAGCTCCAACAGGAGGGCTACTAATGCAGCTAGCCACCCTCCTAAAACCATGGAGACTAACTCTATCCAGCGCAAGGGGCCTTACGTACCGAAATATGAGACTTATACACCATTGGATGTTCCTTACTCTCAGGTTCTCGACCGTCTAGTCAAGAAGGGTATTCTAGTTTTGCCCTTACCGAAGGAAGAGCCAGAAATCAAGGGCAGAAATTGGGACGCCAACCAATTTTGCCGCTATCACTATTGCCGAGGCCATGACACTGAGAAATGTTGGACTCTAAGAAACAAGATAGAAGATATGATAAGGGCAGGGACGCTACCAATGCCGAAAGCCGCTAAGAAACCAAACAATCAAAGTAATCCTATGCCAGAGCATGCAAATGCTATTTTATGTGGGGATTTCAGCTTCGACCCCTTTGCTTTGATTGTAGAAACAGGGCAACCTGTCCCCGAGATAGTTGGGTTCCCCGAAGGTATATTCATCCATGGTATTTGGGACAGTGATGAGGATGATGAGCACGAGCATTCTGAGACAGAATGTATGGAGAAAGACGAACCAGATGACGTAGCATTCCTTACTCGGTCTGGCCGTCACAACAATAACAGGAATACCACCATCCCAGTGGCCATTCCTAACCCCATACCAACAACTGGTGATGACAATCAGACCTCTCCTGAAGACCCTCTTCTTTCTCAAGTCAAAAAGACCTCATATGCACTACACATGCTCATAGGCAGAAGATGTTGGATGCCCTTACAACACTCACGGTATCACCTACAACAACTCCTGAAACTTTGGTTGCTCATGTGGCTACCCAGCAAGAGATGATCACCTTTGGATTGAAGATCTACCTCAGGGAGGGGCATCTCACAACAAAGCCCTATACCTCACGGTGCAATGTTCCAACAAAAACTATCCCACTGGTTTTGGTGGATAATGTTTCGGCTGTAAACGTGTGCCCTTGGAGGACGACACAGAAATTGGGAGTATAACGACAACACTCGGCTCAAAATAGTGTACAACTCAGGGCTTATGACAATTCACCCCGGAAGTCTGTTGGATCTGTGGTTTTGCCCATTACTACCGGTAGCATCACTCGGAATGTGGAGTTCGTGGTACCAGAGATTCCGGCCTCTTTCAATTTGCTACTAGGGAGGCCATGGCTTCACGAGTGTAATGCTATAGCATCCACCTTACATCAGAAGGTGAAAATGTTGGTTCAAGGCCAAGTGATCACTATCTCAAGAGAATCTATCAATGCTGTTTTCACTCCTAAACAGTCAACTCTTGAGGTGGAGCACAACTCGATGGACGAGGAACTCCACACTTTTGAGCTCGTGGCAATGATGAGCAAGGATGAAGCACCTTTTGACTTCGATCCCTATTCAAATCCCAAGGTACATGCTATGCTCAAGAAACAAGGATATTTCCCTGGAATGCCGCTAGGGAGGAATCCGAAGAATAAAATCCCTCCTGTATTCAAGACTTTTAAGAAAAAGGGAAGATTTGGCTTAAGGTATAAACCAACCGAGAAGGAGGTCAGGTTCGCTAAAATGGCTATCGTTGAACAGAAGAGAAGGGACAATTCTCCCACTTTATTCCAGATGAAGCCCTATCCACTCACTCTGAATGGACAGTTTGTTAGGGAAGGTGATGACTTCCCCTACTATGGGTTTCCTGAGCCATTCTATCTGAAGAACAAAGGAGTTCAAGTCGCTGGATTAGAAGTCTTCAACGATTGCTCCATTAATATGGCTACTATCTTTGTTCCCGCTCGGGACAAACAACCTCCATTGGAATGGACTCATCTTGCTGGGAGCAACATTTTTGGCATGCTGTTTGGACAAGAAGCTATCCCGGAGAAGTCTGAAGTTGATGTTTTTGTCGTTGCGCTGTCCAATCCAAGCTTTGATCAAAGTCTCATGATTGCTGAAGACGGAGGAGTTAAGGCAGTCTCGTGGGTCGACGCTGAGGAGAATAATTTTGCTTTATCTGTAGGAGAGTCTGCTCCTGAGGGCATAGAGTCAGGTTTTAATGGTTTAGAGTCAAGTGAGTTTGGTCTTGAGACTGCTGGCGATGTAATTCTTTCTGCATTCAACAAGATGAACCTTTCTGCTTACTCTGATTCTTCTTTCCCCTCTTCCCTGAGCTGCTGCGCCAATAATAATCTGGAATTTAATGAACCCTTAAAAGAATTTTCTAATGAACATGAGCATAAAATGGCGGTGTTGGAAGACACCATCACCATAGATGTGGGCACAGAAGAACAACCTCGGGAATTGAAGTTAGATAGCTCGCTCACAGCAGAAGAACGGGTAGCATTCACGGAGCTTCTCAAGGAATTTGTAGATGTATTCGCATGGTCCTACGAGGACATGCCTGGGATCGACAGGGAAATTGCGGAACATACTATACCCTTGCTTCCTAATGCGAAGCCGGTTTGACAAAAGGCTAGAAGGATCAAGCCTGAATGGGCTAAGAAGATCGAGGAAGAGGTGATCAAGCAGCTTAACGCTAAGTTCATCAAAGCAGTCCAATACCCCGAGTGGATCGCTAACATTGTCCCAGTACCCAAGAACGATGGGAAGGTGCGCATGTGCGTAGATTTTTGAGACCTCAACAAAGCCAGTCCCAAGGATAGTTTCCCATTATCACATATCGATGTATTAGTGGATAACACTTGCGGACATGAGCTACTATCCTTTATGGATGGATATGCGGGTTATAACCAAATCAAAATGGCGGAAGAAGACATGGAGAAAACCTCATTCACTATACTATTATGTGGTTATGCCTTTTGGTCTCAAAAATGCTGGGGCAACATACCAACGGACAGCCAACACCCTACTTCATGATATGATGCATATAGAGGTAGAGGTTTATGTGGATGACATGATCGTAAAGTCCAAAACAAAGGAAGGACACATTCCTAACCTTCGCAAGTTTTTCCTCCGACTTCGCAGATATAAAATGCGGCTCAACCCAGCAAAGTGCACCTTCGGTGTCACCTCTGGGAAGCTGCTAGGTTATGTGGTTAGCCAACGAGGCATTGAAGTAACCCTTCAAAGATAAAGGCTATCCAAGAGTTGCAGCCACCTAGGACAGAAAAAGAGATAAGAGGTTTCCTAGGACGAGTCCAATATATCAGCAGGTTCATCTCAAAGCTTACTATGACGTGTGAACCTTTGTTCAAGAAACTAAAGAAAGGAAGCAAAATAGAATGGGACGATCAATGTCAAGCGGCCTTCGACAAAATCAAGGAATATTTGCAACATCCTCCAGTCCTCATGCCGCCAGTACCGGATGAGCCTCTACTCCTTTACCTTACCGTGACTAGCTCCGCAATGGGGGCTATGCTAGCTCAGAAGGTTAAAGGTCAAGAGAGCGCCATCTACTACTTGAGCAAGAAATTCTTGGACTACGAAAGTCGATATGCAGACATAGAGAAAATGGCTCTTGCGCTAGTATGGGCCACCAAGAAGTTAAGACATTACATGCTTTCACATACTGTATATGTCATAGCTGAGAATAATCCCATTAAGTTTATCATGGAGCAACCTACCATCAACAACCGCATTGCTCGATGGGTGGTCATGCTTTCAGAGTTCAATCTTCTGTACTTGCCTCAGAAGTCCATCAAGGGACGAGTTGTTTCAAATTTCCTGGCTGCTTGACCATCACAGGAACCTCCAAGCATTCACTTGGAATTCCCAGATGAGGATGTATTTTTCACTGTCGAAATAACATAGGAAATGTATTTCGACGGAGCTTCTAACTTAATGGGCTGCGGAGTGGGAGTTTTATTGATCTCTCCAGAAGGGGCACATGTCCCTGTATCAGTAAAGTTGGACTTTGATGCTAGTAACAATGCTGCAGAATATGAGGCATATATCAAGGGTTTGCAAGCCGCCTTGGCCTTAGGCATACGCCATGTAAAAGTCTTTGGGGATTCTAGCCTCATCATTAATCAGGCTAAAAATACATGGAAGGTCCGGAATGAATGTCTCATTGCCTATCAACAGAAGCTCTTGGGATTTGCTGACCAATTTGAGCAAATCAGTTTCCAGTACCTCTCCAGGGATCACAATGAGTTAGCTAACGCCTTAGCCAAGTTGTCTTCGATGATATCCGTACCATCAAGCACGCTTCAATTGCCAGTAGTAGTGGAACGACAATCTGAACCGGCATATGTTTTCCACCTGGAAGCACAAGAGGAAGAAACTGAGGAATAGTTCCATGACATATATAACTTTTTGCGGAAAGGAGAATATCCAACTGAGTTGGATGCTCGAGGACAGCGAGTGGTCAGGTCCCTAGCAGCACAATACTGCTTGATCCCAGATCGACTCTACAAGAAATCACCTACGACATTAATTTGCTATGCATCGACGCTAAGAGTGCCAAGGAGATCATGACTACTGTACACGGATGAGAGTGCAGTCCCCACATGAATGGACGAATGTTAGCAAAGAAGATTCAAAGGGCTGGTTACTATTGATCCACTATGGAGGCAGATTTCTTAGAGTTCGTTCGAAAGTGCCATAAATGCCAAGAATATGCTAATCTACAACATCAACCCCCGTTATACCTGACTACTTTGACATCTCCATGACCATTCTCGGTATGGGGTATTGACATCATTGGTAAGATACACCCAACCGGAACAGGAGGACATGAGTACATATTGGTCGCCATCAATTACTTCGCTAAGTGGGTGGAGGCAACCTCTTTTGCCAAACTCACATCCAAACACGTGGCCAAATTCATCCTTCAAAATATCATATGTTGATACGGAGTGCCTCATAAGATCATTAGTGACAATGGAAGGCATTTTCGGAAGGAAGTAGAAGCTCTGCTCGCCACTTACAAAATCCAGCATCATCGGTCTTCGCCATACCGACCTCAAGTCAATGGAGCTTGACAGGGCCGCAAGCGCACGGTGTACGTAGTAGCACGTCAAGGTCAATCCCATAGGGACTCAATTAGCAGCTCAATAAACTAATCTCTATCACGATTGCTAAGCTAATCAAGTTTTAGGTTTTGGAAAAGGTTTAATAACTAAAACTAAAGAAAGCAACCAAATTAATAAAGGGTTCTAATCAAGAGAGAAAGACTTCTAGGGAAATGCTAACCTAACAACGAGTTCGATTACTAAAACCTAGCCTGCACAATCATACATTCAAGAACGAATCAAGAATCGACAACCTCTGAATCCTATCACCCTTTCGATGCTAAATAGAATTATTCTAAACAACCTAATCAACAACTTTCGTCTGCCTTTTAGGTTAATCAGAATTGAAGGTTTCAAAAAGTCAGGTTATCTAATGATTCCCTAGTTTACTACTCCTTTTTCAACTTTCGTAAGCCTAGGTAGACAGGTTGGTAGTTAGATTACCCTAATTCACCTTTCAGTACTCCTCAGGTTAATGTCTAACTCATGAGTATTCAAGCGCTCAAAGAACACACATGAACATGGAAAACACAACCTTCTATTGATTCATAACAAGAATTCATGCACAAACTAATAATATTAAATCAAGCTACATTGTTTCGGGTTGCAAAACCTTAGAATTCAAGAGAATTACTCACTCATATTCAAGAAAAGCACGACACAAGTTCCAAACATCATAATTAATTCTCAAAACAAAGAAAGAATCGAAAAGAAATATAATTACGAAAAATACAACCGTCGAGTCTTTCGATCCCGGGGTGGTGTCTTCCACGCAAACGTCAATAATTTCTTCTTGATTCTTGATCTTCAACCTTCTTGAATTAATCTTAATTTTGGTCTTTTCTCTTGATGGAAGGGTGGATGGATGAATGATAGATTCCCCAGTCAATGATATAACCGTCCTCCTTTCTATTTGCTTGCAAACCACGGTCCAGACACACATAGCTCGCACGCCACAGACCGTGGCAGTGACCACGACTTGTCTGTGGTATGCACTGCCTGGGGTTCTTCTTCTCTTTGGTGTTGGTCGAGTGAATTGGTTGACCGAATGCCTCATTTCTCTCTTCTTTTTGATTGGGCCAAAGAATGATAAAATGGAATGAAAAAAATGGGCTTCCACTTTTCTTTGGTGTGATTGGACCGAGTGAAATGGTTGGTGAATGAGGTCAATTGAATTCCATCCCCCTCTCTCCCTTTGGTGTTGGTCCAATGAAATTAATTACCCCACTCTTTTGTATTGGGCCGAGTGAATGACCCAAATGCAATGAATTGCCCCTCTTTAGTGATTGATAGGACCGGATGAATGGGGATTGGCCTCCATTTCTCTCTTCACTTTTGGGCCGCATGAAGTGAATGTTGGGAAGGAGTTCAATTAATTGCCCTCCATCTCTTATTTCTTATTGGGCCAATAAATGTTGAATGAAATGAATTGATGGCCCAGATAAGCTTTATTCTTGTCTTGCGCCACGGACTAAAAGGCAGCCACGGATAGCCCGTGATCCTTTCCGTCCCAAATTTGTACCACGGTTCGGGTTCGTCATATAGAGGCTCGTGGTGTCTTCACTATTGACAGAAATTGAGGAATCATTGGTGTTTCGGCCTCAAAACTTATAAATTCACATCACAAACAACAACACCAAGTCTAGTAGGGAAATTGGAATAAAAATCAAGGGTCACATATAAATTATCCCTAATTCACTATTAAAAACCCCTAAAAATATAATCATAAAACGTAGTTATCAAATCCCCCCATGCTTACTCCTTGCTTGTCCCCAAGCAAGTACAAGACTCAAAACACAATGAAAGGACTCAAAAAGAAAAAGAAACCTACTCACACCTCCTCTAATATAAGGGCAATATAAGAATACCAAAACAAGCATACACAAAGAGACTCGCTAGCGAGATTAAGAATCAAATTGAAACAAAAATTGTTGTTCGAAATAGAATCACAAGCCAGGAAGCAACATAACCAGTCTATCACAACTCAAATGCAATTAAAATTCATTCACATGTTTGGCGAACTAGTTGGGATCGATAGGACCTCACTTTAGGGTATGTGAATCACTCCCCTCATGTGTTTGCAAAAGATATAACGGTTCGTTCAAAACCTTCAACCAATGTAAACAACCTACCATAAGCTTGACAAGACTCTCGATTCTCTACCGCTAAAGACAACATGCATAAAAGTTAATCATGAGGACTTTTCAAGGGTTGTAATGGGGCTTAGGTGTAAGGTAGGAGGGAATTCATTTGGGTAATGTGGAGCTAAGAGCCAAGGACCTAAAGAGCAACATTCCCAATACATATAGCGCAACACCTCTTACATCACACCGCAATGAAGCATAAATAACTTCCTCATCGAGGCAAAATAAAGGAATAATCAATATAAGCAAGAAAACCACTATGCTATTCACCTTATTCCTCAAAACTTCTCCTTTTTTTTTCCTTTTTTTTTATACTTTTCAATCCTCTTTATTTTTTCTTTTTTTCCTTTTTTTTGTGGTGAATAGCATAAATATATAAAAATAGGATCATTTCCTTTCAACCCAATTTCAACCTCAAATGAAAAGAGCGAATAAATAATGATTATGAGCAATGCTTTCCTCATCAAGTAAACCAACCAACGAAGTCATCAAGAAATAGACTACAAAACTGTCCCCAACTGAATTGTTGCTCCACTAACTTGGCTAAAAGGATATGGAATTAAGAACAAGCCAAAGGTGCACGATATAGGTGAAGCAAATCAAGACAGGAAAAACTGCGCAAGGGCTAGCAAAAAGAAGTCAAGATGTCAGGTGGCTTTTGGTTATGTGGCTTCAAAATGGGCCTCAATCATATTAACACAATGCACAAGTCAAATCCAATTTCAAAGAGAGTCAAATTAAGTTCTAGAGATGCATGGTAAGGTCACACTCAAAAGAAAATGAGACTATAAAAATAATAGTCTTTTAGGCTCAAGAAGTCTCACGGGTTAACGTACCACGATCACTACAACTAGTTCCTTTGATGTACCAAACATAGGAACGTCACTATCATACACTTGAATCGATCAAGACCAGATGAATCACAAACAAGACAAGCAACCTAAGTCAAACAAGCAACCGAGTTTCTTTCATCATCTGCATCAAGTCGGAAATCACATGAGTACACACTTGCAATGACAATCCAAACACACCCCTCATAAGGAACTCAACAAAGGAGGGTTTTCGCAATCAAGACAAAATAAAACAAAATAAAACAAAAACAAAAGAAAGCGAATAAATGCTTGGGTTGCCTCCCAAGAAGCGCTAGTTTAACGTCTTTAGCTAGACGAAACTCACCTCAGTCCGGAGAATGCTCCACATCATAATCAAACTCTTTTGGAACGCCATCAGCATTTGTTCCCTCAGCATCTCGAAGTCGAACCCACCAGCAAGGGTCGAACTGATTTCCTTCATCAGCGTTGGAAGGCATCCTGGAGTCAAACCTGCAAAAGTTTCTCAACCAATCCTCATTAGTAGCATATGCCCTGTCCTTGGTGATGTTAGGTTTAGGTTCAATAATTTGTACCCAATCTGACGCGTCACCAAGTACATGGCTCTCAGGAAATCATCATCAGACTCATCATTCCCAATCACATCAACACCACAACAAGAAGAAACATTAGGAGGCATATGTTCACGAAATAGATCAAATTCAACCTCATGTTCCCCAAACTTAAAACTCATCTTCCCTTTTTTCACATCTATTACGCACCCAACAGTGGCAAGGAAAGGTCTTCCCAAAATAATTTGAGTACGGGTGTCCTCGGCCATATCAAGAATCACAAAATCTAAAGACACATAATAGTCTCCTACCTTAAGAGGAAAGTCCTCTAAAATACCCATTGGGTACTTAACAGAACGATCAGCCATTTGTAGTGACATGGCGGTAGGTCTCAACTCACCTAAGTTCAGTCTCTTATAAAGCGAATAAGGCATCAAGCTTACGCTTGAGCCCACATCACATAAAGCTCGATCGATGTTCATGGTTCCTAAGCCACAAGAAATAGTGAAGCTCCCAGGGTCCTTAAGCTTTGGAGTGAGCTTATTCAAGACAACAGAGCTACACTCCTCATTTAACGTAATTGCCTCACAATCATCTATTTTTCTTTTCTTGGAGAGAATCTCCTTCAAGAATTTTGCATACAAAGGCATTTGGGACAAAGCATCAAGAAAAGGAACATTCACATTCAACTTTTTAAGCACACCAAGGAATTTCCCAAATTGAACATCGGTCTTAGACTTAGCAAGCCTAGAAGGGAATGGAATGGGGGGCACATAAACTCTAGGTGGTGGTGATGGTTGAGGGATTTCAGCACTACCCTCAGTGATGGTCTCTTTCTCATGGTCTTTCTCCTCCTCACTCTCTTTCTCAGCACTCCTCTCACTCAAATCTCCCCCATGCTTGGCATTTGACATCCCGAGCCCCTCAATCTGTGACCCACTCCTCAAAACTATAGCCTTGCAATGCTCTTTAGGGTTAGGTATGGGTGGTCCAGGAGGGGTGGTGGAAGTACCAGACTGAATAGCTATCTGGTTCTCAAGTATTTGGTTGTAGGTGGATAAAAGGTCAACCTTAGTGGCTAAAGCCTTAATCACCTCATCTTATTTTTGTTGATGCTCGAATTGCTTTTGTTGGGACAAGAGCATGGCTTTGATCATGACCTCTAAGTCAGGATTTTGAGAGGCTTGGTAAGGTTGAGTGGATGGTCTTTGTCCTTGTGGGTGACCCAATTGGTTCCGGTAAGAAGGATTAGAATGGGGTCTCAAACCGGAGTTATATGTGTTGGAGTAGGGGTCGAATAGGGATCTATGGGTAGGGTTACCAACAAAGTTGGCTTGGTCAGGTTGGCTACTACTACTATCCACCCCATTAGGACAATAAAGGGTAGCATGGTCAAAAGAGTAACATGAAGCACATTGGGGAGGAGGGGAAGCATTCACATGCATTCTTTCCATCTTTTCATTTATAACATCAAGTTTCGCAGAAAGCAATGTGATAGCATCAACAGAATACTTACCTCCCGTCCTCGTGGAATGGGGTCGTGACCATTGGTGACTGTTTGACGCCATTTGCTCAATCAGCTCATGAAGCTCCTCCACTGTCTTGTTCATAATGTTCCCTCCAGCTGCTGCAAGGATTGTCGCTCTCAACTGGTCATCAACCCCATTGTAGAAGGCTTGGATGGGAACCCATGGCTCGAATCCATGCTGGGGGCATTGGCGAAGCAACTCCTTGAATCTCTCCCATGCATCATATAATGTCTCATCCGGCTCTTGGGAGAAAGTTGAAATATGATTCCGAAGACTCGTCAGCTTGCTCGGCGGGAAGTACTTAGTAAGAAATGCGCTCGCCAGCTGATCGAAAGTAGTGATGGAGTTCGCCGGAAGAGAATCCAGCAACTCCCATGCTCGATCCTCCAAGGAAAAGGGGAATAGTCTCAGCTTGATCGCGTCCGATGAGGCTCCACTGGCTTTGAAGGTATCACATATTTGGCGGAAAACGCGCAAATGTCAGTTAGGATCCTCGCTTGGGAGACCGTGGAAGGGCGTAGCACGTACTAGGCTAATGAGAGAATTCTTCAGCTCAAAATCATTCCCCACTTCAGGTAATTTGATGGCGGTGGGTGGGCTTGTGACGTTCAGAGTCACATATTGGGCCAGTGTCTTCGGTCGTTCTTCTCCGGACATCTTGGACTGTTGCGAGGGTGTCTCTTACCTCTTCCTCCAGCGGAAAGTCCTCTCTATTTCTGGATTGAACTCGAACTCCGGAATCAGCCGCATACTCCAAAAAGTCCTAGCAAAACAAAAACAAGAACACCAACGCAGTGAAACAAGAAAATCAAGAAAATCAAAGAAAAAAGAAAAAAAAACAACTTAGTCAACCTAAGAGGGTTCGTTTACCGACTGCTAGGGACAGAGTCCCCGGCAACGGCGCCAAAAACTTGACAGGGCCGCAAGCGCACGGTGTACGTAGTAGAAGGTCAAGGTCGATCTCACAGGGACTCAATTAGCAGCTCAATAAACTAATCTCTATCACGATTGCTAAGCTAATCAAGTTTTAGGTTTTGGAAAAGGTTTAATAACTAAAACTAAAGAAAGCAACCAAATTAATAAATGGTTCTAATCAAGAGAGAAAGACTTCTAGGGAAATGCTAACCTAACAACGAGTTCGATTACTAAAACCTAGCCTGCACAATCATACATTCAAGAACGAATCAAGAATCGACAACCTCTGAATCCTATCACCCTTTCGATGCTAAATAGAATTATTCTAAACAACCTAATCAACAACTTTCGTCTGCCTTTTAGGTTAATCAGAATTGAAGGTTTCAAAAGTCAAAGTTATCTTATGATTCCCTAGTTTACTACTCCTTTTTCAACTTTCGTAAGCCTAGGTAGACAGGTTGGTAGTTAGATTACCCTAATTCACCTTTCAGTACTCCTCAGGTTAATGTCTAACTCATGAGTATTCGAGCGCTCAAAGAACACACATGAACATGGAAAACACAACCTTCTATTGATTCATAACAAGAATTCATGCAGAAACTAATAATATTAAATCAAGCTACATTGTTTCGGGTTGCAAAACCTTAGAATTCAAGAGAATTACTCACTCATATTCAAGAAAAGCACGACACAAGTTCCAAACATCATAATTAATTCTCAAAACAAAGAAAGAATCGAAAAGAAATATAATTACGAAAAATACAACCGTCGAGTCTTTCGATCCCGGGGTGGTGTCTTCCACGCAAACGTCGATAATTTCTTCTTGATTCTTGATCTTCAACCTTCTTGAATTAATCTTAATTTTGGTCTTTTCTCTTGATGGAAGGGTGGATGGATGAATGATAGATTCCCCAGTCAATGATATAACCGTCCTCCTTTCTATTTGCTTGCAAACCACGGTCAAGACACACACAGCTCGCACGCCACAGATCGTGGCACTGACCACGTGGGGTTCTTCTTCTCTTTGGTGCTGGTCGAGTGAATTGGTTGACCGAATGCCTAATTTCTCTCTTCTTTTTGATTTGGCCAAAGAATGATAAAATGGAATGAAAAAAATGGGCTTCCACTTTTCTTTGGTGTGATTGGATCGAGTGAAATGGTTGGTGAATGAGGTCAATTGAATTCCATCCCCCTCTCTCCCTTTGGTGTTGGCCCAATGAAATTAATTACCCCACTCTTTTGTATTGGGTCGAGTGAATGACCCAAACGTAATGAATTGCTCCTCTTTTGTGATTGATTGGACCGGATGAATGGGGATTGGCCTCCATTTCTCTCTTCAATTTTGGGCCGCATGAAGTGAATGTTGGGAAGGAGTTCAATTAATTGCCCTCCATCTCTTATTTCTCATTGGGCCAATAAATGTTGAATGAAATGAATTGATGGCCCAAATAAGCTGCTGCTGCCACGAACCAAAAAGGCAGCCCACGGACAGCCCGTGGCAGCCACTCCCCGGGCATTCCGTGATCCTTTCCGTGCCAAATTTGTACCACAGTTCGGGTTCGTCATATAGAGGCTCGTGGTGTCTTCACTATTGACAGAAATTGAGGAATCATTGGTGTTTCGGCCTCAAAACCTATAAATTCACATCACAAACAACAACACCAAGTGTAGTAGGGAAATTGGAATAAAAATCAAGGGTGACACATAAATTATCCCTAATTCACTATTAAAAACCCCTAAAAATATAGTCATAAAACGTAGTTATCAGAGCTGTGGAAGCGTCCAATGTCAGGGATTATTAAGAAGATGGTTCTCACTTACAAGGATTGGCCAGATAAATTAGCATTTGCCCTATGGGGATACCAAACCTCTATACGGACTGCTACGGGGGCAACACTGTTTTCCTTGGTATATGGGATGGAGGCAGTCTTACCTTGAAGTAGCGATCCTTTCGTTACGGATAGTGGCATTAGCAGAACACGACCCACTTCAACAGTGAGAACCCGTGTGGGTTTTCTAGACTATAAACCCCGAAAAAAAACTGGGCCTGGATGGGCGGCCCATTAGCAGAACCAAAACCCGTGCGGGTTTTAGCTCTGCTGGGCCGGCTTATTTGGGTCGGCAGTTTTTTTCTTTTTGCTCTTTTTTTGTTTCACGTTTTTCCAATTCCTTTATTTTGCGGGCCATGGCTGTGGGCCCAGTGTTGGTGCTGGGTCCAGCTAGGGCCTGAAAAACTATGCCTTGGTCAACGCATTAGGTGAGCCTCCGATTTTAATTTTTCCTTTTCCCGTTTTGCCACTAGGAGGATAACTTGAAAACTCCCGGCCTCCTAAAGGATCTCCTTAAGGTAGCCGATTCGATTCCCGGGGATTTCGTTAGCTACAACCTTACTGCGGCAGGACTCATGCCGTTCTGGAAATGCCTGGTGGTTTGGAAAGGCCGTACATTTCACGTGATAGGTCGTGCTATAGCGGAAAGGTTTTGGGACACGACCAACTCCTTCCATCTACCTGTGGGTGAGATGACGATTAACCCCCACAGATTTCGTTATGATCACTGGTCTTCCTTGGGGCGGGCGTGTGATAAGTGCTTCTTGTATCTATGAAGACTTGGTTGTTTTGGTGCGAGTTTGGGGAGTATTTGACATGATTATATTACTTTATACCCAAATTTCCCATATTACGCTTGGTTTGGAGTTTGGTGAGTTTTGTAGGGAATTTGTGAAGAATCGATGTAAACCGAGCCAAAAATCAAGTGTAGATCCAAGTTATGAGCATAAAGGACCAAGAAGTGAGAAGTTAGATCACCCACGGCCCAAACAATGGCCCAAAGTACTCCTAGGCCCGAAATAGAAGTGACACGGGTGCTCAAGACAGGGGCACGGGTCGTGTCTATGACGAGAACATGAGAAAAATTGAAGCAGTGCACTGACACGGGTAGTGCCTAGGAGGCACGGTCCTCAAGTGAGGAACGATTTCCATCTCGTTCTACTTCTCTTTCTATATATTTCATGCTTTCTAGAGTAGCTTTTCATATGTTTTGTGATTTGAACATGAGTAGTGAGTAGTTTTCTTAGTTTTGGGGATAAACCCTTGTTAGTTTCTCTTGTGGATTGAGTTTTGTTGGATTGAACAAGTTGTTATCTAGTTTGTTACTGGCCATCAAGAACATGGAATTAGATAGTTGAATGAAGTACCGAACGGAGAAATTCGATAATCGGAACCCTTAGGATTAAACTAGTTATGAAGTGAACTAGACATAGAAGACTTTGTAATTAGGGGTCTTTTGATAATTTGATCTTTAACTTAGATAAAATTGAAATAACCACGACAGTAGGTGATTGATTTTACTAAGCAATCCGTTTCATTGCCAAAAGCTCGTTACGGAAGAATTTATGCGATTATCGACCCTAAAATCTACCAAATTAGTGACATACATGTTTAATCCACTTGTTTGATTCATAGAGTGACTTAGGTTTTATCCCCTAAACGTCTTTTTCCATTGGTTAAATCTTGTGATTTGTGTGAATAGTTAATTGTTTTGACCTTTTAGTAATTTGAAATAGAATTAGTTGCTTCAAACAAAAACCCAATCGATTTAGCAATAACTTAAGAGGCTAGTTTGGTGTGTAGTTAGCAAAGTCCCTGTGGGATCGACCTTGATACTTGCTACGAGCACCCGTGCACTTGCGGCTTATCAAGTTTTTGGCGCCGTTGCCGGAGACTGTCCCTAACCGCCACCGAACGAATATCCTTAGATTGACTAGATCATTTCCCTTTTGTTTTTCATGTTTTTATTGTTTTTTTCAAAAAAAAAAAATAAAAAAAAATGGCAATTATCTATTTCCCCCAATTTGAGCAGGAATTATTTTGGCACTATTTTGAGAGATTACTTGCATATCCCGTTCCATGTGGTATTGTGCCTGGGAAATCAGATGTTCTTGACATTGTTGCTTTGGGGGTGAATAGTGAGACTTGTACTCTATTAGAGTATTTTGGTTTCTATGATACTCAAACTGTTGATGAAGCTTGGAGTTTGCTTGAGTGGCTTGCGTGATACTCGTGATTTTGAAAATTATTATGGTGCATCTTCTACTAGTTTCATGTTTAACATGTGCCTTCTTATCTCATCGGTGAATAAGGGTGATTGGTTGATCTTGATGAGTGCCATTCTTGTATAATTTGTCTTCATCTACTCATGTAACTTGGCTTTTCTTCATTCTTGGGCTATACTATAGATTAGATTGGGTTGATTGAATGTTCTATCAATGCCATCTTGAGGAGTTGTAATTAAATAAATATTTTCGTTTTCTTTTTACTTTTGAGTCTTTTTAATTTTGCTTTGAGTTCTTTGAGTCTTTTTTGTCCCGGTTTCTTTTATTTTATTTTCTTTTCTTTCTTTGCCTTTTCTTTTGAGTCTTGACTTGCTTAGGGACAAGCAGGGACTAAGCATGGGGGATTTTGATAAGTGCTTCTTGTATATATGAAGACTTGGTTGTTTTGGTGCGAGTTTGGGGAGTATTTGACATGATTATATTACTTTATACCCAAATTTCCCATATTACGCTTGGTTTGGAGTTTGGTGAGTTTTGTAGGGAATTTGTGAAGAATCGATGTAAACCGAGCCAAAAATCAAGTGTAGATCCAAGTTATGAGCATAAAGGACCAAGAAGTGAGAAGTTAGATCACCCACGGCCCAAACAATGGCCCAAAGTACTCCTAGGCCCGAAATAGAAGTGACACGGGTGCTCAAGACAGGGGCACGGGTCGTGTCTATGACCAGAACATGAGAAAAATTGAAGCAGTGCACTGACACGGGTAGTGCCTAGGAGGCACGGTCCTCAAGTGAGGAACGATTTCCATCTCGTTCTACTTCTCTTTCTATATATTTCATGCTTTCTAGAGTAGCTTTTCATATGTTTTGTGATTTGAACATGAGTAGTGAGTAGTTTTCTTAGTTTTGGGGATAAACCCTTGTTAGTTTCTCTTGTGGATTGAGTTTTGTTGGATTGAACAAGTTGTTATCTAGTTTGTTACTGGCCATCAAGAACATGGAATTAGATAGTTGAATGAAGTCCGAGCGGAGAAATTCGATAATCGGAACCCTTAGGATTAAACTAGTTATGAAGTGAACTAGACATAGAAGACTTTGTAATTAGGGGTCTTTTGATAATTTGATCTTTAACTTAGATAAAATTGAAATAACCACGACAGTAGGTGATTGATTTTACTAAGCAATCCGTTTCATTGCCAAAAGCTCGTTACGGAAGAATTTATGCGATTATCGACCCTAAAATCTACCAAATTAGTGACATACATGTTTAATCCACTTGTTTGATTCATAGAGTGACTTAGGTTTTATCCCCTAAACGTCTTTTTCCATTGGTTAAATCTTGTGATTTGTGTGAATAGTTAATTGTTTTGACCTTTTAGTAATTTGAAATAGAATTAGTTGCTTCAAACAAAAACCCAATCGATTTAGCAATAACTTAAGAGGCTAGTTTGGTGTGTAGTTAGCAAAGTCCATGTGGTATCGACCTTGATACTTGCTACACGAGCACCCGTGCACTTGCGGCTTATCAAGTTTTTGGCGCCGTTGCCGGAGACTGTCCCTAACCGCCACCGAACGAATATCCTTAGATTGACTAGATCATTTCCCTTTTGTTTTTCATGTTTTTATTGTTTTTTTCAAAAAAAAAAAAATAAAAAAAATGGCAATTATCTATTTCCCCCAATTTGAGCAGGAATTATTTTGGCACTATTTTGAGAGATTACTTGCATATCCCGTTCCATGTGGTATTGTGCCTGGGAAATCAGATGTTCTTGACATTGTTGCTTTGGGGGTGAATAGTGAGACTTGTACTCTATTAGAGTATTTTGGTTTCTATGATACTCAAACTGTTGATGAAGCTTGGAGTTTGCTTGAGTGGCTTGCACGTGATACTCGTGATTTTGAAAATTATTATGGTGCATCTTCTACTAGTTTCATGTTTAACATGTGCCTTCTTATCTCATCGGTGAATAAGGGTGATTGGTTGATCTTGATGAGTGCCATTCTTGTATAATTTGTCTTCATCTACTCATGTAACTTGGCTTTTTCTTCATTCTTGGGCTATACTATAGATTAGATTGGGTTGATTGAATGTTCTATCAATGCCATCTTGAGGAGTTGTAATTAAATAAATATTTTCGTTTTCTTTTTACTTTTGAGTCTTTTTAATTTTGCTTTGAGTTCTTTGAGTCTTTTTTGTCCCGGTTTCTTTTATTTTATTTTCTTTTCTTTCTTTGCCTTTTCTTTTGAGTCTTGACTTGCTTAGGGACAAGCAGGGACTAAGCATGGGGGATTTTGATAAGTGCTTCTTGTATCTATGAAGACTTGGTTGTTTTGGTGCGAGTTTGGGGAGTATTTGACATGATTATATTACTTTATACCCAAATTTCCCATATTACGCTTGGTTTGGAGTTTGGTGAGTTTTGTAGGGAATTTGTGAAGAATCGATGTAAACCGAGCCAAAAATCAAGTGTAGATCCAAGTTATGAGCATAAAGGACCAAGAAGTGAGAAGTTAGATCACCCACGGCCCAAACAATGGCCCAAAGTACTCCTAGGCCCGAAATAGAAGTGACACGGGTGCTCAAGACAGGGGCACGGGTCGTGTCTATGACGAGAACATGAGAAAAATTGAAGCAGTGCACTGACACGGGTAGTGCCTAGGAGGCACGGTCCTCAAGTGAGGAACGATTTCCATCTCGTTCTACTTCTCTTTCTATATATTTCATGCTTTCTAGAGTAGCTTTTCATATGTTTTGTGATTTGAACATGAGTAGTGAGTAGTTTTCTTAGTTTTGGGGATAAACCCTTGTTAGTTTCTCTTGTGGATTGAGTTTTGTTGGATTGAACAAGTTGTTATCTAGTTTGTTCTTGGCCATCAAGAACATGGAATTAGATAGTTGAATGAAGTGCAGAAAGGAGAAATTCGATAATCGGAACCCTTAGGATTAAACTAGTTATGAAGTGAACTAGACATAGAAGACTTTGTAATTAGGGGTCTTTTGATAATTTGATCTTTAACTTAGATAAAATTGAAATAACCACGACAGTAGGTGATTGATTTTACTAAGCAATCCGTTTCATTGCCAAAAGCTCGTTACGGAAGAATTTATGCGATTATCGACCCTAAAATCTACCAAATTAGTGACATACATGTTTAATCCACTTGTTTGATTCATAGAGTGACTTAGGTTTTATCCCCTAAACGTCTTTTTCCATTGGTTAAATCTTGTGATTTGTGTGAATAGTTAATTGTTTTGACCTTTTAGTAATTTGAAATAGAATTAGTTGCTTCAAACAAAAACCCAATCGATTTAGCAATAACTTAAGAGGCTAGTTTGGTGTGTAGTTAGCAAAGTCCCTGTGGGATCGACCTTGATACTTGCTACACGAGCACCCGTGCACTTGCGGCTTATCAAGTTTTTGGCGCCGTTGCCGGAGACTGTCCCTAACCGCCACCGAACGAATATCCTTAGATTGACTAGATCATTTCCCTTTTGTTTTTCATGTTTTTATTGTTTTTTTCAAAAAAAAAAAATAAAAAAAAATGGCAATTATCTATTTCCCCCAATTTGAGCAGGAATTATTTTGGCACTATTTTGAGAGATTACTTGCATATCCCGTTCCATGTGGTATTGTGCCTGGGAAATCAGATGTTCTTGACATTGTTGCTTTGGGGGTGAATAGTGAGACTTGTACTCTATTAGAGTATTTTGGTTTCTATGATACTCAAACTGTTGATGAAGCTTGGAGTTTGCTTGAGTGGCTTGCACGTGATACTCGTGATTTTGAAAATTATTATGGTGCATCTTCTACTAGTTTCATGTTTAACATGTGCCTTCTTATCTCATCGGTGAATAAGGGTGATTGGTTGATCTTGATGAGTGCCATTCTTGTATAATTTGTCTTCATCTACTCATGTAACTTGGCTTTTTCTTCATTCTTGGGCTATACTATAGATTAGATTGGGTTGATTGAATGTTCTATCAATGCCATCTTGAGGAGTTGTAATTAAATAAATATTTTCGTTTTCTTTTTACTTTTGAGTCTTTTTAATTTTGCTTTGAGTTCTTTGAGTCTTTTTTGTCCCGGTTTCTTTTATTTTATTTTCTTTTCTTTCTTTGCCTTTTCTTTTGAGTCTTGACTTGCTTATGGACAATCAAGGACTAAGCATGGGGGATTTTTATAAGTGCTTATTTTATATATTAAGACATTGTTTTTTTTGTGCGAGTTTGGGGAGTATTTGACATGATTATATTACTTTATACCCAAATTTCCCATATTACGCTTGGTTTGGAGTTTGGTGAGTTTTGTAGGGAATTTGTGAAGAATCGATGTAAACCGAGCCAAAAATCAAGTGTAGATCCAAGTTATGAGCATAAAGGACCAAGAAGTGAGAAGTTAGAAGTTAGATCACCCAGCCCAAACAATGGCCCAAAGTACTCCTAGGCCCGAAATAGAAGTGACACAGGTGCTCAAGACAGGGGCACGGGTCGTGTCTATGACCAGAACATGAGAAAAATTGAAGCAGTGCACTGACACGGGTAGTGCCTAGGAGGCACGGTCATCAAGTGAGGAACGATTTCCATCTCGTTCTACTTCTCTTTCTATATATTTCATGCTTTCTAGAGTAGCTTTTCATATGTTTTGTGATTTGAACATGAGTAGTGAGTAGTTTTCTTAGTTTTGGGGATAAACCCTTGTTAGTTTCTCTTGTGGATTGAGTTTTGTTGGATTGAACAAGTTGTTATCTAGTTTGTTACTGGCCATCAAGAACATGGAATTAGATAGTTGAATGAAGTACCGAACGGAGAAATTCGATAATCGGAACCCTTAGGATTAAACTAGTTATGAAGTGAACTAGACATAGAAGACTTTGTAATTAGGGGTCTTTTGATAATTTGATCTTTAACTTAGATAAAATTGAAATAACCACGACAGTAGGTGATTGATTTTACTAAGCAATCCGTTTCATTGCCAAAAGCTCGTTACGGAAGAATTTATGCGATTATCGACCCTAAAATCTACCAAATTAGTGACATACATGTTTAATCCACTTGTTTGATTCATAGAGTGACTTAGGTTTTATCCCCTAAACGTCTTTTTCCATTGGTTAAATCTTGTGATTTGTGTGAATAGTTAATTGTTTTGACCTTTTAGTAATTTGAAATAGAATTAGTTGCTTCAAACAAAAACCCAATCGATTTAGCAATAACTTAAGAGGCTAGTTTGGTGTGTAGTTAGCAAAGTCCCTGTGGGATCGACCTTGATACTTGCTACACGAGCACCCGCACTGCGCTTATCAAGTTTTTGGCGCCATTCGAGACCGTCCCTAACCGCCACCGAACGAATATCCTTAGATTGACTAGATCATTTCCTTTTGTTTTTCATGTTTTTATTGTTTTTTCAAAAAAAAATAAAAAAATGGCAATTATCTATTTCCCCAATTTGAGCAGAATTATTTTGGCACTATTTTGAGAGATTACTTGCATATCCCGTTCCATGTGGTATTGTGCACAGGAAATCGGATGTTCTTGACATTGTTGCTTTGGGGTGAATAGTGAGACTTGTACTCTATTAGAGTATTTTGGTTTCTATGATACTCAAACCGTTGATGAAGCTTGGAGTTTGCTTGAGTGGCTCAGACGTGATACTCGTGATTTTGAAAATTATTATGGTGCATCTTCTACTAGTTTCATGTTTAACATGTGCCTTCTTATCTCATCGGTGAATAAGGGTGATTGGTTGATCTTGATGAGTGCCATTCTTGTATAATTTGTCTTCATCTACTCATGTAACTTGGCTATTTCTTCATTCTTGGGCTATACTATAGATTAGATTGGGTTGATTGAATGTTCTATCAATGCCATCTTGAGGAGTTGTAATTAAATAAATATTTTCGTTTTCTTTTTACTTTTGAGTCTTTTTAATTTTGCTTTGAGTTCTTTGAGTCTTTTTTGTCCCGGTTTCTTTTATTTTATTTTCTTTTCTTTCTTTGCCTTTTCTTTTGAGTCTTGACTTGCTTAGGGACAAGCAGGGACTAAGCATGGGGGATTTTGATAAGTGCTTCTTGTATCTATGAAGACTTGGTTGTTTTGGTGCGAGTTTGGGGAGTATTTGACATGATTATATTACTTTATACCCAAATTTCCCATATTACGCTTGGTTTGGAGTTTGGTGAGTTTTGTAGGGAATTTGTGAAGAATCGATGTAAACCGAGCCAAAAATCAAGTGTAGATCCAAGTTATGAGCATAAAGGACCAAGAAGTGAGAAGTTAGAAGTTAGATCACCCACGGCCCAAACAATGGCCCAAAGTACTCCTAGGCCCGAAATAGAAGTGACACGGGTGCTCAAGACAGGGGCACGGGTCGTGTCTATGACCAGAACATGAGAAAATCAAGCGAGCAGACCGACACGGGTAGTGCCTAGGAGGCACGGTCCTCAAGTGAGGAACGATTTCCATCTCGTTCTACTTCTCTTTCTATATATTTCATGCTTTCTAGAGTAGCTTTTCATATGTTTTGTGATTTGAACATGAGTAGTGAGTAGTTTTCTTAGTTTTGGGGATAAACCCTTGTTAGTTTCTCTTGTGGATTGAGTTTTGTTGGATTGAACAAGTTGTTATCTAGTTTGTTACTGGCCATCAAGAACATGGAATTAGATAGTTGAATGAAGTACCGAACGGAGAAATTCGATAATCGGAACCCTTAGGATTAAACTAGTTATGAAGTGAACTAGACATAGAAGACTTTGTAATTAGGGGTCTTTTGATAATTTGATCTTTAACTTAGATAAAATTGAAATAACCACGACAGTAGGTGATTGATTTTACTAAGCAATCCGTTTCATTGCCAAAAGCTCGTTACGGAAGAATTTATGCGATTATCGACCCTAAAATCTACCAAATTAGTGACATACATGTTTAATCCACTTGTTTGATTCATAGAGTGACTTAGGTTTTATCCCCTAAACGTCTTTTTCCATTGGTTAAATCTTGTGATTTGTGTGAATAGTTAATTGTTTTGACCTTTTAGTAATTTGAAATAGAATTAGTTGCTTCAAACAAAAACCCAATCGATTTAGCAATAACTTAAGAGGCTAGTTTGGTGTGTAGTTAGCAAAGTCCTGTGGATCGACCTTGATACTTGCTACACGAGCACCCGTGCACTTGCGGCTTATCAAGTTTTTGGCGCCGTTGCCGGAGACTGTCCCTAACCGCCACCGAACGAATATCCTTAGATTGACTAGATCATTTCCCTTTTGTTTTTCATGTTTTTATTGTTTTTTCAAAAAAAAATAAAAAAATGGCAATTATCTATTTCCCCAATTTGAGCAGGAATTATTTTGGCACTATTTTGAGAGATTACTTGCATATCCCGTTCCATGTGGTATTGTGCCTGGGAAATCAGATGTTCTTGACATTGTTGCTTTGGGGGTGAATAGTGAGACTTGTACTCTATTAGAGTATTTTGGTTTCTATGATACTCAAACTGTTGATGAAGCTTGAGTTTGCTTGAGTGGCTTGCACGTGATACTCGTGATTTTGAAAATTATTATGGTGCATCTTCTACTAGTTTCATGTTTAACATGTGCCTTCTTATCTCATCGGTGAATAAGGGTGATTGGTTGATCTTGATGAGTGCCATTCTTGTATAATTTGTCTTCATCTACTCATGTAACTTGGCTTTTTCTTCATTCTTGGGCTATACTATAGATTAGATTGGGTTGATTGAATGTTCTATCAATGCCATCTTGAGGAGTTGTAATTAAATAAATATTTTCGTTTTCTTTTTACTTTTGAGTCTTTTTAATTTTGCTTTGAGTTCTTTGAGTCTTTTTTGTCCCGGTTTCTTTTATTTTATTTTCTTTTCTTTCTTTGCCTTTTCTTTTGAGTCTTGACTTGCTTAGGGACAAGCAGGGACTAAGCATGGGGGATTTTGATAAGTGCTTCTTGTATATATGAAGACTTGGTTGTTTTGGTGCGAGTTTGGGGAGTATTTGACATGATTATATTACTTTATACCCAAATTTCCCATATTACGCTTGGTTTGGAGTTTGGTGAGTTTTGTAGGGAATTTGTGAAGAATCGATGTAAACCGAGCCAAAAATCAAGTGTAGATCCAAGTTATGAGCATAAAGGACCAAGAAGTGAGAAGTTAGAAGTTAGATCACCCACGGCCCAAACAATGGCCCAAAGTACTCCTAGGCCCGAAATAGAAGTGACACAGGTGCTCAAGACAGGGGCACGGGTCGTGTCTATGACCAGAACATGAGAAAAATTGAAGCAGTGCACTGACACGGGTAGTGCCTAGAGGCACGTCATCAGTGAGGAACGATTTCCATCTCGTTCTACTTCTCTTTCTATATATTTCATGCTTTCTAGAGTAGCTTTTCATATGTTTTGTGATTTGAACATGAGTAGTGAGTAGTTTTCTTAGTTTTGGGGATAAACCCTTGTTAGTTTCTCTTGTGGATTGAGTTTTGTTGGATTGAACAAGTTGTTATCTAGTTTGTTACTGGCCATCAAGAACATGGAATTAGATAGTTGAATGAAGTACCGAACGGAGAAATTCGATAATCGGAACCCTTAGGATTAAACTAGTTATGAAGTGAACTAGACATAGAAGACTTTGTAATTATGGGTCTTTTGATAATTTGATCTTTAACTTAGATAAAATTGAAATAACCACGACGAGGTGATTGATTTTACTAAGCAATCCGTTCATTGCCAAAAGCTCGTTACGGAAGAATTTATGCGATTATCGACCTAAAATCTACCAAATTAGTGACAAACATGTTTAATCCACTTGTTTGATTCATAGAGTGACTTAGGTTTTATCCCCTAAACGTCTTTTTCCATTGGTTAAATCTTGTGATTTGTGTGAATAGTTAATTGTTTTGACCTTTTAGTAATTTGAAATAGAATTAGTTGCTTCAAACAAAAACCCAATCGATTTAGCAATAACTTAAGAGGCTAGTTTGGTGTGTAGTTAGCAAAGTCCCTGTGGGATCGACCTTGATACTTGCTACACGAGCACCCGTGCACTTGCGGCTTATCAAGTTTTTGGCGCCGTTGCCGGAGACTGTCCCTAACCGCCACCGAACGAATATCCTTAGATTGACTAGATCATTTCCCTTTTGTTTTTCATGTTTTTATTGTTTTTTTCAAAAAAAAAAAAATAAAAAAAATGGCAATTATCTATTTCCCCCAATTTGAGCAGGAATTATTTTGGCACTATTTTGAGAGATTACTTGCATATCCCGTTCCATGTGGTATTGTGCCTGGGAAATCAGATGTTCTTGACATTGTTGCTTTGGGGGTGAATAGTGAGACTTGTACTCTATTAGAGTATTTTGGTTTCTATGATACTCAAACTGTTGATGAAGCTTGGAGTTTGCTTGAGTGGCTTGCACGTGATACTCGTGATTTTGAAAATTATTATGGTGCATCTTCTACTAGTTTCATGTTTAACATGTGCCTTCTTATCTCATCGGTGAATAAGGGTGATTGGTTGATCTTGATGAGTGCCATTCTTGTATAATTTGTCTTCATCTACTCATGTAACTTGGCTTTTTCTTCATTCTTGGGCTATACTATAGATTAGATTGGGTTGATTGAATGTTCTATCAATGCCATCTTGAGGAGTTGTAATTAAATAAATATTTTCGTTTTCTTTTACTTTTGAGTCTTTTTAATTTTGCTTTGAGTTCTTTGAGTCTTTTTTGTCCCGGTTTCTTTTATTTTATTTTCTTTTCTTTCTTTGCCTTTTCTTTTGAGTCTTGACTTGCTTAGGGACAAGCAGGGACTAAGCATGGGGGATTTTGATAAGTGCTTCTTGTATATATGAAGACTTGGTTGTTTTGGTGCGAGTTTGGGGAGTATTTGACATGATTATATTACTTTATACCCAAATTTCCCATATTACGCTTGGTTTGGAGTTTGGTGAGTTTTGTAGGGAATTTGTGAAGAATCGATGTAAACCGAGCCAAAAATCAAGTGTAGATCCAAGTTATGAGCATAAAGGACCAAGAAGTGAGAAGTTAGAAGTTAGATCACCCACGGCCCAAACAATGGCCCAAAGTACTCCTAGGCCCGAAATAGAACTGACACAGGTGCTCAAGACAGGGGCACGGTCGTGTCTATGACTGAACATGAGAAAAATTGAAGATCGACACGGGTAGTGCCTAGGAGGCACGGTCATCAAGTGAGGAACGATTTCCATCTCGTTCTACTTCTCTTTCTATATATTTCATGCTTTCTAGAGTAGCTTTTCATATGTTTTGTGATTTGAACATGAGTAGTGAGTAGTTTTCTTAGTTTTGGGGATAAACCCTTGTTAGTTTCTCTTGTGGATTGAGTTTTGTTGGATTGAACAAGTTGTTATCTAGTTTGTTACTGGCCATCAAGAACATGGAATTAGATAGTTGAATGAAGTACCGAACGGAGAAATTCGATAATCGGAACCCTTAGGATTAAACTAGTTATGAAGTGAACTAGACATAGAAGACTTTGTAATTAGGGGTCTTTTGATAATTTGATCTTTAACTTAGATAAAATTGAAATAACCACGATGAGGTGATTGATTTTACTAAGCAATCCGTTCATTGCCAAAAGCTCGTTACGGAAGAATTTATGCGATTATCGACCTAAAATCTACCAAATTAGTGACATACATGTTTAATCCACTTGTTTGATTCATAGAGTGACTTAGGTTTTATCCCTAAACGTCTTTTTCCATTGGTTAAATCTTGTGATTTGTGTGAATAGTTAATTGTTTTGACCTTTTAGTAATTTGAAATAGAATTAGTTGCTTCAAACAAAAACCCAATCGATTTAGCAATAACTTAAGAGGCTAGTTTGGTGTGTAGTTAGCAAAGTCCTGTGGATCGACCTTGATACTTGCTACACGAGCACCCGCACTTGCGCTTATCAAGTTTTTGGCGCCACGAGACCTGCCCCTAACCGCCACCGAACGAATATCCTTAGATTGACTAGATCATTTCCCTTTTGTTTTTCATGTTTTTATTGTTTTTTTCAAAAAAAAAAAATAAAAAAAAAATGCAAATATATATTTACCCCAAATTTAGAAGGTAATTTTTTTGCACTATTTTGAGAGATTACTTGCATATCCCGTTCCATGTGGTATTGTGCCTGGGAAATCAGATGTTCTTGACATTGTTGCTTTGGGGGTGAATAGTGAGACTTGTACTCTATTAGAGTATTTTGGTTTCTATGATACTCAAACTGTTGATGAAGCTTGGAGTTTGCTTGAGTGGCTTGCACGTGATACTCGTGATTTTGAAAATTATTATGGTGCATCTTCTACTAGTTTCATGTTTAACATGTGCCTTCTTATCTCATCGGTGAATAAGGGTGATTGGTTGATCTTGATGAGTGCCATTCTTGTATAATTTGTCTTCATCTACTCATGTAACTTGGCTTTTTCTTCATTCTTGGGCTATACTATAGATTAGATTGGGTTGATTGAATGTTCTATCAATGCCATCTTGAGGAGTTGTAATTAAATAAATATTTTCGTTTTCTTTTTACTTTTGAGTCTTTTTAATTTTGCTTTGAGTTCTTTGAGTCTTTTTTGTCCCGGTTTCTTTTATTTTATTTTCTTTTCTTTCTTTGCCTTTTCTTTTGAGTCTTGACTTGCTTAGGGACAAGCAGGGACTAAGCATGGGGGATTTTGATAAGTGCTTCTTGTATATATGAAGACTTGGTTGTTTTGGTGCGAGTTTGGGGAGTATTTGACATGATTATATTACTTTATACCCAAATTTCCCATATTACGCTTGGTTTGGAGTTTGGTGAGTTTTGTAGGGAATTTGTGAAGAATCGATGTAAACCGAGCCAAAAATCAAGTGTAGATCCAAGTTATGAGCATAAAGGACCAAGAAGTGAGAAGTTAGAAGTTAGATCACCCACGGCCCAAACAATGGCCCAAAGTACTCCTAGGCCCGAAATAGAAGTGACACAGGTGCTCAAGACAGGGGCACGGGTCGTGTCTATGACCAGAACATGAGAAAAATTGAAGCAGTGCACTGACACGGGTAGTGCCTAGGAGGCACGGTCATCAAGTGAGGAACGATTTCCATCTCGTTCTACTTCTCTTTCTATATATTTCATGCTTTCTAGAGTAGCTTTTCATATGTTTTGTGATTTGAACATGAGTAGTGAGTAGTTTTCTTAGTTTTGGGGATAAACCCTTGTTAGTTTCTCTTGTGGATTGAGTTTTGTTGGATTGAACAAGTTGTTATCTAGTTTGTTACTGGCCATCAAGAACATGGAATTAGATAGTTGAATGAAGTACCAACGGAGAAATTCGATAATCTAACCCTTAGGATTAAACTAGTTATGAAGTGAACTAGACATAGAAGACTTTGTAATTAGGGGTCTTTTGATAATTTGATCTTTAACTTAGATAAAATTGAAATAACCACGACAGTAGGTGATTGATTTTACTAAGCAATCCGTTTCATTGCCAAAAGCTCGTTACGGAAGAATTTATGCGATTATCGACCCTAAAATCTACCAAATTAGTGACATACATGTTTAATCCACTTGTTTGATTCATAGAGTGACTTAGGTTTTATCCCCTAAACGTCTTTTTCCATTGGTTAAATCTTGTGATTTGTGTGAATAGTTAATTGTTTTGACCTTTTAGTAATTTGAAATAGAATTAGTTGCTTCAAACAAAAACCCAATCGATTTAGCAATAACTTAAGAGGCTAGTTTGGTGTGTAGTTAGCAAAGTCCCTGTGGGATCGACCTTGATACTTGCTACACGAGCACCCGTGCACTTGCGGCTTATCAAGTTTTTGGCGCCGTTGCCGGAGACTGTCCCTAACCGCCACCGAACGAATATCCTTAGATTGACTAGATCATTTCCCTTTTGTTTTTCATGTTTTTATTGTTTTTTTCAAAAAAAAAAAATAAAAAAAAATGGCAATTATCTATTTACCCCAATTTGAGCAGGAATTATTTTGGCACTATTTTGAGAGATTACTTGCATATCCCGGTCCATGTGGTATTGTGCCTGGGAAATCAGATGTTCTTGACATTGTTGCTTTGGGGGTGAATAGTGAGACTTGTACTCTATTAGAGTATTTTGGTTTCTATGATACTCAAACTGTTGATGAAGCTTGGAGTTTGCTTGAGTGGCTTGCACGTGATACTCGTGATTTTGAAAATTATTATGGTGCATCTTCTACTAGTTTCATGTTTAACATGTGCCTTCTTATCTCATCGGTGAATAAGGGTGATTGGTTGATCTTGATGAGTGCCATTCTTGTATAATTTGTCTTCATCTACTCATGTAACTTGGCTTTTTCTTCATTCTTGGGCTATACTATAGATTAGATTGGGTTGATTGAATGTTCTATCAATGCCATCTTGAGGAGTTGTAATTAAATAAATATTTTCGTTTTCTTTTTACTTTTGAGTCTTTTTAATTTTGCTTTGAGTTCTTTGAGTCTTTTTTGTCCCGGTTTCTTTTATTTTATTTTCTTTTCTTTCTTTGCCTTTTCTTTTGAGTCTTGACTTGCTTAGGGACAAGCAGGGACTAAGCATGGGGGATTTTGATAAGTGCTTCTTGTATCTATGAAGACTTGGTTGTTTTGGTGCGAGTTTGGGGAGTATTTGACATGATTATATTACTTTATACCCAAATTTCCCATATTACGCTTGGTTTGGAGTTTGGTGAGTTTTGTAGGGAATTTGTGAAGAATCGATGTAAACGAGCCAAAAATCAAGTGTAGATCCAAGTTATGAGCATAAAGGACCAAGAAGTGAGAAGTTAGATCACCCAAGGCCCAAACAATGGCCCAAAGTACTCCTAGGCCCGAAATAGAAGTGACACGGGTGCTCAAGACAGGGGCACGGGTCGTGTCTATGACTAGAACATGAGAAAAATTGAAGCAGTGCACTGACACGGGTAGTGCCTAGGAGGCACGGTCCTCAAGTGAGGAACGATTTCCATCTCGTTCTACTTCTCTTTCTATATATTTCATGCTTTCTAGAGTAGATTTTCATATGTTTTGTGATTTGAACATGAGTAGTGAGTAGTTTTCTTAGTTTTGGGGATAAACCCTTGTTAGTTTCTCTTGTGGATTGAGTTTTATTGGATTGAACATGTTGTTATCTAGTTTGAATGCATTTTATTTATCCTTTGATTATGTATGTCATTGTTTTTGACTGGCCATCAAGAACATGGAATTACATAGTTGAATGAAGTACCGAACGGAGAAATTCGATAATCGGAACCCTTAGGATTAAACTAGTTATGAAGTGAACTAGACATAGAAGACTTTGTAATTAGGGGTCTTTTGATAATTTGATCTTTAACTTAGATAAAATTGAAATAACCACGACAGTAGGTGATTGATTTTACTAAGCAATCCGTTTCATTGCCAAAAGCTCGCTATGGAAGAATTTATGCGATTATCGACCCTAAAATGTACCAAATTAGTGACATACATGTTCAATCCACTTGTTTGATTCATAGAGTGACTTAGGTTTTATCCCCTAAACTTCTTTTTCCATTGGTTAAATCTTGTGATTATTGTGAATAGTTAATTGTTTTGACCTTTTAGTAATTTGAAATAGAATTAGTTGCTTCAAACAAAAACCCAATCGATTTAGCAATCACTTAGGAGGCTAGTTTGTTGTGTAATTAGCAAAGTCCCTGTGGGATCGACCTTGATACTTGCTACACGAGCACCCGTGCACTTGCGGCTTATCAGCGTGACATAGTCTTTAATGTCGAGATCCCTCCAATGGTTTTGGACTTGCTGGGTCCAGTGTCAGCGTGTTTAGGCCCAGGTCAGGGCCTTTCCAACCTCGCCTATGCGCACTTCGAGGTGGCCATCCGTGATGCCAACTTTCAAAATTTGCCTAGGGATCAATGTCGCTGTATCTTCTTGGCTTACGTTATTTCTGCCACTCTTTTTGCCAACCGGGGAGATAACATTACCTTGACCTGGTTCCGGAATCTTCTGGACTTGAACGAGGTCCGGAACTTGAATTGGGGTAAAGTTGCGTATGCGAATTTCCTCCTCTGGCTTCGTCGCGGTGTCCAACTGACGCTGGATGATGATCCAGTTTACCTCCACGAGTCTCACACCTGCTTTCAGTATGGTCCTTCTTTATGGAAGGTGCTCGAGGTATGTACCCAAGACTCTCTTCTTTGTAGTTTTACTACTCTTTTGCTATTTCTTTGACTTTATATTCGCGCAGTCATGGGCATATGAGTATATCCTATCCTTGGGCATTCGCTCCAAGAGAAATAGGACGGTCCCAGCTGCTGAACGCTGGACTGCTGAGGGTATTCGAGGGAAGAAATTCCAGTCGGGCAGTCTTGACCGTATCCATCGCACTCTGGATGATCTCACCCCGGTATTTCTTTATACTTGACATCTTTATTTATTTTTTTTTACCTCCATTTTTGAAACGACTATCTTTCTTTCACAGGACCACGTGAACTGGCGTCCATGGGCTGAGTTTGACTTGAGTGGATTGCCCACCCCTTTGCAACAAGTGGAGCACGATACTCGCCTCCGCATCCTGATGGAAGGACCTTCGGGCTTCATATGGTACTTGGGGGAGAGAGCTACGAGGCAGATCCTTGGGGGATATCCTGGCCTCATACCCCAGGATCCTCCAGAGCACATGTTCGAGCCTTTGCGCGTCGCTCCGGATGTCTTGGGAGATTGGATTCGTGGTCGAGACTTCGACAAATTCATGCATGGCGTCCCACAGGAGCAGTTTAATGAGGAATTCCAACGCTATTTGAGTCGTTTAGCGCCCCGTGTTGTATGTATCTCCCACTTTTCCTATGTTGTGCTTTTGACCGATTCCTAACCATAAAGTCTGCAGCTGGGGCCCTATGCTATGGCTGCTGAGGTGGAGGCCCAACCAGCGAGAAGAAAGATCGGTGGTTTCTTGGATCTTGAGACTAGTAGTCAATGCTCTGCACTCCAAGAGTTTGATCGGAAACCAGTAATTCCTCATTTCTCGTTGCTTCCTTTTATCTCATATGCCACTTATACATGTGTAACCTTTGTTCTCATTACCTTTCAGCCACGATGGTCTGTCTTCAGGCAAATGACTAAAGAGTGGAGTACTATGTTGAAGCATGTCAACCGGTCATTCACTGGCTTAGGCAGATATCGCTGGAATATCGCCGGAAGAGCTGACATGGAGACCGATGCGGAGTCTGTTCCTCGGGAACCACCTCAACGCTCTACTGCGGGAGTTCCTCGTACTGAGCCTCCACGTCGTTCTTCGGCAGGGGAATATTCTTCCCGGGGCCGATCACGGGAGGAGGTTGGTGGGTCCTCTTGTCCTCCCTAGCGGCAGCCTTGAGGATCGTGGTAAAGGCATCATGGTTGAGGGTCATCATTCAACTGGGTCCCATCGTAGCGGATCTGGTAGTAGAGGTCGTCGCTCTATGGATGAAGACATGGCTCAAATGTTCTTAGAGGAGCATCTTGGCCAAGGGGGGGTTACATCACAGCGTTGGGTATGGTGGCGATACCCAGCCTCATTCTTATTGGGTGGAGGATGCTTCAGAGTCGAGTGCTACCAACCGGCCTTCTCATTCTCGCCGCGCCTTCAAGCAGCATTCGCTGCCGTGGTCGAGAGATTGTGGTGAGGGACCATGACTCAGGTGGATCCGTAGGGTACCCTGGCAGTCAGGCCCTAGCGGATGACGCTTCCTCACGTCCTGCACCATACGATGCCTCCTCCTTTGGTTCTGGCTCTTACTCTGCTGGATGGCCAGTCCCGGCTCCTTTGGCCTGCGGGTACGCAAGAGTGGTCTGCACCCCAACACTCTTGGCTAGGAGGATCTACCTCTTCTAGTTGGCCAGCCCCCGGTTACGGAACTGGTCCCGTATGGCCTACCACTTCTTTTGAGTGGCGTGTTTCTGATCATTCATGGCTAGCTGGTTCACAGGATCATTCAATATCATCATCGTCGAGCGTGCAGACAGCTCGTGGTTCTGACTACTATTCCTGGGACACCTATTTCGGTACAGCTGGTGCCTCTAACGTTGGGACTTCTCATGCTGGTGCCGACCTGATTGAAGACAGTAGCGATTCGGGCTCCCTGTGGTGATCAAACCGATGACAAGCAAGACTCTATGCATTTTTAGACTTTTGTTATGCAAGGCTAATTTGTACTACTTTTCTTTTATATTATTTTTTTTATCTTAATGCAAGACCTTTATGCATTTTTTTTCTTGTTTTATATGCAAGACTTGGTGAATGCACAATTTTATTCTATTAATGCATTGAACGACTCTCTACATGACGGGATTAACCCCAACTTAATCCCGCTTCCCCAAAAAGAAAAGAAAATTAAAGAAAACAAAAAAATTTAAGTGTCAGAGTAAATATCGATCAAAAATTTCAGAACCGAGCATCATTGGGTTAGGATCCGAAACATTAAAAATACACAAACGGGCCAGTTTAATTCCATGGCCCAAATACAATTAGAAGCGGTTGGGCCGAGCGTCGGAGAGGCGGCCCATGGCGATAGAAAGCCCGCGCGGGCTTTCTCTTCAGCAGGCCCTGGGCCTGGGATTGGGCAAACACGTGCGTAGACCTGGGCAGATCAAAACCCGCGCGGGTTTTGATTTATTTTTCCCCTTTTTTTTTGGTTGCTAGCCGTTGCAAAATGGCTAAAATCATGGGATATGAATGCAACGGCTCCATGATCACTTGCTGACTGCATTTCTCCATTTTTGAGCTTGAATGGAGGTGTATAAATACCCCACAGTATGCATGTAATCATCACTCCTCATCTCTACTTCTAAGCCTTCACCACATATTCTCCTAAAACACAAAGAAAATCCCTGATTCTCATGGCATTCGAGAAGAAACTTGCAACTTGGATGAGCACTTTATCCAAGGAGGAGAAGAAAGAGCTTGGAAGATACAAATTGACGAGCTTATTGAGTCTTCGACAAGTGAGGATTAACAACGATTTTCTCCGTGCGGCGGAAACTTTTTGGGATCCGAAGATGCATGTCTTCCACTTCGCGTGGAAAGAGTTGTGTCCACTTCCGGAGGAATGGTCCTCAATCTTAAGGACAAATCACTTTGCTCGGCCGACGTCGCCTCCAACACCGATGGACATCCCCAAGCAATATAAGGAGCTCTTATGTCTTCCGTCTCGGGTCATCGGAAGTGCAATATTCGGCGAAAAGGTACACTTTCAAACCATAGTTGAATATTTTCAATCCCCCGATACCTTGGAGTATGGCCCTATGATACGAGTGCCAACGCTCGTATTATGTCTTCTCGGCGAGTTTTGCTTCTAACATGGCGGCAAGAGAACTGGACCGGCGAACTTGATCCAAATCGTGGAAGACATGTCCCGAGGCTACAATCCCGTGCCTCTAATGTTATCAAAGACCATGATAGGTTTGGATGATCCAGAACATGATTTCCAAGGCAGCCCCCTGCTACTTCAGGTATTTTTCCCCTTGTCTCTTCTTCTGCCCAATTTCTGTCTCTACTGTCTGTAAAATCCGCGCGGGTTTTACACCATTTTTTTTTGTGTTAGTTGGAGATAATTGTCATGCAATCTGACTCTGGCTAACTCGTGGACAGATCTGGTTAATGGAACACTTGGGTCTCATCGAAGAACCCCGAACTTCATCGGCAATGGTGAACTACTGTCAGAGAAAGAGGAAGTACACCGACCTCCGCTCGGTAACGGAATGGATTGCTTTCTTAAAGGAGCCTCGAGAGAACTCATGGTGGATCGAATGGTGGCACATTCCTGAATATGTGACCCATGACTTCCGCAATGCTTACGTGTGTCTCGCCGGCTTGACGCACATGACTTTTTATTTTCAAACGCGAGTGAAGCGTCAAATGGGTCGCAAGCAGGATATTCCCAAACTTCTCTGTGAAACTCCCGATCAGTTGAAGCTCTGAAGTTCGATGATTGAGTCATGGCTGAGGTATTGGGAAAGAAGACCGACTCTCAAATATCCGCCAAAGGCACGTGTGTCTCACATTGCCGATGCTGGTTATCATGGATGGCTGATTGCTGCTATTGAATCTCGCCGTGCTGGGGAAGCGAGACGAAGGCAAGCATCTGCGAAGGAAAGGTTGGGTCCTCGTACATCGGTAAAGGACCGCCTTGACGCAAGAGACTCAGTGAAAGATACACTAGGTCCGAGGGTTGAGGCACGAAAACCAGGTAGGCGGGCCTATAAACCCAAGGACAAATAGAAAGTTCCTAACGGACCTAAAGACATGGAGACCGACCATGAGACAACTGGCGAAGTAAAGAAGGTGAAGCAAGATTAGAAGATGGATGTAGTGAAGGAACTGAAACTGCTTTGCCAGAATAATCTTTTATTTAATTATGCCTTTCGAATTTTCTTATGTTATAAATAATGTACTCGCATTTTCACTTAACAAAGGAGAAATATTTGTTCATAAATATTGTGTTCTTGCAAACTTTAGTTTCCTTAAGTACATGAGCATTTATTAAATATATCCCAAGTGTCTAAAAATTGGCTTTTCAGTTGCTTGGTCGTATTAAGCATAGTATCGCTTGAGTTGATCCAAATTCGTGGGCTGAATTATATCTTCTCCATCCATGGTAGCAAGCTGAGCTGCCCCTCCCGGCAAGATATCCTTAATTATGTAAGGACCCTTCCAATTAGGTGCAAATTTTCCCCTTGGATCCTGTTTAGGTGCCCTCATTTCCTTTGGGTCGGGTTTGGTCCGTCTCTCAAAATGGGTCATCGTTGCGAATAAATAAAGGGACATCGTGCGGACATGCATATACATCAATTCAAGGCATGCTTAAAATAGTAAAAATCGACAAGACATAAAAAATAAAATTCGTGCTTGCTCATTTTACATTATTAAGCTAAGCATCAAAAGAGGAGTTTCGACAGTTACCTTGCCATTGGAACGGTAGAACCAAGCATGCTTCCAAGATTGGATAATGAGATCCGAAGGGTCAGCATTTGCACCCGGAATAAAATTGCGCCTTTAAGACATCTCGTGAGGCCATGCTGCCACATGAGGAAGAGGAGGATTTCTGCGACCTCTGCGATGCATTTTTTTTCAAGAACTTAAACTATCTCCAAAAAAGCAATTTTTCTAGAAAGAGAAAGAGAAGCTAGGGAGATGATGAAAGATGGAAGATGTGAATGAAAGAGGTGAATGAGGATTGGTATTTATAGAAATGTTGAGTGAATATGAACCGCTCGCTTCTAGGACCCGCCTCGAGATGCCAAATGCGTTTCATTGGCCGAAAATCCAAAGGTCATCCCTTTGCTACCCAAAGAGGAGACCGAGCTGTGTGGCACCCTCTCGTCCACACAAACGCATGGCCCACCAATGCTTCCCTTCACAAGGAGAAAAAGAACAAAAAAAAGGGAAAAAAGGGGCCAAAACCCGCGCGGGTTTTGAGCACCCTACAGGCCCATTTTCGCGGCCCAGCGCTTTTTAATGGCCCAGCAGGAGTCATAAAACCCGCACGGGTTTTATACCAACACAAAATTTTTTCAGCGACCCAAATTCAGCGGCCCAAGTTCCTGCGACCCAAGGGTCCCCAACATTCATGTAAAAATCTGAACCCATTTGGATTTTTGTGAAAATTAATACTTACCTTTCTGATGATTTTCAGGTTGCCACATAAAAGAGCACCATCATCCGGTCGCCACTAAAAGGGACCATCCATCATCAGGTTGCCGTATAAAAGAGCACCATCATCGGGTCGCCGCTAAAAAGGGACAATCCGTCATCCGGTTGCCGCACAAAAGAGCACCAACAGCAACAGTCGTCAAACGGTTGCCACCTAAAGGCCTCCACCGATGTCGCCAACGAAAGTCGTCAAACGGTCCCATCTAAAGGCCTCCAACGATGTCGTCAGCATCAGTCGTCCAACGGTTACCATCTAAAGGTTACCGACGACCTCGTCATCAACGTCAGTCGTGCAGCGGATTCCACTTAAAGGTCTCCAACAACATCTTCAGCAACAGTCGTGCAACGGATTCCATTTAAATGTCTCCAACGACATCTTCAGCATCAGTCGTCCAACGGTTGCCGCCTAAAGGTTACCGACGACATCATCATCAGCAATATCAGACGGTGGCCATATAAAAGAGCACCACCAGCATCAGTACAGACATCAAGTCTACTTTGACCTTCGTCCTATTCGAACTCGATCAAAGTGGGGGCTCTCTGTAGACACCGGGATTTGCACCAATATAACCCTGACTTATCAAAAGTGTCGAAGGCCGGATACATCATTGGGCCAATGTAGCAAGCAATGCAAATAAATCAAAACAAGCCGGCCCACTTCCAGTAGCAAAACCCGCACGGGTTTTAAGTCGAAGGAGACGGTCCAGAACCTAGACAGGCCCAAGGCGCGCCCTGGCCTAGACTCCAAAACCTGCGCGGGTTATCTATAACCTAAGCGCGTCGTTTTGACTTTGTCTATGTCACCGATCCGTGTCTGGATATTATAAAACCCGCACGAGTTTTATCTTCAAAAATCCGGTGCCAGAAATATGATCATCCTCCCTTGATATTAGCCCCATGTGCTTTGACCTTGGCCTTGACTTGGAAGCTACGTGATTGCATGGCATGATCATGGGGATGTGTCCTCCATGATTTTCCCTCCTAAACATCACCTCACTCAACTATAAATACCCCCTCCATTCTTCCGTTGATACCATCAACTATCCTTCACAACACTCATACTCTACTTAAATCTCCCCTCAAAATTCCATACTTCCATCCATTTCATCAACAACTCTCATAAACTACTACCATTATACTCCCATTCTCACCAACTATCACCATAATTCTACCCTTACTCCCATAAACTCTCATCATACTTCTATCATTTTCATTACTCTCATTACCATAACTCCACCAAAAATATCATCCACACACTACAATCCTAATCCTCTTACAATCATCCTTCATCCATCAAGTCACCAAGTCAAGGCGAGGTCAAGATCTTCGAACGGCGCATTCGGGCTCCTAAATCAAAGATGTTCGCTTTTATGTTTTCTTTAATTATTGTTATTTCAATCATGTAACTTGTAAATCAAAGATGTTCGCTTTTATGTTTTCTTTAATTATTGTTATTTTTATAATTCTTGAATTCGTAACCTTACCCCCGCACTTAGAATCGGATTTCGTGGACCGGAGTTATTTTTATTATTTTTACGGTTTCTCGGTTTCCTTAAATCGGCTGGCGACTCTTTCATTATTTTTATAATCCGTTTAATTATTTAACATTTGAATATATGCTAAAAATAATTAAAAATGACTTAATATTTCCCATTCATTCAAGGTTTAAACCGAGAGAAAATGGGCCATGAAACAATAAAACCCGCACGGGTTTTATGGTTTCTATCTCACTTTCTCTGGCCCAGGAAAGCCAACGGCCCGGCCCAAAGACGGTCAAAACCTGCGCGGGTTTTGACTACTCTTAGCGGCCCGGTTGCTTTCTTTTGGGCCTGAGTCATTGTTTGGGCCGGTTTTAAGTTATATTTAATATATTTTTGGCGTAATTTCAAGTATTTAAATAATAAAAAATGGATTTGTAAAATAAATAAAATTTCACCATCCCGAAAATGAATTTCGAAAAATAAAAATATCCTTATTTAAGGATTAAGCAACCTTAGTCGGCTCTCGATCATTTAAGTGGCGGATCGCAGAGGAAAAGTGGTCTCACTTTTTCACGGGGTCCTACAGATTGGCGACTCCACTTGAGACTTAAACTTAAAAAGAGGGTAAAACTTGAAAAAATCGAATTAAATTGAAATTGTAAAAGGGAGAAGTTGATTTGTTTCGCGATTTTATAATTCTTTTTAGGCATCCTTTGCATACCGGGCCACTAATCGTGTCTTTTGACACGTTAGCACAAAGGCGACAGTTAAGTTATACTTCGGTGATTCCCTCGAGAACAGGTAGGTCACTACTTGTGTGTTGCACTCTACATCACCAAGCATTTGGTCTCTCCTCTCCCCGCATTACACTCAAAGGGCTTCCTTGAAGTTCTTTGAGCAATACCTCACACTCGTTACCTAAAGGTATGGGGTACCGAGATGAAAACGTGCAGTAGCCCATGTAATCCAACCATAGAAAAATCCATGAACACAGAACCTTGGTTTAGGGTATCCCCTCATGTTGTATGCTACGTTCTATGTGTACCCCGTCCCTTTTTTCTTCTTTTGTTTTAGAGTCGTCCCTAGTTTAGAGGTTTTCTTATGTCCATATAAAATTCATTGGGTTGAGAAAATAATACTCAAAAAGCATCACGGTTAGCCCAAGTGGAAGGGTCCATTTATGCTTGAAGGGTGATTATTTTAATTAATAAATAAAAGTTGACTCACTTTTTATGATATTTTATGGCCCTTTACAAAAATTCTCTTAACAAAGGTCCAAAAATTAATTAAAAGTCTATCAAAGTAAATGGATAGCATTTTAGATTGCATAATAGTCACTAGGTTTGAGTAAATTAATTTATTGATGTAATTAATAAATCCACCGTATTTTTGGCCGGCCCGTTGTTAGGCCCGACCATATTGGATTTATTGATTAGGCCCATAAATTAATTACGACTCGCTTATTGTTGACTTTGTTCAATCCTTTATAATATCCATTTTCCTCGACTAAAAAAAAAGCAATAAAAGAGGTAAAAAAGAAAAAAAGAGTTGGGTCGTCAGTTTTGTTGAAACGTTATTCTAGTCCGCATAATAGTCATTATGGCTTGAGCTGTCTGAATTATTAGGCCGAGTTACGAATTCTCCTTAAAACGGTCGGCCTGTGGATTAGGCCCATCCGAATTGAGAAACACTGACTGGAGCCTATCGGTTTATGATCCGCTCGCTATGTTTGGCTTTGTGGCGGCCCTTTATAATGTTTTGTCCATAGGTCCATATAGAGTTAGGTCATGCACTCCTAGAAAGTGGGTGAGTCTCTTGTGTCATCATATATGTGTCGAGTCAGTTAGGATCATATAGGTCTCCTAGGGCATGCATGCATCGGGTAGTACATGTCATTGAGTGTTCTAACTTTGAATTTCCATGCAGGCATCATTGGTGATCGACTCCGAGCCCGCATTCGAGATCCGCGAACTGGTCGTTTGATTCCGAACCCAAATTACGATCCATCTGCAACTAGCGACAACACCATGTCTGGAGAGCAATTCCAAGAGATCCCGGTCCAAAGTACTGAAGCTAACATCACGAAGCATTTGGATGAGCTCTACACCAAGATGCAGGGTCTGGTCTTCGCTAATTCCATAGAGCAGGAACAGAAGATGGGCAAAAGGTTGAATGAACAACTACAGGTGATGGATGGCATGCTGCAAGCCATCACTAAGATCAACACCAAGTTAGGGTTGAATGCTGAAGAAGATGATGAAGAAATGCATGGATACGAATCTGATCCTGAAATCATCAAGATATCCCCAGATTCTGGAGGAACGGGGAAATCTAAGGCTAAGGTTAACACGCCTGAAAAGTCTCCAAGGGATCCCGCTGTTAAAGCTCTTGAGCAGAAGTTAGAAAGCCTCACCAAGGCAATGAGCTCTGTTGCGGCTTTTGCTGACAAGTACTTAGAGGTTCCACTACCTGTTCAGCCAACTTTGAAGAGCTGACAAAGTTGAAGTGCCGAATATTAGGTTCAAACCTTCTGAGAACCCTATTCATCATATGGAGGAGTTCATGAGATTGGCACCCTTAAATCGAATTGATACTGACCTATACTCTACTGTCTTCCCATCCACCCTAGATGGAGAAGCGAAAGTATGGTATCACGCTCTGTCATCCCAAATCAAAGCCAACTGGAGTGAATTGTTCAAGGCTTTCATCCACCACTACACACGCATCCGGAAGAAACAAGCTACAGTGGATGATCTAACCGCCATGAAGCAGCGGGATGATTAGTCCTTTATGGATTACTTTGAGAGGTGCCATACGAAATTGTGTCACATCAACGAGACAATTCCTCTTCGTCTACAGTTATCTACCCTTAAGCAAGGACTCAACAGCAGTCTATCCAAGCACTTGGGGTACCATGTCGTCAAAGATTTTGATTAATTGAAGGACATCTGTGTCCAATTAGAAGCCATGCATAATGATAAGACAACTTCGCTTGGATGGAAAGGGTCCAGTTCCAACAGGAGGGCTACTAGTGCAGCTAGCCACCCTCCTAAAATCATAGAGACTAACTCTATCCAGCGCAAGGGGCCTTACGTACCGAAATATAAGACTTATACACCATTGGATGTTCCTTACTCTCAGGCTCTCGACCGTCTAGTCAAGAAGGGTATTCTGGTTTCGCCCTTACCGAAGGAAGAGCCAGAAATCAAGGGCAGAAATTGGGACGCCAACCAATTTTGTCGCTATCACCGTTGCCGAGGACATGAAACTGAGAAATGTTGGACTCTAAGAAACAAGATAGAAGATATGATAAGGGCAGGGACACTACCAATGCCGAAAGCCGCTAAGAAACCAAACAATCAAAGTAATCCTATGCCAGAGGATGCAAATGCTATTTTATGTGGGGATTTCAGCTTCGACCCCACTACTTTGATTGTAGAAACAAGGCAACCTGTCCCCGAGATAGTTGGGTTCCCCGAAGGTCTATTCATCCATGGTATTTGGGACAATGATGAGGATGATGAGCACGAGCATTCTGAGATAAAATGGATGGAGAAAGACGAACCAGATGACGTAGCATTCCTTACTCGGTATGGCCGTCACAACAATAACAGGAATACCACCATCCTAGTGGCCATTCCTAACCCTATACCAACAATTGGTGATGACAATGAGACCTCTCCTGAAGACCCTCTTCTTTCTCAACTCAAAAAGACTAGGGCTGAGGTCACCATATGGCAACTCATATGCACTTCACATGCTCATAGGCAAAAGATGTTGGATGCCCTACCAACACTCACGGTATCACCTACAACAACTCCTGAAACTTTGGTTGCTCATGTGGCTACCCAACAAGAGATGATCACCTTTGGGATTGAAGATCTACCTCAAGGAGGGGCATCTCACAACAAAGCCCTATACCTCACGGTGCAATGTTCCAACAAAACTATCCCACTGGTTTTAGTGGACAACGGTTCGGCTGTAAACGTGTGCCCTTGGAGGACGGCACAAAAATTGGGAGTACAATGACAACACTTGGCTAAAAATGGTGTACAACTCAGGGCTTATGACAATTCACCCCGGAAGTCTGTCGGATCTATGGTGTTGCCCATTACTACCGGTAGCGTGACTCGGAATGTGGAGTTCGTGGTACTAGAGATTTCGACCTCTTTCAATTTGCTACTAGGGAGGCCACGGCTTCACGAGTGTAATGCTATAGCATCCACCTCACATCAGAAGGTGAAAATGTTGGTTCAAGGCCAAGTGATCACTATCTCAGGAGAATCTATCAATGTTGTTTTCACTCCTAAACAGTCAACTCTTGAGGTGGAGCACAACTCGATGGACGAAGAACTCCACAATTTTGAGCTCGTGGCAATGATGAGCAAGGATGAAGCACCTTTTGACTTCGATCCCTACTCAAATCCCAAGGTGCATGCTATGCTCAAGAAACAAGGATATTTCCCTGGAATGCCGCTAGGGAGGAACCCGAAGAATAAAATCTCTCCTGTAGTCAAGACCTTCAAGCAAAAGGGAAGATTTGGCTTAGGGTATAAACCAACCGAGAAGGAGGTCAGGTTCGCTAAAATGGCTATCGTTGAACAGAAGAGAATGGACAATCCTCCCACTTTATTCCAGATGAAGCCCTATCCACTCACTCTGAATGGACAGTTTACTTCCCCTACTATGGGTTTCCTGAGCCATTCTATCTGAAGAACAAAGGAGTTCAAGTCGCTGGATTAGAAGTCTTCAACGATTGCTCCATTAATATGGCTATTGTCTTTGTTCCAACTCGGGACAAACAGCCTCCATTGGAATGGGCTCATCTTGCTGGGAGCAACATTTTTGACATGCTGTTTGGACAAGAAGCTATCCCGGAGAAGTCTGAAGTTGATGTTTTTGTCGTTGCGCTGTCCAATCCAAGCTTTGATCCAAGTCTCATGATTGCTGAAGACGGAGGAGTTAAGGCAGTCTCGTGGGTCGACGCTGAGGAGAATAATTTTGCTTTATCTGTAGGAGAGTCTGCTCCTGAGGGCATAGAGTCAGGTTTTAATGGTTTAGAGTCAAGTGAGTCTGGTCTTGAGACTGCTGGCGATGTATTCCTTTCTGCATTCAACAAGATGAACCTTTCTGCTTACTCTGATTCTTCTTTCCCCTCTTCCCTGAGCTGCTGCGCCAATAATAATCTGGAATTTAATGAACCCTTAAAAGAATTTTCTAATGAACATGAGCATAAAATGGCGGTGTTGGAAGACACCATCACCATAGATGTGGGCACAGAAGAACAACCTCGGGAATTGAAGTTAGCTCGCTCACAGCAGAAGAACGGGTAGCATTCACGGAGCTTCTCAAGGAATTTGTAGATGTATTCGCATGGTCCTACGAGGACATGCCTGGGATTGACAGGGAAATTGCGGAACATACTATACCCTTGCTTCCTAATGCGAAGCCGGTTTGACAAAAGGCTAGAAGGATCAAGCCTGAATGGGCTAAGAAGATCGAGGAAGAGGTGATCAAGCAGCTTAACGCTAAGTTCATCAAAGCAGTCCAATACCCCGGGTGGATCGCTAACATTGTCCCAGTACCCAAGAACGATGGGAAGGTGCGCATGTGCGTAGATTTTTGAGACCTCAACAAAGCCAGTCCCAAGGATAGTTTCCCATTATCACATATCGATGTATTAGTGGATAACACTTGCGGACATGAGCTACTATCCTTTATGGATGGATATGCGGGTTATAACCAAATCAAAATGGCGGAAGAAGACATGGAGAAAACCTCATTCACTATACTGTTATGTGGTTATGCCTTTTGGTCTCAAAAATGCTGGGGCAACATACCAACGGACAGCCAACACCCTACTTCATGATATGATGCATATAGAGGTAGAGGTTTATGTGGATGACATGATCGTAAAGTCCAAAACAAAGGAAGGACACATTCCTAACCTTCGCTCAAGTTTACTCTGACACTTAAGTTTTCATTTTCTTTTATTTTCTTTTCTTTTTGGGGAAGCGGGATTAAGTTGGGGTTAATCTCGTCATGTAGAGAGTCGTTCAATGCATTAATAAATAAAGTTGTGCATCCACCAAGTCTTGCATATAAAACGAGAAACAAAATGCATAAAGGTCTTGCATTAAGATAAAAATATAAAAGAAAAGAAAAGTAGTACAAATTAGCCTTGCATAACAAAAGTCTAAAAGTGCATAAAGTCTTGCTTGTCATCGGTTTGATCACCACAGGGAGCCCGAATCGCCGCTATCTTCAACCAAGTCGTTGCATTTCATTAGTCCTGGCGTTAAAGGCACCAAATGCATCAAATAGGTGTCCTGTGAATAGTAGTCGTAACTGGAGCCATCTGCGGTGGCCTGCATAAGGAACCGGAAGGATGCACGCGATGGTGATGATATGGAATGATCATGTGAACGGCTAGCCATGAATGATCGAGGAACACGCAACTCAAGAAGGCGGGCCATACGGACGGTTCCAACCGGGTCACAACGTAAGAGGTAGATCCTCCTAGCCAAGAGTGTTGGGGTACAGACCACTCTTGCATACCCGCAGGCCATGAAGGACCCATTCCAGGAGCCGGGACTGGCCATCCAGCAGAGTAAGAGCTAGAACCAAAGGAGGAGGCGACGTATAGTGCAGGACGTGAGGAAGCGTCATCCGCTAGGGCCTGACTGCCAGGGTACCCTACGGATGCACCTGAGTCATGGTCCCTCACCACAATCTCTCGACCACGACGAGCAGAACACACTGAAGCTGGAGTGCGGCGAGAATGAGAAGGCCGGTTGTTAGCACTCGACTCTGAAGCATCCTCCACCCAATAGGAATGAGGCTGGGTATCGCCACCATACCCAACGCTGTGATGTGACCCCCCTTGGCCAAGATGCTCCTCTAAGGACATCTGAGCCATGTCTTCATCCATAGAGCGACAACCTCTACTACCAGATCTGCTACGATGGGACCGAGTTGAATGATGACCCTCAACCATGGTGCCTTTACCACGACCCTCCGGCACAACTGCTAGGGGAGGACGAGAGGACCCACCAACCTCCTCCCATGATCAGCCCCGGGAAGAATATTCCCCTGCCGAAGAACGACGTGGAGGCTCAGTACGAGGAACTCCCGCAGTAGAGCGTCGAGGTGGTTCCCGAGGAACAGACTCCGCATCGGCCTCCATGACAGCTCTTCCGGCGATATTCCCGCGATATCTGCCTGAGCCAGTGAATGACCGGTTGACATGCTTCAACATAGTACTCCACTCTTTAGTCATTTGCCTGAAGACAAACCATCGTGGCTGAAAGGTAATGAGAAAAAAGGTTACACATTTATAAGTGGCATATGAGATAAAAGGAAGCAACGAGAAATGAGGAATTACTGGTTTCCGATCAAACTCTTGGAGTGTAGAGCATTGACTACTAGTCTCAACATCCAAGAAACCACCGATCTTTCTTCTCGCTGGTTGGGCCTCCACCTCAGCAACCATAGCATAGGGCCCCAGCTGCAGACTTTATGGTTAGGAATCGGTCAAAAGCACAACATAGGAAAAGTGGGAGATACATACCATTCGGGGCGCTAAACGACTCAAGTAGCGTTGGAATTCCTCATTAAACTGGTCCTGTGGGACGTCATACACGAAGTTGTCGAAGTCTCGACCACGAATCCAATCTCCTAAGACATCCGGAGCGACGCGCCAAGGCTCGAACATGTGCTCTGGAGGATCCTGGGGTATGAGGCCAGGATATCCCCCAGGATCTGCCTCGTAGCTCTCTTCCCCAGGTACTATATGAAGCCCGAAGGTCCCTCCATCAGGATGCGGAGGCGAGTATCATGCTCCACTTGTTGCAAAGGGGTTGGCAATCCACTCAAGTCAAACTCAACCCATGGACGCCAGTTCACGTGGTCTTGTGAAAGAAAGAGAGTCATTTCAAGAATGGAGGTAAAAAAAAAATAATAACGATGTCAAGTATAAAGAAATACCGGGGTGAGATCATCCAGAGCGCGACGGATACGGTCAAGACTGCCCGACTGGAATTTCTTCGCTCGAATACCCTCAAGAATATGCTCAAAGAAATGGGACCGTCCTATTTCTCTTGGAGCGAATGCCCAAGGATAGGATATACTCATATGCCCATGACTGCGCGAATATAAATTCAAAGAAATAGCAAAAGAGTAGCAAAACTACAAAGAGGAGAGTTATGGGTACATACCTCGAGCACCTTCCATAAAGAAGGACCATACTGAAAGCGGGTGTGAGACTCGTGGAGGTAAACTGGATCATCATCCAGCGTCAGTCTGACACCGCTACGAAGCCAGAGGAGGAAATTCGCACACGCAGCTTTACCCCAATTCAAGTTCCAGACCTCGTTCAAGTCCAAAAGATTCTGGAACCAGGTCAAGGTAATGTTATCTCCCCGGTTGGCAAAAAGAGTGGCAGAAATAACATAAGCCAAGAAGATAAAGTGGCGTTGATCCCTGGGCAAATTTTGAAAGTTGGCATCACGGATGGTCGCCTCGAAGTGCATATAGGCGAGGTTGGACAGGCCCTGACCTGGGGCTAAACGCGCTGACACTGGACCCAGCAAGTCCAAAACCATTGGAGGGATCTCGACATTAAAGACTATGTCACGCCCGCCCCAAGGAAGACCAGTGATCATAACGAAATCTGTGGGGGTAATCGTCATCTCACCTATAGGTAGATGGAAGGAGTTAGTCGTGTCCCAAAACCTTTCCGCTATAGCACGGCCTATCACGCGAAATGTACGACCTTTCCAAACCACCAGGCATTTCCAGAACGACATGAGTCCTGCCGCAGTAAGGGTGTTGCTAACGAAATCCCCAGGAATCGAATCGGCTACCTTAAGGAGATCGTTTAGGACGCCGGGAGTTTTTAAGTTATCCTCCTAGCGGCAAAACGGGAAAAGGCAAAATTAAAATCGGGGGCTCACCTAATGCGTTGACCAAGGCATAGTTTTTCAGGCCCTAGCTGGACCCAGCACCAACACTGGGCCCACAGCCATGGCCTGCAAGATAAAGGAATTGGAAAAACGTGAAACAAAAAAAAAGGAGCAAAAAGAAAAAAAACTTCCGGCCCAGCAGAGCTAAAACCCGCACGGGTTTTGGTTCTGCTAATGAGCTGCCCATCCAGGCCCAGTTTTTTTTCGGGGTTTATAGTCCAGAAAACCCGCGCGAGTTCTCACTGTTGAAGTGGGTCGTGTTCTTTTTTTTTTTCCTTGGGCCGAAAATGCATATAACCCATTCTATTTCCTTTGGGTCGGGTTTGGTCCGTCTCTCAAAATGGGTCATCGTTGCGAATAAATAAAGGGACATCGTGCGGACATGCATATACATCAATTCAAGGCATGCTTAAAATAGTAAAAATCGACAAGACATGAAAAATAAAATTCGTGCTTGCTCATTTTTCATTATTAAACTAAGCATCAAAAGAGGAGTTTCGACAGTTACCTTGCCATGGGAACAGTAGAGCCAAGCATGCTTCCAAGATTGGATAGTGAGATCCGAAGGGTCAGCATTTGCACCTGGAATAAAATTGCTCCTTGAAGACATCTCGTGAGGCCATGCCGCCGCATGAGGAAGAGGAGGATTTCTGCGACCTCTGCGATGCATTTTTTTTTTAAGAACTTAAACTATCTCCAAAAAAGCAGTTTTTCTAGAAAGAGAAAGAGAAGCTAGGGAGATGATGAAAGATGGAAGATTTGAATGAAAGAGGTGAATGAGGATTGGTATTTGTAGAAATGTTGAGTGAATATGAACCGCTCGCTTCTAGGACCCGCCTCGAGATGCCAAATGCGTTTCATTGGCCGAAAATCCAAAGGTCATCCCTTTGCTACCCAAAGAGGAGACCGAGCTGTGTGGCACCCTCTCGTCCACACAAACGCATGGCCCACCAATGATTCCCTTCACGAGGAGAAAAAGAACAAAAAAAAGGGAAAAAAGGGGCCAAAACCCGCGCGGGTTTTGAGCACCCTACAGGCCCATTTTCGCGGCCCAGCGCTTTTTAATAGCCCAGCAGGAGTCATAAAACCCGCACGGGTTTTATACCAACATAAAAATTTTTCACACCCAAATTCAAGAAATTAAGTTCCTGCGACCCAAGGGTCCCCAACATTCAGGTAAAAATCTGAACCCATTTGGATTTTTGTGAAAATTAATACTTACTTTTCTGATGATTTTCAGGTTGCCACATAAAAGAGCACCATCATCCGGTTGCCGCTAAAAGGGACCATCCATCGTCAGGTTGCCGTATAAAAGAGCACCATCATCGGGTCGCCGCTAAAAAGGGACCATTCGTCATCCGGTTGCCACACAAAAGAACACCAACAGCGACAGTCGTCAAACGGTTGCCACCTAAAGGCCTCCACTGATGTCGCCAACGACAGTCGTCAAACGGTCCCATCTAAAGGCCTCCAACGATGTCGTCAGCATCAGTCATCCAACGGTTACCATCTAAAGGTTACCGACGACCTCTTCATCAACGTCAATCGTGCAGCGGATTCCACTTAAAGGTCTCCAACAACATCTTCAGCAACAGTCGTGCAGCGGATTCCATTTAAAGGTCTCCAACGACATCTTCAGCATCAGTCGTCCAACGGTTGCAACCTAAAGGTTACGGACGACATCATCATCAGCAATATCAGACGGTTGCCATATAAAAGAGCACCACCAGCATCAATACAGACATCAAGTCTACTTTGACCTTCGTCCTATTCGGACTCGATCAAAGTGGGGGCTCTCTGTAGACACCGGGATTTGCACCAATATAATCCCGACTTAACAAAAGTGTCGAAGACCGGATGCATCATTGGGCCAATGTAGTAAGCGATGCAAATAAATCAAAAAAAGCCGGTCCACTTCCAGTAGCAAAACCCGCACGGGTTTTAAGTCGAAGGAGACGGCCCAGAACCAAGACAGGCCCAAGGCGCGCCCCGACCCAGACTCCAAAACGCGCGCGGCTTATCTATAACCTAAGCGCGTCGTTTTGATCCGTGTCTGGATATTATAAAACTCGCGCGGGTTTTATCTTCAAAAATTCAGCGCCAAAAATATGATCATCTTCCCTTGATATTAGCCCCATGTGCTTTGACCTTGGCCTTGACTTGGAAGCTACGTGATTGCATGGCATGATCATGGGGATATGTCCCGCATGATTTTCCCTCCTAAACCTCACCTCACTCAACTATAAATACCTCCTCCATTATTCCACTAATACCATCAACTATCCTTCACAACACTCATACTCTACTTAAATCTCCCCTCAAAATTCCATACTTCCATCCATTTCATCAATAACTCTCATAAACTACCACCGTTATACTCTTATTCTCACCAACTATCACCATAATTCTACCCTTACTCCCATAAACTCTCATCATACTTCTATCATTTTCATTACTCTCATTACCATAACTCCACCAGAAATATCATCCACACACTACCATCCTAATCCTCTTACAATCATCCTTTATCCATCAAGTCACCAAGTCAAGGCGAGGTCAAGATCTTCGAACGGCGCATTCGGGCTCCTAAATCAAAGAGGTTCGCTTTTATGTTTTCTTTAATTATTGTTATTTCAATCATGTAACTTGTACTTTAATTTCGATTATATGTGCATATTTTATAAACCAAAAATCCTATTTTATCTTGCATGTTAAGAATTTAAACTTGCGAAATCTATTAAACTTCTCCCCGCTTTATTTCACTTTAATTTCGATTTTAGTAAAGTCCGTTTTCTAACGGGAGAATTGAAGAATTTTATAATTCTTAAATTCGTAACCTTATCCCCGGACTTAGAATCGGGTTTCGTGGACTAGAGTTATTTTTATTATTTTTACGGTTTGTCGGTTTCCTTAAATCGGTTGGCGACTCTTTTATTCTTTTTATAATCCGTTTAATTATTTAACATTTGAATATACGCTAAAGATAATTAAAAATGACTTAATATTTCCCATTCATTCAAGGTTTAAACCGAGAGAAAATGGGCCATGAAACAATAAAACCCGCACGGGTTTTATGGTTTTTAACTCACTTTCTCTGGCCCAGGAAAGCAAACGGCCCGGCCCAAAGACGGTCAAAACCCGCGCGGGTTTTGACTACTCTTAGCGGCCTGGTTGCTTTCTTTTGGGCCTGAGTCATTGTTTGGGCCGATTTTAAGTTATATTTAATATATTTTTGGCGTAATTTCAAAAATTTAAATAATAAAAAATGGATTTGTAAAATAAATAAAATTTCACCATCCCGAAAATGAATTTCGAAAAATAAAAATATCCTTATTTAAGGATTAAGCAACCTTAGTCGGCTCCCGATCATTTATGTAGCGCATCACGGAGGAAAAGTGGTCTCACTTTTTCACGAGGTCCTACACTATGAAATATGGCAAATGGACGTCAAGACTGCATTCTTGAACGGGATTCTGGAAGAGGAAGTGTATATGACACAACCTGAAGGTTTTGAAGATCCCAAAGGTTTTGGAAAGGTCTGTAAGCTATAGAGGGCCATTTATGGCCTCAAGCAAGCTTCAAGGAGTTGGAATCAAAGGTTTAATCAAGTAATCAAAGAGTTTGGTTTCTTGAAAAATGAAGAATAGCCTTGCGTTTATAGAAAACTCAGTGGGAGCAAGATAGTCTTTCTGGTTCTGTATGTGGATGATATACTCCTCATTGGAAACGACATTCTAGAGTCTTGTAAGACTTGGCTTAGGAAGAATTTCCAAGGATCTTGGTGAGGCCCAGTACATTCTTCGAGTAAAGATCTATAGAGATAGATCAAGGCATTTGATTGCATTGAATCAAACAAGTTATATTGATAAGGTGTTGAATCGGTTCAACATGCAGAACTCCAAGAAGGGATTTATTCCAAAGGTTTATGGCACATCACTTGGTAAAACATATTGTCCTCAGACATCTGAAGACTAGGAAAAGATGAAAAATATACCTTATGGCTCGGCTGTAGGGTCTATTATGTATGCTATGAGATGTACAAGGCCAGATATAGCTTTTGCTTTAAGTATATGCAGCAGGTTTCAAGCCAACCCTGGTGAGAGACACTAGATTGCTATGAAAAACATACTTAAGTATCTGAATAGAACTAAGGAGTTGTCCTTGGTCTATGGAGGTGAGAAACAACTAAGTGTAAAAGGTTACACTGATGCCAATTTCATGACGAATAAAGATGACTACAGTAGCCAATCTGGATACGTTTTTTTGTCTAAATGATGGAGCAGTGAGCTGGAAGAGCTCCAAGCAAAACAATGTCGCTGATTCTACAACTGAGGCAGAATACATCGCAGCATCTGAAGCTGCGAAGGAGGCAATGTGGGTGAAGAAGTTCATCGAGGAGCTTGAAGTTGTGCCTAATATTACGGAAGGCGTGGACCTATACTGTGACAATAGTGGGGCCATTGCTCAGGCAAAAGAACCTAGAGCACACAGCAAAGCTAAGCATGTGTCCAGAAAGTATCACATCATTTGAAAGATAATCGAGGAATGTGATATTAATGTGTGCAAGGTTCATACGGATGAGAACGTCGCCGATCCGCTTACTAAACCCCTGTCGCAAGTGAAGTATGAGAGTCTTACTCATGCAATAGGAATTAGACATCTTGAATGATGTCATTAAGTTACATTTTTGAAGATTAGATGGCTCATGTTTTGTAATAGTTATTTATTCATCATTTATAAATAAAATTCAAACTTTACATAAATTGTGGTTTAGAATTATGTAAATGTCCAAAAGGGTTAGTGAATTCAAAATAGGAAATTGGATAAGGTCTGATTTCTGAAACCCCATTAGTGAACTTGATGACGCTAATCTTGGTTGACAGTCGACCTGTTTCCTAATTGTATTATCACGTAGGGACAGTGGTGATATCAACACAATTAGCATGTAGGATTGAAGTGATGATCGAGTTTCATGATCATATTAATGTATTGACGTCATAAATCAATCACATGGGTATTGTTGAGAACAACTACCAAACTGACCCCCAGTGGGAGCTCTTTAAGTTGGGAATTGTCATAGGAGCTCTCACCGCTCAAAATTCCTGAATCCTGAGTTCAGTACACAGATTGCATGATCTGATGTGACTTTGGAGCGCGTCAAACGCCTTTCGTAACAGTAGGCTATAAAGGCGGTGTTTGGGTTACAGTTGGATCATATGAGAATGTGTGTCTGAACAAGATGGCATTGTCCTCCTTATTAGGGACAATTGTTGATCATCTGAAAATGCTTGGCCGAACGGCGGTGAGATTTGACTGAAAATGCTTGGCCGAGCTCAGTTGAATTAATAGTTGATCATCTGCTTTTCGAAGTCTAAACTCGGAGATCGAGGAACGTTTTGGGTCTTACATAAGGATGACATCAGCTTACATTATCCGAACATGAGACAGTAAGTGACAATGGAATTCAAGGAATCGAACACTTGTGGGACAAGTGGGAGATTGTTGGGAATGTCCCGACAATGTTCGATTTATACGGAGATTAAACCAAAGTAATATAGTAATTATATGTCTTGGTAGAGACCTCTATAATTAATAATTGAATATGTTTAATTACAACTATATTATTTGGTCCTACTGGGTCACACAAGCCAGTGCCCCGGAACAATGTATGTAACCTAAGTAATATTGTATTACGTTTAGAAAAGTTGGAAACTGATTTCTGTGAGAAATCAGCCCAACACGGACCGAACTGGGTTCAACACAGTCCGTGTTGACCCAACACGGTCTGTGTTGGGACACCACGGTCTGTGGTGTCCATGGGCCGAGTTAATGGACATTCTGGAGTCCAACACGGACCGTGTTGGGCCTGAGAAATTCGTCGTTGCGTTAAGTCGGCCCTTTAGGGTTTTTGAACTCTTTCCCTAGGTTTTCTAAACACTATATAAATGGGTCTCTGGGAGAGATTATTCCACACCAACTTCCTGAGACTCTTAGAGAGATACCAGGGTGATTTCCTGAGTTCCTCTCTCTTTTAGTTTGCAGTTATTGTTTCATGAAATATTCTCTTTTCCTGAAACATTCTCATACATACATCTTAGATTGAGATTCGTCTCGATTAGGTCGATCTAGCAATCAGGTTCCCGAAGTGTTGCGTGGACTTTTCAGTAAAGGATTTCAGCATTGGAATATCAAAGGTCAACCTCTTCATCAACCGGATTAGCGATTAGGTATAACTACTAAAGCCTCTGCAATTGTTGTGATTAATTGTTTTATAATCATTATGAATATTCCGCCAATTATTATGTATCTGTTTAGGAAATAGATAACCTAAAACCTATCACCACCGACCACCCAGGAGGCCCCATGTCAGCCCCCTTCTTCCTCCCTTGCTCCCTCTTGCCCTTTTGTGCAACTTGAAGGGATAATCTCCCAACCCTTATTCCAAATCTGAATTCTCTCAAGTATTGGGTTAATTTGTGTTGTCTCTTGTCTTTCTAAATGTATTAGACCAAGTTTATTGTTGTGGGTTGGATTGATGATGATTTGGGTGGTCCTTTGGTTGATTGTAGATTGATGAAGGATAGTTTACATGCATGTTGATCTTAAGTATAAATAAAGAGATTTAGGGTTGTGGTTAGTTATTTAATTGTTGTCCCAAATCTGAAAGTACACTTAGAGTTGTTTGTAATGAGTTTTGGTTATTAAAGTGATGAATAAGAGATGGATTTTTAGTGTATTATGATGCACATAAAGTGCTCGATGAAATGCCTTATAAAAGAATGAATAACGGTATAATGAATATGACTTGGTTGATGCTTGGAAAGTGATTTGGGGGAGATTAGGGTTAAGGTTTGGGATGCATGCAAGCCCAAATAAAGGGTAAATTTTAGGTCTGGTTGCAATCTGGAAATTTCAGGGGGGGTATAAAATGTGATTTTGACCTAAATTATGGTTTAATTAGGTAGCTTAAGATGTTAGTTAACACTCGGTTTTTGAATTACGGAATTTCGATATGTATATCTTAAGTTATGGCCAAAACCGTGAAGAGATGCAAGTATATACGATTTCTGAGGTCAGTCTGAAAATGCATATTTTTCCTTGGGTTAGGGATCTCTTTGATTTAAGTATTCAACATGAAAGTTGTAGAGGGTTTATCAAGCTTTCCAGAAAGGTAAAATTCATAACCATAGGATATCGGGAGTGAAAGTTATGAGTCACTGAACCTTAGTCAGTAATCTGAGTTTACCCAGAAAATTCATGTGACTGTCTTATGTTCATGAGTAGTAGAGGTGGGCAACGGGCCGGGTCGGGCCGGGTTCGGGCCAGCCACAATTGGGTCGGGTCGGGCTGGGCATATGGTTTTTTTACTGGGCCCAAGTGAGTTGGGTTTTAACGGGCCCTAAACGGGCCGGGTCGGGTTTAGGCTGGCTGAGCAAATGTTTTTCTAAATCTGCCCTTGTACTCTAAAAAGAAAAATTCTTGGGCCTATGAAGCTTTCCACACCACTTTAGGCCTTGGAGTGGTACACTTTCCACACTTTGAGTCTTTTGTGAGCGCTGGACACTCATTTGAGTGATTTTTAATCAGCTTATTACAAAGCTTAGGTTGTTTTGGCTTGGTCATTGTCAGTTTTAGTTTGGGTTAAATTTTCGTCAATTTAAGCTGACATCTGAGTTGGGTTTGGGTCAGCTTACTTGGATTGTACACCTCTTTTTTTGTCAGATCATCCTTGTCTAGTCAAGTTTGCCACTTTCCACCTGCTGATGCATTTACAACCGAAAGTTTTAAACTATAACTGTCGAAACTCAAGAGACTCATCAATCTTTTGTGGGTGTATTGGAAATAGTCTCTGTGAACATAGAAATATTTGACAAAGTAAGGTCGCGCAGAGACCTGCTAATTCAGGCCAGTAGGTCGGTTTTAGTACGTGTCAGTTTTTGGTTTATTTTGGTTTCGGGGTTGAAATCTTGTTCAAAATCTTAAACGTACGGGCATATTCGGATGGGTTTTTGGGTAGGGTCAAATTCTACCTGGTCAGTGCCTGCATTTGGATATCCTCACACCCGATAACAGCAACAGCAAGACCCACATTGATAGTTTTTATGTGTTTGAAACTATATTTGCTTGTGCTTTCTTTGTTATTTTGGCATCATTTAAGCAGTGTTTCATGATTTCTCTTAACACCCTTTCGTTTACATATCTTGCAGACCAATAGAACTGTTCTATTCAGATCCTTAACCAAACTGAATAGAAAAGTTCAAAATAGAAAACCACACTAAAGCAATACCACGTCAATCAAGAGATTTTGAGATACCCAAGTGTGACTGAGATTGTGTCTAGAGAGACCCAGAATAACCACATTGTGAAAGATTTGCACATGAATCCAAGTAGGCAGTAGTTGATTGCAAACTGCTCACTCACAATAGTTGAACATTCTTACTCAGAAAAGATAGATGGAGAAACCAAAGTCAAAACACATATTACTGTGCAACAAACAGGCAAGAAAGCTCATATTTCTCGTTAGAAAAAAAGTGTGCAAACTTTGCTCAAAACTAAGGCTTCTAATCAAACGGATACCAAAGCCAAGAGTCGTAATCAGGGGCCTCCAAATTTAACAACTTTCAGGCAACAACCATCTTCTAGTTTTCCTTTTCTTTGAAATTGACATAAAACTAGGGGAATTCGCCCTAAATTTAACAACCCATTTCCCCGAATCTTGACGATTCCTCGACCATAAACCCATGAAAGCATCCTCACAAGAAAACCCTAATAGCCCATCCATAACATCTCTCCTCAGCCTCTCACCGTATAGTAAACAGCAAATGCAGAAACAACTAGTCTACTACTGATGTGGGAGGAGCGAAAACGCAAACAGATCGAAACCAAACGAACTCAGAAGGAAGAAACAAACCCGTTATGAACCCGGTGAAACTACATCAGGTGCGTTAGGGCTTCAAACCAGCATTGGAACGTTCGAAAGTCAGACGACAAACCAGCGTCGGAAGTCACCGTCGGGAGGGAGAAGGAAGGAGGGAGGTTCGTTGTTGATTGAAACCCTAGCAGCTAGGAGTTTGTAGTTCTATTTGGCCGCCCAAATTGACAACTTAACTGGCCCGTTAGGAACCCGTTTGTGATTACTCATGACCCGCAATTGACCCACGACAGCCCACGATCAGTTCTAATCGACTAAGCCCACAGTGAACCCGTCCCACTTAATAATGTAAGTGGTCTCAACCCGTTATAATTCTCTAGTCGCAACTGCCCATTGGACACCCTCCCATTAGCCCAGTTCTATTCATGACCGAATTCCGGCCCTTTCCCATGACCAAATCAATTTATGATCAACATGGGAGTTTTAGTAGGTTCTTCAAGATTTCCATAGATAGCTTGCATGCCTCAAACCGTTGTCTATAACTTGAGTTATAATTCTCTGAAACATCGATGTTTACGCTTGTAGTTTTTGGACAGCTTGCTGAGTTGGTAGTTTTTACCCTCTGTTATCACATTTTTAACCTTCACGATCAACTAGAAAGTTGTAGTACATGAGCTTAGCTTTCCAGAAAGTCCTTATGCATAATGATACGATACTTGTGGAGGAAGTTATGACCTTTCGAGTGAACCTTAGGAAGCAAGTCAAATTGTCAAGTAATCCTAGGATTTTACTAGGATATTCTTCTTTAATCTCAACAAGGTTAGCCTCTAATTCATGATTCTTGTTCTTTCTCAAGTGTTCCTGAGAGGTCGTTGCGCCAACTGCTCAAGTCTCTACGCATCTGAGAGAGTGTGTGTAAGTGTTCAGCGGTTCAGGTTTGCGTATTGCCTACACTTCGACAAGCATGTTTTAATGATGATGTTGATTTATGCTGATGATTTCATGATGTCTAACTTATGAAAAGTTTATGATTTTCATTCTTTCGAATGATGAGGTCTATTGTTATATTGTGCTAACCGCACTTGAGGTACTTTCGATGTCAACGGGCATCTTTCATGTGACCTAGCCAGTGTATATGATGAGGTCTTTATTGAGGTCTATGATGAGGTCTATAATGAGGTCTATATTGAGATCTATGATGATGATGATGATGATGACAATGTTTATGATGTTAATGTTTATTTTATTTAGTTTATTGGTTATTCAAGCTTTTATGTCTTAATTTAAAAATGCGTGAACTAAAATGAACTATAAAAGTTTAGGGGTATGTGTACTGAGTTTAGCCAACTCATTTGCGAAGTTTTCTGTTTTTGTTTTATGAGGTGCTTTTCCCTAAGGGCTACAAGCTCCCAGGTCCGAAGAGATAATTGAGTTGTCCATCCTAATTAAGGTAGGCGTTCGGAACAGGAATAGGAACTCTCCTGCTTTGAGGAGAATGATGAATCTCTCCCCTTTTGAAGTATAGGATGGTTTTAAATATTTTGAGGAATGGATGTAAACCTTAAGTTGTGCTTTATTTTGGAGTTGTTGATTATGATGTTAAGGAGTTGTAAGTACAATATGAATTTAATTAAGTTATATGTATGGTTGTATATGGTGTTGTATTGGTAGGTTTCTAAAGCCTTGTCCTTTGTTATGGGGACGACGGTAATGCCTCTGGATTTGGTTATCTGTTGCGCTAATCTTTGAGTTATGAATTGTTCAGTAGTAATCATATGATTATGAATCTGGGGGCGTTACAGATTTCATGTCTTTAAATTTTACTGTATATTCAGGATGGTATATGGTATGTGTGTATAAGATTTCAAGAATTTAGGATGTTTATTTTAAGAGTTATGGAGTTTTGAATATATATGTTTAATTGGTGTAACTTGGACTTGTTTGTGTGCTAAGTGGAGCTATCAATTGTGAAATAATACATACTAGTATTTGTACCCGTGCAATGCACCGGTTAGTTTGTCTTATTTGTCATTTTTGTATTTTTTTTTGCAAGTTTGATTCCCTTTTCTTATTCATTGTTTGATTGAATCAGTGATATGAAATTTGCATATGCTTTTCATTATAATTAATGTTTACATATTATATTGTTTATAGGTTATTTTCTATAGATTGTAGTAAGTATCACTTTAACTATAATTTTTTATCTTTTTATAATTTTTTTGCCTCTATTGCCATTGTGCTTCACATTATGGAAAAGAAGAGTTACCAATTTTTAGATAAAAATTTCAAGGTAGATGAGTTTTTTTTCGAAAATATATTGATGGGCTAGTTTACTAATTTTGATTTTTTTTTTGGGAAATTGGATTCTAATAATACGAATTTTTGGCCATATAAGACTTAATAATATGAACCTTTGATTTGGTAATAATTAATATAAACTTTAGTCCCATGTTGGTCTGAACAGTACGCCGTCGAGTTAAGTTAAACTTAACTTGGTGGCGATCTGAACTGGCAGCGGAGGCACGTTCCATGGTATGTTGACCTTTCCATATCATCCACGTTGACTTAAGAAATGTGACAGGTCATCCTGACCATCTATCTCTATGCTCTCTCTCTCCTTCTAAAAATCTCTCATCTTCAATGACCTTATCTGAAGAAAATTAACTCCCCCCGCCTTCCCTCCATCTCCCTCCATCATCGTAATTCATCTCAGCCCAGATCTGTCTCACAAGCCACAACCACTGTCACTCTATCGTGACTACCGTTGCCTCAGATCTGTGAGTTATTGTTTGCCAATATGAGTAGTTCAAACCTTTATTTGTTGAATTTGATTTTGCAATTGAAGTGGATGTCCTCTTCTCTCTCATCCTCCATCAGAATCAAACCCAGAAGACCCTGAGAACCGCCCCCAGAACCCCCCAATTCCCTCCCATTTCTCAACAAATTCGGCGGCAAAATCCCATATCCGGATTCGTCGGAGCTCCGGGGAGACCTCTTCTGGTTCCTATCCCCGTTTGAATTGCCAAATTTCGCATTCGGAGGATCCAAAATTAGGGTTTTCTGCGGATGATGTTGTTGTTGTTGATGATGATTCAATTAGGTGTTGCGTTTCTTGTTGTCCGAATTTCCCCGTTTGACCTGACACATTTTTTAAGTTAACGTGGATGACATGGCAAGGTCAACATACCTTAGAACGTGCCTCCGCCGCCAACTTAGATCGCCACCAAGTTAAGTTTAACTTAACTCGATGGCGTACTGTTCCGACCAACATGGGGTTAAAGTTCGTTTTAATTATCACCAAATCAAAAGTTCATACTATTAAATCTTATATGGCCAAAAGTTCGAATCATTAGAATCCAATTTCTTTTTTTTTGGTGTAGTTTTGTTAGTTTTGCCAATTATTTTTGTTAAAATTATAATGGATTATTGGACGCGAATAATACTAACTTTGGGGGTATTGGAGACTAATATTACAAACTATTTTCTTGGATACTAGTAGTACCAACTATCGACCTATTTTCCTCCAACAGTACACGACCAAGTTGTTATAGTTTTAACTCATCAGAAAGATGACGTTATGATGTGTGACGTGGAAGACGGAGGTTGGGTAAAAAATGTTGACGTGGACACTAACATGCCTTTCATATCACATATTATGGAGCCACATCATCTTTTCGATGAGTTAAATCCATATCAATTCAACGGTGTACTGTTAGAGGAAAATAGGTCAATAGTTCGCACTGCTAGTATCCAAGAAAATAGTTTGTATTATTAATATCCAATATCCCCAAAGTTGGTATTATTGATGTCCAAAAACCTAATTATAATTTATAATATGAAATTAATCACAACTTCTATCGATTAATAATAAATAGAATTAAAAACTTCAAATAAACTATATTGTATCTATGGTGGAGCTCATAGGGCATCCCATATATTTCATCCCTCATAAAACTTATGATATATTAATGTTTTAAGTTATATCTAATTATTATCTGCAAAAAATTGCAGGGAGGTGCCACACATCTTTGTTAACTGACTCGTGGATCACACTTTTTTTTTTTTAATGCATTCCCAGGGGTCATTAAACATACTTAAGTGACTGAGGGGTGACATTCAGGCAAGTTTTGGCCGAAATCCGACGACAGTTGGTGAGGGTATTGAAATTTGAAAAATTGTGCCAAAAGTAACTGTTTGGCTCTTTTTTTTTCTACTTAAACCCTTCAACTGCCCATTTCTTTAATTCACTTCAGATTGTTCACTTCATCTATGAGAGGGGGAGAGAGAGAGAGAGAGAGAGAGAGAGAGAGAGAGAGAGCATCGAGGAGACGATCGAGAAGAAGAACGAGTTGCAGCTCGGTTGAAGTCAATGGCAGGTATCGCCTTCCACAGCCGTCCGCTGGCTATTCCGATGAGCAGCAAATGCACTGGCCGACCCAATGGCTATTCCAACCTCCGACGCCTTCCACAGCCGCCGAAACCACCACTTATCTCCTTCTAGGTTCCTTCTCCCCTGCCACTTTTGAGGTTTTCAAATTGTAGAATGGGGTAGCAGTGGTCTGGGAGTTGAGTAGTTGGGGAATGAAAAGGAGAGAGAAATCGATCTAAAGTTTTGAGCGGGGAAATTGAGGGGAAAACGGACACTTCACTAATTTTTTGAAGGGCAAATCAGACTTTTCAATTATTCCGGCCAAAACTTGCCTGAATGTCACCCCCCAAGTCACTTAAGTAAGTTTAATGACCCCCGAGAATGCATTAAAAAAATGGATATTGGATGACAATATACTGACCTTTGGGGGTATTGGATTGTAATATACCGACCTTTACTATTGGACAACAATATCCCTGACCTTTATACTTAGGTGAGATTATTATACCAACAGTGACTAAGGGGGGTGATGACTGGTTAATTAGTCTCGATTCTGACGTGATGTGCGAAGGAAAAATAATCTATCATTGCCCAATAACCCCGTTAATTCATTTTTCTTAGTAACCCACGTTAAAAAAAATCGGCCCTAACACAGTGACTAACGGGGTGGTGAACCGGTCTTCATACTGACGTGAAACACAACCATATAATGTCTTGTAATGTGGGTTAGTGAGAAAAACTAAGGGTTAATGAAGTTATTGGCTTGAGACAATTTTTTTCCCTTCGGCAACCATGTTAGCGCGCATGGAGAATGGTTCACCACCCCCTTAGTTACTGTTGGTATAATAATGTCGCCCAGGTATAAAAGTCAGGGATATTGATGTCCAATAGTAAAGGTTGGTATATTATAATCCACCACCCCCAAAGGTTGGTATATTATTATCTAAAAACTCTTTAAAAAAAAGTTGTGACCCGCGAGTCAGTTAACAAAGATGTGTGACACCCCCAACAATTTTTTGAATTCCTGTAATAAGGTCTTTGTAGCATTGTTTTAGTCAAAGTAACATTTAATGACTTGAATGAAATTTTGTTTTGAAAATAATTTTCTATTGGTAAGTGACACATGGCAACACCAAATTGATTTGGGTTTTGTTTTAATACTTTTAATAGATTATGCCTTGAAATTAGTAGGTATGTCAAGTATTATGATGCAAAATGTACTCATGTCTTGGTGGATGATTATTTTGTTGATGATTATGATTTACTTACCTTCAAGTGAAGGGATATTTTGAGTTTGTTGTTGTTAATGATGTAATTGAACTAAGTTTGGGGATTGAGATTTGTGTCTTACTTCGGTCTATTACTTGTGTGTCGTTCTGGGACTATGGCCATAGTAGTAGTGTCTTTATGTCAGGTCGCCTGGTAGGTGGCATGAGTGGGCACAACCCGGTCCACCAGGATCTGATTTTCGACCTGTTTATTTTGGATCTATGTGAGTCCCTAGTTGGTACCTTGAGTGGGCCTTGCCCGGTCCGCTAGGATGTGAATGTGACTCCATAGTTTGTGAATTGAGGATATCTACGTTCTAGAGTGATGGGTCCCTGGTAGGTACCTTGAATGGGCATTGCCCGGTCCACCAGGATGTGTTTGTGACTGTTGTAATATATAGGTGTTAGTCCATTGAGTGAGTTATAAGTTGAGTTCCCCTACAAAAAGTTACTTTAATTAATTGAGAAAATTGTGCTATATTGTGATTTGTGTTAAGCTTTCCAAAATTGGAAGATTGTGATTGTGTGTGACTTTGATTATGAAATGTGATCTGACTTTTATAAGAATGTGATAGTTTATGTAAATTATGTGATATGTATGTATGAGTTATGGTTATGTTCGAGTTATTGGTCTAGCTTAGTAGGCTTTACTTCCTTTTAGACTTGAGTGAGGACTGCGAGCCTAAAGGACATGGTTGGTATGGGACAACCATGGATAGTTTAGCGAATAAACTAACGCTTGAGCTGTTTAGGGCTTTAATGAGAGCTAGAGCTCCTAAATCGTTCATGGTATGGGACATGTATGGCTGAGTTAGTCTCGTTGCTTGTCTTATAACACTTGTGATATTTCGTATGTGTATGTTTTGAATCTTTAGGCAAATGACTGATTGAGTTATACGAGTTTGTGGTGATGCTTTGGAATGTGTTCCTTTGTCACTTCTCTATGTTTGTTACTTTTTAGAAAGTAATAATATGTAATGATAATTTGCTTATGTGCTAACCGATTAATGTGCAAAGTGTAACAACGGGAGAGATAAGGATTATTCGCTGGGCTTAGGGAGCTCATGACCTCACCTTTTTTTTCAGGTTTTGAAAGCGGAAAGGCAGGAAGGTACCTTAGCGACTAGCTCTTGAAATCTTTTGGAGTTATGGCTAGAAATGAGGGTTGAAGTTATATATTTGATATCGAATATGTTGTTAAGAATAATGTGGATGCATTTTGTGTGTAAACGTGTAAACTTTGTTGAATGTAAGTATGCATGGGAATGTATGTTTTAGATTGACTCACTCGACCTTTTGTTTGAGTTATGTTACGGAAAAAGCTTCCGTTGCACTATAATATTTGGGAATAGTCATGGTTTTGAAGATTAGGTAGCCTTATGGGTGTCCAAGTAGGACGCACAGCAGTGACGTGCCTGACACCCTAAGTTGGGGCGTTACAAAAAGTCCCTAAATTTTATCTAGTTTATGACATATTTTTGGAAAAATACGAACATGCATGCATTAGTATAGAATTTACAAATGTGATATGAGGTCGTCACTGTTCATGTGCAGAATTCCAGTTTTGTAGGTCATAAACAAAAATCTATAATAAATTCATTCCTAAAGCTTTTGATATAATTCAAGTTGGAAAAATCCTTAAATTTTATCTAGTTTATGACCATATTTTTGGAAAATACGAACATGCATGCATTAGTGCTACATAATTTAGCAAAAGTGATGTGAGATTAGAAACCCTAATCGAGTTTTAGGGTTTTAATGATTTCTTGTTAAACTCGATTTATCTACTTTCTAACCAAGCTGGTTACTTTGCCACGAATAGTGTGGTGATCTTAGGAGGTGTCTTAGTCTCGTGTTTGAGGAGCTTCACACGTGCTAACGTTGATCTAGATGTGTGTTTTCTTCTTGGTGAGCCTCTAAATCGATCTTTTGGTATGTGATCAAGTCTCCATAATACATGTATGCTTCTTACTATGGTAGTAATGGTGAACTAAGAAGAGGGAAAATGAAATTTAGAGAGAGAGAGAGAGAGAGAGAGAGAGGGTGCAAAGTGAGCGAGGCTTGCTTATATGGAATCCTATACGTCATCTCCCCTTTATTATTGCATGTGCATATTGGTGGGTCTTGTTATGCCCCCACCATGTGTAATTATTTAGGTGGAAGAGAAGGTGAGGGTGGTCGTGGATTCAAGATCCTTTAGGCCCCATTTTCGGCCCTCTTTAGTGTTTGGTGAGAGTTATTTAACTTATTCTAGGTTTAGATTAATAGTAATCAAGATTTTGAGGTTAACTTCAGCTTAATCGTATGGAGATGCCTTAGCATATTATATTGATTGCAAGGTGATTTTCCTTTTTGTTGGACCTGAAGGGTTCAGTTCGATAGTAAAAAGTACTGAGGTAGTCGGTCGTTACAATTTAAATATTAATATTTACTAAATAATATTAGTGAACTTAAATAAAAATATATCTATGTATTATTATAGAATAGTTTTGGATATAATAGACTTATCTTTTACAAATATAGGCATTTGCACGTCCTATTAATTATAAAAGAACAAATTTAAAGCTACAAACTAAATTCAAAAAAAAAGAAAATTAAAAAATTAAGGAAATATAAGGTAGCTTTGTCATTAGTTCCCATTAGTATTTTCGAATGCCAATTTTGAAGACAAGCCCTAAATAAAAGTAAAGTTACAAAAACATATATTAAATTTATAAAGGGAAATTGGAATTAAATAAACCAAACTTTGGGGATGATTTGATATAATGAACCAACCTTGAAAATTAATATTAGACAAACTGACCTTAATATGTTGTTTTTTTTCCAGCGAACCGCCACCGAATCCAACTCGCCAGAAGTGTGACGTGGCGGTGGCGATCGCTTATGTGGCAGTTGTTTAAGCAAAAAAAAAGGTAAAAAATAGACTTTTTTGCTGACTTAAATTAAATAATCAACAATTTTCATTTTTTTTAATTGCACCGCATAACCTCCCTCTCTCTCCCTCCTCTCTCCCACTCTCTCTCTATCAATCCCCCTTTAGCCCGACTCCCAGCCTCTCACTTTCTCTCTCAAACTCCACCCCACCATCACCCTCTTCTCTGCCACCACCGCCGCCGCCACCACCACCTGCGCCGCCATCACCCTCCTAGCACTGATCCTCTCCCTCAACCGTCTGGCAACCCTTGTTTGTGGGTCATTGGAGAAATAATATACTGCCATGCATGATAGATTGAAGAAGATGGATAAATTTAAACATACATGAACAAAAAGGCTTTAGGTTAGCTGATTTGAATATATATCAATGGACAGAGATGAGGTAAAAACGGTTCTCTCTCTCTGCATCCATTCAATTCGTGGATATAAACCCAAATCAATATATACCTAACTAAATAACTATAAATAAAAGTAGGAACTTTTTGAAAAAGCAGCAGTATATTTTTTGTCCAGTCAAAATTAAAGAGTTGCAACTGAAATTCGATCGAATGTGAAATAAAGGAAAAATCAATCAAAGCTAGAGAATCGAAAGCAAGGGTTTCTGGTTGAGTGGGTGAACCAGTTGAAGTTGTCAAATTGGGGGTTCTTTGTCCAGTCAAAATTCTCAGAGTTGCCGAATTGACATCAAATTTGCAGGGTTTTTTTTATTTTTTATGAAGAAATTCAAATTATCTTCCAACACCCATTTTGATTAACAAGTACTAAATCGATGCAAGGAGATTAAAAATGAAGTTTTCTGGGTAGAATTCAAACCAAATTATCAAATTAGGGTTTTCACATTTCAAACCAAAACTCAAAAATCCAACCAAGCCCTTTACAAGTCACATATCAAATTAGGGATTCCCATTTCAAACCAAAACACAAAAATTCAACCAAGCCCTTTTCAAATTACATACCCAAAATAGTTAATCAAAAAAAAAGCTTCCTACTTCGTGATGGTATTCAAATTAGGGATTATCCTGTGTGGTGATGATGATGATGGGGATTTGAAAAAGCAGCAGCTGCTGCGGGGAAAGATGGAGGTCGAGGCCGCCATGGCTGAATCCTGAGGTGTTATACGAGGTGGATGGCCTCACCTTCATCTGGCGGTATTCGTAATCTGTCTGGCGCAGGTGGTGGTTGTGGTGGTTGTGGCGGTGCAGGTGGTGGCGAAGAAGAGGGTGATGGTGGGGTGGAGTTTGAGAGAGAAAGTGAGAGGCTGGGGAGGGTGGGGGTCGGGCTAAGGGGGAGAGATAGAGAGAGAGGGGTAGAGGGGGGGTTTGTTGAGGTGGAATTTAAAAAAAATGAAAATTGTTGATTATTTAATCCAAGTCAGTAAAAAAATGTCTATTTTTTTTTTTACTTAAACAACTGCCACATAAGTGATCGCCACCACCACGTCACACTTCCGGCGAGTTGGACTCAGTGGCGGTTCGCTGGAAAAAATAACATATTAAGGTTAGTTTGTCTAATATTAATTTTCAAGGTTGGTTCGTTATATCAAAGTACCCCAAATGTTGGTTTATTTAATTCCAATTTGCCTTTACAAAACTCAACTAAAATTATTAAAGAAAAAATCAAAGCATATCTCTCATATTTCCATCCTCTCATTGTCTAGTCCATCCCCTCACTCGACAACCCATGACAGAATAAAAGCGGCTCCAGCTCGTGTAAGTATGATGTGTTGGCTAATCTCGACCACAATTAGTGACAACTGACAAGTCCCGGGTGCTTGTTTGCCACAAAGCAAGCATGTTACTAAGTCATCCAAAGAGCCACCCCTGATGGTGTTCAGCCCTGCCCCTACCATGAATACAAGAAAGTGCATCTCATTATTCTCACATAATATGGGAATATTGGGAGCCAAAACTGATATCTGAAAAAAAATAATAATTTGGTAAATTGTAGCTTCTAAATTGCAAATGAAAAACTAAGTCAATGTACAAATATGATATTTTGTCAGCATTCCATGAATATTTACGAACTTGATGTTATGTTAATATATACTCCTCCCTATCTGTTTTGTCCCTCTCTTTCGCCCCCTTAAAATTCACCACATTTCCCTGTCATTCTCTCTATCTCCGATCTCTTCAATTTTCTCCCTCCAATCTACTATCTCTGTCTTTCTTCAATTGTAGCCCCCTTAAAAGCAAGGCAATGGTAGTGTACAGTTTATATATTAATGAGACAATCAACTTCATCAACAAAACATAACTGGATTCTGCAGTGGCTTTATACTGCCTCAACAGTTGGTTTTTATAGGTTGCTTTCATAACAATTGGATGCACATTATATAATATAGAAGAATTGAACAAATTTTAGATGACAACTACTCTGCAAAATAAAGCTAACTCAATTGACATATTTCGACCAAGGTACCTTGGATTCTGGATGAATAATAATCTATACAATAATAAAAAGTGAGTAAGGAAACAAAAATGTCACAATTTAATTGACCATATTACCCTTCCTGATGTCATAATGTGTTTTACTTTCCTTTTTATTTTTGGATTGGAAGTTGGATTACTATCTCAATCACGTACTCTCCCAATCCCCCAACCCCCAATAACCTAATTTGGCTTTTCGTATTGATGGCTAATCTAGCTGCATCTTCGATCATTATCTCGTCCTGCTCCTCCCTTTGATCGTTGTCTCCCCTTCTCTCTAGGTCGCGATCACCCATTGCTCTTCCTATCTTGGTTTAATTTGAACTCAATTTATCTAGGCTGGGTTTTTTTTTTTCTTTCGTCAAAGAATTTGAAAATTCGTCGACTTATCTACTGTAAGTCAGCTCCCTCTCATTCTCTTTGAATTTTTTGATTTTGTGGGTTTGGTATTGACTCGATTTAGTGTTATACTTTTCGTCAAGCTTTTTTTTTCCCGTTTGGATTGTTTTGCTTCCTGTTCGATTTGGCATCTGCCCAAATTTGGTTTTTTGGTTGCATGTCAAAGTTATGGTGTCCATTGTTGATCTTTTTTTTTTTGTGAGATAGATGTACATGATTACAGGTTTGGCTATTGTAAACTGTAAGAAGGGACTTGATTTGAACCAGAGCATTGTCTAATCTTTGACAACAGTAGAGTACAATATAGAAAATACAAAGACTGGAGCTCAATCTTGCTCTCCAGTGTAATCTGTGAGCCCTGTTTTTATTCATTTATCAACCTATTTGTGAGACCTTGACCGTTGATAGTCAATTTTCAGATGTTAGGTGCTCCTTTTTTTAGGGTCATATACTTAAGAATTGGAATTCTGAAACTGAGAATGTTCTCAAGGAAAGAATAGCAAAAGTACCATCCATGTCACCAGACAAGAGGATCTTGTTAGTGTCCAAGGAGAGTGTGTTTGCTCCTGATAATCTATGGGTGAAAAAGAATTTCATGAGTCGTACCAACTCTCCTTTATTCGTCTGATTCCCAAAAAGTAGTGCAATCTCAGCATTGAAATTGCGCAAGGTCTATAGTGCTTTGGGAGTTAGAAGCGTCTCATATTCAATAAAATGCAGTGTTTCTATTGTGCAACCTAGTGGGCAGCAAGATAAGGTGGGTCTGAAGGAGAAGCCTGTAGTAAAGGGTCTAGTAGAAATCATGTTGGGCTTTCTTACATGTAAGATTCATATGCTCGTCAAAAAGCTTGACTATTGACTACTTGCATTCTTGTGCCAGCTGCCCCTAAATAACTAATTTTCAGTTCACTACTTGCATTCTATGGTGACCAAAGAGCTTGAGATTTGTTATTTTTAGTAATTTAGTACTTGCGTTCTTTGTTGTGGTTTTTGGGATAGATACTAGTCCCAAACAACTTCATTCTCCCCTAATTCAATCATTGCAAAGCCAAAGTCAGAATTCATTTAATAAAAGAAGTCCATGAAACGTTGACCCAAATTCAACCTATTTCCCATGTCAACAGCCAATGAAACCCAAAGACAGAAATGAAATGAAAGTAGTTTAGTACTCTTGATACTTCTTTGTTTCTGTACAAGAATGTTGTTTCGGAGATGTCAGCAATATCCAAGCACTACAAACGGTTGTGACAATAACAAAACATATTTGTTTCTTTTGTATCTAAAGTTTTTTTGTACAATACTTCATTTTCAACACACTTTGCAGTCTACATCCGACATTCGGCATTCTGCACTCCAGATGATTCAGAAGATCGAACTGCAAGTGGCCTCCAACTACCAAACGTCAAGGATCAAGGTCGACAAAATCTCAAGATCAACAGCTCCAGGTTTCCTGTACGTCAAGGTCAAGAACTACAACTGAGTTCTTCAGCTTTACTTGCATTCGAGATTGAGATCAAGCGTTCACGCCCTCGGCTCACCCAAGTTTTTTAGGAGATCGAATCAGAGGACTACTTTATTGTATTAATACCGAGATTGTACCCCATACATTCGAATATTAATACAAAAATTAAATTTGTCCATTTTTCTTGTCTTTATTTATTTTAGACTAGAAATTTGTGTTTACAAATTTGGCAAGCTCGATGGGACATCTATGCCTCTCATCTCTTCCTCAAAGAAGTTCAATTCATCATCGACTCAAGAGACGCAATGACACCCAAGAAAGTTGTCTCTAAACCCTCAACAAGGAGGATGGCTCAAGCTTCATCCTAGGGGTCCTGCAACTGCTACATCAAGCGGAGTAATGACTCGAAGGATGGCGAAGGCTTCCGCCGCCGCTGCTGCTGCAATTTCTGCTGCGCTAGAAGAACTAACTACGAAGGCACCAACTCCATCACGGAAGAATTTGGCTGTTAACTCCAACCTTCAGGGAGTGCCTCAAATGCCTCCTTGCTTTTGGAAGCCAAGCACTGCGAGTATCTTTGGCTCAATCATGACTACTTCGCGTGGAATGGATGAACTCTGAACTTGCACCAACCCGATCTTCGAGTTCGAGAGCTTTGAAGGCCACGACTACTCCAGCAAAGATTCCTCCCCAATGTCTGAAGAGGAATCTATCTTCTCGGAAGCTGAGACTGAGTCTACTCAAACTCTCATCATGCCAGTGATAACAACTGGTGCTGCCAACATGGAGGAAAGGATAGAAGAATTAGAGTCTACGCTGAGAAGGCTTGCTAGGGAAAGCGAAGAAAAGGACAAGAAGATCGACGAACAAAGCGAACATATCGCAAAACTGATGAGGAAGATAGAGAAGCACCCTTATCAAGAATCTGACGGAGATACTGACAAGGAAGAATCTGACAAAGAGTCTTCTAAGGGTGATAGTGATGGCGACGACGAAAGAAAGAAGAGCTCGTCTTCAGGGTCAATGACTGCGGAACAGATCTAAAGTTTGATTGCAAATGCAATAAGGGCTCAACTCGGAGAGGCATCGAACAAGAGTCACTTGTATACAAAGCCCTACATGAAGAGGATCAATGTGCTTCGAATGCCACTAGGTTAACAACCCCCAAAGTTTAACCAATTTGATGGAAAGGGTAACCCTAAGAAACACATTGCACATTTCTCGAGACTTGCAGCAATGCTGGGATGGAAGGAGATCGACTGGTGAAGCAGTTCGTCCGATCATTGAAAGGGATAACATTCGACTAGTATACGGATTTGGAATCCGAGTCTATCAACAGTTGGGAAGAAATTGAGCAAGAGTTTCTCAATCGATTCTACTGCACTCAACGTGTCGTTAGCATGACGGAGCTGACGAATACCAAACAATGGGAGGGCGAGCCAGTCCTTGAATACATTCATCGGTGGTGGGTTCTTAGCCTTGAGTGTAATGATCACCTCACCGGGGCTTCGGCCATCGACATGTGCACTCAAGGTATGCACTGGGACCTGCTTTACGTCCTCAAAATAGTCAAGCTAAGGACCTTCCAGGAGTTGACGACCAAGGCACATGGCATGGAGATAACCATAGAGAATCGACGGGGGAAATCTTCATCTTCGTTCGAAGTAAGAAAGGGTACTAGCGAGTACAAGAAGAATGTGAAAGTGAAGACCTCAAAGAGGGAGTCCATGTCTGTTTCAACTGAGGAACCAGTTCGAATCTCTTCCAAGCCCAAACAGGAAAGTAGAAGAACCACATTCTCGAGGAATGATGCTAAGAGGCGTCCCACGTTGAAGGAACTATAAGAGAAGAAATACTCGTTCCCTGATTCAGACTTGTCGGGAATGCTTAATGACTTGTTGGAGAAGGGTGTTATCGAGCTCCCACAGCTAAAGAGGCCGGAAAAGCAGGAAAGACAAACGACCCAAGGTATTGTCGTTATCATAGGGTAGTCAATCACCCTCTCGAGAAATGTATTACTCTAAAAGAGCGTATCATAAAGTTAGCTTAAGAAGGGAGGATAATATTGGATTTGGACAACAACGTTGAGACTAATTGCATTTTGGTACACCCAACTCCGATCCATATGATAGAGAAGATCTCGTGATGATCCAGTTCGGGAGCCAAGAAGCAATTTTTATCCCCATTTTAGCCCAGACCTCTCAAGGGAAACATACTGAAGCGACAGAAGGCCTAGAGGAAGAGGGAGGATGGATTCTGGTCACGTGGAGGAAAGTCAAGAAGAACGCCAAGGTTCAAGCGCCGTCATCTCGCAAAAGAAATCTACATGAAAGGAAGAGAATTTCTCAACCAGCTGGGCAAGGGAAGAAGGTCGGCAGCTCAAGGAAGCAGTTGGTCTGATCCACTAGGTCGTTCAAGCAAGATCCGCGTCGTCCTCTCACCATTGGAAAATATTTCCCGTGGGATTTCCTAGGAAAGGCTGACGACTGAGGACGACGGAGTGAAAAACCAAGATCATCTTCAAAAAGCTACTGACAAAACTCTAAGGGTTTTGGAGGCCTTACCAGTACGAATGGCATGGGAGAAAATCTTTCATCTTCATGAAGAAATGCGTCGCCAGTTGCCACTGCATTGCAACATCCCGAGCTTTACGCCGACAAGGTGCAAGATGTTGGAGAATCGTCCATCACTTTCATACAGTGTGTTTCCTGCAACATCCATCACCTTCATTGATGATGACTTACTTCTAGGCTCTAAGCTCCATCATCGTCCTTTATTTGTATCCGGCTACATCCGTGGACAGAAGGTCAAACGTACTTTGGTTGATGGAGGATTTGCGGTGAATATCATGTCGAAGTCGACGATGTCTGAATTGGGGATCACAATTGAAGAGCTCTCCAAGAATCGTACAATGATACAAGGGTTTCAACCTCGAAGGTCAACGAGCACTTGGGATGATTCAAATTAAGTTATCGATGGGTGACTTGTCTACAACTTCAATTTTTCATGTCGTCGACTCCAAAACTTCCTTTAAGTTGTTGTTGGGGAGATCGTGACTATATGAGCATGGCATCGTAGCTTCTACTCTACATCGGTACTTGAAGTACTATAGAGGAGGGGAAAAGAAGATAGATGCTGATGTTAAGCCTTTTGCTAGGGCTAAATCCCACTTTGCAGTTGCAAGATTCTTTGAAGACATTATGACGTTCAAAGAAGCGATGCCCTCTTCAATTGCCTCTACAAGCAAGAGGGTTTTGAAGAAAGATGTTTAGGTTGTGATGGACGGTAGGGGTGTCAAAAACCAGTTAACCGTAATTTCGGTTAACCACATATATGGTTAACCGCATTTGTTGTTTACAAATTTTATAAACCTAAACCTAAACCGTTTTTGAAAACTAGAAACCGAAACCAAACCAAAACTGCATTGATAATATGGTTAACCACTTTTTGAGTTTGGTTTATGGTTAACCGCCGATTCCTAGAAATTTAAAGTAACAAGGAAGAAAAATTAACATTTTTCTTTAAAATTTCAAAGTTTGCACCTAATTTAATTAAGACCGATTAACCGTGGTTAACCATTTCACAAAAATGTGAAACTGAAACCTAAACTGATTGTACCGGTTTGGTTAGCATAAACCGCAATTTTCAAGAAATCCAAATGGTTAACCGCTTTTACCTGTTTGGTTTATGCAGTTTTGAGGTTTGGTTTTTGGTTTTGGTTTTTGTTGGATACCCTTAACAGACGGTGTACGAGATGTACCACATAAAGAGGAAAGGTCAGTGGCACTCTCTAAACCGGCCAATAAGCAAGTTGCTCCGTCATCTGGCATGATGCTACCAGTTCTAAGGTACATACGTAAGTCTCGCTCAAAGGAGAGGGAATCACCTTTTGTTGAATATTTAATCGAAAGCTCGAAGAATGCGTCTAGCAAGGAAGTTAGCGAGCCAGGTCTGAGTGCTCCCAAAGCAAACACAATCATTCCTGTCTTCCACCCACAATAAAACAAGGCAAAGAAGCCACCCCTTTCCGGGTTTGTGGTGTTGTCTACTGTTGTCTAAAGATGGTATTGATTGAAAGGCCGCAAGTGCACGGGTGAAATTGTAACATAAATCAAGGTCATTCCCACAGGGACTTTTCCTTTCAACGCACTGAACTAGCCTCCTAGTTAATCGCTAAGTCGATCCGTTTTTTTGGTTTGAAGTAACTAATTCTAAATCTAATCACAATCAAGAACTAAACAAACTAATATTCACACAAACTTTTCTGATTTAATCAAGGTAAAAGGCGTTCAGGGGATGAAACCTAAGTCAAATAACGAATCAACGATTTGGATTAAACATTCATTTCATTAACTTGCACAATCAAGGTTCGATAATAGCATAAAACACTTCGCAATGAGATTTTGTCACTAGAGCGAATTGCCAAGACTAACCAAGCACCTACTTTCGTGGTTATTTAAATTTAGTCAAGGTTAAAGATCTAATTATCTCAAGAACCCTAATTAAAACTTCTATGTATAGATAATTTTAACTAGTTTAATCGAGGTTTTCGGGTAATCAAACTTCTCCTTTCGTTATTTCATTCAACAACCTATTAACTTGCAATTGGTGATCAAGCAAAAGCAATAACAATTCAATTCAAAGACCCAATAGATTGAAACAAACTAAATCCATGATAATTCAATCCAACAAAGTCAATTCATCAAGCAACTTCAAAGGTTCATCCCCTAACTAAAAAGAACTACTCACAATTCATGTTTAAAACTACAAAGCAATTGAAATCCATTCTAGAAAGCATATGAAAATCTATGAGAGAATGAGAATTGAACCAAAGTGAAGAACAATCTTGTTAGGAATCAACTATGGAGAACTTTTGCTCCTCCACTTCAAAGTATATTCAAGTTGCTCTTCGATCTTCAATCTTCTCTCAATCTTCAATGATGGATGGAATATGGATGAATGAAGGATACGATTGGGGCATGGAATGGAAGATGGTGGAATGATGATTGCCTCCATAAACAGCCGGAAATCACATAATATAGACAAATTGCAACTCAAAACCGCCGAAAATGAAGGGACACGAGAGACACGGACCGTGCTCCATAGTGACACGGACCGTGCCCCCCAGGCACTACCCGTGTCAGCTCCCTGCATAAATTTCTTCAAGTTCTGGTCATAGGCACTACCCGTGCCTCCTCTGGCATCACCCGTGCCACTGCAGACTCGGGCCTAAGAGCTCTTTGGGCCATTGTTTGGGCCTTGGATGATCCAACTTCACACTTCTTGGTCCTTTCCGCACACAACTTGGATCTACACTTGATTATTGGCTTGGTTTAAATCGATTATTCACAAATTCCCTACAAAACTCACCAAACTCCAAACCAAGTGTACTATGGGAAATTCGGGTATAAAATAATATAATCAAATCAAATATTCCCCAAATTCTCATCAAAACAACCAAGTTTTCATATATACAAGAAGCACTTATCAAAATCCCCCATGCTTAATCCTTGCTTGTCCCTAAGCAAGTCCGAACTCAAAAGAAAAGGCAAAGAAAGAAAATGAAAGAAAATAAAAGAAAACGGGACAAAAAGACTCAAAGAACTCAAAGCAAAAATAAAAAGACTCAAAAGTAAAAATTAACAAAAACGAAAATTTTTATTTAATTACAACTCCGCATGATCGCAAGGATAGAACATTCAATCAACTCAATCTAATCTAAAGTACAGCCCAAGAGTGAAAAAGAAGCCAATTTACACAAGTAAATGAAAATAAATTATTCCAGAATGGTACTCATCAAGTTCAACCAATCACCCTTAATCACCGAATGAGATAAGAAGGCACATGTTAAGCATGAAACTAGGTAAGAATGAAGAGCAAACTCACTTTCTGGGAATGTGGAAACACTCCGCTCATGTGTTTAAACATGAAAAATCATTGAAAGTTCGCTCAAATACTCAAACCAAAGCCACAACCAACCACGTATTTGCTAAGAATCTCAACTCCCCACCGCAATTTGCAAAGCAACAATGACAATCAAGAGGACTTTCAAGGGTTGTAACCGAGCTAGGGTTAAGGGTAAGGAGTGGATAATATTTGGGAAATGTGGAGCTAAAAGCCAAAGCTTGAAATTATTTCGCACCAATTCAACATACATACAATCTAACCACTTATAATCAATCCAAATCAACCACAAACAATTGGAAACTCGCCTCATAACAAAACAAAAGAAACCAAAAGTCAAGCACTTTATTCTCTTTTTTTTCTTTTTCCGGAATTCTCAAATTTTTTTTCTTTTTCACTTTTTTTTTTGTTTTTTTTTCTTTCTAATTTTTTTCTTCTTTTTTCTTTCTTTTTCACCTTTGATTCAAACACACACACAAACAAACAACATCACACTTATATACAACTCACTAGGCAAGTTCCAATTCTACCTAACAACCTCAATGTACATAATTTGGGGAATCAAATCAATATTTACAACTCAAACCAATCCCCATCACAAACCAAACCACCAAAGTAACCATAATCAACCCAACTTCAAGCTCAAAACATTTCAAGCAATGGCTTAAGGTTAGGAAATATATAATCGGCCAAGGCTTATAATATGGGTTCAAGAAAAGAAAAAGTCAAGGCAAGAAAGGGGCTAAGTACGGATTTTCTGATGTTAACGGGTGGTCAAGGCTTGCGGGTTCAATTCCTAATGCCTCTATCATCTTGTCAATGTACAACGCATAGCAATTTCAAGGAGATGCAAAGCAAATGAAGGAGGATGCCACAATGGTGAGTCACTCATGGAAATAAGACTAATAAAAATGATTAGTCTTTTCTTTAAGGCTTATGTGGACTCACGGGTAGCGCTCAACAATCATTTCCCAGTTTGAAAGATATGCATATGCACAACTCACTCTTAAAATAGTGACAAAAGTAATCGATCTCACTATCCTAGCACAATTCTCACAACATTTAACTTCACAACTCGTGTCAATTCACAGTCTTTCACAAACGGGCTATACAAGATCAAATCAAGTCAAAAGAAAACTATCTCGCCAAATCCTATATCAAACAGTTTTTTTTTAACTTTTTAATTTTCTATTTTTTTCTTTTTTCAATTTTCAAAAACTTTTTACAAGACTCAAAATGAAAATAAGAAAATAAGAAAACGAAAACAACCTACGAAAAGAAGAAATTAAAAAAAATTACAAGCAAATCTAGAAAACAAAGAAAATAAAATCAAAACAAAAGAAAAAGACTCAAAACAAGTTAAAAATCAAAAATAAAAACGACTCAAAACACACATATCCACAAAAAGTTTACACAAATCCCCCCCCATGCTTGAACCGAGCATTGTCCGCAATGCGAAACATCACCCGAGAAGCAAAGGAAGAAAACACCAAGAGGTCACAAAGAGGTATCATGGAGGTGGAGGAGAGGGTGGGTTGCATGTATGGTTAAGCTGCCAATCACGAACGGATCGCATCAAGGCAAGCATCTCATTTTGACTACGTTCAATCCTATCCTGGGAGTCACGAAGGGCTTGAAATTCAAGCTCACAATAAATTTGGAGGTCGTTAAGCCTCTCTTCAAAGGTAGGCTCACCATCACCCTCATCACTGTGCTCATCACTGCTACTGTCACCACTCTCTCCATCCTCTCGGATGGCTAATGGAGCCTCAAGATCAGGCCGGTTTGGGTCCATGGGTGGGAGAAAGAGGATGTTAAGGACATGTTGGATGGACACATGATCTTGGGGAAGCCGCATCAACTCATTGTTAGGGTACTGCCACAAAACAGCAGCCCCGTCCAATGTACACATTTTCATAGAACAAAAGGTCTTAGCATCCAAAAGCAAAGGTCCACCAACTAAATCTCGATGATGGCGAGTGGGGTCCCAAGCAAAATGTCTCGCTAATGCAATGAGTAGACCCCCCATAACAATATCCCCCTTCCCCAGGCTAGCATGTCTCTCTAAATGAAGAGCAAAAAGAGCAGCGGGGTTAACATCAGGTCGGGCATAAATACATCCCCCACAGCACAAAAAATTCAGCCTTAGATGCAACATTCATGTTATCACCACGACCAAACATTCCACAGGATAAAATCTGCTTAACAACCCGAAAAGTCGGATTGCGGATGGCAGTGCATTTAGATTTGCGAGGGTTATAATCAGTCCTTGTAGTAAGGAACTTCCAAAAGGCTTTGGGGTTCCATACATCATCTCAGGCATCTCTCACCGCCCTCTATCAATGATAACAGGCAGTTGAAATATCTCAACAAATTCAGCCAAAGTTAGGGAATGGGTCTCCTCATTGATGTTAAAGCTAATCAAACCGTCCCTAGTGGTCAAGTCTACTTCGAAAGTGCTAAGCACCTCCAAGGTCAGGTTGCGAAAGGTAGGTTCTCTCATCCGAGCAAAACGCAACAGGCTACAATGATTTAACAACCATTCAACATCAGTTAACATGCCAGTCGCAGCCAAGAAGGGTTCATGCATATATCTAGTGGCTACGACTTTACACTTGCTCAAAGCAAGGTAACGGTCATATATGTCACCTTCAAGATTGAATGGATTGTTACCTCTATTAGGCCGTAACGAGCGCGCACCTTTGTCCTTCCCTTTGCCTCCATCAGCTTTCCGCCTCTTAGAAGACGGTTCCTCTTGAACTGGACCTTTACCCCTAGCCATCCTTCGATAATATAGGGTTACAACAATGTTAGTTATATACAAAAGTGCAAAAGACTCAAAATGGATGGTGGAGTTAGTCTTTACAAACCATCATTGACTCAAAAACAAAACAAAGCAAGAAAACATGAAACTTAGACTCCTAAGACAAAAATCTAACAAATAGGTAAGCTAAAACAATATTTACATCCTTTCAAACCAAACAAACCAAACTTCAAAACCAACACTACTAAAAACACTACAATGGTGAAGAACCAACTATATACAAATCACCACCATGACTAAACTAAGCTAAAACTAAAGCAAGAAACAAGTTAACTATACACAATGACTATATTACTACCACCAAAGACTCAATGTATATACAATCAACCATAGAAACACACTAAAATTTGAGACACACCACACCAAATTCACAATCAAACCCAAAGCATTCAAATTAGTCTCCAATCAATTCAACCAAAACAAAGTTGAACAAATCACACCAAAATAGCATTTCGAATTAACCTTAGTAATTGAATTGGGCATCAACCAAACCAAACCAAACCAAACCAATTAAGCACAAGAAACCCTAAATTCAAAAACCAAAACAAAGTATCTCAAAAATCAGCAAATTAAACAAAGAAAACTATAAATAAACAAGAATCAATCCTTTTACAAGAGAAATTGAGAAGAAAGAGAAGAGTGGAGTTGTTAGGGTTTGGCCGAGTGAAAGGGCTCTGTGGCGTGCGCACAAGAGCAGCGGTTGGGCGAGTGCAGTGGAGAATGCTCAGATGGTGAGGGCGAGCAAGGCATTATGGCGTGCGATGGGTGTGTGGTGGGCGAGCGAACGAGGCCTTGTGGAGTGGAGGCTGGGCGAAGGCAGAAGAGAAGAGGGATTTCGATGGGGGTGGTCGAGCGAAGAGAGAAGAGGGAGCAGGTGGACGAGGGGCGCACGGACCGAATCAAGAAAGGAAGAAAGAAAATCAAGCTGATTTTTTTTTTTATTAGGGTTTTCGATGGGGGCACGGACCGTGCCTCACTTACCTGACAAAATGTTGAAGTTCTGGAGGGGCGCACGGACCGTGCCACCATAGGCACTACCCGTGCCCCCTTCCTTTCACCTTGTATGGTCCTGAGTTCGATCCCTAAATCTCCCTCAACTCTCAAATATTCATTTTTTCTTGAATTTCTCTCATTTTTTACAATCCATCCTACTCCACACAAATTCTTTTCACTCATTTATTTTTCAACTCTCTCTTTAATTTTTACTCACTCTCAATCTCTTTTTATTATGTTTTTTTCTTTTCTTCTTTTCTCTCTTTATTTTTTTCATTCTCCTACAACTAATACCTCCAAAAAGAAAAATAAAATAGAAACCCTAGAGAAGTCCTAGAAAAAGAAAAATAAAACGAGAGAATTTTCTAATAACCCTAGAAAAATCAAAATAATATTAAAGAAAAATCCTAAAAATTCTAGAAAAATAGGGAAAAATCTAGAAAAATCAAAATAAAAAATAAAAAGAAAGAAAAAATGAGGAAAATTTTTAGAAAAACCTAAAAAAAATGAGAATAAAATCTATAAAGCTTGGGTTGCCTCCCAAGAAGCGCTTATTTACCGTCTTAAGCTTGACCAAGTACCTCTCAAACCACACCGGGAGCGGTGAGGTTGAAGTTTTGGCGATCTTCAAGAGGTTGACCAACCAAATAGGGCGCTTAAGTCTATGCCCATTGACCGTGAATGGCTCGATTTCGTCCCCACAAATCTCAATCACACCATTGGGGAAAACCTTCAAAACCCGGAAAGGACCCGACCATCGGGACTTAAGCTTGCCCAGAAAGAATTTCAACCTTGAGTTGAACAACATCACTTGGTCTCCTTCTTCAAATCTCTTCTTGAAAATATGCTTGTCATGCCATCTCTTAGTCCTCTCCTTGTACAACTTGGCACTATCATAAGCCTCCAACCTCAATTCATCAAGTTCTTGAAGTTGTAACATCCTCTTTTCTCCAACCTTTGTAAGATCGAAGTTAAGAGTTTGAACGGCCCAAAAAGCTTTGTGTTCCAACTCAACTGGCAAATGACATGCTTTTCCATAAACTAACCGGTACGGAGTGGTTCCCAATGGAGTCTTGTATGTGGTCCGGTAGGCCCACAATGCATCATCTAACTTAAGAGACCAATCCTTCCTTGAACGATTGACCGTCTTCTCCAAAATGCTCTTGATTTCCCGATTAGAAAGCTCCACTTGGCCACTAGTTTGGGGATGATATGGTGTAGCAACTCGATGTGTTACCCCATACTTGGCTAGAAGAGCATCAAGAGGCCGATTGCAAAAATGAGTGCCATTGTCACTCAATAAGGCCCTTGGAGTTCCAAATCTTGCAAAGATCTTCTTGAGGAACTTAATCACCACCTTGGAATCATTGGTGGGTGTTGCAATTGCCTCAACCCACTTCGAAACATAATCGACCGCCACCAATATGTAGAGGTTGTTGTGAGAAGGAGGGAAGGGACCCATGAAGTCTATCCCCCACACATCAAAGAGTTCCACCTTTAAAATGTAATGTTTGGGCATTTCATTCCTCTTGGAAATACTCCCGGTTCTTTGGCACTTGTCACATGAGAGCACAAAATTTCTCACATCCTTGGAGAGTGTAGGCCAATAGAACCCGGCTTGGAGCACCTTTGCAACGGTCTTGTCGGTGCTAAAATGACCATCACAAGTAGTAGCATGACAATGGTGGAGCACACTTTGAACTTCATCTTCCGACAAGCATCTTCTATACACACCATCCCCACAAAGCTTGTAAAGTAGAGGCTCCTCCCAAACGTATCTCCTTAGCTCGGAAAGAAACCTCTTCTTTTGTTGCCATGACATCACCGGGGGAAGTACACCACTAACAATGAAGTTCACTATATCCGCATACCAAGGGGTGACTTGATGAGCAAGAACAAAGAGTTGTTCATGTGGGAAGGAATCATCAATGGGAATATCATCATCGCTTTAAGCCTCAAGTTGCAATCTCGAAAGAAGATCGGCCACCACATTTTGCAATCCCGGTTTGTCTCGGATCTCGAGGTCGAACTCTTGGAGTAAGAGGACCCATTGAATGAGGCGAGGCCGCCCTTAGTCAAGAGGTGTCTTAGAGCAGCATGATCCGTGAAAACAATCACCTTGGAATTGATCAAATAGGAGCGGAATTTGTCCAAAGCGAAGACAACCGCTAAGAACTCTTTCTCGGTGGTAGCATAATTAACTTGAGCTCCATCCAACGTCTTGCTTGCATAGTAAATCACATAGGGCTTGTTGTCCTTCCTTTGCCCCAAAACAGCCCCTACCATATGATCGCTTGCGTCGCACATCACTTCAAAGGGAAAATCCCAATCCGGTGCTTGTACGATGGGAGCGGTGACCAAAGCTTCCTTCAACCTAAGAAAAGCACTCAAACACTCTTCATTAAAGTCAAAAGGCACATCTTTGATGAGAAATTGGGTGAGAGGTTTTGCAATTTTTGAAAAATCTTTTATGAACCGCCGGTAAAAACCAACATGTCCAAGAAAACTCCTCACACCCTTTACAGAATTTGGTGGCGACAATTTTTCAATCACCTCCACCTTTGCTCTATCAACTTCAATGCCCTTAGATGAAACAACATGACCAAGAACTACCCCCTCTTGCACCATAAAATGACACTTTTCCCAATTCAAGACCAAGTTAACTTCTTCACATCGATTTAGCACCTTTTTCAAATTATTTAAACAATGTTCAAATGAGGTGCCATAAACTGAAAAATCATCCATAAAAACCTCCATTATGTCCTCAATAAATTGGGAGAATATAGCCATCATACATCTTTGAAAAGTAGTGGGTGCATTACACAACCCGAAAGGCATTCTCCGATATGCAAAAGTTCCATAAGGACAAGTAAAAGTGGTTTTCTCTTGGTCTTTTGGGTGAATCGGGACTTGGAAAAATCCGGAATAGCCATCTAGGTAGCAAAAATGGGAATTCTTTGCAAGTCTCTCTAGCATTTGGTCTACAAAAGGAAGGGGAAAGTGGTCTTTTCGGGTGGCTTTGTTCAATTTCCTATAGTCAACATTCGCCAACCCGTTACCGTTCTAGTGGGGATCAATTCATTTTTATCATTTTTCACAACAGTTATTCCCCCCTTTTTAGGCACAACATGGACCGGGCTTACCCACTCACTATCGGAGATAGGGTAGATAATACCGGCCTTCAACAGTTTCAAAACCTCTTTTTTCACAACATCTTTCATGGTGGGGTTAAGCCTCCTTTGATGCTCAATGGATGGCTTATGATTTTCCTCCATGAGGATGCGATGCATGCAAAACGAAGGGTGAATTCCCTTTAGGTCATCAAGAATGTATCCTATGGCATTGCGATGCAATCTTAAAACTTCCAACAAAGCAGAATTTTCAGATTTGTTTAAGTTTGCATTCACAATGACAGGATATGTAGAATTAGGACCTAGAAACTCATACCTCAAAGAAGATGGAAGAGGCTTCAATTCCACTTCCGGAGCCTTTTTCATAGCATGTGTAGGCTCTTCTTCCTCCTCCAGCTTCTCAATCTTGGTAAACCCCGGTGGAAATGGTGGGGATGCTTCCAACAACTCAGCACAAATTGCAACCTCGGGGTTGTCATCCTGCAAATAGTCACAAAACAGCAAACATAGCTCAAGTGGATCATCACTTGGCTAATGGTTAGTCTCATGTTCCCTAACTATTCCCTCAATCAAATCAACGAAGTTGCAATCATCGGAAATAGAAGGAAATTTGGAAGATTTATTCACATTAAACTCAATCTTATCACTTCCCATATCAAAAGTCATCTTGCCATTTTTCACATCAACACAACACTCCGAAGTGGCCAAGAAAGGCCTTCCAAGAATGATTGGGGTGCGCAAATCCTCATGCATATCAAGTATCACAAAGTCAACAGGCACAAAGATGTCACCCACCTTGATAGGGACATCCTCAAGTATACCCAAGGGGTATTTCACAGAACGGTCAACAAGTTGTAGGGACATGGTAGTGGGTTTCAGCTCACCCATACCAAGTTTTTGAGACAAAGAGAGGGGCATCAAGTTCACACTTGACCCCAAATCACACAAAGCACGATCAATGAAAATGTTCCCCACAACACATGGAATGGTGAAGCTACCGGGATCCTTAAGCTTAGGAGGAAGCTTGTTTTGGATCGCGGCGCTACAATGGTCAGTCAAAGCCATTGTCTCATGCTCTTCTAGCCTTCTCTTGTTGCTTAAAATTTCTTTCAAAAATTTGGCATAGGCGGGCATTTGAGACAAGGCCTCGGTGAATGGTATGCTAATCTCGAGCTCCTTGATGACCTCCAAGAACTTCCCAAATTGTTTGTCAAGTTTAGCCCTAGCCAATCTTTGAGGGAAAGGCACGGGCGGAGTAAAAATCCTTTGGGGAGTTTTCAGTGGGTCATTAAGAGGCTCTTTCTCCTTTTGCACATCAACATCAATCACAGAATCTTTGGAGGGCGGAGACAGCTCCTCATCAACCACAACATTCTCAGCATCAATCACATCATTTTCAACACCTTTAGGCACATCAATCACCACATGCTCAATCCTAAGTTCTTTAGGCCCCTCCAATTGTGTCCCACTCCTTAAGGTTATGGCTTGGCAGTGTTCCTTAGGGTTAGGTTCGGGCTTTCCGAGAAGCATTCCCGGAGGGGTAGTGGAGGTACTAGCTTGAATGGCAATTTGATTCTCAAGCATTTGAGTGTGGGTGCTCATAAGTTCAACTTTAGTAGCTAAGGCCTTAATCACCTCATCTTGTCTTTGTTGATGCTCAAGTTGTCGTTGTTGGTGTTGTTGTTGAGACAACATCAAAGCTTGTATCATGGTCTCTAGGTTAGGCTTTTGGGGAGCTTGTGGTGGAGGTGGTTGGGGTTGTCTTTGTCCTTGGGGTTGACCCATTTGGTTATTGTTCCGGTAAGAAAAGTTCGGGTGGAACCTAAAACTGGGATTGTAAGTATTGGAAAAAGGGTCAAAGTTTTGCCTATTAGAAGGGTTACCAACATAGTTAACCACTTCGGTCGATTCGTTGCTAACCAACCCACTAGGACAATTCAAGGTCTTAAGCTCATATGATTGGCACGACGCACATGGTTGGGGAGGGGGAGCATTTACATTCAACAAATCCATCTTCTTAGTCATGGCATCCAACTTAGCATTCAACATAGAAATAGCATCAACTTCATACTTACCTCCCGTCCTCTTGGAACGGGGCTTTGACCATTGGTAGCTATTGATCGCCATCTCCTCAATCAAAGTTTGAAGTTCCGCCACTGTCTTGGACATGATGTTGCCTCCCGCCGCCGCCAAGATGTTGGCCCTCAAGTTGTCATCCACCCCGTTGTAGAAGGCTTGTATCGGGACCCATGGTTCTAAACCATGGTGGGGGCATTGACGTAAGAGGTCCTTGAACCTCTCCCATGCTTCATAGAGGGACTCATCCGGCTCTTGGACAAATGTTGAGATTTGATTCCGGAGGCTCGTCAACTTGCTAGGAGGAAAATACTTCGCCAAGAATAAGCTAGCAAGTTGGTCAAAAGTGGTGATGGCAGAGCTTGATGGAAGAAAATCCAACCACTCCCAAGCCTTCCCTTCAAGTGAGAAGGGAAACAATCGCAGCTTGATTGCATCGGGCGTTGCACCATTTGCCTTAAAGGTCTCACATGCTTGGTTGAATAGGCGAAGGTGCCGGTTGGGATCTTCATTGGGGAGGCCATGGAATGGGTTGGCCTTCACCAAATTGATGAGCGAACTCCTCAGCTCGAAATCGTCAGCGGCCACTCCTGGAGGATTAATGGCGGAGGGTTGATTTGTGACATTTGCCATCACATAGGAGCCAAGCGTGATTATAGGCTCTTCGCCACCACCGCCACCGGACATGGCGTTCTTTCGTTTGGAGTTCTCTTCTTGTCTTCTCCGGGTGTGCTCTAACTTTTGCTTCTTCCGCCGGGAGCGAAAGGTTCTTTCGATTTCAGGATCAAACTCAAAAAGTGGAGCTTTTTGCATGCACGTAGAGTAAACCTGGCAAGACAAAAACTGAAACACCAAGGGAAATCAAAACAGAAAATAAATGACTTAGGCAACCTTAGGGTATTCGTTCAGTGGCTGGCTAGGGACAAAGTCCCCGGCAACGGCGCCAAAAACTTGATAGGCCGCAAGTGCACGGGTGAAATTGTAGCATAAATCAAGGTTGTTCCCACAGGGACTTTTCCTTTCAACGCACTGAACTAGCCTCCTAGTTGATCGCTAAGTCGATCCATTTTTTTGGTTTGAAGTAACTAATTCTAAATCTAATCACAATCAAGAACTAAACAAACTAATATTCACACAAACTTTTCTGATTTAATCAAGGTAAAAGGCGTTCAGGAGATGAAACCTAAGTCAAATAACGAATCAACGATGTGGATTGAACATTCATTTCATTAACTTGCACAATCAAGGTTCGATAATAGCATAAAACACTTCGCAATGAGATTTTGTCACTAGAGCGAATTGCCAAGACTAACCAAGCACCTACTTTCATGGTTATTTCGATTTAATCAGGGTTAAAGATCTAATTATCTCAAGAACCCTAATTAAAACTTCTATGTCTAGATAATTTTAACTAGTTTAATCCAGGTTTTCGGGTAATCAAACTTCTCCTTTCGTTATTTCATTCAACAACCTATTAACTTGCAATTGGTGATCAAGCAAAAGCAATAACAATTCAATTCAAAGACCAAATAGATTGAAACAAACTAAATCCATGATAATTCAATCCAACAAAGTCAATTCATCAAGCAACTTCAAAGGTTCATCCCCTAAACTAAAAAGAACTACTCACAATTCATGTTTAAAACTACAAAGCAATTGAAATCTATTCTAGAAAGCATATGAAAATCTATGAGAGAATGAGAATTGAACCAAAGTGAAGAACAATCTTGCTAGGGATCAACTATGGAGAACTTTTGCTCCTCCACTTCAAAGTGTATTCAAGTTGCTCTTCGATCTTCAATCTTCTCTCAATCTTCAATGATGGATGGAATATGGATGAATGAAGGATACGATTGGGTCATGGAATGGAAGATGGTGGAATGATGATTGCCTCCATAAACAGCCGGAAATCACATAATATAGACAAATTGCAACTCAAAACCGCCGAAAATGAAGGGACACGAGAGACACGGACCGTGCCAGGGGTGACACGGACCGTGCCCCCCCAGGCACTACCCGTGTCAGCTCCCTGCATAAATTTCTTCAAGTTCTGGTCATAGGCACTACTCGTGCCTCCTCTGGCACCACCCGTGCCACTGCAGACTCGGGCCTAAGAGCTTTCTGGGCCATTGTTTGGGCCTTGGGTGATCCAACTTCACACTTCTTGGTCCTTTACGCACACAATTTGGATCTACACTTGATTTTTGGCTTGGTTTAAATCGATTCTTCACAAATTCCCTACAAAACTCACCAAACTCCAAACCAAGCGTAATATTGGAAATTCGGGTATAAAATAATATAATCAAATCAAATATTCCCCAAATTCTCATCAAAACAACCAAGTTTTCATATATACAAGAAGCACTTATCATTGATCTATCGACTTCAAAGACTAAGGAAGGGTTCGACCCGAAGGTGTACAAGCTTATGGAAAAGGTTGGCTATGACTTTCAAAATCTGGCGCCCTTAAGGGATGAAGTTGAGGCTCGGCCTTATGGCCTTAATGACACACAGAAGAAGATCCAGGAGAAAGAGGGCTCGGTAAGGGTCTCTAGGGTTGGTCTCGATTACGAGCCGATACAACCAGTTAGAATCTCGGCGCGAAGAAAGGAGAAGAGGTATGAGGTTTAGTACATTACAGTTGAAGAGGCCGATGTCAGTGAGGAGGAAAACACTCAACCTAAACAAAGGTCCTCGTGTTCGATAGGTTACAACCGGCTACTTCTAGTGAACTCCCCTGTGTCTTCACCCATATAGGAGACACACCCAGTAGAAGAAGATCTTTTTCAGCAGAATCAAGGGTCATTCTCAACTAAAGCCTTCAGTGTTTACTAGGATGAAAGCTAGTGAGGAACTATTGGATCCACAACTTTGTTAAGGAGATACTTCCGTATTCAGACACATAGGGGTCACAAATGACGTTCAAAGCTCTGTCCCTTCTCGCATGAAGCGTCTCTATACCTTGGATATAAAGATAGATGGTTCCCTCAGAGTTAAGAGGTGTACCATGGTTCTCACAGGTCACCGGATAAATACCAACCCTGAAGAGGAGTCCATCCAAGAAGAAGTTGTGTCGTCCAATCATATTACCATCATGGAACACCAAGATCCCAAGGATGAAATAGAGCTTGCTGAAACTCCTAAGACTATTGAGGATGGGGGGCAAGCAACCGTGGATGAGTTGAAAGAGCTAAATCTTGAAACGATACACAATCCTCACCCCATCTATGTAAGCTCTTTGCTTACACCAAAAGAAGAGAGGGAGTACTTCAACCTCCTTTCAGAGTATATAGATGTGTTCGCTTGGAATTACAAGGAGATGCTCGAATTAGACCTGAAAGTTGCTATTCACCACTTGGCTATAAGGAAGGGTGTCTCACCCAAGAAGCAACCTCAACGTAGGTTTCACCCGGAACTGGTTCCAAAAATTGAGAAGGAGGTCAGTAGCTCATCGAAGCAGGATTCATTCGTGAAGTGAAGTGCCCGATGTGGATTGCAAACATTGTCCTAGTAAGGAAGAAGAATGGACAACTTCGTGTCTGTGTGGACTTTCGGGATCTTAATGAAGCCTGCCCAAAAGATGACTTCCACTTACCCATCACTTAGCTTATGATTGATTCCACCACGGGTCACAAAGCCTTGTCATTTATGGATTGCACCGCTGGGTATGATCAAATCCAGATGGCACCCTAAGACCGAGATGCGACTGTGTTTCGGACACCACATGACAAATTTTTTCCTACAAAGTAATGCCATTTGGCTTGAAGAATGACGGAGCGACGTACCAGAGAGCGATGCGGAAAATATTTGGTGATATGCTTCACAAGACAGTAGAATGTTATGTCGATGACTTGGTGGTTAAGTCAAGGAAGAGGACAGATCACCTTCAGGACCTTCGCCAAATTTTCGAACGGTTGAGGAGGTGTCAACTTAAGATCAATCCTCTGAAGTGCGCATTTGGTGTTTCCTTTGGAAAGTTTCTAGACTTCGTCGTTCGCCATAGAGGAATCGACGTTAACCAAGCAAAGATTAAAGCGACCCAGGAAATTCCAGAACCAAAGAAGATCAAGGAGCTTCGCAGCCTTCAAGGTCGACTAGCCTATATTCGAAGGTTCATATCAAATCTCGCTGGTCGTTGCCACCCTTTCAGCCACCTTATGAAGAATGGTGCTCCTTTTGAGTGGGATGACTCATGTCAAAAAGCTTTTGAATCCATCAAGAAATACTTGTCAAACCCTCCAGTCCTAGGAGCACCATTCCCTGGCAAGCCCCTCGTACTTTATGTAACAACACAGGAGAGGTTACTCGGGGCATTGTTTGCCCAACACAATAAAAAGGGAAATGAAAAGGTCGTTGTACTACATGAGTCAAACTTTGGTCGAAGCTGAGTTGAATTACTCTCCCATAGAAAAGATATGTTTAGCCTTGGTTTTCGTTGTTCAGAAGCTAAGGCACTACATGCACTCTCACACTGTGCAGGTTATCTCTAAGGCAGATCCTATCAAGTACATCTTGTCAAGACTGGTATTGAGTGGCCATCTAGCAAAGTGGGCCATGATCTTGAAGCAGTACGACATTGTCTATGTCCCACAAAAAGTAGTCAAGGGACAAGCATTAGCAGACATCTTAGTTGAGCACCCAATTTCTGACAACTAGGAGATAAGTGATGACTTACTAGGGGAGGACGTGTTCTTCCTAGACATCTTTCCATTGTGGGATATGTATTTTGACGGAGCTGCGAGGCATTGTAACGCCCCAACATAGGGTGCCAGGCATGTCACTGCCACAGGGTCCTCCTTGGACACCCACAAGGCTACCTAAACTCCAAACCATAACTATTCCCAAATATCGTAGAGCAGCGGAAGCTTTTCCCTATAACAAAATTCAAACTAAGGTCTAAGGAGTCAATCTAAAACATACAGTTCCATACATGCTTACATTCAACAAAGTTTACACTCAAAATACAACATATTATACTTAACAACATTTTCAATATCAAACATATAACTTCAAGTCTCCTTCCTAGCCATAACTCCAAAAGACCTCAAGAGCTAGTCATTAGGGTGCCTTCCTGTCTTTTCACTTTCAAAACCTAAAAAAAAGGTGAGGTCATAAGCTCCCCAAGCCCAGAGAATAATCCTTATCTCCCCTGTTGTTACACTTTGCACATTAACAGGTTAACACATAAGCACATTATCATATACATATCATTACTTTTTAAAATGCAACAAACATAAGGAAGAGACAAAGGAACCTATAACAAAGAATCACCATAAGCTCATATAACTCAATTTGTCATTTGCTAAAAGATTCAAAACATACACATACAAAATATCACAAGGGGTATACGATGAGCAACGAGACTAACTTAGCCATACATGTCCCATAAAATGTACGATTTAGGAGCTCTAGCTCTTACTAAAGTCCCCAAACAACTACAGTTAGTTTATTCACTAAACTATCCATGGTTGTCCCGTACCAACCATGTCCCTTGAGCTCGCAGTCCTCACTCGAGTCCAAAAGGAAGTAATGCCTGCTAAGCTAGACCAATAACTGAAATAATCATAACTCATACATACATATCACATAATTTACATAAACTATCACATTCTTATCGAAGTCACATCACATTTCATAATCAAAGTCATACATAATCGCAATCTTCCAGTTTCGGAAAGGTTAATACAAATCACAACATAGCACAATTTTCTCAATCAATTAAAGTAACTTGTTGTAGGGGAACTCAACTTATAACTCACTTAATGGACTAACACATATATATCACAAGGGTCACAAACACATCCTGGTAGACCGGGCATTACCCACTCAAGGTACCTACCAGGGACCCATCATTCTAGAACGCAGATATCCTTAATTCACAAACTATGGAGTCACATTCACAGGGTACATCTGATCGTTGGCATCTCTCCCGACAGCTACAAAGACTTGACCATCCCATGGTCTTTTCAAGAAGCATGCATCCATCAAAACAATTCTCCTACACCCTTCAAGGAAACCCTATTTTAGTGGTCCAGGGCATATGTACAGAAACTTGAAAATATGCTTCTGTTCTTCATTAAGGGTTGTCATCAACCGAACTGTTGTCCCGGGGTTCTTAGATTGAACTTCGAACAGGTAGTCCCTAAGTTGCTTAAACTGTGTCCTATAATCACCAATGATTGAGGTCAAAGCCATCCTCCTTGTTCTAGCACACATTGAAAGTGTTATGTTGAAGTTCAAGTCTAACTTTATTTTCTCTTGTAACTGTCTTGCTCTAAATGAAGGTTTGAGTCTAAAAAGATCAGCATAGTGCTCAGCCAGCCACTCACTAGACATGTTCCTCTGCCCTGCTTCGAAGCTGTATGGAATGCATGTGTGAGGCTTATCTAGAGTCTTGATTTCAAAAGATTATGGCCTTGTTCACTTTTGATGCCCAAAATCTCCATTGACATCCCTCCGCAACACATTTCAATTGTAGTCGCTCCTTATCACTCTTGATCACCCTCAAATTATACTCCCCGCTTATCCTGTACTCATCCACTGCCTTCTTGCATGCTTTCTTGTCAGGAAATACCATGCCAACCTCGAACAATTTCACCCTTGGGTTGTACCTACTATATCTTATCCTCTTCTTCCTCTTTCTATTCCTATCAATAATCCTTCTCATCTTTACTTTATCTCCAACAATGTTACATGTCTCATCTTCTTCGTCACTGTCGGTGTTGGGGCTTTCTGCATTGTCAGAATCATGATAATTTCCTTCCATCAATTCCCCCTCAAATTGCCCAGCATCATCATTTTCAATTGCCTCCCTCTCTTCTTCAACAAGCTCTTTCAATGTAATTGTCCTATTCCTAGCCTCTATTGCCTCCTCATCATCAACATCAGAACCACTGTCGCAAGTGAACTCCCAATATCGAAAATCATCACAATCTCCTTCACCAAAATATTCAACATCATCAACCCCACTACCCCCATCCACATCAACATTCTCATGGCCACTATCTATTGCAAGCATCTGATTAGTGCCGGTCTCTTTGCTATGCTCAAGATAAACACACACATACTCATTGTTAAGTAGTAATTCTGACAGGTTCCTAATGTCATTGTCTTCCTCAATAACAACCAGAGCATCTTCCATAACACATCGAGGTTTTGCATACAACAATTTTGTAATTTTATCTTGTGGATAACCCATCTTCTCAACCATCTCTATAAGGTCACCAATGCTAAGGTAATCCCGGTCAATCTACCTCACAGCTCTCTCCTTCATTGTAAACCAAATGGGAACCCTTTGAAATTCACCCCCATAAAACAACATAATTTTGCAACCCATTTCTATAGTCTGTGAGAACAAACCAAAAAAAAAAAACTATTAACATTCAAATTTTCACTAAACTCACCATCAGAGACAACCCTGAACATATGTATGTTAACCAAACCATGTACATCTTCACTAAAACAGAGCTTCACGAATGGAGAACCAAATTTAAAAATAAACAGAGACAACCACATTCAAGAAACCAACATCAAACACCCAAACTCATCCAATTCCACTCTACAATGCAATTTCTTTATCAGATTACCCACAGAATACGAAAAAAGTTGAACTTTCATCCACTCAAACACCATTCACATCACCCATAAGCATTCACATACCTTGTTCATTTGTTCACTGTTTGATCACAACACTTGACAACCAACTTCAACAGCTTCATCTTGCTCGCCACTTCGTTGCGAGCCCCACACCTCTTTCACTTTCTTCAGTTGCTACCTAAGTCACCTCCTTCATGTTTTAGGGTTAGGGTTTCTGGGTATGGTTTGACGAAGAAGGAAGGTGGTTTATGGAGGAAGAGGAATGAGCAGTATGGAGGGAAATAACCAAAGAAGAGCAACGAACGAACTGTTGGCACTTTCCATTTTTTAATTTCAAACACTTTCAAAATAATAGGTCACAAGTAATCGGCTGTAGTAGGTTGATTTTGGGAACAGTGGCAAATTTGACAAATAAAGAAATTGTAGTGGCGATTTTGACAAATAGGAAAAAATAATTGCAATTTTGACTTTTTGGGAATTTTTAGTGGCATTTTTTTCGCAGCACTCAATGTTTTGATGAAGAGGGTAGTTTCGTCTTTTCAATATGAATTTTGAGTGCAAATTTCTTCAAACTACATAAAACATCAGGTACAAACATATCCAAAACATTGACTAACAGGAAAAAGTAGGTGTTTAGTCAAACAGTAAATGTCAGATCAGATTATTAAGATTTCACAAATATAAAGGATAAAATTCTCATTTTACAAAACTTTAGGGAATGTGTATGCTATTAGTCCCTACAGATGACAACGAATGGGAGGTAAATCGGTGATTGGTACTTCCACTTTTGCTGTGATTAATAATGGAAGGTGGAGGTCCGCAAATTATAATCAGAGATTATTAAGATTTCACAAATATAAAGGATAAAATTCTCATTTTACAAAACTTTAGGGAATGTGTATGCTATTAGTCCCTACGGATGACAATGTATGGGAGGTAAATCGGTGATTGGTACTTCCACTTTTGCTCTGATTAATAATGGAAGGTGGAGGTCCGCAGATTATGATCGGAAATTTGTACTATTTTTTTATTGTTATACTTTTTACAACATTTTATTGTAATTTAATATATACTCATTACTTGTAAAAAAAATAAAACACCAACAACAAACATGAATAGTTTTTTACGTACCCAAAAGTATGTAACACAACAGAAAATATAACATGTCAGGAAAACTATCTCAACCGCCAAAATACTGACATACGCCATTTCTTGAAAAAACTAAACTTCAAATTCTCCACTCAATTCTTAAATTCAGCCATAATATAGTATTTTAGATTTTTTTACATATTTACCAGTGTTAAATCCGTACAATGCACGGGTGTATTAAAAAAAGTTTATATTAATTAATAAAAAATCAATTATAATCTAAATGTACATACAAATTATAAAGAAAACTCGTGCAATATACGATATAAATTGTATGTATGTATTTTATTTGCAATGAGTCTAACATTAACTCAAACAAATAACTTTGAAAACAATTATAAATAAATAAATTTAATTATAAAAGTATATATTTAATAATAAAAAAAGACAACTAAGGTATAAATATACATAAAAATAATCTATAATATAGTGAATCATAAATAATATCATCAAATAAATTTGATTTTTTATTTCCCGAGAACTAAGGTAAAAATTTGATGAGAATTGGAGGCTTGATGTGATCCTAACATAGACAACCCGTGCATAAGTTTTTAAATGGGATAACAACTTTCCTTCCTCAACCATAACACACTAATGTGTACCTAAAACAAATGGTGCACTGCTCTTAATACTTCAACAAAATATCAAAACATTCAACAATGTCATAAAAACCAACACAATGACACACATGTTTAACTAAAAAGTCAGAATATGTCTATACAATAGAATAATATTGTAGTATGAGAAGCAAGCTAACACATGGTGAGCTTCAAAACTCTTGGCTAAACTAACATAACGTCTAATTAAGCAATTGGTAAATAATTTAATGAGATAGGATTATATAAGATTGGCCAAAACTATGAATATATAATGTGCCATATATAGCTTTCTTCTTTACAACATCATCAACAATACAAAAAAAAAATGACTATAATCTATAATAATAATTGCAAAATATTTAAAATTTAGAAATCCTTTGCATGTATGCGCTTTGCAGAGTTTCAACCGATCATTTTGCAGATCATTAATTTTTCACTAGTCAATTTCCCGCTTAGCCTCATTCATTTTAACAGTCCATCAAGTATCTATCCTATTCGAATGCATTAGTTATGTAGATGATAATAATTTACCTTACCCTATCCGAGTAATAGATTATGGTTGATTAAAGGAAAACATAGTTTAATTTTCCTGCAATTTGACGAATAATCAAAACCATTAGTATTTAATGATTTAACAAATTGATTAAAGATAGTATGTCTAGATTACAATCTTGCTATTAACAGAATCTAAGTGGACATGGACAATATACAGTTGCGGAATACAAACAAATTACCTGCAAGATTGATGTGGCTAACTTGATTTGGAATTTTGGATTACTTGCAATATACAAACAGAATAGAGTACTTCATGATATTTAATTATAAGAAACTGGCTAAAGAACAAATTACCATCAAAATTTGATCAAGTAATAGTGGAAACTATAAATTTAAATTGGCTACTGGTTATATAATGGTATCCAGTAGGGATTTTCTAGAGTTTGTGGTGTAGTGGAATTGAATTTGAGCAGTTATTTGTGAAATTAGTTTACTTGTTTTCTTTTTTTATTATTAACAGATGATTGGAACAGAGCGGATAATATGGTGGTTGAATTATAATTGATAACTGCAATTTTATTGGGCGATAAATATATTGAAATTAATTGATTTTTCTTTAATTTGATTGACACAGTTTTCAAAAATCACTCTGCTTTCAGTATTTCAAAATTTAAGATATTACTTTTATATATTAATAATAGATAGATAGATATTTTTTTGATAACAAAATTAATTGTATTATATTTAGATAAGAAAGGGAGGGAAAAGTTGTTAATATATTTTATTTATTTTTAATCTCATTGGTTGTAGGTACCATTTCAAAATTCAAATATGTTACTTTTATATTATTAATATATTTCGGTGCTAGCATGTCGTCTTGGTTTACTCTATTTTATTATCGCTCTGTTCTCCTCTTATGCCATGTTCTTTTGTTTGACAACCAAAAGGATACGTAATGTTGGCAGTATTACCTAATTATTGATAGGTACGATAGTGTATGTGGAAATATAGGGATGCAGGGCGGATCCAAGGTGGGTTCACGACTTGACCCCCACTTTAAAAAAGAAAAAGAAATTATAATTTTATTGATTTTTAAATATTTAATATGGTACTTATATGTTATTTGACATAAGGTAGCATGAAATTTACATAGCTGGACTGGTCATAAGCATTAGTGGTTTAAGAAGTAAAAGTGCATTTTTCTCATAATTCATATAAGTCAAGTGGGCTACTCCTCTTAACACCGATTGATTTTAAGATGGAACCTCACTTAACTTGTGTACCGTAAGTCTTGGTTGAAGTGTGCTCCTGCCTTGGATCTCCCCAACAAGTAGTATCAGAGTCGTTGGTTTGTTCGGCTGGGTGCAAGGTGCGGGAAGGTGGTCTCGTAAAAATCACCATGGATAGGAACATGGACCATGGCGCGTGCATGACTGGGTCTCCTGAATGCGCAGAGTGGTGGTATCGTGGAGTAGGGTGCGACTCTATGGAGTAAGGTGCGGCTATGATGGGCTCCTGATGGTGACTTGAAACCTTAGCAAAAAAAGGCTTCCAATCAAGAAGAAGAGACTCATGTGTGAAGGGGGAGATTGTTGAGATTCACCTATGTGTAAAAATGTCCCACATCGGAAAAGTAAAGAGAAAGGACATGGTATATAAGTCAAGTGGACCACTTCTCTTAACACCAATTGATTTTAAGATGAAACCTCACTTAACTTGTGTACCATGAGCCTTGGTTGAAGTGGACTCCCACCTTAGATCTCCCCAACAATAATTGTATGTAGTTTTGTTTTTACTTTGTCAGGTTTAATTACTACCAATCTTCATACTAGAAAGATATGACTATACTCTTGTTGCCTATAATTAATAGTAACAGGGACTAATAAAATTTCACCCGTAACAACTATTATGGTTATGAGATTATTTGTTGTAGCCAATGATCAAGCTTACAACGATTACTATTTGTTGTCGACCTAGGATTCAACAAGGCTGCAAAAAATAAATTTTGTCGCCCTTGAGAAAAACATTATCGTCCTAAATTAGAGTGAATTTTGACCCCGTTATATATTATTTTTGGCTTCACTACTGTAGGGATGAAACTATAATAAATATAGGGATGAAACTGTAATAAAAAATATTGATAATATAAGGATGGAAGTCGAATAAAACAAACTGGGTTGATGTGTGCAATAATATTGATAGTGATAGTAGTAAAATAAGAAAAAAGAAGATGCAAGAAGACTTATTTGGTGATGAATGATGATAGTTTGGCCAGCAAACCTTATCCGTTGAAAGATGTGAACTAACTTGAGATTCTTGATGCCTCGCCGATGCTTTATGAATGAGAAAATTGAGTATGTGTTGAAGAAGATGTTGCGATAAATAAATTGACGCATAAAATAAACTTAAGCATCCATAATTCAATGGTTACTTCAAAAATAAATTGACGCATAAAATAATGACACATAAATAAATTGAAGAGAAGGTTGCAATAAATAAATTGAAGCATAGAATTATGGTATGGTACATACTAATAGTACTTTTAGTAACAAATTTATGATAATATTTTTTAAAAATAATTCATTGTACATTATGGTGTGGTAGTATATACTGATATTACTTTTCGAGAACTAACCTGTTTGTATATAAAACGTTGATAGACAGATTGGAAGATAATTTAATGGTATGCTTATAAATAATTATGATGTAGTACATACTAATAGTACTTTTCGAAAACTAACCCGTTTGTATAGAAAACGTTGTTAGACAAATTGAAAGAGAATTTAATGGCGTGCTTTATAAATAATTATGGAGTTAGACTTCTAATTGGGTTGAGAGATAGATTCCTAATTAGATAAGGTAGACTCCTAATCTGATTAGACTTCTTATTTATTATTTTTTAAATCGATTTTTTTATTATTTTTATTTCATGAACAAGAATTATTTACTATATTTTTAAAGTAATTTTTTTTTCTTTAATATGATTGGTCAATAACTCTTACAATCACTCTAGATTGAATGTTTCAAATGTCAAATATATTACTTTTATATATTTATAAATTATTTAAATCGGATTTTATTAAATCGGGGGTGGTGACCTCCATATGCGAGAATATTTACTTCCATAATGTCATCGTTGTTTCCACTTAAATTATAATTGGAGTTAGATTTTTTTATTCTTCGGGATTCAAACTTCTTTTTAACAGACTTGGGTTGGATTTATTGCTTCATATTGAGACTGAGAGAGAGACTAGTAGACGAGAAAGCCGGCGAGGGTCCCTACCCAAACCGACTCACCTCTAGGCGGTCTCTAATCTGAGCAGCGCGGCTTTTTGAATGTTCACACACAAGGAAGACAGAGTGAGAGAGTAGCCTAGGGTTTCGACTACAAAACTTATTCCTTGGACAAATTAATCGTCAATGGCGTGTGTCTACATTCCCGTCCAGAACTCCGACGAGGAGGTCAGAGTCGCTCTTGATCAGTTGCCTCGCGATGCCACTGACATTCTCGACATTCTTAAGGCTGAGCAAGCTCCCCTTGACCTATGGCTCATTATCGCGGTTTGTTTCATCTTCTTCTTCTTCTTCTTTATCTTTTGTGCTTGATTTTAATCAATTGCAGCGTCTATTCAATTTGAACTTCAATGTTTAGCCATATGCTCTACGGATCATTTTTAATTAACGTGAGCCTGAGATAAGTTGTAAATTTTTCTTCTTGTGCTCTCATGAACTAAAGGGTTGCCCTAGAAATTTTCCAAATTTTATGCAACTTGATAAGTTGTGGTGTTTGGGTGAGCTTGAAATATGTTGATAAGAGTAACTTGTTTTTGATAGGATAAGAGTCAATTGTTTATGGCTGCGTGCTTTATATGCTAGTTTTCTGAACTGTTGAACTGCGGATACCACCTGTCTGAGATTGATGCTATCTTGTAGAGGGAATACTTTAAGCAAGGAAAGATTGAACAATTTCGTCAGATATTGGAAGAGGGTTCAGGCCCAGGTAATATTGCCACGCTTCTATGCTTCATCCTTACTTCTCTGTTGCATCATTTGCATGCCATGTATTATGCTTTCGGCTTACACGTGGAGCTCTTGTTAACCAATATGCATAATTTCAGAAATCGAAGAATACTACGCAGACGTTAGATATGAAAGGATTGCCATTCTAAATGCATTAGGAGCTTACTATAGTTATCTTGGAAAAATCGAGACAAAACAGAGGGAGAAAGAAGAGCATTTTATTCAGGCAACTCAATTCTACAACAGGGCATCAAGGATTGACATGCATGAACCTTCTACTTGGGTTGGAAAAGGTAATACTTGTGACCTAACCCCATTTGGCCTAACCTTATGTTAATTACATTGTACTAAAGAGTAACGAGTCTGCTCTTGAATTGAATGATGGCCATTACCCAAGGTATAGCCTTGCTATGCGGCGTCAAATCTCCATCCTAAAGTTATGTCCTGAGCTCAGTTCTTTATTGAGTTGTACAGTTAAGACAAGGATAAAGATGCTTGTAGAGTTATTGTGTTTCAACTTCTAATATATATGATGGAATATTGCCTTGGAAGTTGTGAGTATATGACCTTCAAAAGGACTTTGAAGTATTGACTTGATTTGATTTGACAACTGCCCTCCTGTGGTCCCTGGCATAAGACTAAGGATTTAAATTGCAGTTTCATTTGCGACATAAAAAAATTGCTAAAATGCAGCAACTGCGTGCACACTTGTAGGGTGAAACCGTGTTACACCAAACTCCAAAACCTTCCCACACTGCAATGATTCCGTCACGGACTAGCCACATTTTGAATTCATGCATAAAGACTATGATGACTATCAAAAGAGTTCTTTTGGTTTTGATCAATCGCTCTCCCACTTCCTTCTCCAAAGGGGAAGGGTACATTGAATGAACAATCTTGCTTGAGTTGTTGGATTGTTAGTTGTTTTATGCCATGATCATCTTTGTGCCATCTTTCTCGGCTGCCAACTTCTTGCCTTTCTTTTTTGTTCCTATTATAGTGCATTGAAGTAAATGCTTCGTTATACAATTATGTGCTTCTTTTGATTGCTGATTAGTAGAAATGCCAGCGCTTTTAAGCCAACAATCTATAAGGAACTGCCTAGGACCTTTACCCTATTTTCTTTTGTTAAGTAAGCAAAGAGTGTGTTAAAGGACACTGATAAACATGTGAAAAATTGACCCGGTAAAAATATCCAATGGAAACCGCCTGAAAATTCTGGGTTTGAACATGCTTTTCTCGACCCAAACCTGAAATGAACCAAATCCCTGAATTGAAAACATGCAAATTAGCTGGTCAAACCTCATGTGCCCGTTTGCACGAAAATTTTATTTTTTAGTTGAACTCTATTTGAATTTGTGACTTTTGATTAGGATTCATTACTATTAAACTACAAACATAATTCAATGATAATATTATTTCTCTATTTTAATTCTAAATATTTAAAACAAGCCGTTGTCATAAAAAAATTAATCACATATTTAGTATACATTAAGCAAATTAGGGTGTATAGAGATAAATTTTTCAAGACAAAAAGCAAATCGCGATCGTAACTTGCTGGGTTCACCAGAAATAGAAATGCATGTATTCACTCAAACTTGAAATACGCCTGACCCATATTTGTTGGACCTAATATACACTAGGCCTGTACTTAATCTGCCGCTTGCATTGACTGCTCTAGGCACCGCTTCAAGCCCTTAAGGTCTCTACAAAAATCATATCAACAAAATCCAATAAAGTGATCTCTGTACCGTGCTGGAGAACTTGACTCCAACCATCACTAGGCGCTCAAAAAATAAAGTTTAAAATACATGAAGTGTTCGAGCCTTGCCGTAAAAAATATCTGAATTTCATCCTTCAAGTGCACCACCAAATTATCTCAGGTATCAATTTCTACTTGCTTAGAGTCCAACTTGTCTTCAATCTTCTTCTCCAAGCCTCTAGAAAGTAGAACATCTTAGCCTTTGAGGTTGCACCCAACTAACACCCGTCGAAGAAAACGACAAATTTCTTGAAGAAGAAACCCATGGGTTATGAATAAAGAGGGCAGCTGAAGGACGTTATCTCCCCAAAACACATAGAACATTTGGTGCAAAACTTTGGTGAGAATTTCCTATCAAAAAGATAGCCGTCCAAGTAAGACAACATGCTTTGGTAGGAGCTTTAGCCTTCCATACAACATGATATGGAACATCAATTGGGCCCTAACTATCTCTTTACAATAACTCTGAACCTCCCACTTGTGTGAAGAGGCTAAAGAATCTCATTATTGCTATCAAAAGCAACCCTAATATCAAGCAATGCTTACAAATTTAGCACACTTTCCTCTTCCCAATTGTTTGGGCTTCTTAAAAATGTTATGTTTGAATGGTGTTGGTCAACATTCCAAAAAACCACATCTTGGAACCAAGAGCATAGTGGTGAGTCCTCTAGTGTTGTGGGAGTTCAAGGTTTATCCTCCCCATTAGGGTTCGAATCCTAGTGGCTACGATTTCCTTGGTGAGCATTGTGGTACTCTTGGAGGCTCCTTGTGGGCCTACTTTTTGGGCTAGGTTCGTTAGGCTAAGTTTAGTCCCTGTAGAGGAGCGTAGTGGTTCTACTATTTACCCTTGTTAAAAGAAAAAGAAGAAACCACATCTTGGATGATTGTCTGTTTAAGTCAAGCCATCCTTTCAAGACAAGGGAGTTGAGACTTAAGAGGTTGATCTCCTCACCAAGCGTCATGCCAATGCAAGATCTGAGCCGTATTTACCACTTTAGAATGTGCCATGGAGCAAAACTTGTCAAAACCACACATAAAATAGATTTTCAGCAACTAAGTCCCTAAATAAAAGAATAATTATCGCTCCACCAACCATACTTGTCAATCGCCTACTTAGTCTCAATCACTTTTCTCCTTAAATCATCTCCTTCCTTTGCAAACTTCCATAACCACTTTGCTTAAAGAGCTTCATTCTTATCACAAAGATGGGTAATAACAAGACCACCCTCTTCTAAGGATGACACACATTGTTCCACTTAATCAAATGAAAATCCTTAACTGAATCACCATCAGATCAAAGGAAATCCTTTTATGCTACTTTCTTATTGGGCGGCATTGCTGCCAGGATTGGAGAGTAAAGGCATGATCGATACCGAACTTAGAGAGTTTATCTTTGGTGAGTAGTATCCCGTGCATCAATGGTCAAATGATGAATGTGCAATTAAGCATCATCAGGGATTCAAAATGCTTAGGTTGCAATTTCGGTTTCCGTCGCATTCTGTATGGTCATGAGGCGGAACACGCTGTGTGAAACTCTGAAATATTTCTGATGTGGTCGTTTGGGCGGGGATTAGCCAGTAGGCACATATTTAATTGTAGGTTTCCGAGACTGATGCCAAACCAACTGATACAACTGCACACCAGGTTGTTTATGTGTTATAATCATATCCATTCTGGCAGTACAATCTCGGTGTAATTTTATTTCTTGATAGTTATTTATGTAAATGACAAAATTGAATCGTATCGAGCTCAGGAATCGGTCTCAAGATTAAGTTCTTTTGCTATGTAGCTCTCTTCAGTTCTCGTATCTTCATTTTCATCATTCTGGCCTCTTTAGAATGAGCAACTTAAGCATACCAAAAGTTATCGAGTAAATTACATTTATCCTACCTGACATTTGTGGTAATAATTTTTGCACACCCGACATTTGTGAAATAATTTTCACGTTACCTGACATTAAGTGAAAGTGATTTTTAGTGGCAAAATCCGGTCACTTCTCATCGGAAATAAAACGATGAAAGGGTCATTTAAGTCATTTCCTTCTCAATATTAATGGACAACATGATACATTCACATAATTATATAGGGACATTATTGTATTTCCTCATTTCTGATGAGAAGTGACTAGATTTTACCACTAAAAATCATTTTCACTTAATGTCAGGTAAGGTGAAAATTATTTCACAAATGTCGGGTGTACAAAAATTATTACCACAAATGTCAGGTAGGGTAAATGTAATTTACTCAAAAGTTATCTTCTTTAATACATCAATCACAGTTTAGACACTGTTTACCATAACTACACATTTGGCAAGGCATGTGTTTTAGCTTTTCCTTCAGAGGCACTTGAGCAATTTTGAATCCAGTCAGAAAGGGGATCAATCATTTTCCTGTGAATTTGTCCCACTTTTGAGTTACAGTGATTTGTGGAGTCCTCTAATTGTATTTCAATGAAATGTTTACCTGTTTTTGTGATCTGTGGCTTTATATGTGTGCTGTCGATATGAGATGTACGCATGTAGCTACACTTGCTTTCCATGCCGTTTAAATGCTCTTTCATTTCCTTCTTTCTACCTTATGGTCTGTACTCTGTACTTTTTGGTATTTTACTTTCTTTTATTTTCTGGGTGACTTTGTATTTGTCTTCAATGAGAGTTGTACTCCTTTTATCTAATAATGTGTAAGATTCTCTCATGAGATTAATTAAGTTGTTTCCTTTGTTTTGAGTGGAACTTTGTTATGCTTGCTTCTCACAGGTCAGCTATTACTAGCCAAAGGTGACGTAGATCAGGCATTTAATACATTCAAAATTGTGCTTGATGGTGACCGTGATAACGTTCCTGCTCTTCTTGGTCAGGTATTTTATTGCTTGTGCCTTGAAGGAGTGAGAAATGCATGATTGTATACTTGAAATATAGTTAGAATTGATGTGTCTGGACTGTTGCTGTATTGAGCATTTACTGGTGAAATTCAGATAGGCTTCTATTTTATCAATCTTTCTCAAGTTTGTTATGATTGGAAATAGGTAATTGAGGATTTCCATATGAAGATGACTTCTATTGTTGAAAATGTGAACATATAACTTTTAGCAAATGTTGAAGATGACATTTATTGATATTGTCCGTCTCTTCTTCCTACACCAGCAAAAAAGGGCCTATAGTTCTAGAAATTGCAGCTTTCTGTTCTATGATTGAGATTTTGCTCTGTAATAATACTTTGTAATAGTGGAATTATGAGGCTTGGTATATCTCTGCTACTGTGTGTATCTCGGTTTTTTCTTTTTATGCCCAAGATTAAGCTTTGGCACTGGCTTTACACCTCTACAGCATGTTGAGTTTTATGCACTTCCCATCTTCTGGAGAAGAAGGGGAGGGCCATTGTATGCTGAGGTGCAAGTTTGAGGATAGCTGTGAGCATTTAGTATGGATTGATCGTGGGTGGATGCTAATATTCTGAGTAGGCTCCCAGGGGAGTAGGCCTCTGTAGATACACCATAAGTGGTTGGCAGAGAATTTTTCACATTGATGGTGTTTGAGGTTGTGTTTTTTTTTCCTTTTATTTTGTCTTGATAGATGTTGCAGCATTACTGTTTAAGTTGTTTTCTGGCTGTGTATCTGGGAAGAAAGTGGAGTTGCTTTCTTCTCTAATTGTTGTGGGGCGGAGCAATGATTCCTGCCGTGGGTTTTCTGCTTTTAATCCCGGTTGTTTCCTTAAGTCTGTCCGAAGTATAGGTTATCTAAGCTTTGGCTTTGAACTGTTGAGTATATTCCTTCTCATGGGTTGAGATTTAGTTCTTGTGTGGATTTCTCTGTTGAATTGCTTGATATTGAACTTTCATGAAGCTCAATTGCTTCATTGTGCAAAGCCAGTGTTTCAATGGAAGACATTTTCAAAGTCCTCCTGCACCTCAGTCAAATAGAATGAATTGTTTTATTCTGTTTTGAAAGTTACCAAAGTTCAAATTTTTACAGTATTTGTTATGGTGTGCAGAAAACATTGATATTTGGGTTTCATATTACTTCATTTACAAGAAGGGAATGCGTTGCACATCTGCTTTATTGCCTTTGTTTTTTGTTTTGTCTCTTTTGTTCATAGGTATTCTTCCCGGTTTGATTGCATATCTGAAGCTTGAGTGCTTGGTTGGGAAGGGCCCTTCTTCCGGAGGATAGCATAGAAAAAGCACCCTAGATGCGACCTGGTGCTAAGTTAGGTTTGGCTTTAAGGGAATAATAGGTTTTTTACTTTTTGAAGTGGATATCAAACCCTAATCTATCCTGGATGCACTTTTTGTATTTGTGCTTCATATCCCAGAAATAAAAAGAGAAAAAAAACTGAGGGCCAACTATTTGTTGTGGGCATACTTCTTTACCATGGATCTGTGTTTATTATCTCTTATCTTCACCTTTTTTCTGTTGCCAGGATCCCCTACTCTGTACTGTACTTATGCCTATCAACCTTTGAATTGTTGCAGGCTTCTGTACAATTTTTTCGTGGGCGTTTTTCTGAATCATTAGAATTGTATAAGGTAAGTTATAAATTTTGCTAGGTGATGTCATCCATCTGTTAGCAAGATAATATCTAACTATATTTTTTTTTGATAATAAATGAGATGCTTAGCTAGCATCCTACAATATTATGTACAACTAAAATACAAAATAACAGCAGCTGAGTCCATTCTCTTTTATCTGATTTTTTAACTATTTTTCTCATTTTGTATTGTCTGTCACTTTACAATCCCAATAACATATTAGTTACTATTTTTTATATTTTTTTTTTATGCTTAAATGAACCCCAAATGTTGATTTCACTTAAGGATGTTTAATTAATTTTCTCACTAACTACCCTATAGTTTTGTGCGATATTGGTTTTCACCCATTACCTTCAAAAGTCAGATATAAAGAAACAGAGGGGGTAATTATTATGATGACATGCTGGTTGGTGTCATTGAGCATGCATATATTGCTTGAATATTTGTATCTTGTTACTATTTTTGATGTATTCCTTTTCAAGTTCTCTTAGAGAGCATTGCGGGTATATCCTGATTGTCCTGGAGCAGTGAGACTTGGCATAGGCCTATGTCGCTACAAGTTAGGCCAATTTGAAAAGGCTCGTCAGGCTTTTGAGCGTGTATTACAGGTATGCAAACTTGGCTGTGTATGTATTACTTTTGCGGTTGGCATAGTTTGTTATCTGGCGTACGAATTGTTAATAGACTTTCAAGCTTTCTCATCAAAACTTTTAGGTCTGCCTGGAAATCTTGCCTTCTAGACATTTAGCTGTCGGGTTTGATTCACAATGAATTGTAGTTCAAAAATGGTTGCTAAGCTGAACCTTGAAGGATTAAGCGTAATGTGCTGGTGACACATCAGAAAAAGGACATAATAAGAAAATGTTAAAGTAAAAAAAATGCTAATTACAACACTAAGATGCTTCTTAATTGACTTGTTCTCTTTTATGACAATTAACACGGGGGTACTTAATTCAATAATTCATAGATGATTTAGATCAATTTTTGTTTAACTTTCGGTAATCCTTTTTTGGGAAAGGACATATCGTAAAATGCGAATCTAGTTTTCTCACAGTTTGCAAGAACACTAGTTCATTTTCCTCATGATACCTTGGCGGTTAGTGGCTTATCTTAGTTTTTATGATTTTTCACTATTTTTTGCAATATTTCTCTCTTTGATTCCTTTCTTTCTCTTTGTCTCTCTTTTATCCTTTTCTCTGTCCTTAGCTTAAAAGAATGCAAAGCATGTGAGAGTTTTCATAGTTATATTAAAGTCTAATCACTTCTTGATGCTATATGTAAGTTATTATCAAAAAAGTCATGGCTTGGGAATGATTTCTAAGCATTATTATCAGTGTGTCCATAAAGCCTGTGCATTTGCCTTTAAGCTTGCGCCTTGGGGTCCAAGACCCTTTGTGCTTTTGTGCTCCTCGAGCTTTTTTAACTTAAGAACTACGGTTCCCGACACACACACACACACCCAAAAAAAAAAAAAAAAAAAAAAAGAAAAACCCAGAAAAGGGGGAAAAGGGATATGAAATGAACTATGTTAGCTGCACTGGTACTACTTACTAGTTTCCACATGAATGTGTACAATTGTCATTCACGGCTATTGTTGAGGTTCAGCTGATACAATTGTACACGTATCCTGGTGTCGAGATCTTTTCTTGTGGGGTTTTTGGAGTGTGGTTGCCGGTAGAGGAAAACAGAATATAAACTAAAATGTAGCAAATAAGAATTAGACTTAAACCTTGTCAAGCCAAAAGCTGTATTCATCTCAAGAAAATGCTTTTATTTTGCCACTTATATCACGAAGGAAATATTTCTTTGCATTTGAGGGGGTAAAAACCAATGACAAGAACAAGAAAAGGGGCTGCTGGTTTGATGCTCTTGTGGTCCCACGGACTCTAATTGTACCAACCAGCTTTTAAACTTGCCTACTTCATGTGTTAACATCAGTTACCAGGTTGCCGATACCCCTGTTCAAATAATATGAGTGCTGTTTTCTTTTCTCAGTGGTTCGGGCGTTTGGCCTTGCGTCTTTTCTTTTCTTCTTAGTTCTTACTATACCTTTTTTTGCAATGGCCTTGCTAATTCTTTATTTTTCTGCTCTTGTTTTTCTTTTCCCCTTTTCTTTGTTTTATCAGGTTGGGTGAGTGGGTTTGATGGCCATCTCTTTGTATTTTCTTTGTGCATGTAATGTTGATTCTGTATATTGCAGCTTGATCCAGAAAATGTTGAAGCTCTTGTGGCTCTTGGGGTTATGGAGTTGCAGGCGAATGATGGTTAGTGAATTGTGAAATTGCTAGACCTTGTGCTTGTGAGTTGTGCCACAATTTGATAATATCATCCAGAAAAACGTTAATCTAATAGTATTTTTTGGATTGATTTGGCAGCAACTGGGATCAGAAGAGGGATGGAAAGGATGCAACTTGCCTTCGAGATATATCCCTATAATGCATTGGCATTGAACTATCTCGCCAATCACTTCTTTTTCACCGGTCAACATTTTTTAGTTGAGCAATTGACAGAAACTGCCTTGGCTGTGACAAATCATGGACCAACAAAGGCCCACTCTTATTATAACTTGGCTAGATCTTATCACAGCAAGGTCTGGAAGCTTTGTTCTCTGATTCATTTCATTTGAAATTGGAATATGTTGCACATTTTAAGAAGAAATTTTGGACTCTGATATACTGATCTTTGGTGGTATTGGACCGTAACCAACCTTTAGCATTGGACTCTAGCATATCTACCTTCTGGACCTGTTTATCGTTCATGTACTAACCTTTGGTGATGATGAATAGATTTGAACGTTAAGATACAACCACCGCCAGTGTATTAGCGTCCAATCTAACTCATCATCACCAAAGGTTAATACATTAGCGATAAATAGGTGCAAAAGATTGGTATACTAGTGTCCAATGTTAAAGGTTGGTATATTCTAGTCCAATACCCCCAAAGGTCAGTATATTAGACTCCAATATTCCTTTTAAGAACTGTGCATTTGTGTTATTGGCTGTTGCCTGTGGGAATGTTCAGGTTTTGGAGCATGCATTTTTTCTTTTCTTGGAAGAGTAATGAAACAATATGCACATTAAGACAGCAAGGGGAAGTCATGCATGTCCAAAATGAGGCAATCACAAGATATGATCTTGCTCTCCAGCCTCTCAAACTCACTACTATAATGATAATCAACAAATCCAGAAAAATCCATCCTTGTGCCATGTCTTACGACTTGACTTCAACTACATAAAATTCTAAAAAAATAAAGTTTGAAATCTTTGATAGACCTTGCCTTACAGCTTGTGTCATGAGTTGTGGGGAGTGCTCCTAGTGGCATTAGAAACTAGAACATTTCTGTTCATATATTTGTTGTTGACTAGTTTCATAGATAATTGTCGTGCTTGTGGAAATGGATGATATCTTGTTTCTCTTGAATGGGCTTCATGTGGTCCAAGCACTTCTATTGTACTTTTTAAAACTAGTTGAGTTTTGTGGGTTTCTAGCCTTTTATCATGCTGGAACTTCCCCATTTTCACTTGTTGGTCCACCTTTTTGTGAGTCTATTCTGTTTATTTCTTGACTACAGGGTGACTATGAAAAAGCTGGTCGGTATTACATGGCCTCTGTCAAGGAAAGTAGCAAGCCTCAGGAATTTGTGTTACCATACTATGGTATGACCTCAAATTATTTATGTATTGTTTGGATATCTTACATTCATACCCCTGAGGTTAAGCGTAATTACTAAATTACCCATTCTTACAATTTAACTTTCATACCATCTCAACTTTTCTGTAATACTTTCTTGGCCAAACATGATTTTTGAGACTAGAATAGACTGAAATGCCTGTGTTAATGTGTTTTAACTCTTACAGTTTTACTGACCCCTCTTAGTCTCTTACTCATTTCAGGCAAAATCATATTTATAAATCTGTTTGTGGATTATTATAATCCCAACTTAAAACAAAAAGATTGGTCAAACAAAAAATTAAAAAAAATGAAAATAAAAATAGGGGTCAACAAAAGTTTACTTAAAACGCAATGGCACTGGCATTTTGGTTCATTTAAGTCTCAAAAACCAGGTTTTGGGTGGAAATGTAATTAACAGCAAATGTGAGGTAGTGTGAAAGTTAAGTTGCAGACAACATGGGTAACGTTATAATTACGCTAAACCTTAGGGGGTGTATGTGTCAATATCCTATATTTTTTTGTTTTCATTCTTCGTCTGATGTTTAAGAAATGTCCATTAATGCGTTCACTGCTGTCATTTTTTTTTTGATTTAGAGAAAGAGTGATAGTAATTCTTTTGGAAGAATAGAATTACATGGGATATTGGGGGATAGCTCCTTTCCCTTGCTCTTTTCCTAGTATCTACATATGAAGACTAAAGAGTTGTGCTGAAAATGTGACAGTGTGTTAGATGGGAGTATTTGCTGTCTAATGTGACGTTAAAAACTAATAGGAAGCAGAATTTTAAAAAAGAGATAGGTAAAGAAAAGAAAGGAAAGGCATCCATGAGAGGAGAACTGCTGTCCTTGGTTTGTATTTTCTTTTGACATTACCTACCTTGTTTATACGTGTGTGAGAGTTGGTTTTAAGCCTTGTTATAATATGGTGTTGATCATTACCTCAGCCTGGACATACAAACCCACTTTGCTTATGGGCTTATGGAAGTCTTCATGTGGATCTTCCCATAACCTACTTTTGTAGGATGCATGTTGGATTGTTGGGCATTGTTGGGAGTTAGTGCCCTGCTGGTCTTCAAGCAAGTAGCTATTTACTTCATTATCTTTCCTTTGTCAAAAGATTCGTCTAATATTTTATACAGGGTTGGGCCAAGTACAACTGAAATTGGGAGATTATAGAAGTGCCCTTGGAAACTTTGAAAAGGTTTTGGAGGTCTACCCTGAGAATTGTGAGACACTAAAGGTGAGGTTAATTGGACTGTAAAGCTGTCTTGTGCATGTCTTAAGTTCTCATCTATTTTCACTTTTTGATCACAGGTTTTTGTTGTTTATTTGCATAGGCTCTTGGTCACATCTATGGTATACTTCATCAAACAGACAAGGCTATTGAGGTTTTGAGGAAAGTTACTAGAATTGATCCACGTGATGCACAGGTGATCTAATTTTGTTTTGTTAGATTCCATGACTCATTTAGATAGTATGACTAACCCAAAGTGAGAGACCTTTTCCCTTCCGCTGGTGGTAGGAAAATCATGATAGAATATTTGATGAGAAGCACGCTTGGTATTCTGAAGCCAATAGGGAGGCTAGGTTATTATAGACAAGGCAACATAGAAATGCACCAGTGTATGCATGTAAAGCAAGTGAGACTATACTATTGCCATGGTATAAAAGATGGGAAATTTTAAATCGAAACCCAGAGTAGCGATTTTAAGTTGCATGGCATTTGTTCTATAGTATGTAGTTTCTTTCAATTAGAAATTTCTATAATGTTATTGCTTTTATTGCCTATAACTCCACATTCTGCTCTCCATGACCACAAGCACAAAACCATAAGTCTACTGTGGTTAGTGAACTCTATATGGCTTGTAAATGAAATGTGACAGGTTCAGTGAATATGTGTTTGCTGTGTTTAGTGAACTCTTTGTGGGTTTCATTATGTTCAATGTGACATTTGACATTGATAACTTCTTACATTGGTTCCCCTTCAATAGTAGCTTTTTCTGGGGCTGTAATTTCCTGCCCTGGAGGAGCTGCTGTTCTGCAACCATTTTGGGTTCAATGATCATCATAGGATCTCTCTATGTGTTTTGGAGGAAAAATTGGAGCCCTGTATGCAGTTAATTTCAGATATAGGTGTCTGTTTGGAATAATATATGTTTCAATGGTGAAAATGCAGGCATACCTGGATCTAGGTGAACTGTTGATCTCATCTGATACTGCAGCTGCTCTAGAAGCCTACAGAACTGTAAGGACCTTTGTATAGAGTATTTGATACCTTCTTCCATCCCCTTATTGATTCTTCTCCATTTCCTTGCCTCTTTTAATAAAGCATATTATTTGTCGACACAGGCACGGACTCTTTTAAAGAAAGGGGGTGAAGATGTACCAATAGAGCTTCTCAACAATATTGGGGTTCTTCACTTTGAAAGGGGAGAATATGAGGTTTGTTCATTTCTGGGCCTGGCACTTTGCTCTACTTGGTTCAGTTACTTCGAGCTTGGTGTGTGGATTTTTTACTTGGTTTTTGCATTTCCTCTCCCTTCGTGTGTAATTCATGTCAACTTTCCTGGTTACATAATTGCGTAATTATCTTAAATTCTTGTATGTAGCTTGCAGAACAAACTTTCAAGGATGCTTTAGGTGCTGGTGTTTGGCTTTTATTAGTCAGTGGCAAAGAGAATAGCATAGCTGTGGATTCTGTATCTGCTTTGCGACAGTACAAGGATGTGCAAATATTTCAACGTCTTGAGGAAGAAGGTAGTAGTGTGGAACTGCCCTGGAACAAAGTTTCAACAGTTTTTAACCTTGCCCGGTTGCTTGAGGAGTCACGTAAAACGCTCAGTGCAGTTTTGCTATATCGTCTGATTTTATTCAAGGTAAGTGGTCTCGCAGTTTTGAGGAACACTGATGGCCAAATAGCATCATTAATTAATTGATGACTTAGTAGCAACAGCCACTGCCACATGGTATTAGGTGAAGTGAACTGAATGGAAGAAAGCACCCATGATAGTTCCTTGTAATCAGAGGTAACCCATTGAAAAGTGAAACATTAGAGTTTGTGTCCAAGTTAATCTTTTAATCCTTAACAACCAAGTACTGAAGACAATGAAAAATAATGGGCAGTATCTATCTAGGAATAAGCTCACTACAAGATAATTCCACGGGTTGCCTTAATTTATGATTCTATAATTTTATTTTCATGTCTTAGTGGTCATATGATTTGTATCAAATCTTTAAGTATAATTATCACATTATACTTTTACTAGCCAATACCGGGACCACCTCCCTTTTGAATTTTTTTTTGGGTAGCTGGTTTGAAATTCTGAAGCTCTTTTGGTTTATGATAGCTTCATTCAGGGAAACATGAGCACATGATTTTTGCTATCCCCTTTTGTCCATTGGTGACGTACCCATGGTGTCATTTTTAATACAAGTTTGCTTTATTCTTGAAAAGGAAATAGTGCGATGTCTCCTGGAATGTCTTCTGTCTCTTGGTTATGAGAACTAGCATCATGCCAATGTGTCATCAATATAGGCTTTAGATTGGGCTTTCTACACACTGTTTCTACAAAATTTCATGAGTCATGAGTCGTGATACTTTAGTTTCTGTTATTCAGTTTGTCAGCTGTTGCATGTATCAGGCAGTAATTCATCTTTTATGTTTATATGAGGAGAAAACGTTATTGTTGAAACTTACTGTCCTTCAAAGAGCTCATAGTTTAGACTTTCCAATCTAGCCTCAGTAGCTGTGGCTCCTGGTGCTAAACTTGCCATGTTTCTACTGCAAAGCATATTGATGTTGATATCGTGGGATGGTTATAATGGGTGGTGGAACAAGTGAATGGTCATTGTGTGGTGTTCCATAATGTGTAATGCACACTGCTTTAGGGCAGAATGTTAATGATTCGCTAATTTACTGAAAGTAGTATTGTTACACTTTTTTTATTGCTTGTTTCAACATTTTAACATTATAAAGGGTCATTTATTGGAAAAAGGTGATATCCGTTAGGGAAGGGAATAGGTATTTGCTAAATAAAAAAGAGGATGCTCTAGTACCGACTAGTATGAGAGACTAGACTTGAATAATGAATCAAATTGAATTCTCAGAAGTTGTGGGTTTTGTGCATGAATTTTCCAACATAGAGACTTTCCTGTATCACCTTATAGGCGTGTATATGCTATTATGCTTGTGGTACTGCAACTTTTCAAAGATGCAGTAACCAGATCAGGTTTATGTGCTTCATGAACAGGAATTTGTTTTTCATGCTTTAATAAATTTTTGGTATATGTTCTGGGATTCTGGCTCAATTCTAGCATAACCCACTACCACTCTGTCATGCATGGCGCATTTTGTTGTCTTTATTCTCTGCTCATTTTAGTATGTGATTTGGTTCGCAAATTTGTTGTTTGCTGCTGATGATCCCTTGTTAATCCTGGTTTGCAGTATCCAGATTATGTGGATGCTCTGCTGAGGCTTGCTGCAATAGCGAAGGCACGAAACAACCTTCAACTAAGCATTGAATTGGTATGTTTGTATCCTATTGCTTGTTACACCTGCAGTTTTCAGCAAACAGTCGTAAATGTGTGAATTTGGTTAAACTGGCAACTACTCTTTGCTTGATTTTATTATTTTGTTTTGGAGATGTCTTTATACAATGATATTTAGCGTTTCAACTAGGTGGTGCGATACCCCAATTGTCAAGTTCAACTGGGCAGAAATGATTCAGCAAATGCTTCCAGTTTCCCATGCTTCCAGTTTCCCTTTAATCTCTGCTTCCCTCCCCCACTGCATTGTTGCTTGGTTGGGCTGATTATTTAATAGTTTTTTGTTTTATTTTATTATTATTTCTGCTGGCACTCTTTTTTGGTCACTTTTTTTCCCTCAAGGAGGTTACTTGCGACAGGTAGGTGAGGCACTTAAGGTGAATGACAAGTGTCCAAGTGCCCTTGCAATTCTTGGATGCTTGGAGCTTAAGAATGATGAATGGGTTAAGGCTAAAGAGACTTTCCGAGCTGCTAGTGAGGCTGCTGATAGGAAGGACTTTTATGCTTCTGTTTGTCTGGTAAGTATTTTACTGCTATTGCATCAGAAATGTCACTCATAATTAGTTGTTGGACACTAATGTTGTATACTCTCTATCTCTCTTGGCGCTTGTGGTGTTTTGTATTTGGATTAGGGAAACTGGAACTACTTTGCTGCCCTTGTTAGTGAGTTGAAGAAACAGGCAAAGTACATCAATGTCCATCTGGAGAAAGCAAAGGACATCTACTCCAATGTAGTATTCTCTTTCCATAAGACGCCTTATTGTAAATTCGTGTTTTTTGCTTTCTCTCTTTCTTGCGAATAGTGTTATGTCTTGCGAACAGTTTATGGAAGCCAAATCTAAGGCTTTGAAGTGTCTGTCACTGTCAATATCTGTGTGTTTCACTATATTTCACGTGACTTATCTCTCTTCATTTGTGATTAGGTTTTAAAACAGTGCACTACCAATTTGTATGCTGCCAATGGACTAGGAATGATCCTCGCAGAGAAGGGTCAATTTGATGTCTCTAGAGAGATATTTACGCAGGCCAGTCTTGTGCAAACTTTTCCTTTCCAGTTCACGAAAGAAGAATGCCTTGTTTACTGTCTATAAATTTCAAATGCAGGTTCAGGAAGCTGTGAGTGGTACAACTTTTGTGCAGATGCCAGATGTGTGGATAAATTTGGCACATGTCTATTTTGCCCAAGGAAATTTTACATTGGCGGTCAAGATGGTCCTTTTCTTTTCTTTCTCTTTCCCTTTGTTCTTTGTTGATTGCTCCTCTTCCAAGGTGAAATATACTTATATATTTTGGCCTATCCTGCAGTACCAGAATTGCCTGCGGAAATTTTTCTACAATACAGACAGTCAGGTTCTCCTATATCTTGCTCGGACGCATTATGAAGCTGAGCAGTGGCAGGACAGCAAGCGGGCATTACTTAGGGCCATTCATTTGTCACCTTCAAATTATACATTAAGGTTCAATCTTGGTGTTGTGATGCAAAAGTTTTCAGCATCATTGCTTGTTAAGGAGAAGCGGACTGCAGATGAGGTGATTGCTTGATTACATTTGATTGTCTTTATTTCAAATTGTGCCTTGAAATTTCTCAATTGATGTTGCGAGATTTCTGAATTATGGTGATTTTAGGTGTGGGGCCCAAAACTTGATATAGCATATAGGCAGAGGAAAGTTTCCCCTTTTCTCATACATTCCATACCTTTGTGTCCCAATGGGAATTTCCTCCTCAGATTGGCTTCAAGTTCCTACCACCCCCCCACCCCCCACACCCCCCCCCCCCCCAAAAAAAAAGAAAGGAAATTAAACAGGCATTAAAAAATTCTTTCTATGTTTTGGAATGTTGCAGGATAATTGGGGATGTGGTTAACTGTGACATTGTCATCATTTACATCTAACCTTGACGGCTGTTACTCTTCCGCCAGACCTATTTTCTTATTTTGGGATCGTTAGGTCTAATGTGGTTGCTCTAATTATTATTGTGTTGTACTTTTGATGGTTCGAGGTCATTATGCTTTTCCATGTTTCCCCTTTTTATCTCATGTCGTGGCTTAATGCATAAAAATGCAGTGTTCAACATTGAAGTATGCTCTTCATTTCCTTAATTCTGTACCCAGTCCAACCAATGCTTAAAGTACATTGAGATCTTTCTTCTTTCTATCACTTTTAATCTGTTGATGTTGGGCAGGCTTTTCCTTTCATCCCAATTTCTTGCAGATGCTCCTCCACCCTGACATACCTAGCTATTGTGCATGTATGGACATTGACCTATCTTTCTTGCCCCACCCTCCATGCGTTTGCTGCCACTATGGCCTCTCAACTTGTTGGTGTCCTACCTTGCATCTATTATAGAGGCTAAAACCATGAATGTTAAAAACTTTGTCTTTAACCCCTTGTCCACCCGGCCTTGCCTCCCCTTGCCCATGCATACACTAACACAAGAAAGAGGTCGTATGGCTAGTTTGCAACCTTTCCGTATATGTCCATGCTACATGAAGCCATGGTTACCTAATTATGTCACCATCAGCTTTGCCCAATGTCTTTAAACACTAGAATTTCTGAAGGCTTCCAGTTCCAGCCAGAAAAATAAAAATAAATAGGTTCACTGCAAAATTGAAGCATCATGTGTGGACACAGCCCTCTAAATTGAAAAAGAAGGTTGAGTCAAACAGGGAATGGTGGGATTGCCTTCTTTGTTGTCTCACCACATAGTTTACCAGTGCTTGGGCTGGAGAATTGGTTGTGGGTGGGTGAAGGTTGCGACAAGGGTACTATCACCTTTAGCTAGTTTTAAGATGGAAGTGACATGTTAACATACCTGAGTGAGCCTTTCTATTTATGCTGTTGCTGTTAATGCCTTTTTATTCCAAACCAAATAACCTTTTGAGGGTATGTCCATCAATATTGGTGTACAAATTTTCCATGAATGTAGCTGAAGCGTTTTTGAAGCTCAACCCTTTTCTATGTCAGATAGAGTGCAACAAGTTTTCTATATTTCAAATATTCAGTTTAGCTTTGTTGTCCTCATTGGGTGTCTTAAGCTGTACCATCAGCTATTCCATGGTTTTCCCTAACGACTTCCATTTCAGTGTTGGCTTGTTGTTTCCTTGTTCTGCTTAATCATGTTTTGAATTCTGCCTTCTCTTTTTCAATGCTGCAGATGCGTACAGCGGTTACTGAGCTCGAGGTTGCAATTAGTGTGTTCCGTCAGTTGGCTGCAGGTTTCAATCTAAACATTCATGGAATTGATGAGAAGAAAATTGACACACACGTTAGCTACTGTAAGCACTTGCTCGAGTCTGCTAAAGTTTATCGAGAGGCTGCGGAAATTGAGGAGCAACAGAGCCGGCAGAGGCTAGAGCTTGCTCGGCAGGTCTCATTAGCTGAGGAAGCCCGTCGCAAGGCGGAAGAACAGAAGAAACTTCAGGTTTGGTGACTAACTTATATGGGCATTTGTGATTAATTGCTTTATTCTATTTATGGCTCCACTTAAATCTGTGTATGCAGATGGAAAAGAGAAAACAAGAAGAAGAACTTAAACGGGTGAGAGAAATGGAGGAGCGCTTCCAACGTGTTAAGGCAAGCATCATGTGTTAGCTATGAGAATTTTTCAATGCTTCTAGCTAAAATAAACATCCTCTGACTTCCAACTGCTGGCTAGGTGTCTATGTAAGAATTGACGTGTATAGCTGCTGACCAAGAGTCTTATTATGTTATTTTCTTTTGTTAGTACCTGCTGACCAAGAGAGTCTTATTATGTTATTTTCTTTTGTTAGTTCAAGGTTGTTTTGTTGGTGCATTTACCTTGTTTGACTGGATTGTTGATCAATACCACTCCTTTGTCTGTGGCCCATGGCGGTTGCTATGCTTTCTGTTTCAGCAGAAGACTAACGTCTGCACTTGTGTTGAATAGGGTGTTGGGATGGGATGGGTATTATCGATAAGTTGTATTCCAGGGTCTTGCACCTCCTCCTGCCCCACTTCTGACTGGAAATAAGAAACATAAATCAAAATGAAATTTGATTTAAGGATTTGATCATTACCTTTAAATAATCTTTTGAGAACTATGGTGAAGAAAAAACATGTTGATCCCTAACAGTCATGAACTGAAAAACAAGTGATCTATATAGGGGGTGTTTGGCTATTCAACTTTTTGGGTAGCTTTTAGCTTTTTGGATAGCTTTTAGCTTTTTGACTAAGGTGAAAAAGCTACTTAAGTTGTTTGGTAAGTAGCTTTTTATATTAACTTTTTGGACCCAATAAGCTAGTTTTCAAAAAGCTAGTTGGTGAAGCTTTTTGATGTAGTTTTTCACAAAAACTACTTTACCAAACACTTTTCCTACAATCAGCTAACCCAAATAGCAAAAGTCAAACAACTAATCCAAACAGCTAACAACTACAAGCTAACAGCTACCAGCTATCAGCTGGTTACCAAACACGGCCATAGTCTAGCTGAATGTGGAAATATTGATTGTACTGCCATGCAGATCTAGAATCAGGCCTCTCTCTCTCTCTCTTTATATATATATATATATATATATTTATTTATTTATAGCATCTTAGTACTTATTTGAGCCATCTGATTCTGGTTGATTCATCAAATTTCAGTCATTTAAGTTGCTGAAGCTGATTCTGGTTTATACAGCCGAGTTTTATCACTGTCCATAAGTTACATTTTGTTTTGAACTTCAATGACGTATAACGTTGATCTTTTCAGGAGCAATTGAAGAGTAGCAGTCAAGCTAAGCGTAAGGATAGACCTCATAGTGAAGACGAGGAGGGTGAGCACAGTGAGAAGAGGAAAAAGAAAGGAGGAAAGAAGAGGAGGAAGGACAAAAGCGAGAAGTCAAATTATGAGATTGATGAGACAGAAGCTGATCATGTTGAATATCAAGAGGAAATGGATGAACCCCATAGTGACTATGGTGAACAAGCGAATGTGCCCACTGCTGGATATGATGGTGGTGATGACAATGCTCAGGATCTTCTCGCTGCAGCTGGACTTGAAGACTCTGATGCAGATGATGATGTGGTAATCTTTTTTTATTTTTATTTGTCATGCATTTTTCTGTTCTCAAGTTTTCCTTTTCAAATCCATCTGGATGTGCCATGCATCTTGTTTAGTTGATTACAGGATGTGATATCAATGGTCTCTTTCTTTTTCCTTTTGTGCCAAGTGACAGCTAATAGTGCAAGAACATAATATTAGGGATGCTCTCTCCTGATTTGCCACTGTTAATTTTTAAATTCGTTGATGACACCCTTGTTTTTTACATAAACCTGACACTGATTTTCAACCCAAAATTTCACGGCTTGCTCTCCTGATAAGTATTTGTGTGTTTTTTGGGTAGTGAAGTATAGGCTATACACACACACACGCACATTATAGAGCCTCTTGTACAACTTAAGTTTAGCAATTTATAAAATAGTTAGGTGGATGTAGCAGTTTTACTCGGTTGTAGCAGTTTTACCCCCTAAATTGTGCAATTCAGAGAGAGTGAGCGATTCGTTCCAATTGACCCAAGATTTAAAAGTCATTCACTACTACTACATGAAATTGATTAGCTTGTTTAAATTTTGTTAAGCTGAATGTAATTGGAAATAAGACACTATTGGACTCAACCTCACTTGAAATTGTGCCCGCCCGGGGGGGGGGGGGGGGTGGGTGGGGGTGGGGGTGGGGGTGTTTCAAATCTGAGACTGAGATATTAACTTGAGAAACTAATTTGATACTAATTCAATTAACTCATAAGCAAGCAATAAAAATACCAAAGTGAGTAATTAGTAAGTTTATCAGATTAAAATGACACCTGGCATAATTTGTTTCCACTGTGTAAATTATTATTTGTCATTACCACACTAGTTGATATTCTCATGAGCTAGACTAAAGAAAAGATATTTTAATGACTTTTTCCTGTTTTCCCTTGCATTTAGTGTCTTTAAATCTATCATAATATAAACCCTAATAGTTGAGACAAACTCTAGGACTAACCCTAAACGTCAATCCAATTGGAACATGTTTAAAAGGATTTTTGGATCTTAATATACCCACTTTTTAGGGTATTGGATCGTAATATACCTACCTTTACCATTGGATACTAATATATTGACCTTTATATAACTAGGTGATTTTAATGTACTTTCCATGACTTGAGTAGTGGTGAATCGGTCTCAAGGATAATGTGGTAGCCGGTGGAAACTTCTCAAGACCTATAAGGAGCCAATACAAGCTCACTTAAGTCATCCTTAAGACCGGTTCACCATTAAGCTATAGCACATGAGGCTATTGACTTGGATGCTCATTTTACTCGACTAGTGTGCTAATAGCTACTGAAGTAGTGTGTCATGATGCTAGTAGTAGTGTCAACATGATGTAAGGTTTATGTTTGTTTTGCTGAAATGGGTGTTTGTGTATACTATCTATCAAAGGGTGGGACCACAAGTGGAAGCCGAAGGAGGCAGGCATGGGCAGAATCTGATGAGGATGAACCGGTTGATAGGCAAGGAAACTCCAGCCCCGGATATGACAACGTGGCTCAGCTGCAGGAACCTGGTACTGAGCCTGAGCCTGAGGACCAACCAAATATTAGGGCTGCTGCTGCTGCTGATGATGATGATGATGAAGATTGATTCTAAACTTCAATGGCTAGCTGCAGCTTTAAGTTCCTCATTTTCATAGCTGCTTATCTGCTCTGTATAAATTAAAATTTGTACTAGTCAGATCAGTTCTGGGTCTGCCACCCTTTGTTTTTCTTTTCTGCAGATGAGAATTAATTTTGATGCTTTGGATTTTTATTTGTTTGATGATTTTTGTTGTACATGTATCAGTTATCATTAGTTGACCTTTTTGACAATGAAAATGATGTGTCTGGGTGGTTTCCGGCGTGGCGGGGTGCTTGGTTCAGGTTTAAGTTTCTAAGGTAAGTGTTCTCTTCATCCGCTGTCAACCTTTCTCTAAAGGAACCTGGTGGTTCTGAAGGTACGCCCTCTGGGGTTGGGCTTGAGTTGGTCCGGAGGTGCTGTTGGGGGTGAGTAGTTTGTCAGTGATGTGTAGGTTAAATCTCCGGTGGGTGCCGGACTAAGGTGTATAGGTGAAAAAGGTGCTAGAGGTATGGTGAAGATTCTAGTATCTAGGTATTGGGTGGGCGGTTTAGTGGGCTGGTAATTAAGGTTTTGGGCCTGGGTACGTGTAGTTGGGTTCGTAAAGGAAATTGTTGGGTTCGTAAAGGTAATTAAGGTTTTGGTGTTTCATAGGGCATTCAAGAAGGTCGAAGTTTTCAGGGAAGTAGAGCTATGTTGTAAAAATCGGACCGGACCGGTCGGTCCGACCGGTTCAACCGTGAACTGGCAAGTTGACCGATCCGGTTTCGAGTTTAACTCGACTTACCGGTTCAAACGGGAAAAAACCGGCAAAACTGGTTCAACTGGTTGAACCGCCCGGTTCATGGTTAGATCGGAATTTTGATGAATTAATTTAAAAATTCTGGTTTTTGACCGGTTCAATCCGGTTTTGACCAATTCATTCCGTGTTTGTGTCGGTTTTATTATTTTGGTAGCTTAATTATTCTTCAAGCATATGAAATTTTTTTAATTCGTGACCAGTTCAACCGTCACCCGGTTCAACCAGTCTAATCCGGCCAAAATGGTCCGACCAGTTGAACCATTGACCCACTGGGTCAACCGGTCCGGTTATGACAACATAGAAGTAGTGTTGTCGGTAGTTGAGGATTGTATGGGCGGCTAGAAGAAGTTAATGAAGTAGACTGACAATAGAAGACTTGGGGCAGGCATGAGTGAGGGTTTTTCTGTCTCTGAGTGTGATGTGATAGTACAGAGTAATTGTGAGTGGTTGGGGAGTAATGGGGAACTCAGCCGGGTCTTTTCAGCGGGATGTAAAGATCAAAATGCCATTGTATATACCACCGTTTAGAAGGGCAGACAGAAGGTTGCAGCAGGGGGACTGAGCAGTGGAATTTTTTATTTAAAAGGAAGCAGGGTGAAAAGGGTTTCTTGCATCACAAATATTTTTCTCGAGGGAGTAGGAGAAAACTAGGGTTTCCTCATTGTGCTTATTGTCAGGGTTCTTTTCACAAAAAAAGACGTATGGAGGGTGATCATAGGAGGAATTCTGTGAGTTTCTCTTTTGGGCCGAGAATGGGGGCGAGAGTTGATCTTATCCTCCACCTCTGGGAGTTGAGGTCCGTTTAGACAATATATTTATTGGGTTTGTGACGGATGGGAAGGGTTGGGATGAGGGCGCCTTGCAGCGTTTAGTTGATGCAAACTGGGTTTTGAGGAGTGCTGTGAGTGAAGAAGGTTGGAGACCGGAAGTTTTCCTTCTGGTTCATGCATCCAGAGGACTGTTTTGATATGCTGACGCAGCGTACGGTCAATTTTGATGGGTCTCTCATGGTCTTGCAAAAAATAACTACTGATATGAGGCCGAGTGAAGTGAGTTTTCGGTCTGTGTGTTTGTGGGTTCAGATTGAAGGCTTACCTTTTCGGCAAAAGTGGGCTAGTACGACCATCAAGTTAGCTCGTACTTTTGGGGAAGTCTTGGACGTGGATATTCATGGGGTTGCTGATTTTACTCTAAACAACGTTTGGGTTCTGGTTTGAATGGAGCTGTCGAAGCCACTTGTACTTGGAGCTTATGCAAGGGATGATTACAGTAATATCTATTGGGTGCATTTCCACTATGAAAACGTTTTCATCTTCTGCAAAAAATGCGGAAGTATTGGGCACCATGATTTTGAATGTGCGTTGCCGGGGGTGGTGGCTAAGGAAGAAGTCAAGAGCCGGATTTCGGGGGCAGCCAGGCTGGGACATGCGGTAATTCCAGGAGAGGGCGCTTCGTATTCTGGGAAGATTCGTGCGTTTCCTATTAAAAGGGGCTACCTGACAACCCGCTTGAGGTTGGGACAGCGTCAACATCCTGCTTCAACGGAGCCAGATCTGCACTATCCGGAGTTTCTTGAAGTAGGGGATATTCTGAGGAATGGGTTTGGGCCGGTATTGATATTTCTTCTTAGGAAAGGGCGAACACAAGTAATGCGAGAAGAGGGAGAGGTGGCCCGGATGGGAGTCAAAGGGGGAATGGGGATAGAAGGGGAAGGTGGGTGAGACAGAGGGAAGAGGGAGAATCTTCCAGGGGACCTAGGGAAGCTGGTAGGGATCCAAATGAAGGGGGAGATACGGATGTTCTGATGGATGTGGATGATGCTCTTGAGGAGGGAGGAGCAGTGGGTGGGGAGAATGATACAGAGGCTGAGGGGACCGAAGTCGAGCCGATGGAGGATGAAGAGGGAGTAGAGGAGTATGAGGAGGAGGATTCAGATGATGCGGGGGGTGATGATGGAGAGGATGGGCAGCAGGATAATGGCAGTGGGCACTCTAGTGACGGAGGGGATGAAGGTGGGGATGAGGATGGGAATGGGAATGGGAGTGGGGTTGATGGAGGTTGTGAGGGGGTTGAGAGTACCATGGGAAATGGAGAGAATGAGAATGGAGGACATACTGAGGGGAATGCCAATGGTGATGGGAGTAACTTTACTCCTGGAAGTCCGGGGGAGGAAGTAAACCAGAGAGAGGTTTTCTGAACGACTGCATGGGAAGTTCTCAACACACCATGCAGTCACGTACTAATAGCACTCTCAGCTCATTATTGGAGCAAAGTGGGGGCCCAATGGATTTTTCCCCTAATGTTCTGCCCAAGGAACCGTTTTCACCGTCTGGACCACCTGAAGACCAAGGAGAGATTATTCGGGAGGCTATTCGTCGCTTGAATTCGGTGGGGATAGATTCAGGTAACTCCCTTAGGGTAATTCCGTCCTTTCGTTTGATAATTTGGATAGTAATTTTCCCCATTTCTGCTTTGCTGCTTTTCCACATGGGGATGGGTCGTTTTCAATGGGGGATGTTGGAGAGACCTTTAGGGCAGACTTGTCGTCTTCGGGGGGTGGTGTGACGAATCATTTATTAGGACAAATTTATGCGAACCCCCACCTGCCTTTGAATAGTATGGGGGGAGGGGAACCCTATATATTTGAGAGGGGGGAGTCCAGTACCCACCTATCTGAATTACAAGATGGGGAGGTTGAGCCTTGGGAGCCTTTTCCTGGGTACTCCCAGAGTCTTTTTCAAGTTTCGGATTCGACACCTGAGGGTGGCATTGGGTTTAATATACACCAAACGGATCTCCTTCTTCGCCATGATTGTTGCTGCTTGGAATTGTAGAGGCCTAGGGCAGGCGGACCTCTCTGCAATTCCGTATGTCCGCTGGATGTCCTTTTTTTCTGAAGTTGGATGTTATTTGTCTTTTTGAATAAAAAATATCTGTTGATCAAGCTAGTGTGTCTGTTAAGAAGATGAGTTTTCCCTTTGTTAGTGGGGTGGATTCTGTAGGCAGGGCCGGTGGGTTTATTTTGGGTTGGAAACAAGAGTCTGTCTTCTCTGTGGTGTGTTGTGATGTGAATTTTGTAAATCTACAATCTAGTGGAATGAATCTTGAATTCTGTATATTGTATTTGTGTATAGTACCCTTACTATCAGGGCAGACATGAGGTTTGGGATAGATTGTTGGCTGCTATTGCTACCCTACAGGGTCCATTTGTGGTTATTGGTGATTTCAATAAGGTGGAAGATTGCTCTCAAAAAACAGGGGGGGGGGGGGAGGGTCCTCCTCAATAAGGGCAGACCAACAATTCTGGGAATGGAAGTCAAGTTTGGATTTGCATGATGTTCCCTTTAATGGAGCATCCTTTACTTGGACGAATAAACGAAGTGGGGAAATTGGTACTTGGGAAAGATTGGATAGGGCTTATGCTTCTTCTAATTGGCTGGAAGTCTTTCCTCATTCCTTTGTTCATAACTTTCCTATTGCGTTTTCTGATCATTCGTTGATTGCCTTACATATCGGGGGGGGGGGGGGGGAGACTAAGAGAACCTCTTTTAGGCTGGATCCTTGGATTACTAAGTTAGATTGATTCCTGGAGGGGTTAGATAATCTTCTGAGATCATGCCAAGTCCAAGGTTGTGCTTCCTTCAAATGTGTCCAGTGGTTGCGGTTGATTAGACAAATGGGAAGGAAGCTGATTTTTGAGCTGAAAAATGAGAGGGTTCAACCAACCTCGAATGCTTTGAATGAATTATAGGAATTGCAAGACTACCTTGCAAAATATGGCATGGAGCATTCGGCTTTTGCAAGGGCCATGCACAAAAAACAGGATGTTGAGAATATGATAAAAGAGGTCCATGATTTTTGGGTCCATAAGAGCAAAATCAAGTGGGTTGTGCTTGGGGACCAGAACACAACCTTTTTCTTCAAGCATTATAGAATGAGGCAGGCTTATAACAAAATTAATTGCTTGACTATGAGGAATGGGTTGGTCTCCTTCAAAGAGGAGGATTTTATTGAGGAGTTTTATGTGGAGTTCTATGGGCTTTTTCGGTCCCAAGTGCAACTACTGAGTGTGAGGAATAGGATCTTGGCCCAAGTGGTGGGAGCTATCCGTAAAACCCTTTCTGATGGGGATAGAGAGTTTCTCTTGCAACCATTTTCAAGGAGGGAGGCGGAGAAGGTAATTTGGCAGCTAAAGCCAGGGAAGAGTCCAGGGCCGGACGAAATTCCTCCTGAGTTCTTTAAAAATTGTTGGGGGTTGATTGGAAACCATGTCGTTGATACTGTTCTGGAGGCTGTTAATAATGGAGCTTTTGTCGAAGAAATAAACAATACGAACATTTTCCTGCTAAAGAAAAAGCCGGAGGCTCAAATGGTAAGTGATTACCGGCCTATAAGTCTTTGCAATGTAGTGTACCAGATTATTGCGAAGTGTCCAGTGGGTCGGTTGAAATCAGTTATGGGATCCCTTGTTTCTGAATGTCAAGCCGCCTTTGTTCCGGGGAGACTGAAAGATGACAATATTTTTGGTCGTCCATGAAATCTTACATTATCTGGCGAACGAAAGAACAGGAAGGAAATTTGCCGCTTTGAAGATTGATATGAGTAAGGCGTATGATAAAATTCAATGGGATTTTCTGGAAGCGGTGCTCAAGCAGATGGGTTTTCCTGAAAAGTGGGTGCGTATCCTTATGAGGTGTGTTTCTACTGTTCGATATTCTATCTTGGTGAATGGGGTAAACTCTAAACCGATTGTTCCCACTGCGGGGCTTCGTCAAGGTGATCCTTTATTCCCGTATTTATTTCTTCTGTGTATGGAGGGTTTATCTGCTTTAATTGAAGCTGAGGCTACGGAGGGGAAAGTGACAGGGGTGAAGGTGGCTAGAGCGGCCCCTCAAGTAACTCATCTCTTTTTTGCTGATGATGCGTTATTCTTTACTAAGATGGAGGCTAGTTCGTGTTTGGCTTTGAAGAGTTCTCTTGATAAGTATAGTCTTGCTTCAGGCCAGGTGATTAATCTACCGAAATCCTCATGTGTTTCTCTAAGGGTGCGTCCCAGGACGATAAGGATGGAATGAAGGTGATCTTTGGGTACCTAGAGGGGGGATTTTTCCAGACTTATCTAGGTGTTCCCACAAAGATTCAACGGAAGCGGATTGCTCATTTTGGCTTCATGGTTGATGATGTCAGACGAAGACTTGATTCTTGGAAGTTTAAAATGCTGTCAATGGCTGGAAAGTTAGTCTTGATTAATGCGGTTTTGGTGGCTCTACACCAACATATTTTCAGTGTGTACTTGGTTCCTAAGAGAATTGTGGACCAAATAAATTCTATTATTGTAAGGTTCCTGTGGGGTAAGGTAGATGGAAGCAGGTCAATCCACTAGAAGGACAAAGTGACTGTGTTTTAGCCTAAGGGTGCAGGTGGCTTAGGCGTGAGGAATGTTGGGTGTTATAACAAGGCTTTGTTGCTAAAACAAGCCCGGAGAACGTATTCACACCAAGATCTGTTAATCTCCAGAATATGGAAAGCAAAGTATGGGGTCTCTTCGCCTATTGCTCTTCAGGAGGAAAGCAAATTACCTGCTAACTGTTCAATGACTTGGAGGGGTTTAGCACAGGTTGTGGGCGGAGTGAAAGCAAGGTTCCGTTGGAGTGTGGAGAATGGTAAAGAGATTAGTGTTCTAGATGGGAGGTGGACTCTTAGGGGTAGAGTGAATCTGAGGGAAGGGCATGACTCAGATACTCTTCGAGATTTGAAAGTTGAATCCTTAGGGACCATGGATGCGAGGGGGCGAGGGGTTTGGAAATGGGATTTGTTGAGGCAGTTTTTCTCACGAGAAACTGTGGAAAGGATTGCTCGTGTTTTCCCCCCACAATAGGGTATCGAGGATGTGCTTCTGTGGCCTGGTAAGAATAATTTCGTTTATAAAGTCAATGATGCCTATTATGCTTTCCTTTTGCAAGATGCAGGGTTGGAGATACCATCTGAGAAGGAAACAAGGTTTTGAAGAATGATCTGGCATTGTGATATGCCACCTAAATTGAAGACCTTTACTTGGCGCTGTGCTGTAAATGCTCTTCCTACAAGAGTGAATAGATGGAAAAAGAAGCTAATTGAGCAAAGAGATTGTTGGTGTGGAAAGGAGCTAAGGATACCAACCATTTATTCAGGCAATGCACTATTGCCAAACATAGGTGGAGAGGCTCCTAGTTGGGTATTTGCCCTGAGGTCGACCATTTCATAGGCTGGTGGGAGTGGCTGAGAGGCTGGGTCGGTTATTTATCAAAAAGGAAGGAAGATCGAAAGATTTTGATTGGAGACTTTTTTGGAACTATGTGGGCTATTTGGAAGGCTAGAAATTCTATGTGCATTGAGAAGAAAGCTGTGTCCGCAACATTACTTGAGAATGTGCTGGGTAAGGTGGTGCAAGAAGTTGGAAGGTGGAGGAATAGGAGGGAACAACGTGGTGCGCAGCAACAACAGGTCCCAAGTGAGTTAGTTGTTGAGTATCGATGGGGAAATGATGAAGTTTGTGATGGAGATGGATTGTTTCTGGTGGATGGGGCTAAAAGGAAAAAATCTAATTCCATGGCTTCCGCTTGGGTGTTTTTGCACCAGGGTGTTCGAAAAGGATAGGGGATGCAGGCAGGGGCTGGGGATTCCGTATTGTTCTGTGAGCTGTTAGCTATTTTTCTCGCTTTGCAGGAAGGAAGGAGGCTGGGTTTAAGCAAGATTCTGATATGGACAGATTCCACTCTTGCTGTGGAATCCTTGTTAAACATTAACAGAGTTCCTGTTGAGTGCAGGTCTCTAGCTTGGAGTTGCATACTTGCAATCAGGAAGATGAGGTCGGGAAGGATCTTGAAGGTCCCGCGACAACTTGTTCATCCAGCGCATCAGGTGGCCCAGCAGGCCACTCGCAGCGTAGGCTGTATTACCTAGGTGTTAGCTAGGTTTTTTTTGTTGTTTTTTGTTTTTGTTTTTCCTTGTTGTTTTGTTGTTGTTGGTTGTGTGTTGAAAAAAAAAATAAAAAATGAAAATGATGTGTCAAGCAAGATTGTCTTGCCTTGGTATAAAACTCATTTAGATATTGAATTTTAAAAAAAAAATGATATAATTGACTTCCGTAATAGTATTACATATTAATTGTGTAAAATTATATTTTTATCCATGATTTTTAAATTTTGCAAAAACAATGTCTAAATATACCTGTCGGATGTGGTTAATTCAATTAGTGTGTCATTTGAAATTGTTGGTGTACCTGTGCATTCCAAGCTTTTTAATTGATAATTAATAGAATATATCAAAAAATTGGTTTATAAAATATAAGAAGTATTAATTTCATCAAAAGTAGGATATGCCAAGATTCATAGATGTCTTAAAATAGAGAACTACCAAGTGCATTCCAAAAAAATAAGAAAAAAGAAAATTAGTGAGTTGTGCTCAAAGGTAAGTGATCTCATCCACAGTGAGGATGCAACCTGGAATCAAGAGTTGATCAACCATGTCTTCAACGAGAGGGACAAAAAACTGCTTAGTTCAAGGCTTCCTCGACACGAAGTGATGTGGTCACTTGATAGTTGACATTTGAGGTATGTTCACTGTGCGTACAACCTATCTTTTGGGGGCCTCATTCAATATGGATGACTTTTAGGCTTATTGGCCATCTCTTTGGGATACTGCATTAATGTCAAAGTCAAAACATTTTTGGTGGAAATTATGCTCCAATATTCTACCAACCAAATCGTACTTGAAGTTCATACACATGCTAGACCAAGAAGCTTGCCCGAGATGTGGAAGAGAAGAGACGAGATGGCATGTGATTTTTTACTGTGAAGTGATAGACGCTATCTGGAGGACACAGGGAGATCGAGTATTGGAGTTAAAGCTAGGGGCTGCCTCATATGGTGGACTTATTGAAGCATGGAAGAACCATCTGCCCCCTGACAAGTTTCAATTGTGTGTGACACTCGCCTGGTTGATTTGGGAAAACGGGAACAACATGGTTTTTGCGGGGCAAAGGTTGCACGTAGAAGGTCTGATTAGCAAAGCAAAAACCATTTTGAACGACTTGATTCAGGTTAAAGAAGCAGGGATACGGCGAACCCAACACACAGTGACAACTTCTGCATCGGGATGGACGACACCGGGCTGGGATACAATAAAAGTGAATACAGATGCAGCTCTGCTTGAAGGGGGTTGGGTGGGGATGGGGGAAGTAGCTTGGGATGCAACTGGACGGGTGGGATGGGCCGCTGTTAGGAGGGTGAGGGCACGATCGTCTAGTCAAGTGGCCGAAGCAAAGGCAAAACACTTTGGGGTGCAAATAGCTCATCGAATGCAAGAGGAGAAGGTGGACATCGAGTCGAATTGTCTAACTATCATTAGTAGGTTGCGCAATTTTAACTCGTTTTTTAGTGAAATAGATTTAATCCTAGACGATATTATTCTCAGTAGTAGGAACTTTGTTTCTTGTAATTGGAATCATGTTAGGAGAGAGGGGAACATGGTAGCTCATACTATGACCAAAGTAAATCCGGTTGGGCTAGAACAAGTTTGGGGATATTTGCCTAGAACAGATTGTAACCCAAGTTGGGATGGAACTGATTGTTGAAAGAAGCTCTTATTCTTTAAAAAAAAAAAAATTTAAAAAACAAAACTCGATTATTGACATTGTTGAACCAGGTGAATTGTTTATAAATTAGATTTGGTGAATATTTAGATTCCATTTACAATAAATGCAGAAGAAATAATAAATTGAACCGTTTATAAATTAGATTTGGTGAATATTTAGATTTTATTTACAATAAATACAAAAGAATAATAAAAGGTCTTTTGATTAGCTTATAAAAAAAAGGTCTTTTGATTAGGGGTGAGCAGTTTCTGATCCGAAACATGGAACCTGATCGGAACCGATCAAATGGGTAGGTTTCATTTCGGAACCCGAACCGGTCAAATGGGTAAGGGTAAGGTTCCTAAACTACTACCCTGAATCGGAACGTGGAACCTGTCAATTTTAGGGTTAGGTTTCGGGTATTGCCACTGAACTTCAGAATTCATGGAACTATAAGCTTGTTATATGACTTAGGTTATTTTTCGTGAAGTTGTAATTTTTGTTGAGACTTAATATTTATAAAGACTATTTGTAATTTTGTATCGTTTGTTATCGTAAAACACTAAAACTAATGTTTGGTTGCGATTTTGTTGTTTTTCTAAGTAAGGGTAGTCGTATCCGCAGGGATGGTGTGTCTGGTTAATAAGGGAATTGGTTTGGTAGGGTTTTCAATATGCAGAAAGCAGTAAATAATTGGAAAGCAATTAAACTAATCTAAGCAAGAAATTGAAAGCAACAATAATCAAAGGAAGCATAAAATTAAAGATGAACTAACCCTAAATCAACAAGAAAGAAAACTCTAACTAAGAATGCAATTAAAAGCAATAAATGAGAAACTAAGACTAAATCGAATAATGAAATTGAGGACAAGAAATTATACCTAGAATGCCCAAATCTTGACTCAAACCCGAATCTTGAATCCTTCATCTTGAACTTTCTCCCAAACAAACAAGAAAGTTGTGATTTGGATTACTAAGAATCCCCAAATCCTCACTTGAGAAGAGAATTTGTGAACCCTTAATCCTCCTCTTCACTAAAAAGGTTGGAAGTTTTGTTGATAGGATTGAATCAAGACAACAATGAAAACTAGAGAAAACAAGAACTTGGAAATTTCTTTTTGAAATTGATTGAAAGAGAGAGTTGAGTACAAATTGAAAGAGAAACTAGAGAAAACTTGGAAATAACTAACTAAAAGCTTGATGAAAACCTAATTGATTCTACCATAGTTGAATTTTCATTGATTCTAATAGTAGAAAAAGGATAAAACTAAGTCTAAGTCTAATTTATAATCTAATTCTACTTGATAATGATGCTGAAATGTTTGGGTCTATTTATAGAAGGAATAAAACAATCCTAAACCCTACACATAAGCATAGCCGCCGTACTTTAATTACTCGCGCAGCAGACCCGTCGCGTGCGGCACAAAGCGAAAAGCAGCCAGGCGATTTGGGTTCCACGTGAGGTCGCAGGTGGGACCACAATGGTCGCGGGCGCGAGCCTCTGCTGGCAGAACTAGGCGATCAGAGTTTGGCAATGGGTAGCAGGCGGCACCACGAAGGTAACAGCGCGACGCCTTCCTGCCTCCTTCCCTTCTGCTTCCTTGCTTGGGCTGTAGTGCCCGCTACAAGGGATGTAGTGGGTGTTACGCCCTTGTTTTGTACCAAAAATGGGGAAATGGTTCCCGAGTCGGTTCCGCTTCGCTTCTCGGCTCGACTGGGCTCGGGAAATCGCTCGAGATTCCCTAGAAAGCCTCAATTTAACTCATTTTCCTTCTAACTCTTTATTATCCTACAAAAACACAAAATCATCATAACTAATACATAATCAAGGGACTCAAACAAGCAAAACACCTTATAAATGATATCAATCCGGCTCGAAACGAGACCGAACAACACTCCCACACAAGGGTTTGCTTGCCCCGAGCAAACTAAAAAAAGAAGAAAAAGAAACTAACTATCCTAACTCACTTTCGTAGGAATCACGGTTGCATTTAGCGTATGCAACAAGCTCTTTAAACCCCTTGGCAAACCAAGTGGACGAGGAAGGTCTCGTGAGGGTTTATACCCCTTGACATTTATCCTCGCCGTTCGGGCTTCCGAACGTCCACGCGGATTGGGGTGTGATTTGATGGTTTGTGCTAGGGTTTAACCTTTTGGAAGCTCTTCAGGGAATTAGTCATATATTTCATGAATAATACTTTGTAAAATCACTTTTCCTTTACTTATACATTTTATGAATCATTGAATTAAACCTTTAAGAGTGAACATCCACTTGTTCTAAACTCTTCTAAATTTAACCCAATTTGCTCATTAGAATGTTAGACTCGGAAGAAAGTGATTTATGCAAGCATTATTTAGAAATATAAAAAGAACGCCCTAAAGTTGCATCGATACATTGGAAAACCATGTTAACCATAGTTTATGCAATCTCCGATGTGTTTTGGTTCGAAATGGGAGTCGACACCTGACTTTTTAAAGGGAAAAACCAAGAAAAGCTAGAAAATAAAATAAGAAAGACTCCGCCTACGAAACCTAAGAATGGATTCGGGGGTAAGGCTACGAACTCGGAAAGTAAAGACTTTAGAGTCCGCCTCTCACAAAAGGAAAGACTATACTAAAAGTTTTAAGTGTGCTTTTGATAAAGTTTGGAAGGGAGATGGATGAATACTTTATAGAATTACTTCATTGAATCATGCAACAAAAGATTACAAAATAAAGGATAAAAGGTACACTTATTTACAAGAAAGAAGAACACTTAAAGCTTACATTGTGACTTTGTTGGGGAAAGCCTTGCCTAGCCTCCTAGTGCTTGAAGAATCCTCTTTGATGCCTTTATAAACCTCCTCTCAAAGTGCCAAGATGAATCAAAAGGATGGTAGAAAAGATGCTAAGAAAAGGGATAAAAGAGAGGTGAAAAAGGGATAGTAAGAAGGTTTCTTTTTGTGGTTTTGAATGAGTTTAGGCTAGGGTTTTTTGTGGAGTTTAGAATGGATAGAATAGGATGAGTATTTAGGGTTTTTGTGACGATGGAAGAATGAAGATTATGGTGGTAGATAAGAGTGGTGGATATGAGAATATAGGAAGGATATGATATAGAAGTATAAGAAGAAGTATAAGAAGTAGAGAAAGTTTATGAGATATTAGAGAGAGTTGAGAAATGATGAGAGAATGAATTAGAGAGTGAATTAGTGAGTGAAATAGCTTTGAGAGGAGTAGTATTTATAGGAGGAGTGGAGGGAGTCGTTCTAAGGCATGGGAACCTGGGCCACCTCGAATGGCGTGAGCCGCATGCGGGGAGACCCCTAGTATACCCTAGTGACAACAATAAGGATCTTCAGTGAATCCTTTTGATTGAGACCTTAAGACAAGCGCGGCTTACAGATATTGTCAACAAATAAGAAAAAGCCACATGTATGGCTAGAAGATGTGATAAACCCGAAAAAACGCGCAAAATTCCGGCGCTCCGGCGCGCTACGGCAGAACATAAAATATGAAAAATGAAAAATGCATGCATATACATGCACTCACCTCATAGTCTCCGGATCAGCATAGAATACCAAGGCAGCTAGGGGGGATGACCTATTGTGGACGGTGGCACGTGGTCAATTGACCATGGAGTCACCAAGGTCGACCGACCTACAGACGGGGGGGGGGGGGGGGATGGATCCATCGTCGTCCACGCATGCATGGACGGTGGTGTGTGGAGTCAACCTGCCTAGGGAGTAGGAGGTTTACACAAGACAGTGATAACTCATATTATTTGCTTTTGTGAGATAGTTTTTGAGTGTTTTTGTGAGGATTCGATCTCGCAACCTCTTGCTTTAGCTCTTAGGACTTGCATGTCTTCATCTTTTTATGTAAAAAATTTACATATAGTTAGGTAAACTCACATGTGATCATGCATGTGGCCTTAGACGGATAAAATACATGTAAATGCATGTATTTATCGGTTTTCTTCTCTTCTTTGCTGTTATTTTCATATTACTTGTGTGCGTCAAAATCCCGGTGTCTACAAAGAGAAATGTTGGATGTTTTGAGTGAAGGCTCGAGTCTCCTGCAAGGTTTCCAGTTGGTTGACTGTTTCATCAAATGCCGTCTTCCGTTGCATCTCGAGGACGGTGCCCATAAGGAGCTTGATAGTAGGGACGCTCTCCAAGGAATAACCTCCATCTCCTAACATCCGGCGGCCTCTCCAAGAAGGAGAATGTTGAAATAATTCGTGACGGAAGACATTTTCTTGATGCTCGGTCTTCAGAAGGAACATTCCTCTCGATGCAATCTCAATTGACTCTTTGAGATTGTCTTGAATCCCATGGTAAAACTAATGCAACAATAACAATTCGGCAGATTGTGATGCAGACATCGCCTTTGGAGACTTTTGTACCTTGCCCATGATTCGAAGAGGGTTTCTCCCGGCTCTTGCTTGAAGTTCAAGATGGCTTGTCGGAGCCTATGCGTCTCATCGGCTGGGAAGAAATTGTGGAGAAAGTCACGACTCAATGCATCCAAGTAGTATATGTGCCGGGTGGGCAAATGTCGAGCCACATCTTAGCTTTTCCCTCCAAAATGAGAGGAAAGAGCTTCAATTTCAAGAACTTTGATGATACCTCTGGCATATGCACAAAACTAATCCGATCTTCAAATCTTCTTATATGATCGATAGCATTCTCAAAGACGTCCCTGTGTAATTGGTTTCTCTCAAAAGCATCCAGTAGGCATGGTTTGAACTCAAATGTTGCGGTGGGTGGTAGTGGCGGTAGGATGATGGGATTGCCTATGTAGATACCGGGTTTTTGACGCATAAATATGTAGCGCATCTTTATAAAAATAAAAGCAAAGAAAGAGGAAAAATCGATAAATACAGGCATTTACATGTATTTTGTCCACCTAAAGCCACATGCATGATCACATGTGAGTTTACCTAGCTACATGTACATTTTTTACATAAAAAAATGAAGCCATGCAAGCCATAAAGACAAATGGCAGAAGTTGCAAGATCGAATCCTCACAAAAGCACTCAAAAAGCATCACAAAAACATTTCATAAAATGCAAAACCAAGCCTCACCGTCTAGTGTGAATCTCCACTTCCCTAGGCAGACTATATTCACACACCACCGTCCATGCATGCATGGAAGAAACAAGTGCATCCGCCCCTCCAGCACCGACCACACATGGTCAATTGACCACGTGCCACCGTCCATCCTCATGCACTGCCCCTACTGCCTAATGACTTGCACTGTTGACTGCCACAGCCGAGGGGAATGTATGTATATGTATATGCATGCATTCTCTACTCTCCTTTAAGCCTATAAATACCCTACTCCTCTCTAAGCCAAAGGCATATAATCATTCTCTCATTCTTTCCTCTCACTCATCAAATCAACCTCCAATTCTCTCACTCATCTCACTCACCTTCTAATCCATTCTACTCTCTATATGTTTTACTAATTCCATTCCTCACTTCCTATCATCCTTCTATCATTTCTATCATCACCCTTATCACCTCCATTACTATTCTTATCACCTTCACCTTCATCTTCCATCTCCATATAAAATCATAAACACTCATCCTATCCTATTCATCCCAAAACTCCATAAAAAAACCTAGCATAAACACATCCAAAACCACAAAAAGAGCCTTCTTTATCCTCTCTTTCATTCTTTTCTTATCATCCTTTCTTTTGATTCATTTTGGCACTTTCAGAGGAAGTTTCTAAAAGCATCACAAGGAGGAGTCTTCAAGCACCAAAAGGCTAACCAAGGCTTCCCCCAACAAAGTCACAATGTAAGCTTTAAGTGTTTTTTCTTTATTTCATGTAAATAAGTATGTATTTGTATCCTTTATTTCCTTGTAAATTCATGTTGCATGATTCAATGAAATAATCTTATAAAGTTTTCATCCATCTCCCTTCCAAACTTTATCAAAAGCACATTTAAAACTTTTAGTAGAGTCTTTCCTTTTATAAGAAGCAGACTCTTAAAGTCTTTACTTTTTGGGTTCGTAACCTTACTGTCGAATCCATTCTTGGGTTTCACAAGCGGAGTCTTTCTTGTTTTTTTAGTTTTTCTTGGCTTTTCTCTTTAAAAATTCGGGTGGCGACTCCCATTTCGAACCAAAACACATCGGAGATTGCATAAACTATGGTTAACATGGTTTTCCAATGTACTGATGCAACTTTAGGTTAGTTAACTATCTCTCCAGGGATTGTGAAAGATGGTCCACTCGAAATATTCTTGTTATTGCTTCGACTCATATTCCTCAAAAAGTGGATCCCGCTCTAATAGCTCCGAATAAATTAAATACATGCATTAAGATACGAAGGCTTCTTATTTCCACAACAACGAAAGCACTTTTTCACTCTTTCATATACTAGGGGATTTCACTTGGAAAAGAAAATGTTCCAGACTAATGGATTCGGGTCCATAACCATGGGCTCCAATGTACGAGATCTTGTAGCACTTACCAATGAGGCCCTATCGATTAGTATTACACAGAAGAAATCAATTATAGATACTAATACAATTAGATCCGCTCTTCATAGACAAACTTGGGATTTGCGATCCCAGGTAAGATCGCTTTCTTCCGAGCCTAACATTCTAATGAGCAAATTGGGTTAAACTTAGAAAAGTTTTGAACAAGTGGATTTTCACTCTTAATGGTTTAATTCAAGGACTCATGAAATGCATGAGTAAAGGGAAAGTGATTTTACAAAATATTATTCATGAAATGTATGATTAATTCCTTAAAGAGTTTTCAAAGGTTAAACCCCAACACAAACCACCAAATCACACCCCCCAATCCACGTGGACGTTCGGATGCTCGAACGGCAAGGAAAAATGTCCGCAGCCTCCCCCACCCGATGATGGAACGGAGTATGATAGGAGGGTACGGGGTGGATCAGGCTCGGCCATCGGGGCTTGATGTCACCTAAGATCCATGATCGGCACTAGAGCGAATCTGCATGCACTAAAGAGAACAAAAGAAGCATCAAATTCCCTAGGACCTAAACAACTGATCTCTAGCGATGAAAGCAATCTAAACGACTCTTAACCAAAGGACCTAAAGCTAGGGGCGCTAGCTCCCCAACAATGGCGCCATTTTGTGTAGCGTGGTTTTGTATACCCCGGTTTTGTCGTTCTTCTCAGGGAGCGAGGGGCCTTGGCTAAAGGTATTGGTCAAGAACGGGTCTAGATCACTAAGGTCACAAAAGGTGAGGTAAGGTAACCAATCTAAGCAAGCACAATGACACAAAAAACCTAAGGTTCAGTTAAAGGTGAAGCATGGGCTTCGGAGGATTTTCAGGACATGAACGGGATCAAGGAAGTAGGTTTTGCATTAAGAGAGTAATAAGAAAGGAAAATCAAATGGCAATTCCATTAGAAAAACCCACCAGTCTCCCCCTTTCTGGAATAGCCCGAATTAACTACCTCCAAGTCCACCATGGACCCGAAGGTAGGGATGGCAATGGGGCAGGGAATCCCCGAACCCGTTGGGGCCCCGCCCCGCTCTAGGGAAAAATCCCCACCCCCATTGGGGATGGGGACGGGGACGGTGACGATTTTTCAAAATCCGCTCGGGGACGGGGCGGGGACGGGGACAAAATTTTCCCCATCCCTGTCCTTATTTTCCCCGCCGGGGAAAATTCCCCGTCCTCATCCCCGAATCTCTGTCCCCGAAAATTTTAAAATTACCAAATAACCTTTATTATAATTCAATATATATATTAATAGCAAGGATAAAGTAGTAATTTTTGAATTTTAAGTAAGAAACCCTAACCTAAACTCGCTTCCCTCCTCCATAATTCCATTCGATGCTCGCTTCCCTCATCCTCCATAAGTCAGAAACACTTGTTGATGTATTATTGTTTGATTTTGATGTATTATCGTTGTATTTTGAACATGTTAAAAACAGGATCAGATTAAAAATCGGTTAGATTTTGGATAACTTAAAAAAATCCCCGTTGGATCCCCGTTGGGGATGGGAAATCCGCGGGGATAGGGATGGGGCAAGAATCATTCCCCGAAGCGGGGATGGGGACGGGGACGAGTTTTGGGAGTGGGGATGGGGACGGGGATATACTCCCCCATCCCTGATCCGCCCCGTTGCCATCCATACCCGAAGAGTTAACAAAACGAAATTTCCTAGTTAACCTCCTTCCACTTTCGTGGGCGAGCATTAACTATCCCAACTCCAACCTTCCATGACAAGTGTTGGATGTATTTGGGAGCTTTCGGACCCAAATATACCCCACTTGAGGGAAGGAAAGGAGTGGGAAATTGATTTCTCACCTAATTACTCACTAACAATGCTAACCCACTCCTAATCTCCTATTCACACCCCTAATGATCCCCTAACCCATGGGGTTCTAACCACTAATCATAACTAACACTAAGCTAACAACATTCATTCCAACCCTAAACATGATTTCTAGCATCCACAAAAGCAATAACAAGGAAACAATCAAAACAAGGTAATCACGACAATCAACAAGAGATTAAGTAAAACAATAAGTAAATAACAAAGGAAAGTAGATTATGGAAGGAAATCACCTAACAAAGATGCCAAAGAGCAAGGATGAACAAGAGAAAAGATGCTTCCAACAATCTTCAATCAACAAAGCAAAACCCAAATCAAAGTAACAATCCAAGTAGAAATCTCACTAATCACTCACTAAGTATCCCGTAATTACAACGTAAGAGCTAGGTAAAACCTAGCTTAGAGCTAGATCCTCCTGCCTAAAAACTACTCCCTCCAGGCCCCAAAGAAATCGTCACGTTCGGGTTTATATACAAAGCAAAGAAGTTACTTAAAACGCTGTAGTTCAAGCCGCAGAAAATCGCACAGATCAGCATCGTCGCAGGCGCGACGGCCTTGGTAGCAGGCGCAACACAACCAGGCAAGGCCAGGCGATTCCGCTCCGCACTAGTTCGCGGGCGCGACATACCCTGTCGCGGGCGCGACCCTCTGCTGGCAAATCAGGGTGATCAAGGTTTGGCGCTGGGTAGCTGCCGTTAAAGACTCTGTAGCGGGCGTTACCTCCTGGGCTGACCTTACCATCGCGGGTTCTACCACGGTGGTCGCGGGTGCGACGCGATTCTGCCGGAGCTCCTCCACTACTTCCAGGTTGTAGCGTCCGCTACAAAGGCTGTAGTAGGTGCAACGACCCTGTTTTTCTTCAAACTTGGGGAAAAGGTTCCCGGGTTGACTCTGCCTCGGTTCTCGGCTCGGCTAGGCTCGGGGAATCACTCGAAAGTCTCCAAAATACCCCTAAAAAGCCCCGAAATAGTTCCTTTGCCTTGTTTTTCTCCTTAAAACCGAAAAACCTACAAAAGAACCAAAAAGCAGGTAAAAGCAATAGAAAAGACTCGAAATCGAGCTAAAATAGTAAGTCGAAAGGCATTATTTAGGCCTAAAACCGGGCCTAAACACCTAGGAACTGTGAATGAGTTCTTCTACTAACCACCCTCACATGAATAGGGGACTTCCTTGCATTTCGGTGAATGCACTCCCTCATGGTGGTTGTGTTGTAGAGTACTGTTCAATCTCAAGGGAAAATGAACGACCAACTACAGGTGCAGATGACTCAAGTTCAGCAAAACCAACAACAACCATTCTTGGGTGAATTATACTTATGGTTTTTGGCGATCCTCTCCCCCTTCTTTGGCATTGTCAAACTTTGTTGACCGTTAAACCTTAGAACTATTATGTATATTAGGTTTATTATGGATAATTATAACCTATTATGATATATATGTGAGATTAATTTTAACAGTTGGCGTAACGTTCGAAAGGTTATTTTAATTTTATAACCCTTGAATTACATTACTAGCAACTGTTAATTTAATAGTCGCTATTAACTTATGCTCGATATGTAATATCTGACAGGTTGTAAGAAAATTTGAGCCAAAAATGAAAATTTTCCCAAAAATTATTGCTTCAATCTGTGGCCGTTAATTTAACGGTAGTTGGTTTTAAAAAATTCGTAAAAATTTAAAACCAATTGTGATATTAGAGACCATTAAACAACGACCATTAAAATAATAGTAAAAAAATCAGCGACTGTCAATTGAAAAGTCGCAAATTTGAATTTAACCGTCACGGCCAGCGACCGATATTGACAGTAACTGTTTACGTCGCACGTATCAATCTGAGACCGTTAAACCCATTTTGCGATCATTAGTAACACACACTATTCTTCTTCTATGTTGTAGTGTTAGGAAATATAAATCTTGACTATAATCATTTAAAAAAAAATTAAAATAACTATAAGACAAATTTTACCGTTTTATTTTTTTGTGTTGCTACATAGACAATTACGTTTTTCCTTTGTTTTATTACTTAATTTAGAGACTAGACAAAAAATCAGTGTCTAAGGAACATGTATAAAAAGACTATTTTTTTTTATTCGGTTGCTATATTTAAAATCATGTAGAATTACATTGAAAATAGAAACTTAACTAATAATAGGTCTCTAAGATCATCCGCTGCGGCGAGCACGGGGTAGAGGTGACATCCACTTGTCGCCGACAATGACAAGATCTGGAGAGCAATGTTGGGGACGAGAATGGCAACCGATAGAATCTCGGTTTCAGCCTCACGTGCCTAGGTTGAAGATGAGATCTCACTAGGGTTTTCCTTTTTTTTTTAAATTTTGATTTCATCAATCAAAACAACGTCATTTTGATGAAAGATGGGTCGAACTATTGGGTTGCGGTGGAGTCAAGCCGGGCTTGGATTGTAGGGTTTCTGTATTGTTATGATCCGAATTTAATTGAAATTCCAATGGCCAGTTGTATTTGTATTCCTAATTTTTGTAAGATTAAAAGATTGTAATCTTTATTTTAGAATAAATTTGTTTCATTAATTGGAAATTTTGACAAAATTTGAGTTTGAATATATTTCTGATTTAGTTATTTTAAATTTTTGTAGTTGTATTTTCACCTATAAATAGTTGCAGGTTCCTATGTTTTCTTGATCAATTGTAACAATTCTTCTCTCAAAAATTATCTTTTCCTTTGAAGAGGCTTGTGAAGGAAACTTCTCCAAACATGTAAGCATTTATTTTAAGTCTGTGTTTATTTTTACTATTCAATTACTTAATTTAATTTATGTTATTCTATAATAATTTATATGTTCACATGCAATGTTTGAAAAAATATAAACTCTGGTTATGTTGTACAATGAACTCTATGTAGGTAATTATTATTTTATTCTACAAATTTAAATTAATAAAATTTGAATTAAGTAGAAAATTTGAGTTTTGTTTGAAATAAATCATATTCTGTCAACTGAAATTAGAAAATATGAATTAATTAAATTGGAAATAACTAATTCATAATTGTGTTTAAAATATAATTATTCGTACTATGTAAATTATATAAATTGTAATTGAATTATATAATTTGAATTCTATTTTATAAAAAATGATTTACTTTGAAATAATTCATATTTTGGAAATTGATTTTAGAAAATTAAAATTCATAATGAGTAAATTTGTAATGTTTATAATCAATTTCAAAATTTTTAATTAGAAATTGTTTTTATAGGAATGTTTAACTCTTTTTCTGGAAAGTTTAATTCGAAAATTGTGATAGAAAATTTGATGTTTTATAAAATAATACTTTTTCTGTAAATTGAAATTAGAAAATTTTAATATGTATTCTGTAAATTTGATATGTTCAATATCGAATTCGAAAATATGAATGTGAACTTTTTGTAAAATTCAATTATTCATATTCTTTTAATTATTTAAAATTTAGTTAAATTATGTTTATTTAAATTTAATGTAAAACTTGATGTTTTGTATAATAATTCTTTTCTGTAAATTAATATTAGAAAATTTAATTTACGTTATGTAATTTTCATATGTTCAATATCAAATTTTGAAATTTGAATTTGAAATTTTTGTTAAATTCAACTATTCATATTCTGTAAATTATTTAAGTTCTACTTAAATTATGTAAATTCAAATTCTAATAGAAAATTCAAACTTAATAATGTAAAATCCAAATTATTCATATTATGTAAATTAGTATGTGTAAATTAGTTTGGTATTGTAAACTTTACGTAGTTAATTATTGACGCATTTGTGATTAGAACTTAATTGGTTTACAATAAGTTAGTTTGTGAATTTGAATCTAAATTATTTTAAGTTTGAATATTTGCATTTGTTTTAATTGTTGGAGTTGTAGGGACTATTTCAAATAACTTTGTATGTCAAATTGTTAAATTGTATTTATATTTGAAACTTTATATTAAAATAAATAAGTCATATCACGTGACATACTATTAAAAAAATCGTGTCTTGTATGTAGGTTTTATGGTTGGGTCCCACCTAGAATGGTTCGTTTTCTGACTATTTAGGACAAGTAATGATCGATGATGATCAAACTTCAACTAGTTTGACACCAAATGTCCAAAATATGCAACGACCTCCTATAAGCTTCAATTACAATTACCGCCAAAGTGATCCGAGTATGTCCCAGTTTCCCCAAATGCAACACCTTACCCAATCCTATCCACAGTTTTCGTCTTAAGTCATAACCCTCGCCACTTATTCCTCAAAATCAACACGCAACCTCGAGTAAGCCAAACATTTCATCCTAATCAATACCAAATCAGCCATCTTAACGTACCTCAACTCGTCCAAATCGAGGACAAAATGACAGTAGTAAAAGATGTTCTAAAGTGGAAACCAGTGGCTGAAGCGAAGCTTGCCAAAGCAAACGCTAAGAATGGCTCTTCAAAATGACCAAGGAACATTGAGGGAACACAACATGTGGACCCTTCCAACCTCGAATCGACGGACACTCCTAACATGACCACACCTATTAATCAAGTGCCTACTGAACTGGGCCCCTCTAGGCTTGACCAGCCATTGGTACAAAGGTTGCAAAGCTAAGGAGGAGACACAAAGCCCTTAGTGCCTCTATAGATGCGATGACCCAAGAGATCCCTCAGTTTAATACCGATAGGAAAACAACAATAGAGGAAATGAAGCACCATACAATGACAACACTTAAAAGTAATTCAATATTAAAAGAAAGTGTCTCGTTTCGTAAGCAAAAGGATGAAAGATGGATTATGGAAATGGACTTATCAAAACTTTCTCCATACCAAAGGAGATACTTTCAACGGAGAATCAAGGAGATATATGAGGCAAATGGTGATCCACCACCGAAGTTTGAAGATTAAATTATGATCTACTTTAATTTTCTTTTGCTATGGTTTTAACTTTATTTTAGCTTGATTTGTTTAAGTCGGAGATTAACTAGTTTATTTTTGTTTTGTTATTGTCACTCGCTTTGAATTGTTGAATAAAATGAACATTAACAAAAAATTACTCGGAGGTACCCTAACTTTTGGTGAAACTATTTTTCGGTACCCCAACTTTTCAAAACAAATTTTGAGGTACCCTTAATTTTTGAGTTAGTAATTATCTGGTGCTTTTCCAGCCATCAATTTTATTAAGTGACCAAAATACCCTTATTTTTCTTCTTCAAGGTTATTTCTTTAAAAATGGAAGAACAAGGGTATTTCTGTCACTTAACTAAATTGATTTTGAGTTTATATTAATTTATTTTATATTACACTCATAACCGTTATACATTTTTTCTATTGTTAATTTTCGATTTTGAGTTGATATTAATTATAGTTTAATTTGTGATTATTATGTGTAGGTTTATGAACATGGAAACTCCATCACATTTTGAATCATCTTATTCGTCTCCTTCCTCGGATGAAGTTGAAAAAAAAATTCACTTCTTACATCAGGAGAAAATTATTTTGGAATTCCATGATAAAGAGTTTGTAAAATAATAAAGAGTCGCCAGCTGATTTAAGAATATCGACAAATCATAAAAGGGTTTGTAAAATAATTAAAAGGGTTTGTAAAATGATAAAGAGTCGCCAGCCGATTTAAGGAAATCGACAAACCATAAAAGATAAATAATAACTCCGGTCTATGAAACCCGATTCAAAGTTCGGGGGTAAGGTTACGAATCCGAGAATTATAAGAATTCTCGAATTCGCCTGTTAGAAAACAGACTCTACTAAAATTGACATTGAAATGAAAAGAGCGGGGAAAAGTTTATTTCACGAAATTATATTCCGAATCATGCAAATGTTAAAAAAAATGTTTTACATAATAATGTACATGTAAAGCTAAGAACGAAAATAATTAAAAGATTGAAATAAAAGATGATCGAACCTCACTTAAGATATTGGTATGGCGATGGATGGGCCGGACTTCTATTGGCGGATACTTGAAGAGGCACTTGGATGAAATGAAGAGTTGAGTATGGTGGGATAAGACTTGGATATGGATGAAGTGAGTGAATAATGGTAGAGTATGAGTGATTAGAGAAGAGAGTATGGATATAGGTGAGAGGTTATTTTGAGAGAGTTTTGGTGGAATGACGATGATAGTTGGTGAAATGAGTTGAAAAGTGAGGGGGTATTTATAGGTGAGTGAGTGAGGTTTTAGGAGGGAAAATGGAGGGAACATACCCCTATGATCATGCCATGCAATCCCGAACCCCCCGCGAGTTATAGCCAATCAATGCAAGTCAACACATGTGGGCTAAAATCAAGGGGTTGGATGGATCATATTTTTGGCGCCAACTTCTGGAGAGAAAACCCCTACGGGTTTTAAAATCAACTCACACGGATCACTGACATGGCAGACACAAAACGACGCATTCTACTCCGCTTATAACCCCCGTGGGTTTTGAAGTTATCTGGGCTGGAAGCGCTTCTGGCCTGCTTTTGTCTGGGCCTTTTCTATTTCTTAAAACCCCCGCGAGTTTTATTTGTGATTATGCGACCTTCTTTGCTTTACTGGGCTTGTTTTGCCAATTCCATGGGCCCAATGACCCATTTTGGTGCCCGACCCAATTGACTTGCTGAATTTTGACGGGTCGGGATTGTGTCGGTGTAAATCCCGGTGTCTACAGAAAGCCCTCACTTTGATCGAGTCCGAATAGGACGAAGGTCAAAGTAGCGTGAGATGTTGTCTGCTTAATGTCTGACTTGAAGATGGATGCTGTCAGTGCTCTTTTATGCGGCGACCAGATGATGTCGGTGATGTTGTCGGAGGCTTTTAGGTAGCAACCGTTGGACGACTGCTGTTGATGATGATGATGTCGTCGAAAACGTTAGGTGGCAACCGTTGGATGACCGCTACTGATGGCGATAATGTCATCGGAAACCTTTAAGTGGCAACCGTTGGACGACTGAAGATGTTGATGATGACGTTGTCGGAAGCCTTTAGGTGGTAACCGTTGGACGACTGAAGATGTTGATGATGACGTTGTCGGAAGCCTTTAGGTGGCAACCGTTGGACGACTGCTGCAGATGATGATGTTGTTGGAGGCCTTTAGGTGGTAACTGTTGGACGACTGCTGCTGATGATGATATCATCGGAGGCCTTTAAGTTGGACGACTGTAGCTGGTACTCTTTTATGCGGCAACCGAATGGTGCAAGGTCCCTTTTAACAACGACCTGAAAATCACAAGAAAACAAAGTATTAGTTTTTTCAGAAATGTGAGGAGGGTTCAGATTTTTACTTGAGCTTTGGAAACCCTTGAGTCGCCGTCTTTGGGCCGCCAGTTTTGGGTTGCATGATTTATTCCGAATGGACTGGAGCGAGATTGGACCGTGGAACTAGGCCCTGATCGAAATAAAACCCCAGCGGGTTTTATGATTTCTCTTGGGCTGATGAGGGGCACTGGGCCGCGTAATTGGGCCATGGATGCCGCAAAACCCCTACGGGTTTTAGACTTATTTTCTTTTTTTTTTTCTTCTTCTCTCGTGAAGGGAATCAATGTGGGGCCCAATCTTCGTGTGGATGAGAGTATGCCACGTCGCCATGTCCCTCTTTTGGGTGACAAAGTGATGACCTTTGGATTTTCGACCAATGAAACACATTTGGCATCTCGAGGCAGGTCCTAGAAACGAACGACTCATATTCACCCACCCTTTCTATAAATTCAATGCATTTCATTCATTTCATTCATTCATTCTCAAATCCTTCATATTCTTCTAGCTCCTTCTTCTCTCTAGAAAATTTTGCTCTTTTGAAGAAAGTTCGGGTTTTGGAAGATGCAACCCCGAAGCCACAGGAATCCTCCTCTTCCTCATGCGGCGACATGGCCCTACGAAATGTCTTCTCAGCGCAACTTCATCCCCGGTGCAGATGCTGACCCTTCGGACCTCACCATTCAATCTTGGAACCATGCTTGGTTCTACCGTTCTCATGGCAAGGTAACTCCTGAATTTTCTTATACTTAGTTTAGTGTAAAAATGAGCAAGCACGAATTTATTTTTTCATGTCTTGTCGATTTTCACTATTTTAAGCATGCGTTAAATCGATGCATATTTATAGCTTCATGATGTTAATTAGCCCTTTTATTTATGCATCTCGACTGAGGATCCGATTTGCAAAATGAGTCTGAAACGAACAAATTCGGCCCATAGGTTAGACGAAAATCCCTGCGGGTTTTCTTTTATTCACCACATGCTTCTTTGGCCCAATTGACAAAGGGAGGCGGCCCGCTTAGCAAATAAAACCTCCGCGAGTTTTGTTGCTTTGTGGCTGCCTGAAATTTTGTTGGCCGAGTGCGCGGCCCACTTGCCAAATAATACCCCGGCGGGTTTTAGCTCTGCTGGGTCGGGTATTTGGGCCGTTCACCTGATTGATCATTATCTCGCGGGCCGTGGCCGTGAGCCTAGTGTTTGTGCTGGGTCTAGCTAGGGCCCAAAAGATTGCGCTTAGGCCCACTGTGCTAGATGCGCCCCCATTTTAAATAGCTTCCTCAAAATTTATTTGCCTTTTGAAGGATAATTTGAAGACTCCCGGTGCCTTAAAAGACCCTCTAAAGGTATTGGAGTCAATTTTTAGAAATTTTGTGAGTGACATATTGATTGCGGCGGGTTTTATGCCATTTTGGAAATGCTTGCTGGCCTGGAAGGGTCGGACGTTCCGAATCATTGGCCGGGCGATTGCTGAAAGGTTTTGGGATACGACTAACTCCTTTCACTTGCCTATGGGTGAGATGACTGTCATGCCTACGGATTTCGTTATGATCACCGGTCTTCCTTGGGGCGGGCAAGACATAGTCTTTGATGCTGAGATCCCTCCGGTAGTCCTGGACAGGTTTGGTACGATATTAGTACGCTTGGGTCAGAGGCAGGCCTTTCGAACCTTTCCTATGCACATTTCGAAACGGCCATCCATGATACGAACTTCCAAAATTTGCCTGAGGAGCAACGTCGCTTTATTTTTCTGGCGTACATCATTTCTGTCACCTTTTTTGCCAACCATGTGGATAACATCACCTTGACATGGATTCGAAATCTTCTGAATTTCAACAACTTTCGTAATCTGAATTGGGGCAAGGGGGCCTATGCAAACTTCATTCTCTGGCTTCGCCGAGGCGTCAGACTTTCGTAGGATGATGAGCCAGTTTATCTTCGTGCGGCTCAGACTCGTTACCAGAATGGTCCTACCCTGTGGAAGGTGCTCGAGGTATGTACCCGAGACTCTTCTTCTTTTTTTTTTTCAATGTCGCTTTTTCTTCTTTCTTTGACATTACATTTATGCAGTCCTGGGCATATGAGTACATTTCGCCTCTTGGTATGCGATCAAAAGAGGATAAGACGGTACTAGCTGCTGAACGCTGGACTACCGAGGGCATTCACAGGAAGAAATTCAAGCCTGGCAGCCTTGACCTCATTCATCGTGTGCTGGACGACCTTGCTCTGGTATTCTTTTACACCCTACATCTTTCTTTCATTTTCCTCCATTCTTGAATAATTGTCTTCATTTTACAGGATCAAGTGAATTGGTGTCCCTGGGTTGAATTCAACGTGGGAGGACTGCCCACCCCTTTACACTTAGTGGAACATGACACCCGCCTCCGCCTTCTGATGGAGGGACCTTCAGGCTTCATGTGGTACTTGGGAGAAAGAGCTTCGAGGCAGATTCTGGGGGGATATCCTGGCCTTATTCCCCGGGATCCTCCGGAGCATATGTTCGAGCCATGGCGTGTTGACCCGGGTGTTCTGAGGGATCTGATTCAAGGGTAAGATTTTGACAACTTCATCCATGACGTTTCGCAGGAGTAATTCGATGAAGAGTTCCAACATTACCTTAGCCGTTTGGCTCCTCGAGTGGTATGTATGTTTCGCCTTTATCGTTATTATGGTTTGGCTGATTTTTGACCAGAGAATCTACAGCTGGGGCCTTATGCCAAGGCTGCTGAGGTGGAGATTCCACCAGAGAGGAAAAAGATTGGCGGCCTCTTGGACTTGGAGAATAGCAGCGAGTGTTCCAAACTTCAAGCATTCAAGCGGAAACCAGTAATCTTCATTTGTGACGCCCCGAAGGAGCAATTCGATGAAGAGTTCCAGCGTTACCTTAGCCGTTTGGCTCCCCGAGTGGTATGTATCTTTCACCTTTATCCATATTATGTTTGGCTGATTTCTGACCAGAGAATCTATAGTTGGGGCCTTATGCCAAGGCTGCTAAGGTGGAGATTCCACCAGAGAGGAAAAAGATTGGCGGCTTTTTAGATGTGGAGAATAGCAGCGAGTGTTCCACACTTCAAGCATTCGAGCGGAGTCTATTCCTAGGGAACCGCCTCGACGTTCCACCGTAGTTACTCCTCGCATAAAGCCCCCACGCCGTTCTTCAGTAGGAGAATATTCTTCTCGAGGCCAATCTCGGGAAGAAATTGGTGGGTCTTCTCGTCCTCGCTTAGCAGTTGTACCAGAGGGTCGCGGTAAAGGCATTCTGGCCGAAGCCCAACACTCATCCGGGTCTCATCGTAGTAGGTCCGAAAGTAGGGGTCGTCGTCCTCCGAGCATGGAAGAGGACATGACTCAAATGTCTTTGGAGGAGCCTTTCAGTCAAGAAGGGTCATATCACAGTGCTGGGTATGGTGGTGATACTCAGCCTCGTTCATATTGGGTGGAGGACGCTTCAGAGTCAAGCGCCACCTATCGGCCTTCGCATTCTCGCCACACTCCAGCTTCGGCACATGTCGTGGTCGGGAAATAGTGATGAGGGACCGTGACTCAGGTGCATCCGTAGGGTATCTTGGTGGACAGGTCCTAGCGGATGACGCTACTTCACGTCCTGCACCCTATGATGTTTCCTCTTTTGGTTCCGGTTCTCACTCTGCCGAGTGGCCTATTCCGACTCCTGGGATGGGTCCTTCATGCCCCATGGGTTCACAGGAGTGGTCTGTACCCCAACATTGTTGGCTCAGTGGATCCTCCTCTTCTGGTTGGCCAGCCCCCCGTTACGGGACCGGTCCTGTCTGGCCTACTCCATCTGTTGAGTGGCATGTTCCCAATCATTCATGGTTAGCCGCTTCACAGGAACATTCCATGTCTTCACCATCGAGTATACACCCTTCAGGAGTCCCCCTGTCTGAACCATCGCCTCCTGTGTAGACTGATCCTACTCCTCCGGTATTCTCGAGCTTGGGTCCCACACCTAGTCCTGAATACTATTCCTGGGACACTTATTTTGGTACGGCTGGCACTTCCAATGCTGGAACTTCACATGCTGGTAACGATCCGGTTGAGGATAGCGGCGATTCGGGCTCCCTGTGGTGACCACATCTATACAATGCAATACTCTTTGTGCCTTATTTTTATTTTTGCAAGACTCTTTTTTTTTTATTTTTTTTATTTGATGCAAGACTCCAATGTATGCATAACTCTTTATGCTTTATTAATGCAATTTCAAATGTTTTTCTACATGATGGGATTAATCCCAATTAATCCCGCTTCCCCAAAAAGAAAAGAAAATAAAAGAAAACATAAAACTTAAGTGTCGGAGTAAACTCGAGCAAAAATTTCAGAATCGAGCATCATTGAGCCAACGAAAAGACCCAAAACATGAAAAATATACGAACGAGCCGATTCAATTCACAAGAAGCAAGGCCCCAACAGATGTGAGTGATAGGCCGGCCGCAGGTGGAAGGCGGACCTGGATCGCCTTAAAACCCCCGCGGGTTTTATCGGCCAAAGCAATAGGCCTGGGCCAAGTCAAGCGCGCGCGTGGGTATGGGAAAATCAAAACCCCCACGAGTTTTGATAATTTTTTTCTTCTCTTTTTTTTTTTGTTAGCCGTTGATGATTGGGCTGAAATCAAGGGATATGAAGGATGATGACTATATGATCGTTTGCTGATTACTTTGCTCCGCTTTGATCATGGATGAAGGTGTATAAATACCCCATCTTATGCATAGGATCAATATCCATCATCTTCACTTAAAAGTCTCGATCAAAATTCTCCAAGGAGTCATAAAAAAAACGCTAAGTTCTCTTGGCATTCGAGAAGAGGCTTGCTACTTGGATGGCCACCTTGTCCAAGGATGAAAAGAAGGAGCTCGGGAGGTACAAACTGACAAGTTTGTTGAGCCTTCGACAAGTGAGAGTGAATCACGACTTCCATCGTGCGACGGAGACCTTTTAGGATCCAAAAATGCACGTTTTTCGCTTCACACTGAAGGAGTTATGCCCGCTTTCGGAGGAATGGTCCTCAATACTAGGTACAAATCACTTTGCGCAGCCGACGTCACCTCCGACATCGATCTACGTTAATAAACAGTACAAGGAAATGTTGTGTCTTCCATCCCGGGTCATAGGAAGTGCAATATTCGGTGAAAAGGTACACTTCCAAACTATAGTTGAATATTTTCAATCCCCTGACACTTTAGAATATGGTCCGGTGATACGAGTGTGAGCGGTCGTATTATGTCTTCTCGGGGGATTCTGCTTCTATCATGGCGGCCAAAGAATTGGGCCGACAAACCTCATCCAAATTGTAGAAGACATGGCCCGGGGCTCTAATCCGGTGCCGCTGATGTTAGCGGAGACCATGATGGGCTTGGACGACCCGAATCCTGAACAAGAACTTCGCGGGAGCCCCCTACTACTTCAGGTACTTCTTCTTCTCCTCTCCTTTCTTCATCATTTTTATTTCTTTCTCTACTGACTATAAACCCTGCGGGGGTTTTATATATATTTTTTTTCGTTAGTTTGGGAATTATTATGCAATAACAACCCTTGCCAACTTTGTGGGAAGATATGGCTGATGGAGCATTTGGGCCTCATCGAGGAGCCTCGAACATCTTCGGCGTTGGTAAACTACTATCAAAGAAAGAGGAAATACATCGTTATTCGCTTAGTAATGGAATGGATCGTATTCCTAAAGGATCCTCGTGACATTACGTGGTGGATCGAATGGTGGCACATTTCCGAGTATGTGACCCGTGACACACGTAACGCCTACGTGTACATTGCCGGTTTGACTCATATGACATTCTATTTCTCAGAGCGGGTGCGACGGCAAATGGGTCGCAAGCAAAACATCCCCGAGCTGTTGTGTGAAGCCCCCGAGGAATTGAAGCTTCATAGTTCGGTGATAGAGTCATGGCCGAAATATTGGGAGAGAAGACCAACTCTCAAAGCTCCATCAAAGGCACATGTATCACAGTTTGCCGACGCTGGCTACCACTGATGGCTAATCGCGGCCATCGAATTTCGCTGTGCTGGAGAGGCGAGAAGAGAGCGGACATCTGTGAAGGACAGATTAGGTCCTCATTCATCAGTAAAGGACCGTTTTGGTGCAAAAGTCACGGTGAAAGACCAGCTTGGTCCAAGAGTGGAGATGCGAAAACCAAGTAGGCGGGTCTATAAACCTACAGACAAAGAGGTAGACCCAAATGGGCCTAGAGACATGGAGATTGACCATGAGTCCACTGGCGAAGTGGATAAGGTGAAGCAAGATTAGGAGATGGACGGGAATAAGGAAGGAAGTGAAACTGCTTTGCCAGAATAATCTTTTATTTAATTATGCCTTTTGAATTTTCTTATCTACAAGCAGTGTACTTGCATTATTAATTAATAAAAGAAGAAATATTGTTCACAATTATTGTATTCTTGCAAACTTTATTTTTCTTATTGTCATGAGCATTTATCAAATATACACCAAGTGTCTAAAAATTGGTTTTTCAGTTGCTTGGTTGTATTAGGCATAATATCGCTTGAGCTAAATCTCACTCAATCTATAGTTACAGAATTGAGAAAGATGCCTGGTTGGACTGATTCTGTTAGGAACTGTATTTGACCTGAATGGCCAATGTTGGTGGAATGGATGGCTGTGCTGGCCATGACTTGCCTTACTAATGTGTAGCAAGCCTGGATGGATGATGTTGGTGGGATGGTGGCTGCTGAAGAACCCTTGATCTGCTGGTGAGGATGGAAGCTTGCTGTTCAGCTGGAATTGCTCCAACAGCTGCTGAGATGGGCACAGCAAGGCTTGCTGCTGACAATGCTGGTGATGGAGTTGCTGGTGTAGTCTCCTTGGGTGATGAAGATGATGAAGAAGCTGTTTGAGCTACTACTATTGCTGAATCATCTCCCTTTCCCTGGTCTGGTTATGCTGGTAATGTTTGATCTGCTGCTGGACTTGCTGGATGGTCTCCATCAGGTTGTAGCCGCTATCCATCACAACTATGCTAACAACATCAACAAAACCAACCCTAGGCATGACTTCTATCAACAACAGATCACAAACAAGCAAAACAATTGAAATAGCAAGCAAGAACAATTAAATAAGCAAGAAAGTAATTAGCAAAGTAATTAATGAAAGAGTTAAGGGAAGAGAAAACTTATCAAAGTGATGTAGTTGAATAATTGAAAATAAAAGCGAATGATAATCCAACAATCTCTCAATTGTTTGAACCTTCAATCCTTGAATCACACCAAAAATCCACCAAAACCCTAGAATAATAAAGGCTAATCTTTCACTAAAACTCACTAATACAAAGCTCGAAATAATGTCTAAGTAACTAGAATTCGATCCCCAAGATAATCGTCAATTGGGATATATATACAAGGTAAAACAGTTGGGCAAAAAGCAGCGCACAAGTCGGAACATTTGCGCAGAAAAATGGGAGACCATAGGTACGGTCTCTGCCTGTCCAGGGGAGGTAGCGGGTGCCACCAGCAGGGTGGCGGGCGCTACCCTGCGAAAACTGTAGGTGATTCTCTCCTTCGATCGACCGTAGACATGGTCTCTACTGACCGTAGGTACGATCTTGTCTTCCCCTGCCCAGCTGAGGTAGCGGGTGCCACGCCCAAGGTGGCGGGCGCTACCTTCAAAAACATCTTGGTGATTTTGAGCTTCAATCGGCCAGCGCGGTCGCGACAAGGGTAGCGGGTGTTACTTCACTATTTTGCACCAAATGAAGGGAAGGTGGTCTCGGGTCAACTCCGCTTCGGCTCTCGGCTCGGCTCGGGAAATCACCAAAAATGCTCTAAAATGGCCCGTTTTACCTCGTTTTTGTGTAAAACGTCAAAACCTACAAAATAACCAAAAACATACTAAATAGCCATGAAAATAAACACGAAATGAGTCAAAAGCCTAAGAATTAAGCTGTTATTTAGACACAAAATTGGGTCTAAACACCCCCTGTTTAGACCCAATTTTGTTTCTAAATACCGCCTAAATCCTTAGGCTTTTGACTCGTTTCGTGGTTTAATTTAATAACTTTTAATACGTTTTTGGTTATTTTGTAGATTCTAGAGTTTTTACTCAAAACATGGTATAAAGGGCCATTTTGTAGCTACTTTAGGAATCCCGAGATTTCCCGGGTCATGGTCAAGGCAAAGGCAAAGTAAGCGGAAAGGCCGAACACATCGAGAGGATAAAAAATTAGACTTTGCTGAATCAAGTTAGCCGAGCCTGACCGTACCCACGGTCCTTATGACCGCACCCACGGTGGGTGTAAGGCATGACAAGGAAGTGAAGCGACCGAGCTTGACCGTACCCACGGTCTCAGGAGACCGCAACTATGGTGGGTGAATCCATTGATCATGCCTCGGGGGGCATGTTCCTCAAGAAGACGGTGCAAGAAGCAAATGTGTTCCTCCATGAGTTATCTCAAAACTCTCCACATTGGGGAGGCGACCGTAGTCCTAGAGATGGAGGTGCTTCTTTAGAGAGCAATCCTACTATCAAATTTCTCATGAACGCCGTTCTAGAGATGCAACAGAAGAAGGCCTTGGAAGAGACTACGAGGCAAGTAAAGGCAGCCCAAGAGGTACCTATGATTATTCCGGATGCCCGAGCTCTTGTGTGTGATTTTTGTGGAGGGCTACATTCTTTTTAATGGTGTGAGGAATATCAAGCCAAGCAAGTCCAAGCTATCTATCCTAACAATAACCTTTACTATCCCAACCCAAATCACATTCGTCCTCGTGGGAATTATGCCTACAACCAACAAGCTCCACAAAACCATGACTCACCCCCCGGTTTCTCAAACCAAAACCGCCGCCAGTACCAACAAAACCCTCACCATGGTCAAACCTCCCAAGTGTCCAAACCATCACAACAAGAATTTTCCTTTGAGCAAATCCTACGAAAGATCTCCTTAACTCAAGATAAGATGTCCTTAGCTCAAGATAGGGACCAAGCACGCATCAAGAATCTTGAGTTACAAATGGCTCAAATAGCACAACAATCAAAACCTACTCAATCCCTTCCTAGCCAACCTCAACCGAACCCCAAGGGGCGACTTAATGTTATTACATTGCGGAGTGGTAGAGAGATTGAAGGGCCTAGGATGGTGGATGAGGATGTTTTGGGTGACAAAGAGGGTAATGTGGTAGATATCACGGAAGAAGAGGATTTGATAGAGGAACGTGAGAGTGAGTTTGCTTTGGGTGAGGGAGATGAGGAAGTTCATGTGGAGGAGTTGGGAGAAGCTAGTAAAGAAAGAGAGGAGATGGAGAAAGTAAGGAAAGGGAAAGGAAGAATGATGGAAGAAGAGCCAATCCAAATCATTGAGAAGCCGAAGTTACCGCCGGTTCCTTTTCCCGAGCGGTTAGCAAAGCCCAAGTCCGATGCAAAGTTTTCAAAGTTCATCGGGATGCTCAAAAAGCTTCAAGTAAACATTCCATTTCTTGATGTTATTTCCGAAGTCCCATCTTTCAAGAAGCATTTGAAGGAGCTTCTCACAAGCAAAAGGAGAATTCAAGAGAAATCTACTATTCACTTGACGGCGGATTGTAGTGCTATTATTGACAACAAATCACCGGAGAAGTTAGCCGACCCCGGAAGTTTTTCTATTCCTTGTACCATCGGTGATATGCGGATTGGTCGTGCTCTTTGTGATTTAGGAGCTAGTGTGAGCGTCATGCCTCATTCTATATGCAAGAAGTTGAATCTTGACGATCTAACTCCTACGACAATTAATCTCCAATTGGCCGACCATTCCGTGCGAAGACCTTTGGAAATATTGGAGGACATTCCAGTCCAAGTGGGCCGATTCTTGATTCCATGTGATTTTGTGATTTTGGAGATAGAGGAAGACAACAACATTCCCATCATTTTGGGGAGACCGTTTCTTGCTACGACATGAGCAATAATTGATATGAAGCATGGTAGTATGTTGTTGAATGTCGGTGATGAAAGCATCATTTTTAACCTCGAGGGCTCATTGAAAGGTCCTTCATATGGGGACTCATGTTATGCTATCGATATGATGGAGGTCCTTGTTGATGAATATATTGGGGAATCTCATCTACTTGAGTTTACTTGCGATGATCCTTTGGAAGCTTGTCTATTGGAATCTTTCCAATTTGAGAACGACGACACCAATATTACCTTCTTCACCAACCTTCTTGATTTATCACCCATGCATGAGGAGATTATTATTGACGAGCCTCATATTGAGTGCATGGAGATTCAAGATGCGATCTACAAGGGTATGTCTTCTTCTCTAACTAAATCCTCTACTCTTTAGAGCTTAAACCATTACCCACTTCCCTACAATATGCTTTCTTAGATGATGAGAAGTCTTGTCCTGTTATTGTAAATGCTAAATTGCATGATTCTGATCTGTCGAAGTTGCTTGATTTGCTTAGAAAGCATAGGGGTGTATTAGGTTATAAAATAGAGGATTTGAAAGGTTTGTCCCCTTTTATATGCATGCATTCAATTGATTTGTTAGAGGATGCCAAACCAACTAGGCAACCCCAGCGTCGATTAAACCCTAATATGCAAGAGGTGGTCAAGAAGGAAGTAGTAAAGTTGTCAGCTGCTGGGATCATCTTCCCCATCGCAAATAGCGAATGGGTAAGCCCGGTTCAGTGTGTACCTAAGAAGGGTGGGATGACTGTGATTGAGAATGATAAGAATGAACTAGTTAGTACCCGAACCATCATCGGTTGGAGGATGTGCATTGACTACCGCCAATTGAATAAAGTAACAAAGAAAGACCATTTCCCTCTCCCCTTTATTGACCAGATGTTGGAGAGGTTGGCGGGTCACTCGTATTTCTGTTTTCTAGATGGGTACTCGGGTTTTTTCCCAATTCCAATCCACCCCGCACATCAAGAAAAAACTACTTTCACTTGCCCGTATGGTATATTTGCTTATCGACGTATGCCTTTTGGGTTGTGTAATGCACCGGGAACATTTCAACGTTGCATGATAGCTATTTTTAGTGAATTCATTGAACAATGCATGGAAGTCTTTATGGATGATTTTTCTGTTTATGGTAATACCTTTGATGACTATTTGCTGAATTTGGAGAAAGTATTAATCCGTTGTGAAGAAGTTGACTTAGTGTTGAATTGGGAGAAATGCCACTTCATGGTGGAAGAAGGTATTGTGTTGGATCATTTGATTTCTTCGAGGGGCATCAAAGTAGAGAAGGCTAAAGTTGAGGTTATAGAGCGTCTACCACCCCCGGTTTCCATTAAGGGGGTGCATAGCTTCCTTGGCCATGCTGGCTTTTATCGCCGGTTCGTCAAGGATTTTTCTAAAATCTCTCGACCTCTAACTAATCTCTTGTGTAAGGATGCCCCATTCCTTTTTACTGATGAATGCCTTGAGTCCTTTTATAGGTTAAAGCAAGCCTTGATTTCCGCTCCGATGGTTCAACCCCCCGGATTGGACATTACCCTTCGAAATCATGGCGGATGCGAGCGATTTTGCCGTGGGAGCGTGTTTGGCTCAAACCATAGAGAAGAAGCCAAGAGTCATCTACTATGCAAGCCATGCACTTGATAGCGCACAGAGAAATTACACGACCACGGAGAAGGAGCTTTTGGCAATCATCTTTGCTCTCAAAAAATTCTGGCAGTACCTTATGTTCTCCAAGGTGGTGGTGTACATGGACCATACTGCGATTAAATATTTGATGGGGAAGAAAGAGACGAAGCCGAGGCTTATTCGGTGGGTTTTGCTTAAGCAAGAGTTCGATTTGGAAATTCGCGACAAGGCCGGCACGAAGAATGAAGTAGCCGATCACCTATCGAGAATCCTTGTTGACTTGGAGGATACCCAATCGATCATGGATTTTTTCCCAGATGAGCGACTCATGGCCATCAAGCATTCTAGCCCGTGGTATGCCGACATCATAAGCTAGTCCAGCGAGGTGATTCCTTCAAATCTGAACCCTCATCAAAAGAAGAAGTTCTTTCATGATGTAAAACATTTCTTTTGGGACGATCCGTTCCTATTCCGGTTGTGCAACGACGGGATGTATAGAAGATGTCTACCCGAGAGCGAGGTGAAATCCGTCTTGACACAATGCCATGAGTTCTTGGTTGGAGGTCATGGTGGGTTGCAAAAGACGGCAACGAGGGTCTTACAAGCCGGCTATTGGTGGCCGACACTCTTTCGTGATGCCCATCTTCATGTCAAGCAATGCGATAAATGCCAAAGATCTGGGAATATTTCCCGGAAGAATGAAGCACTATTGAATTTCATCCTAGAGGTAGAGGTTTTCGATGTATGGGGGTTGGACTTCATGGGTCCCTTTCTGTCATCAAGAGGTTTCCAATATATCTTAGTGGCGGTGGACTACGTTTCGAAATGGATTGAGGTCGTTCCTTGTGCAAAGTGCGATGGCAAATCTGTATCAAGATTTTTGAAGAAGATCGTATTCCCAAGATTTGGCATTCCAAGGGTTATTATAAGCGACAACAGATCCCATTTTATCGAGAAAAAGTTTGAGTCTCTCCTAGCGAAGTATGGTATCAATCATAAGCGGGGACTCCCCTATCACCCCCAAACGCAAGGGGAAGTAGAGATTTCAAACCGTGCCATTAAGGAGATTTTGGAGAAAACGGTTGGCTCTTCACCAAAGGATTGGGAAGAGAGATTAGACGATGTCTTGTAGGCATACCGCACCGCCTTCAAAACGGCGATTGGGACTACCCTGTACCGTCTAGTTTACGAGAAAACATGTCATTTTCCCGTAGAACTTGAGCATAAGACGATGTGGGCGATCAAGAAATTGAATTACGATCTCAAGGTGGCCGGGGCGAGTCGTCTATTTCAATTGGAGGAGCTTGAGGAGCTATGACATCATGCTTATGAAAATAATAGGATCTACAAAGAGCGAACGAAAGCGTGGCACGATAAGAGATTGAACTGTCGCGAGTTCAAAGTGGGTGATAGAGTCCTTATCTTCAATTCGAGGCTTAAGCTATTTTCCGGGAAGTTGAGATCAAGGTGGTCAGGACCCTTTGAAATAGTAAGGATCCTTTCCGTCGGTGTTGTCGAACTTAAGAATGAAAAGGGGGAATGTTTCAAGGTCAACTCATCAAAGATCAAGCCATACACCATGGGAGAGGAATATGCGGGGACGGTTGTGGTGTTCCTCGCCAACCTTCAAAGGTGAAAGAGTTGATTAGGTCAAGCTAGGACCTAAAACAAGCACCCGGGAGAGGTACAAGTTACTTCCCCTACCTTTAGTGTTTTCCTTTTATTTTTTGTATTTTTATTTCTTTTGATTTTCGTTTTTGATTTGTTAAAGTTGAGAAAAAGAAAAAAAAAACTGGAAAAAAGATGGAAAAAAAATTGATGGTGAAAAGAAGATTTGTGAAGGAGGTGATTCATGGTAGTTTTGAGTGTTGAAAGGTGTCCTTGGAAGTTGTTGAGTGAGCAAGAAAAGAGGGTTGATAATGAGAGAGTAGAATTTTAGGACTTAACATTTTTTCCAAGTTTTTGAGTCTTGTAGGTGCTGGGGAGAGGCCGAAGGGGACCGTACCCACGGTGTGTTTCATCGTAGCCACGGTCCCAAAACAACATTTTTGCCCAGATTTTTGACCGAAGGAGACCGTACCTACAGTGGGTTTCACCGTAGCCACGGTCAAGTTATGACAAGTTTTTCCTGATTTTGGCCCAGCAATTACACCCTACCTACGGTCAATTTTACCGTAGCCACGGTCGCAGAACAACATTTTTGTCCTAAAAATTTGGCCGAGTGAGACCGCACCTACGGTCCAGGGGACCATTCCTACGGTCTATCGAACTGCAGCGAGCTGTCTGGGTTTAAACGCTTCTCTCCCTCATTTTCACTCATTTCTTTTCCTTCTCCCTCACTCGAAAACACTCCCTCTCACACCAAACCTTCATTCCCTTGCCCTAATTGTTCAATTCCCTCACAAATCCATCTTCCCCAGTCACCACCTCTGCGATTTCTGAACCCTAACCGCGCTGCGGCCGTTCCCTCTCCATTTTCGAGCCCTTCAAGTGGTTATCCTGGGTTTGGTTCGTTGAGTGGGCTTCAAAATTTGCCAAGAAACACCCCCAAGTTCTCCACTCAGTCTGAGTTTGTGACTTGGGTGTGATAATTGGTTGAAGATTGGTTGTGATATTGTGCTTGGAGTGTGGTTAGTGAAGTTTTTGGTTGTTGTTGTTTGGTGATTTTGGGCATTGTGGTTGTTATTTGCGATTCTACTGTTGTGGTTGTTGCCCTTTTGCTGTTGTGTCCATGGGTCGAGCAAAGCGTTCCCGAACTGAGCCAGAGTCAGAACCGACCCCTCCTCCATCTACTTTGGAAGAGCTTGATAAGACTCGTTACAAAGGTCAACCAGCCTCTTTGATTCAGTGTGACCCGAAGGTGAAGGTCAACTTTAGGGACGAAATGCACAAGGCGAGGTACGCACGGTTAAAGGAACGGAAAATATGTGCGTCGAATTTGTATCATGAGGATACAACGAAGGATGTGTATTGCAAACCAAGCATGGACTATTTCATTAAAGTCATGGGTTGGGAAATCTTCGCTACCATCAACGAGCCTATTGTCGGCCAACCGGTGCTCAAATTCTTGAGCTCTCTAGTGGTTCGGGAGGATGGCACTTCTAAGGCCACCTTTTCTTACATCTGCCAAGAAGGAGGTGGAATGTACGATTCAAGACCTTTGCAACGCTTTCGGTCTTCCTTTGGATGGTATCTTCTATGGTGAAAGTATCAAATTCGACGAGCAAGAAACTATGAGAGCCATCACCTGTTGGAGGAGACGATATCCCAAGCTTCGGACTCGTAAACTACAAGTCCATTGTCCAAGCAATTCAAAAGCCCGGGACTTTTGCAACTTGAGTGTTCGCCTCTTTCACCGCATCATTTCAAACTCCGTCTTTGGCTGCGACACTGGACGGTCAAACATTCGCAAGGACGATCTCTTCATTCTCTTCAACGCAATCCATGGTCGCCGTGTAAACACCGGCTCTTGTATTCTTCACTGTCTTCGGGAGATAAGCCTTGAAACACGAAACATGACTGTACAGCGCTTTGTTAGACCTCGGTATTGTCGTTCTCTCTCAGGGAGCTGGCGGCCTTGGTCAAAGAATCTAGGTCAACGGTCGGGATGAGATTGCTAAGGTAAGGATACTGGTTTGAAAAGATCACAACGTAGGAAAGTAAGCTAAGGTCGGTCAAGGAATGGAAAATGGGCTTCGGAGGCTTTTCGGGATGCAAACGGGGATGGGGAAATGGGTTTTGAAACAAGAGAGTAACGATAAGGGGAAATCAAATGGTAACTCCGTTAGAAAATACCCACCGAGCTTCCTCTTTCAAGGATAGTCCGGATTAACTTCCCCAAAGTCCATCGACAGACCCGGGGGAGTTCAAGGAACGAAATTTCCTAGTTAGTTTCTTTCGCTTTCGCGAACTAGAATACTAACTATCCTAATTCCTACCTTCCAACAAGCGTTGGATGTATTCGGGATGCTTTCGCACCCAAGTACATCCCACTTGAGGGAAGGATAGGATTAGGAAGTTGATTTCTCAACTAATTACTCACTAATATTGCTAACTCAAACTTAATCACCCATTCACACCCTTAATTACCCCCTAACCCATAGGGTTTCTTGCCACTAATCATGATAAAAACTAAGCTAACAACATCCAACCCAAACCTAAACATGATTTCTAACATCAAACAACCATAAACAAGCAAGAACAATGAAATAGCAAGCAAAGAAATTAAGAACAAGCAAAGTAATTAGCAAAGTAATTAATAACGGAGTTAAGGGAAGAGAAAACTTATCAAAGTGCTGTAGATGAACAAAGGAAAGCAATAAAAGATGACCCAACAATCTTTCAATTGTTTGAATCTCTAAATCTTCAATAACAAACACAAATCTCCAAAACCCTAGATTAATCTCTCACTAATCTCTCTCTAAAACCCTTAATTACAAGCTGAAAATAATGTCCAACCCTAGATGGATACCAAGAAATCGTTCACAAGGGATATATATCCAAGAGAAAATCATTGGCCAAAACGCAGCACTTCAAGCCGAGAACACGCGCAAGACATAGGGAGACCGTGGTCACGGTCTAGGAGACCGTGGCCACGGTCATGTTCTGTCCAGCGAAAAAGGTCGGGCGATTTCGAGCTTCAAGAGACCGTGGGTATGGTCTGGGAGACCGTAGGCACTGTCTCACTCGGGATCAGGAGGTCGCGGGCGCGACCCATACGGTAGCGGGCACTACCTTCCTCAGATGACAATCCCTGCTGACTTTGAGCACAGGTAGCGGGTGCTACCTCTCTGATTGCGGGCGCTACCCCCTATGGTAGCGGATGCTACGCTCAGGGTGGCGGGGGCTACCCTACTCTTTTCGTCCCTTTGTTTCTTCCTTCTTTCCGAAGCATGTGACGCTCGATCCGAGGGTCGTAGCATGCGTTACTTCACTAATTGGCACCAAAGGTTGGGAGTGTGGTCCCGGGTCGACTTCGCCTCGGTTTCTGGTCCGGCTCGGCTCCGGAAATCACCAAAAATGCTATAAAAAGGCCCGTTTTGCTACGTTTTCGACGAAAACTCCAAAATCTACAAAAAATAACCAAAACGCATTAAAAACTTATGAAATTAAACCACGAAACGAGTTAAAGCCTAAGGATTTAGGAGGTATTTAGACACAGAATTGGGTCTAAACACCCCCCACACTTAAACCTTTGCTCGTCCCGAGCAAAACAAAACAAAATTAACTAACTAAACTCCAACTCCTCTGTCGTGGGAGGAAACGAGTGCATTTAGCGTATGCACCAAGCCCTTTGAACCCCCCGGCAGCCCGGGTGGACGAGATGGACTCGTGAGGGTTTGTAGCGGCTATACCCACAAAAGCCAAAGAAAAAGGAGAGAGGGAAAGTGAAAACAAAACCGAAGAAAAACAAAGGAAAAGAAAAACAACAGCTTCGCTTCAAAAGATTTCGAAATCTAAATCAGGAAAACGTTATTAAACCTCCAAAAGGAACCGTTATGAGCGTCTTACAAACACCTACCCTAAGCAAAAGTCAGTCTTTGAGATTTTCGATGTCCGACACCTAATGTCAAGCAAAACCCCATGTGCGTAAGTGCTAGTGAGTTCCAACCGAATCCAAAAGACTCCAAGGACTTATGCCCGAGCTCAAAAACAACGAAACGAACAAGGAACGAGTTGCCCTTCCTCGCATTTGGTCGCCCTTGGCTTGGTGAGGGCCGTAGGTGATGCAAGGAGAGGCCCCACGCTTTATTAACGCTCAAACTTTTCTTTTTGGGGTTGGGTAATCCCAACGAAATTGCTTTTTCTTTTTCTCTTTTTTTTTTTTCTTTTTATAGGTCGGTATTAGCCTTACTTTCGGGAATTGGACGGCCCAAATATGGGGTCTACCCTCCCAACACAGTCTTTTCCATACACACCTCCACCGAGAATTCTATATGGGAGGAGCTTAAGGGGTAATAGCGCCGTACCGCTAATATCGGGCCCGTGTCGGTTGGCTAAGTGTACTGTGGTTGATGTCATTCAGCGACACGCTCAACTTAATCCGGTTATTGTAGCTTTTCTGTCTTTTTGACTTTGCAATTGCTAAAAAGGGAAACAAAACAAGCTCAGACACAAACCCCTAGAATCTCCCGACTTCAACGAGAACGTGAAAGGAATCGGGGGTTTCGCTAGACACTCAATGAAGGACATCTAAAGAGATAAGTCATGACTAGTACCCGAGACAGGGTCGAAAACGCTCAGACCGGTTTCTTTTAAAGAAGTTTAAGAACGACTTCTCAATTTCGACAACAAGATCAAAGAAACAAAGCAAAAACAAAGCGAAAACAAAACTGAAAGAAAAACTTTTAAGGTTTTTCACTCCCTTTTTCCTCCTTTTTCACACGGAAATTTTTCAAATTTTAAGCAAAAACTAAGAAAACAAAGATCAAAACTACTAGGTAATCCACCCTTGAAATAGAATATCTCCCCCCCACACTTAAAACGCCACAATGTCCTCATTGTGGGAAGGTGTCACAAGAAAAGGGTAGAGAGCCTACAAAGACAAACAACCAAAAACAACTAGGAAGCAAATGGTGGCAACCCGAGCCCACACGGCTCCAACAACAATATAATCCCAACATAAACACTCAAAGGGGCTCGCCACCCAAAAGAAAAATCAAGCATGCAACACGGATCAATATATACATATTCAAAGAGTGCGGAAAGAGGTTACCTCGGGGTCTTCAAATAAATAATGAACCTAATCCTCGATCCAAGAAAACGTCACACTTTGGTTAGGAATAGACAAGAAAAACATAATGAGTGTGAGTGTTCGCATGCATAAAAGAGAAAGAACAAAACAAAAATAAAAATAAGACACTACTTCTTTCACTCCAACTTCAAATTTTCTTATTTTTTTCAACACCAACTTTTTCTATTTTTCACATCATTTTTTTTCTTTTTTTTCGAACTTTTTCTTTTGAACCTAGAACTAATACCTCAAATTACGAAAGAAAGAAATAAAGAAAAATTAAAAAGACAAGAAAAATAGAAAAACCTAAAGAAAAGCTAAAAAGAAAAATAAAAAAAAGAAAAAGAAATAAAATTAGAAAAATGCAAAAACTAGCAAAATTGAAATAGGAAACTCAAAAGATTATGGGGTGCCTCCCATAGAGCGCTTGTTTTAGGTCCCTAGCTCGACCTAAATACTTACTTGATTCTTGGAATCCTCGGGACACAAACCAAAAACATCACCAACCTTTTCCACCAATTCTTCTTCCTCTTTTTCCAATAATTCTCAAAGAGGTTCATGAATGTCACGAGTTCCGATTGTCTAATCATCCGCCTAGGATATCCGGATAGCATTTTCTTTGGCTTCCTCCACCAACGTTTCCTTCTTCTCTTCCAACGCTTCCTAGGACCTTAGAAAACCATCTTATTGACTTTGTTGCACTCAACATAGGTTTCACTCAAAGAAATTTCCTTCCGCCATAAATCCTTAGGCTTTAACTCGTTTCGTGGTTTAATTTCATAAGTTTTTAATGCGTTTTGGTTATTTTTTGTAGATTTTGGAGTTTTCGCCGAAAACGTAGCAAAACAGGCCTTTTTATAGCATTTTTGGTGATTTCCCGAGCCGAGCCGGACCGAAAACCGAGGCGCAGTCGACCCGGGACCACACTCCCAACCTTTGGTGCCAATTAGTGAAGTAACGCATGCTACGACCCTCGGATCGAGCGTTACATGCTTCGGAAAGAAGGAAGAAACAAAGGGACGAAAAGAGTAGGGTAGCCCCCGCCACCACGGCGTAGCACCCGCTACCATAGGGGTAGCGCCCGCCACCGAGAGGTAGCACCGCTACACATGCTCAAGTCGGCGGATTGTCATCTGAGGAAGGTAGCGCCCGCTACCGTATGGGTCGTGCCCGCGACCTCCTGATCCCGAGTGAGACCGTGCCCATGGTCTCCCAGACCGTACCCACGGTCACTCGAAGCTCGAAATCGCCCGACCTTTTATTTGGGAGAACATGACCGTGGCGGTCTCTGAAGCCGTGACCACGGTCTCCCTATGTCCAGCGCGTGTTTTCGGCTTGAAGTGCTGCGTTTTGGCCAATGATTTTCACTTGGATATATATCCCTTGTGAACGATTTCTTGGTATCCATCTAGGGTTGGACTTGGACATTATTTTCAGCTTGTAATTAAGGGTTTTAGAGAGAGATTAGTGAGAGATTAATCTAGGGTTTTGGAGATTTGTGTTTGTTATTGAAGATTTGGAGATTCAAACAATTGAAAGATTGTTGGGTCATATTTTATTGCTTTCCTTTGTTCATCTACAGCACTTTGATAAGTTTTCTCTTCCCTTAACTCCTTTATTAATTACTTTGCTAATTACTTTGCTTGTTCTTAATTTCTTTGCTTGCTATTTCATTGTTCTTGCTTGTTTATGGTTGTTTGATGTTAGAAATCATGTTTAGGTTTGGGTTGGATGTTGTTAGCTTAGTTTTTATCATGATTAGTGGCTAGAAACCCTATGGGTTAGGGGGTAATTAAGGGTGTGAATGGGTGATTAGGTTTGGGATAGCAATATTAGTGAGTAATTAGTTGGGAAATCAATTTCCCGCTCCTATCCTTCCCTCAAGTGGGATGTATTTGGGTGCGAAAGCATCCCGAATACATCCAACACTTGTGTTGGAAGGTAGGAATTGGGATATTTAGTATTCTAGTTCGCGAAAGAGAATAGAAACTAACTAGGAAATTCCGTTCCTTGAACTCCCCCGGGTCTGTCGATGGACTTTGGGGAAGTTAATCCGGACTATCCTTGAAAGAGGAAGCCCGGTGGGTATTTTCTAACGGAGTTACCATTTGATTTCCCCTTCTCGTTACTCTCTTGTTGCAAAACCCATTTCCTCATCCCCGTTTGCATCTCGAAAAGCCTCTGAAGCCCATTTTCCATTCCTTGACCGACCTTAGCTTTGTTTCCTACGTTGTGATCCTTTCAAACCAGTATCCTTACCTTAGCAATCTCATCCTGACCGTTGACCTAGATTCTTTGACCAAGGCCGCCAGCTCCCTGAGAGAGAACGACAATACCGAGGTCGAACAAACCGCTGTACACAAAATGGCGCCGTTGCCGGGGAGCCAGTGCCCCTAGTTTTAGTTTCTTGGTTTTTGGTTATTTGAGTTTGCTTTCACGCTAGAAATCAGTTTGTGTCAATCCAAATGAATTTGATGCTTCTTCATCTCTTATAGGAGGCTTCGTGTTCTAATGGGTAAATCTCAAGCTGGTTCACCTCGTACCCTTCTATCATATGCCGTTCCATCATTGGGTACGAGAGGTAGTCCTATCATTTTACCACCATTACCACCCGATGCTGTGTTCGAGTTTAAACCGTACTTACTTGAAGTCTTCGAAAGAAACCCGTTTCATGGGGACGATGCTGCTGGAAGTCCCATTGCTCATATTGATAAATTCGAAGATCGGATTAGCTTTATACACATTCCAAAGATATCACCAGAATTTTTGAAGTTGAAATTCTTTCCTCTCACTCTTGCGGGCAAAGCGAAGATATGGCTACAAACATGTCCAACTGGTTTTTATTCTCCGTGAGAGGCACTCAAAGGAGATTTTCTTCACCGTTTCTTTCCGGCGGAGGAGACACACCGACTTCGAGCAGACATTTTAAGTTTCAAGCAAGGGCCGGGAGAGAGTCCTTTCGACGCTTGGGGGAGATTTAAGAGTCTTCAACGACAGTGTCCTCATCATAATTTACCGGATTGGATGTTGCTTCAACATTTCTATCATGGGCTCCGTGGTCCTCTAAGAAAATCTGTTGATCATGCATCTGGAGGGATGTTTCTAAAGAAAACTGCGGAGGAAGCCAACATTTTTCTTCACGAGCTATCTTAGAACGTTCCTAGCTGGGGAGACGGCCAAAATTCAGGAAATGGGGACTATTCTTTGGAACACAACCCCATTATCAAATTCCTAATGGCCACCATTCTCAATTTGTAGAATAAGATGGTGGACGATGAGGTTTCCAACCAGTTGAACTTAGCCCGAGGTATGCAAAACTTTGCATCCACATCTATTCCCATTGTGCATGTTTGTAAGTTGTGTTCTGGTCCACATCTCGAGCATCAATGTGTAGAGTATCGTCAAGTAGAACATGTGAATGTCGTTTATTCCAACCAACTTTATTCCCATTCTTATGAAGATGATGATCCCGGTTACACTACATTTGCCAATCCTATATTTGATCCTATTTCTCAATTTTATGACCATCATGCACATTTTCAAGAGGAGTTCTCACATCAAACCACCCCACAACCCCAAGTTTCTCAACCATCCCAAGATTCTATGATTGAAAAGTTGTTGCAACAAATTGGGACTAATCGAGTAAGTGAAGGGGCTCGCCTTAGAGACCTTGAAACCCAAATGACCCAAGTATACTTTTCTCAACCCATTCAACCTCAACCCATCCAAGGGGAGCAAGTTGAAGCCATTACCCTAAGGAGTGGAAGAAAAATTGAAGAACCTATGGTAGTGGAGGAGAATGTGGAGAAGGAGAGACCTTTGGGTGACAAAGAGGGTGATGTGGTAGATGTCTCGGAGGAGGAAGATTTAATGGAAAAGCAGGAGATTGAGTCCTGCTTTTCCATTAAATCTTCCTCCTCCGAGACATCTACCACATCACCCTCTTTGTCACCCAAAGGTCTCTCCTTCTCCACATTCTCCTCCACTACCATAGGTTCTTCAATTTTTCTTCCACTCCTTAGGGTAATGGCTTCATCTTGCTCCCCTTGGATGGGTTGAGGTCCGAGCACCTTCACTTTCTCGATTAGTCCCAATTTGTTGCAACAACTTTTCAATCATAGAATATTGGGATGGTTGAGAAACTTGGGGTTGTGGGGTGGTTTGATGTGAGAACTCCTCTTGAATGGGAATAAAGTTGGTTGGAATAAACGACATTCACATGTTCTACTTGACGATACTCTACACATTGATGCTCGAGATGTGGACCAGAACACAACTTATAAACATGCACAATGGGAATAGATGTGGATGCAAAGGTTTGCATACCTCGGGCTAAGTTCAACTGGTTGGAAACCTCATCGTCCACCATCTTATTCTGCAAATCGAGAATGGTGGCCATTAGGAATTTGATAATGGGGTTGTGTTCCAAAGAATAGTCCCCATTTCTAGAATTTTGGCCGTCTCCCCAACTAGGAACATTCTGAGATAGCTCGTGAAGAAAAATGTTGGCGTCCTCCGCAGTTTTCTTTAGAAACATTCCTCCAGATGCATGATCAACAGATTCTCTTAGAGAACCACGGAGCCCATGATAGAAATGTTGAAGCAACATCCAATCCGGTAAATTATGATGAGGACACTGTCGTTGAAGACTCTTAAATCTCCCCAAGCGTCGAAAGGACTCTCTCCCGGCCCTTGCTTGAAACTTAAAATTTCTGCTCGAAGTCGGTGTGTCTCCTCCGCCGGAAAGAAACGGTGAAGAAAATCTCCTTTGAGTGCCTCCCACGAAGAATAAAACCAGTTGGACATGTTTGTAGCCATATCTTCGCTTTGCCCGCAAGAGTGAGAGGAAAGAATTTCAACTTCAAAAATTCTGGTGATATCTTTGGAATGTGTATAAAGCTAATCCAATCTTCGAATTTATCAATATGAGCAATGGGACTTCCAGACATCGTCCCATGAAACGGGTTTCTTTCGAAGACTTCAAGTAAGTACGGTTTAAACTCGAACACAGCATCGGGTGGTAATGGTGGTAAAATGATAGGACTACCTCTCGTACCCAATGATGGAACGGCATATGATAGAAGGGTACGAGGTGAACCAGCTTGAGATTCACCCATTAGAACGCGAAGCCTCCTATAAGAGATGAAGAAGCATCAAATTCCTTTGGATTGACACAAACTGATTTTTAGCGTGAAAGCAAACTCAAATAACCAAAAACCAAGAAACTAAAACTAGAAGCGGCTCCGACAGCGCCATTTTGTGTACAGCGGTTTGTTCGACCTCGGTATTGTCGTTCTCTCTCAGGGAGCTGGCGGCCTTGGTCAAAGAATCTAGGTCAATGGTCGGGATGAGATTGCTAAGGTAAGGATACTGGTTTGAAAGGATCACAACGTAGGAAACAAAGCTAAGGTCGGTCAAGGAATGGAAAATGGGCTTCAGAGGCTTTTCGGGATGCAAACGGGGATGAGGAAATGGGTTTTGCAACAAGAGAGTAACGAGAAGGGGAAATCAAATGGCAACTCCGTTAGAAAATACCCACCGGGCTTCCTCTTTCAAGGATAGTCCGGATTAACTTCCCCAAAGTCCATCGACAGACCCGGGGGAGTTCAAGGAACGGAATTTCCTAGTTAGTTTCTATTCGCTTTCGCGAACTAGAATACTAACTATCCTAATTCCTACCTTCCAACAAGCGTTGGATGTATTCGGGATGCTTTCGCACCCAAGTACATCCCACTTGAGGGAAGGATAGGATTAGGAAGTTGATTTCTCAACTAATTACTCACTAATATTGCTAACTCAAACTTAATCACCCATTCACACCCTTAATTACCCCCTAACCCATAGGGTTTCTAGCCACTAATCATGATAAAAACTAAGCTAACAACATCCAACCCAAACCTAAACATGATTTCTAACATCAAACAACCATAAACAAGCAAGAACAATGAAATAGCAAGCAAAGAAATTAAGAACAAGCAAAGTAATTAGCAAAGTAAATAATAACGGAGTTAAGGGAAGAGAAAACTTACCAAAGTGCTGTAGATGAACAAACGAAAGCAATAAAAGATGACCCAACAATCTTTCAATTGTTTGAATCTCTAAATCTTCAATAACAAACACAAATCTCCAAAACCCTAGATTAATCTCTCACTAATCTCTCTCTAAAACCCTTAATTATAAGCTGAAAATAATGTCCAACCCTAGATGGATACCAAGAAATCGTTCACAAGGGATATATATCCAAGAGAAAATCATTGGCCAAACGCAGACTTGAGCGAAACACGCGGGACATAGGAGGCCGTGGTCACGGTCTAGGAGACCGTGGCCACGGTCATGTTCAATCGGCGAAAAGGTCGGGCGATTTCGAGCCGAGAGGCCGTGGGTGCAGTGCGGGAGGCCGTAAACCTTGTCTCACTCGGGATCAGGAGGTCGCGGGCGCTACCTTCCTCAGATGACAATCCCTGCTGACTTTGAGCACAGGTAGCGGGTGCTACCTCTCTGGTGGCGGGCGCTACCCCCTATGGTAGCGGGTGCTACGCTCAGGGTGGCGGGGGCTACCCTAGTCTTTTCGTCCCTTTGTTTCTTCCTTCTTTCCGAAGCATGTAACGCTCGATCCGAGGGTCGTAGCATGCGTTACTTCACTAATTGGCACCTAAGGTTGGGAGTGTGGTCCCAGGTCGACTCCGCCTCGGTTTCCGGTCTGGCTCGGCTCGGGAAATCACCAAAAATGCTATAAAAAGGCCCCTTTTGCTACGTTTTCGGCGAAAACTCCAAAATCTACAAAAAATAACCAAAACGCATTAAAAACTTATGAAATTAAACCACGAAACGAGTTAAAACCTAAGGATTTAGGCGGTATTTAGACACAGAATTGGGTCTAAACAATGACCTTTGGCATGGGACACATTATTTGCCATTTCCTCAAGAAGCAAGGTTTCGAGTCCTATCTTGCCAAGTAGACTCCGCGGTACTTTCCGGATCCCATCGATGGTGTTCGTTTGCGGATGTTGGAATTCTTGGAAAAGAACAAAACACGAACACTTTACCGCCACGGGTACGATTCCCATAGCATCGTGGTTCATTTGGCTGACGATCATGCCGAAGAGCGATTAGATGTCTCCAATCGACGAAATTGGTCTTGTGGCCAAGAGTTTGGGGGCCGTCATATGGTGGGTGGTCCTTGGGAGCCCGAAGAGGAAGATGACGAAGAAGCAGAAGAAGATGAGAAAGAGAACGATGAAGGAGAGCAAGGAGAAGAAGCGGGGCCTAGCCAAGCAAATGATGACACCTTAGAGCGCATTAGTGATTAACTCCAGGAGCTTCACGATGAATTTCAAGTGCAGCAAGAACTCATCCAAAACCAACAAAGCCTTATCGAGGATTTGCAAGATATGCTCGAGGCCCAACAAGAGATTCTTGTTGGCATCCAATCGCAACTCCAACCCCGTCCTCCTCCGGGAGGATCCGCTTGAGGACCATTTGTAAGCATTCCCGCCCCCACCCGATCTTTGTCATTAGTTTTTACATACTTTATTGTGTGAAATATAAGTGTGGGGGGATGCTTCATCGGGGTTTGGATGCGAAGGCTTTGTGGTTTTGGTAAGTGGTGTCTCGGTTTCTTTTGGCATGTTTTGGTATTGTTTCTAGGACGCTCGGGTTTTGGTTGATGCAAGCTATCTTTCGGTTGTAGTTTGGGTGTTGTTTTTTTTGGGTTGTATGATGATATGCTTTGTTTGGTTGTATCTTGGTTGTGAATGATCGATTCTGGGGAATGTAGGAATTGTTTGTACGAACGAAATGAAATGAATCGAGTTGTTCTGGTTAGTTTGTGTTGAGTTTCACCCTTATTTCCCACCTCAATGAGTGAGATTCGGGGATAAGGTATGTCATTGGCAATGTATATTTTGTTTATAGTTTTCCTTTTCTTTTTTTTAGTTCCTTTTTGTTAGAGGTTTAGTTAGTTAGTTTTCATTGAAGAGCTCAATGAGTGAGATTCGGATCATCGCTTGAAAATTTTTGAAGAGCTCAAGGTAATATCTTTCCACCTTACGCTTTCTATGTGAATTATCTTCATGATCCGTCGCATGCTTGTTTTTCTTTTGGGTGGCGAACCCCATTGAGTGTTTGTGTTGGGATTTTCTTGCTGTTGGAGCCGTGTGGGCTCGGGTCGCCACCGCTTTATTTGCTAGTTGTGTTCTTGTTTGTTTTTTTTTTTTTTTGTAGGTTCTCTACCCTTTCAAGTAACACCTTCCCACAACGCGGACATTGTGGTGTTTTAAGTGTTGGGGGAGGGGGATAATTGCTTCAAAGGGTAGATCGCCTAGATTTTTGGTTTTTATTTTCCTAGTTTTTGCTTAAAATTTGAAAAACTTTTGTGTGAAAAAGGAGAAAAAAGGGAGTGACAGCTTTAAAAGTTTTCTGTCAGTTTTCGTTTTCTCTTTGTTTTCGCTTTGTTACTTAGATCTTGTTGTCAAAATTGAGAAGCCGTTCTTAATCTTCTTTAAAAGAAACCGGTTTGAGCATTTTTTCGACCTTGTCTTAGGTACGAGTCATGACTTATCTCTTTAGATATCCTTCATCGAGTGTCTAGTGAAACCCCCAATTCCTTTCACGTTCTAGTTGAAGTCGGGAGACTCTAGGGGTTCGTGTCTGTACAGCGGTTTGTAAGACCTCGGTTTTGTCGTTCTCTCTCAGGGAGCTGGCGGCCTTGGTCATAGAAACTACGTCAATGGTCAGGATGAGATTGCTAAGGTAAGGAAATCGGTTTAAAAAGATCACAGAGCGAGAAACAAAACTAAGGTCGGTCAAGGAATGGAAAATGGGCTTCGGAGGTTTCTCGGGATGCAAACGGGGATGAGGAAATGGGTTTTGCAACAAGGGAATAACAAGAAAGAAGAATCAAAAGGTAACTCCGTTAAAAAATACCCACCGGGCTTCCTCTTTCAAGGATAGTCCGGATTAACTTCCCCAAAGTCCATCGAAAGACCCGGGGGGTTAATGAAACGGAATTTCCTAGTTAGTTTCTATTCGCTTTTGCGAACTAGAATACTAACTATCCCAATTCCTACCTTCCAACACAAGTGTTGGATGTATTCGGGATGCTTTCGCACCCAAATACATCCCACTTGAGGGAAGGATAGGAGCGGGAAATTGATTTCCCAACTAATTACTCACTAATATTGCTATCCCAAACCTAATCACCCATTCACACCCTTAATTACCCCCTAACCCATAGGGTTTCTAGCCACTAATCATGATAAAAACTAAGCTAACAACATCCAAACCAAACCTAAACATGATTTCTAACATCAAACAACCATAAACAAGCAAGAACAATGAAATAGCAAGCAAAGCAATTAAGAACAAGCAAAGTAATTAGCAAGGTAATTAATAAAAGAGTTAAGGGAAGAAAATACTTACCAAAATGCTGTAGATGAACAAAGGAAAGCAATAAAAAGATGACCCAACAATCTTTCAATTGTTTGAATCTCCAAATCTTCAATAACAAACACAAATCTCCAAAACCCTAGATTAATCTCTCACTAATCTCTCTCTAAAACCCTAAATTACAAAGCTCCCAAATGTCTAAGTCTATCCTTCTAGATAGCTCTTAGAAATCGTCCACAAGGAGTATAAATACAAGGGAAAACTGTTGGCCAAAATGCAGCACTTCAAGCCGAAAACACGCGCAAGACATAGGGAGATCGTGGTCATGGTCTAGGAGACCGTGGCCACGGTCATGTTCTGTCCAGTGAAATCTGTATGGCGATTTAGGGCAGACAAGTTTTCGCTCCTTCGCACCGTCGTGGCTACGGTCTCCTAAGACTGTGCCCATGGTCTTGCTCGGCCACTTCTTCCCTTAGACAAGTCATGAACCCACCGTGGCTACGGTCCACTTGACCGTGGCCACGGTCTAGCTCGGCTTTCCTTCCCTTTGTTCTTCCTTCTTTCCGAAGCATGTAACGCTCGATCCGAAGGTCGTAGCATGCGTTACTTCACTAATTGGCACCAAAGGTCGGGAGTGTGGTCCAGGTCGATTCCGTCTCAATTTCCGGTCCGGCTCGGCTCGGGAAATCGCCAAGAATGCTATAAAAGGCTCGTTTTCCTACGTTTTTGGTGAAAACTCCAAAATCTACAAAATAATCCAAAAACACATTAAAAGCTACGAAATTAAACCACGAAACGAGTTAAAAGCCTAAGGATTTAGACGGTATTTTGACACAATATTGGGTCTAAACACCCCCCCACACTTAAAATTTTGCTCGTCCCGAGCAAAACAAAACAAAACAAATAAGAAAACTAAACACCAACTCCTCTGTCCTGGGAGGAAACGAGTGCATTTAGCGTATGCGCCAAGCCCTTTGAACCCCCCGGCAGCCCGGGTGGACGAGATGGACTCGTGAGGGTTGGTAGGGGCTATACCCACAAAAGCCAAAGAAAAAGGAGAGAGGGAAAGTGAAAACAAAACCGAAGAAAAACAAAGGAAAAGAAAAACAACAGCTTTGCTTAAAAAGATCTCGAAATCTAAATCTGGAAAACGTAATTAAACCTCCAAAAGGAGCCGTTATGAGCATCTCACAAACACCTATCCTAAGCAAAAGTCAGTCTTTGAGATTTTCGATGTCCGACACCTAATGTCAAGCAAAACCCCATGTGCGTAAGTGCTAGTGGGTTCTAACCGAATCCAAAAGACTCCAAGGACTCATGCCCGAGCTCAAAAACAACGAAACGAATAAGGAACGAGTTGCCCTTCCTCGCATTTGGTCGCCCTTGGCTTGGTGAGGATCGTAGGTGATGCAAAGAGAGGCCCCACACTTTATTAACGCTTAAACTTTTCTTTTCGGGTTGGGTAATCCTAACAAAATTGCTTTTTCTTTTTCTCTTTTTTTTTTCTTTCTATAGGTCGGTATTAGCCTTACTTTCGGGAATTGGACGGCCCAAATATGGGGTTTACCCTCCCAACATAGTCTTTTCCATACACACCTCCGCCGAGAATTCAATATGGGAGGAGCTTATGGGGTAATAGCGCCGTACCGCTAATACTGGGCCCGTGTAGGTTGGCTAAGTGTATTGTGGTTGATGTCATTCAGCGACACGCTCCACTTAATCCAGTTATTGTAGCTTTTCTTTCTTTTTCTTTCTTTTTGACTTTGCATTTGCTAAAAAGGGAAACAAAACAAGCTCGGACACAAACTCCTAGAATCTCCCGACTTCAACCAGAACGTGAAAGGAATCGGGGGTTTAACTAGACACTTGATGAAGGACATCTAAAGAGATAAGTCATGACTAGTACCCGAGACAGGGTCGAAAACGCTCAGGCCGGTTTCTTTTAAAGAAGTTTAAGAACGACTTCTCAATTTCGACAACAAGATCCAAGAAACAAAGCAAAACAAAGCGAAAACAAAACTGAAAGAAAAACTTTTAAGGTTTTCACTCCCTTTTTTCTCCTTTTTCACACGAAAATTTTTCAAAATTTAGGCAAAAACTTAAGAGAACAAAGATAAAAAATACTAGGTGATCTACCCTTGAAACAAAAAGAACTTTCCCCCCACACTTAAAACGCCACAATGTCCTCATTGTGGGAAGGTGTCACATGAAAAGGGTAGAGAACCTACAAAACACAAACAAACAAAAAAAAAAACAACTAGCAAGCTGAAATGGTGGCGACCCGAGCCCACACGGCTCCAACAACAATATATCCCAACATAAACACTCAAAGGGGTTCGCCACCCAAAAGAAAATCAAGCATGCAGCATGGATCATAGGATATTCAACTCAAAAAGAGAAGAGCGGAGAGATATTACCTCGAGTTCTTCAAAACAAATGATTACTCAATCCGCGATCCGTGATAATTGAGCAAAGGGTTAAGATATTCAAGTAAAAACAAGCAAGGCTCGTAAGATCCGCATGCAAGATTAGAAACAAGAAAAAGAAACTAATAAAGAAAGGAAAAGAAATTAATCAAAAAGGAAGTATGGGTTACCTCCCATGTAGTGCTTGTTTTAGGTCCCTAGCTTGACCTAATTACCCGTTTAATTCTGGAGAGACGTGGTGCACATGAGAGGTACATAATCAACTTCTTCCACCATGATCGCTTCTTCTTCCTTCCTCTCCAACTCCTACCATTTTTGGACAACCTCAAGTTGAGTCGTCCCTCCGGTCGTTTGGTTGACCATGAGCGGGGAAGAGGTGATGATGTCTTTGATTTCTTCCAATGTCGCTTCCTCCTCCTTCTCCAACACCTTCTCATCACCTGCACAAATAGAACAAGGGTCTCCTCCAGCGGTTTGATTGGGTGATGGGGATGAAGAAGTAACTTAGGCCTTTCCTCAAGTGGTTCTCCAAGTTTCAGACACTTGGGAACAATCTTCTCAAACTCTATGTCCTCAATATAAACTTCATCCAATGAGATCTCCCTCCTCAATGGAACAATCTTGAGGGAATTATCACGGGATGCATCCTCAATTACCTCGCGTCCAGAACATAAGGTTTCGGGATGATCGTCTTCATGCTCATTGTCATGTTCCACTTCAAGAATATAAACTTCTTCTTTATGCTCATGAACAATCGGGGTCACTGAATTGACTTCAACACAAGGTGGCATGGAAAAGGGCGTCTCAGTAGGGAAATTAAACTTTGATTCAATATGTCCTTCATCAATCAAGTGTTGAATCATCCAGTTTGGGAGGGGAATTTGCATTTGGTGGGAATCAAATTGCTCTTCAGGGCATTCACTAGCACTTTCATTCAGAACTATAACTTGTTCTTCCTCCACCTTCTCTTCTACACAATTGACTTCCTTGCCAATCAATTTCTCCTTCTCATCATCTACCACTTGCTCAACCTCCATACCCTCTCCTTCGATTTTATCCTCAATATCTCCCTCATTTTCTTCAAGAACACCCTCCTCCACCAACTCAGGTTGCTCAACTTCTCCTCCACCACACATGGTAATAACATTAACCTCCACCCCATGGATAGGAGTAGTTTGGATAGGTGCAAATTGAAATTGGTTGGATTGAGCCAATTCGAGCTCAAGACTTTGGATATAAGCGTAATCCTCCTCTCGGTCTTCCATGATTCGCTCCAACATCAACTCAAATGAGGATCCTTGAAGTGGTTGAGAAATTTGAGGTTATGGAAAATCTTGTTGGGTTGGATGGAAGGTTTCTTCTTGAATGAATGGGTGATGGTCAATGGGTTGAAAAGTAGAAGGGTGTTGGTTAGTGGTAAAATCATAAGAAATGGGATCTGGTTCAACATGGGAAGAAATAATAGCACTCACTTGCTCTAATTGTTGAAAATTGAACACTTGCGCTTCTTGAGCCATTCTCAAATGCTTGAAAGTCTCCTCATTCACTTTTTCTTTTTGCAGTTCATAGATAGAAGCCAAAAGGAGTGCAATAATAGGATGATGCTCCAAAGATAAATCTCCTCCACTAGATTTGCAACCTCCAAAATCAGGAGCATATTGAACAAGCTCATGAAGGAATTGTTCGCCTCCCGATCTTTTTCAAAAATGTCCCTCCGGATGCTATATTGATTGATTCTTTGAGAGAAGCAAAGAGTCCACAATAAAAGTGCTGAAGAAGCATCCAGTTGGGTAGATTGTGGTGCGGACACTGACGTTGGAGACTTTTGAATCTTCCCCATGCTTCAAAAAGAGTCTCTCCGGGTTCTTGCTTGAAGCTCATAATATCTTGCCGGAGTTTACATGTTTTATCAGCCGGGAAGAATCTTTAAAGAAAATCTCTCTTGAGAGCCTCCCATGAAGAATAAAATCCAGGTGGGCATATATCAAGCCACATCTCAGCTTTCCCTTTCAAAGTCAGAGGAAAGAACTTCAACTTTAGATACTCCGAAGATATCCCAGGTATATGCATGAAACTAATGCGCTTCTCGAATCTCTCCATATGAGCAATAGGACTCTCGGAAATATCCCCATGAAACGGGTTACTTTCAAAAACTTCAAGAAGACACGGCTTAAACTCAAATACCGCGTCGGGTGGTAATCGTGGTAAGATGATCGGGTTGCCTCCCGTATCCGAAGATGGAACGACATATGATAGAAGGGTACGGGGTGAATCAGCTTGGACTTCACCCATTGGACTCGAGGCCTCCTACGATGCTCGATAGAACATTAGGGCATACCTACATGAACCAACAAGAACCAATAGAAGCATCAAATTCATCGGGATTAGCACAAACTAATTTCTAGCGTGAAAGCAATCTCAAATAACCAACAACCAAGAAACTAAAACTAGAGGCGCTGGCTCCCCGGCAATGGCGCCATTTTGTGTACAGCGGTTTGTAAGACCTCGGTTTTGTCGTTCTCTCTCAGGGAGCTGGCGGCCTTGGTCATAGAAACTAAGTCAATGGTCAGGATGAGACTGCTAAGGTAAGGATATCGGTTTAAAAAGATCACGGAGCGAGAAACAAAACTAAGGTCGGTCAAGGAAAGGAAAATGGGCTTCGAAGGTTTTTCGGGATGCAAACGGGGATGAGGAAATGGGTTTTGCAACAAGGGAATAACAAGAAAGAAGAATCAAAAGGTAATTCCGTTCGAAAATACCCACCGGGCTTCCTCTTTCAAGGATAGTCCGAATTAACTTCCCCAAAGTCCATCGACAGACCCGGGGGGTTAATGAAACGGAATTTCCTAGTTAGTTTCTATTCGCTTTTGCGAACTAGAATACAAACTATCCCAATTCCTACCTTCCAACACAAGTGTCGGATGTATTCGGGATGCTTTCGCACCCAAATACATCCCACTTGAGGGAAGGATAGGAGTGGGAAATTGATTTCCTAACTAATTACTCACTAATATTGCTAACCCAAACCTAATCACCCATTCACACCCTTAATTACCCCCTAACCCATAGGGTTTCTAGCCACTAATCATGATAAAAACTAAGCTAACAACATCCAAACCAAACCTAAACATGATTTCTAATATCAAACAACGATAAACAAGCAAGAACAATGAAATAGCAAGCAAAGCAATTAAGAACAACCAAAGTAATTAGCAAGGTAATTAATAAAAGAGTTAAGGGAAGAAAATACTTACCAAAATGTTGTAGATGAACAAAGGAAAGCAATAAAAAGATGACCCAACAATCTTTCAATTGTTTGAATCTCCAAATCTTCAATAACAAATACAAATCTCCGAAACCCTAGATTAATCTCTCACTAATCTCTCTCTAAAACCCTTAATTACAAAGCTCCCAAATGTCTAAGTCTATCCTTCTAGATAGCTCTTAGAAATCGTCCACAAGGAGTATATATACAAGGTAAAACTGTTGGCCAAAACGCAGCACTTCAAGCCGAAAACACGTGCAGGACATAGGGAGACCGTGATCACGGTCTAGGAGACCATGGCCACGGTCATGTTCTGCCCAGTGAAGTCTGTATGGCGATTTAGGGCAGACAAGTTTTCGCTCCTTCGCACCGTCGTGGCAACGGTCTCCCAAGACCGTGGCCACGATCTTGCTCGGCCACTTCTTCCCTTAGACAAGTCATGAACCCACCGTGGCTACGGTCCACTTGACCGTGGCCACGGTCTAGCTCGGCTTTCCTTCCCTTTGTTCTTCCTTCTTTCTGAAGCATGTAGCGCTCGATCCGAAGGTTGTAGCATGCGTTACTTCACTAATTGGCACCAAAGGTCGGGAGTGTGGTCCCGGGTCAATTCCGTCTCGATTTTCGGTCCGGCTCGGCTCGGGAAATCGCCAAGAATGCTATAAAAGGCTCGTTTTGCTACGTTTTTGGTGAAAACTCCAAAATCTACAAAATAATCCAAAAACACATTAAAAACTACGAAATTAAACCACGAAACGAGTTAAAAGCCTAAGGATTTAGGCGGTATTTAGACACAAAATTAGGTGTAAACAGTGTTCGAGCTTGTTCTTTTTCCCATTTAATAAAAGCAAAAGCAATGTCAAAACAAAACGAAAAAGAAAGCAAAAGCTACAATAACTGGATTAAGTGGGGCGTGTCGCTGAATGACATTAACCACCATACACTTAGCCAACCTACACGGGCCCAGTATTAGCGGTATGGTGCTATTACTCCTTAAGCTCCTCCTATTCCGAATTCTCGACGGAGGTGTGTATGGAAAAGACTGTGTTGGGAGGGTAAACCCCGAATTATGGGCCGTCCAATTCCCGAAAGTAAGGCTAATACCTACTTTTAAAAAGAAAAACAAAAGAGAAAAGGAAAAAGCAATTTCGTTGGTAAAACCAACCAAATAGAAAAAGAAAGTTTTTTCTTCGAAAAGTGTGGGGTCTATCCTTACATCACCTATGGCCCTCACCAAGCCAAGGGCGACCAAATGCGGGGAAGGGCAACTCATGCCTTGTTTGTTCGTTGTTTTTAGTTCGGACATGAGTCCTTGGAGTCTTTTGGATTCGGTTTGAACCCAGTAGCACTTATGCACATGGGGTTTTGCTTGGCATTAGGTGTAGGAAATCGAAAATCTCAAAGACTGACTTTTGCTTGGGATAGAGGATTGTCAGATGCTCATAACGGTTCCTTTTGGAGGCTTAATAACGTTTTCTTGGTTAAGGTTGCAAGATCCTTTGAATCGAAGTTTTTGTTTCTCTTTCATTTTGTTTTCTTCAGTTTTGTTTTCTCTTTCCCTCTCTCCTTTTTCTTTGGCTTTTGTGGGTATAGCCGCTACCCTCACGAGTCCATCTCGTCCACCCGGGCTGCCGAGGGGTTCAAAGGGCCTTGGTGCATACGCTAAATGCACTTGTTTCTCTCCCACGACAGAGGAGTTTGTGTTAGTTTAGGTAGTTTTTGTCTTGTTTTGCTCGGGACGAGCAAAAGTTTAAGTGTGTGGGGGGGGGGTGTTTACACCCAATTTTGTGTCTAAATACCGCCAAAATCCTTAGGCTTTTGACTCATTTCGTGGTCTAATTTAATAACTTTTAATACGTTTTTGGTTATTTTGTAGATTCTAGAGTTCGTAGCTACTTTGGGAATCCCGAGATTTCCTGGGTCATGGTCAAGGCAAAGGAAAAGGAAGCGGGAAGGCCTGACACATCGAGAAGATAAAAAGTTAGACTTTGCTGAATCAAGTTAGTTGAGCCTGACCGTACCCACGGTTCTTATGACTGCACCCACGGTGGGTGCAAGGTATGACAAGGAAGTGAAGCGATCGAGCTGGACCATACCCACGGTCTCAGGAGATCACAGCTACGGTGGGTGCAAGACATAAGTAGCAGGTGAAGTGCCCGAGTGAGACCGTACCCATGGTCTCAGGAGACCGCACCCACGACGGTACGAAGGAGAGAAATCTCACCTGACCTAAATCGCCAGACCGCACCCACGGTCATGTCACACCACACCTACGGTGCTGCGTAGAAGAGAGAAATCTGCAGGAGTTACGCAGGACCGTAGACACGGTCTCATAGACCGTACCTACGGTCCCCTGCAGTTTCGCATTTTGCTTCTTAATGAAGTGACAAGTTTTGAGTAACTAACTTAGCTTGTATATATTGTTTTTAGGTCTTTTAGCCTAGTGAGAGTAATTTTAGGGAGATTGGATAGATTAGAGAGTTTAGAGAGAAACTTTTATCACATTTTAGCTTTCAATTAGAGTGACTCCTTAGTGATTAGTGAGAACTTATACATGGATTATTGTTCTTGCACTGGATTTTACTGGATTTCTATTGAAGATTTGAAGACTTATATTATTGTTGGAGCATTGGATTCTTATTATTCTGGAGCATCTTCTTTTGGCATCAAATTAATGAGCGTTTCTTAACCCTTAGTCTCTTTAGTTCATCTAATTACTCTTTAATCTCTATTTTTGTTATTAGATACTTGGTGTTTGTTGATTGTTACTATTATTGCTTGGAATTTCTAGATACTTTCTATTTGAAGCATGAATGAAGTTATTATTATGTTTAGCATGCTAGATAAGATGATTAGAGACTAGAACCCTTATGGGTTAGGGAGAAACTAAGGATGTGAATGGTGTATTTAGATTGGGTTAGCAACTTGGGAGGTAATTTGTAGTGGAATCAACTTCCCACTCCTATTCTTCCCTCAAGTGGGATGTGTTTGGGGTACGAAAGATCCCGAATACATCCAACACTTGGGTTGGAAGGTCGGAATTGGGATAGTTAATATTCTATTCACGAAAGTGAATAGGAGCTAACTAGAGAGTCCCGTTTCTTTAACCCTCTGGGTCCGTGGTGGGCTTGCAGGAAGTTAATCCGAATTATCCTTGGAAAAGGAAATCCGGTGGGTTTATTTTGACGGGATTGTCACTTTATTCCACTATTTTGTTGCTTTCTAGTTGCGAAACCCTCTTTCTAATCACCGTTTCCGTCCCGAAATCTCCCGACACCCATAGTTCCCATTTGACTGAACCATAGTTGTGTTTGTTCTGTTCGTCATTGCAACCTCCTTGTTATCCTGTGATCTTAAACCTTACCTAGAGTCGATTAGTTTTAGCCAAGGCCCCTAGCTCCCTGAGAGAGAACGACATTACCGAGGTCCTACAAAGCTGCTTTACACCCCCCACACTTAAACTTTTGCTCGTTCCGAGCAAAACAAAACAAAAACTACCTAAACTAACACAAACTCCTCTGTCGTGGGAGAGAAATGAGTGCATTTAGCGTATGCACCACGCCCTTTGAACCCCCCGGCAGCCCGGTTGGACGAGATGGACTCGTGAGGGTTTGTAGCGGTTATACCCACAAAAGTCAAAGAAAAAGGAGAGAGGGAAAGTGAAAATCAAAACCAAAGAAAAGAAAAGGAAAAGGAAAACGACACGCTTCAAGGAGTTGTGCAATCTCAACCAGGAAAACGATATTAATCCTCCAAAAGGAACCGTTATGAGCATCTCACAAACACCTATCTCAAGCAAATGCCAATCTTAGAGGTTTTCGATTTCTGACACCTCATGCCAAGCAAAACCCCATGTGCTTAAGTGCTAGTGAGTTCTAACCGATTCCGATTGACCCCAAGGACTCACGCCCGAGCTTAAAAACAAAACGAACAAGGAAAGAAAAGAGTTGCCCTTCCCCGCATTTGGTTGCCCTTGGCTTGGTGAGGGCCGCAGGTGATGCAAGGAAAGGCCCCACACTTTATTAACACTTAAACTTTTCTTTTTGGGGTTGGGTAATTCCAACAATTTTTTTAAAGCTTAAAGGTCGAGGTTAGTTTTGCGGGAATTGCAACGGCCCATAATGCGGGGTTTAACCTCCCAACACAGGCGTTTCCATTCACCTCTTTGTCGCAAGCGATATAGAAGGAGGCTTAAGGGGTATCAGCGTCGTACCGCTAATACCGGCTTCGTGTAGGTCGACTAACTTTATGGTGGTTAATGTCGTTCAGCTGACATGCCCCACTTAATCCATTTATTTAACTTTCTTTTTCTTTCTTTTGCTTTTGCTTTTGCTTTTCTCTTCTTTTTTTTCTTTCTTTTTAGAAAACAAGCTCGGATATGAGTCCCTAGAATCTCCCAGTTTCATCCAGAACGTGAAAAAAATCGGGGATCTTGCTAGACACTCAATGAAGGAAATCTAATACGCTGAGTCATGACAATCACCTAAGATAGGGTCGAAAATGCTCAAACTGGTTTATTTTAAAGAAGACTAAGAACGGCTTCCCAATTTTGACAACAAAATCCAAGAAACTAAGTAAAAACAAAAACAAAACAAAAACGAAAAACTTTTAAGGTTTTTCACTCCCTTTTTTCTCCTTTTTCACAAAAAAATTTCAAATTTTAGGCAAAAACTAGGAAAAACGAAAACAAAAAAAAAACAAAAAAAACTACTAGGTGATCTACCTTTGAAGTAGAATATCTCCCACCCCTCCACACTTAAAACGCCATAATGTCCTCATTGTGGGAATGTGTCACATTAAAAGGGTAGAGAACCTACAAAAACAAACAAACAAGAACAACTAGCACATAAAAGTGGTGGCGACCCGAGCCCACATGGCTCCAACAGCAAAATAGTCCCAACACAAACACTCAAAGGGGTTCGCCACCCAAAAGAAAATCAAGCATGCAACAAGGATCAAGATATATACACAACAAAGAGAGCGGAAAGAGGTTACCTCTAGATCTTCAATTAAAGAATAGAACCAATCCGCGATCCAGGAAAACATCACACTTGGGTTAGGAATAATCAAGAAAAACAATCGAAGTATGAGTGTTTGCATGCAAGAATGAAGGAAAACAAATATAAAGAACTAACTATAGACAACCCATTAACGCATAAGCTCACTATGAGCCCTAATCCTCAAATAAATCGAAAAAGCCAACACAAGATAACACCAAATGAGCTTGAGATATCAAAATAGACTAGCAATGGCAGAGAATTACCTCAATGGTGGACTGTGAAGATAGAATTTGACAGCGCAATAAATCAATTGAAGGGCATAAAGGACAGTAAGCGACCCAGATTGTGTGCAATTCGTGCATAGAAGCTCAAAGCAGGCTATTCGTGCGTATATATTTTGACAAAGGCAACGTGGCAACGCAACACACAACTACAACGCAAAAACACAGCATCCAAACAAGATGCACAATGCGGAAATGTTGTGCATTTGGATAGAAACTGTGAAGCAAGTGTGTGTGTGTGTATTAACAGATGAAATACAACAGCCCATTACACAAAACATCAAGCAAGAACATAGTATTCAACTCAGCACACATAAAAAAAAAATAAATAAATTCAGCGCACTAATGCAGTTCACAGTGTGGGTGTGTGTGTAAATCGACAAAAATTCTCAGTACAATCAGTGTGTGTGTGTTTCACAAATGAAAAACAACAATTAATCACACCATACACTAATGCAAAAATATTGAGCACAAACACAACATATAGTGAGGCAGAATTAAATGTAGAAAATCGATAAATTCAATCCCTAACTCAACAGAGCATGACAAACGAACTAAAATCAGATGAGAAGGGGAAGGAAATTCACACAATTTACACAAGAAATATCTCACTTAGATTTGTATGCCAGATGCTCGAACAATGCCACATGCTTTGGACGAATCTGGGCAGAAGCTTGAGATCTTGGCAGAAAAATTTCGCAATCATGGAGAAGGATTAGGGTTTGGGATCGAAAATGGAGGAAGAGTGTGGGTCGAATTGATGACTGAGAGGGATTGAAGAGTGTGGGTGAGGGCTTTGTCGCAGGTATTAGGGCTGTAGAGAGAGAGGGAGTTGAGTGAGTGAGATGAGAAATGAGAAAAATGAGAAAAGAGTTGGGTTTTTAGGGCTGGAAAAATTCACGGACAGAATCAGGTCGCGGGCGCAACATGCTGAGGAGCGCTGGGAGTTGGGCATTGCTGTTCGAGCATCGCAGGTGTTGTTTCTTGCACCGCATTCTTTGTCATTCTTTGGAGAGTTGTATCTTTCTTCTTTCTTTATGCGTGTAGCGACACAGGGTAGCGCCTGCTACCATTTTGCTGTCAATCTTCCAATTGTTTCCAACACTCCAAAATATACTAATTCCCAAAAACATTCACACTTCAACACTCATTTTATTTCTCCCTTTTTCACATTCAATCCAACAATTTTACTAACTTTCAAACTCTCCCTCAACACTCATATATTTTTTTTTCAAAACTCACTCACTCACACATTCTTCCTCCACTCCAAAATTCAATTTTCTTATTTTTCAACTCCATCTCTTTTTTCTATTTTTCACCTCTTTTTTCCTCTCTTTTTTTTTCAAACTTTTCTTTTGAACTTAGAACTAATACCTCAAATTACAAAAGAAAGAAATAAAGCAAAATTAAAAAGACAAGAAAAATAGAAAAACCTAAAGGAAACTAAAAAGGAAAAATAAAGAAGAAAAAGAAATAGAACTAGAAAAATGTAAAAATGGGAAATTTGAAATAAGAAACTTCAAAAATTATGGGATGCCTCCCATAGAGCGCTAGTTTTAGGTCCCTAGCTTGACATAAATACTTACTTGATTCTTGGAATCCTCGGGACACAAACCAAAAACCTCATCAACTTTTTCCACCAATTCTTCTTCCCCTTTTTCTCACGATTCTCAACGAGATTCGTGATGTCATGGGACACTCTTCCGGTGGTCTAGTTATCCTCCTAGGAAATTCGGGTAGCATTTTCATTAGTTTCCTCCACCAACGCTTCCTTCTTCTCTTCCAACACTTCCAAGCCTTGTGTATAAACGAAGCTCGCTTCCTCAAGAACTTAGTAGGGTACGAGGATATAGAAGTAGAAATTAACTTCAATTTGGTGTTTAGTGGTTTACCGGGCCTAGGACCTTTGAAAATCATCTCATTGACTTTGTTGCACTCAACATAGGTTTCACTCAAAGAAATTTCCTTCCTCCATGGAATGATCTTGAGAGGATGATCATGGTAAATGTCCTCACATTCCCTTAGATTTGGATGCGAAGCCCTTAGATATTTGATTTCTCCCCAATCATCGAGCTCAACTTCAAGGAAATAAGACTCCTTTTGTGGCTCATCCAAGATGCCTACCATCGCATTGACCTTAAAATGAGATTATTTGTGGGATTTCACCCTTGAAGGGTCAATGTCAAATATAATATGATCTCTACCCACATGAAGAGACAAACGACCTCTTTTCACATCTATGATAGCTCCTGCAGTGGCCAAGAAGGGTCGACCAAGAATAATGGGAATATTCCAATCTTCCTCCATCTCTAAAATAACGAAATCACAAGGGAGAGAACACTTCCCACTTGAATTGGGACATCTTCTAAAATCCCTAGTGGTCTTCTAATACTTCTATCGGCAAGTTGCAAATTGATTGTCGTGGGGATCAAATCATCGAGATTGATCCTCTTGCATATGGAGTGAGGCATGATACTCACACTCGCTGCCAAATCACAAAGTGCTTTATCAATCTTCATTTCCCCAATCAAGCATGGAATAGAGAAACTCCCGGGAGCGGCTAATTTCTCGGGAGTCTTGCTTCCCATTATAGCGTTGCAACGAACCGTGAGATGAACGGTCGATGACTCCTTGATTCTTCTCTTGTTTGTCAAAAGGTCATTGAGATGTTTCTTAAATGAAGGGACCTCTGACTTGGCATCTAGAAATGATATATTAACTTGAAGTTTGTTCATCATCAAAATAAACCTGGAAAATTTCTCATCATTCTTGTGTTGAACCAACCTCCCGGGAAATGGAATTGGTGGTCGGTATGGTTTCAATTGCCCCGTGGGTTGATCAAGATCATTCTCCTTCTCAATCTCCTTGGCTTTCACCAAATATTCTTTCTCCTCATCATTAGGCATCCCAATCATAACATCATCCTCTTTCACCTCATCAACGGAATGCTCAACCTCCATATCTCCTCCCTCAATTATATTCTCCACAACTCCCTCATTTTCACTAGAAAATCTCTCCTCCACCAACTCGGGTCCCTCAACTTCTTTTCCACTCCATAAAGTAATGGCATTCACCTCCACCTCTTGAAAACGTTGAGGTTGGATAGGTATAGATTGAGGTTGATTGACTTGAGCTAATTTGAGTTTGAGACTTCGGATGTAAGCTTGATCCTTTTCTTGATTCTCCATGATTTTCTTAAGCATCAACTCAATCGAAGATTCTTCTTGAATAAATTTGAGGTTGTGAAATATCTTATTGGGTTCAGTGGAAGGATTTTTCTTGAATAGATGAGTGATGTTCATGGGGTTGAGAGGTAGAAGGATGATGGTTGGTGATGTGATAAGGATCTTGGTTGATGTGGGTGGAATGGATAGCATTCACTTGCACCAATTGTTGAATTTTTGCACATTGTTGGGTAGGGTGTGGACCATAGCAAACCTCACAAGTATGAAAATTTGGAATAGAAGTGGATGCAAAGGATTGCATTGCTTGGGCAATTCTCAACTGATTTGAAACCTCCGCATTCGACTTCTCTTTTTGCATTTCACAAACGGTGGACAAAAGAAATTTTATAATCGGGTTATCCTCCAAGAAATTGCCTCCGTCTCCTGAACTTTGACCACTCCCCCAATGAGGATCATGTTGTGATAGTTCATGTAGGAAAATATTGGCCTCTTCCACGGTCTTCTTCAAAAACATCCCTCCGGACGCATTATCAATAGATTCTCTAAGAGGACCACGGAGCCCATGATAGAAATGTTAAAGCAACATCCAATCTGGTAAATTATGATGAGGGCACTGTCGTTGAAGACTCTTAAATCTCCCCCAAGCATCGAAAAGACTCTCTCCCCGACCTTGCTTGAAACTCAAAATTTCTGCTCGAAGTCGGTGTGTCTCCTCCGCCGGAAAGAAACGATGAAGAAAATCTCTTTTGAGTGCCTCCCATGAAGAATAAAAACTAGGTGGACATGTTTGTAGCCATATCTTCGCTTTCCCCGTAAGAGTGAGAGGAAAGAATTTCAACTTCAAATATTCTGATGATATCCTTGGAATTTGCATAAAGCTAATCCGGTCTTCAAACTTATCAATATGAGCAATGGGACTTTCAGCGACGTCGTCCCCATGAAACGGGTTTCTTTCGAAGACTTCAAGTAAATGCGGTTTAAACTCGAACACAGCATCGGGTGGTAATGGTGGTAATGTGATCGGACTGCCTCCCGTACCCAATGATGGAAGACATATGATAGAAGGTTACGAGGTGAAGCAGCTTGAGCTTCACCCATTAGAACTCGAAAACTCCTACAAGAAATGAAGAAGCATCAAATTCGTTGGGATCGGGATAAACTGATTTCTAGCGTGAAAGCAAACTCAATTAACCAAAAACTAAGAAACTAAAACTAGGGGCGCTGGCTCCCCGACAACGGCGCCATTTTGTGTAACGTGGTTTTTGTACCCCAGTTTTTATATCGTTCTTCTCGAGGAGCTAGGGGCCTGGGTCATAGAATCTAGGTCAATGGTTGGGATGAGATTGCTAGGGTAAGGATATCAGTTGAAAGGGGGTCACAACGCAAGAAACAAAGCTAAGGTCAGTCAAGGTGAAACAATGGGTTTCGGGGGCTTTTCGTGATGCAAAAGGGAACAAGGAGATAGGTTTCGCAACAAGAAAGCAACAAGGAAGGAAATCAAGCGACAATTTCGTTAGAAAATACCCACCGGGCTTCCTATTTCGAGGATAGTTCGGATTAACTTCCCCAAAGTCCATCACGGACCCGGAGGGTTGAAGAAACGGAATTCCCTAGTTAGTCTCTATTCACTTTCGTGAGTAGAGTGCTAACTATCCCAATTCCAACCTTCCAACTCAAGTGTTGGATGTATTCTGGGACTTTCGGGCCCAAATACATCCCACTTGAGGGAAGGAATGGAGTGGGAAAAGTGATTTCCTAACTAATTACTCACTAAATTTCCTAACCCATACCTAATTACCTATTTACACCCTTAATTACCCCCTAACCCATTAGGGTTCTAGCCACTACCCATCACAACTATGCTAACAACATCAACAAAACCAACCCTAGGCATGATTTATATCAACAACAGATCACAAACAAACAAAACAATTGAAATAGCAAGCAAGAACAATTAAATACGCAAGAAAGTAATTAGCAAAGCAATTAATGAAAGAGTTAAGGGAAGAGAAAACTTATCAAAGTGTTGTAGATGAACAAGAGAAAAGCAAAGGGAATGATAATCCAACAATCTCTCAATTGTTTGAACCTTCAATCCTTGAATCACACCAAAAATCCACCAAAACCCTAGAATAATTAAGGCTAATCTTTCACTAAAACTCACTAATACAAATTTGGAAATAATGTCTAAGTAACTAGAATTCGATCCGCAAGATAATCGTCAATTAGGATATATATACAAGGTAAAACAGTTGGGCAAAATGCAGCGCACAAGCCGGAACATTCGCGCAGAAAAATGGGAGACCGTAGGTACGGTCTCTGCCTGTCCAGGGGAGGTAGCGGGTGCCACGAGCAGGGTGGCGGGCGCTACCCTGCGAAAACTGCAGGCGATTCTCTCCTTCGATCGACCGTAGGCACGGTCTCCACTGACCGTAGGTACGGTCTTGTCTTCCCCTGCCCAGCTGAGGTAGCGGGTGCCACGCCCAAGGTGGCGGGCGCTACCTTCAAAAACATCTTGGCGATTTTGAGCTTTGATCGACCGCAGGTGCGATCATTGGGGCAGCAGGCGCTGTCTCGTTCTAGCAGCCAGGGGTAGCAGGTGCCATGCCCAAGGTGGCGTGGGCTACCCTCTTGCTTTCTTCCTTGTGTTCCTTCCTTCATTCCAAGGCATGTAACGCCTGCTAAAAGGATCGTAGCGGGTGTTACCTCACTGTTTTGCACCAAATGAAGGGAAGGTGGTCTCGGGTCAACTCCGCTTCGGCTCTCGAATCGGCTAGGGAAATCACTAAAAATGCTCTAAAGTGGCCCGTTTTACCTCGTTTTTGTGTAAAATGCCAAAACCTACAAAATAACCAAAAACATACTAAAAAGCCAAGAAAATAAACATGAAACGAGTCAAAAGCCTAAGAATTAAGGCGTGATTTAGACACAAAATTGGGTCTAAACACTCACATGAATCTACATCAGAATCCACCCAAGTATGGAGTCTTCATCAACAACATAGTCTCTCTTGGCTATGCTCTTTCGCCTGAAATGTTCAAGGTTGATGAAGAAAGAGTCAAAGCGAATCAAGGAGTGGTTTACTCCAACTAGAACTCATGATGATCGAAGCTTCCCCAGCTTGGCCTCTCTCTATAGGAGGTCTGTGAAGAACTTCAATACTATTTTATCTCCTACGACCGAGCTATGGAAATCCAAGGAGTTCTCATGGACTCAAGCTGCCCAGCAAGCGTTCGAATTCATCAACAGTAAACTCTGCACCGCACCAGACCTAGTCCTACCAAGCTTTGATAAGAAGTTTGAGGTCGAGTGTGATGCTTGTGGAGTTGGAATTAGAGTTGTACTAATTCAAGAGGGTCATCCCTTAACTAAGGGAAATTCACCTAGCCTCAGCTATACTTTTGGGGATCCTAGATTCATGGAAGATAATGGAGACCAGCCCCGCCCAACCAAAAAGAAGATCTCATTCCTCCCATCAAGTTTGAGGACAAACTTTTTTCAACAAGGGGGGAATGATGTATTTCGGCCCACACCTGAAATACATCTGTCTAACCTAGGTCTCACTTTTGGGGACCCCAGGTTCATGGAAGGAAATGGAGGCTCACATAGCCATGGGCTTGCCTTTGGAGACTCAAGATTCATAGAGGATGATGGAAACCTATCCATGCCAAGTCCCATAACTAAAGAAGCCCAATCTGATTACATAGAAGTGGATAAAGCCTTAGAGGATAAACTGAGCATTGAGGCCCAAAGGCCATCCATATTGTATGCTCCTTATGGCAAAAGGATGTCCAAACATCCTAGAAAGGCCTAGTCCACGCCAAGATCATCTAAGGAAGACCCAAGGTCCACGCCAAGGCCTAAGATTCAAGCCCAAAGTGAATTTCACATTTCTGACCATTTCAGTTTGAAGTTCACAGTTTTGACCATTTCAGTTTGAATTTCACGGTTTTGGCCTTTCAATGTATTTCTTTACATTTCTAGGGTGTTCTTTACATTTCTGATTATGTAAGGTGCCAAGTAATATATATAAACTTGGTCACCAAGTCTTAGGAGTCTAGATTAGTCTAGAATGTTCTAGGATGTTCTAGAATGTTCCTAGAAGAGTGTGGTGTGTGATGTGTGGTGTGCTAGATTAGGCACCAAGTCTTGTTAGTCCTAGATAAGGTTGGCTTATTTTGTAACTAATCCATGTTGGATTAGGAAAGCCAAGTCCTAATAGGATTATTATCTCTTGTAACTAACTCCCCTTAGGATAAGGAGTCCTACTCCAAGGAGGAGATAGCATAGATGGCGTCTAGTAATAGTAATAGTAGGAGTCCTTGGCTTGCATGCCAAGTAATAAGAGTCCTAGTAGAAAAGATGGCTTGCACGCCAATCTTGAGAGTCCTAGGAGGTTTAGGACTTTAGTAGTATAAATAGCTAGGCTTGTAGCCTTTCAAAGGCACCCCGTTTTGAATTATGAATATAATCAAGCTTTTAGCTTACCCCTTGAGTGTTTCGTGAGAACCTCGTTGATCTCTTCTATTGTATCTTGATTTGGCAACCAAGTGGTTAGGAAGAGCTTGTTTCTGAAACCTAGAAGGTGTTTCAGTATCTAGGTAGAGGAACAAGTAGCCCTAGGGTTTCATCTTGTGGTGTTTCTGTATCAAGTTTGATTCCTTTATCTATCCCGATTACTTTTATCTAGCTATCTTAGTTAGATAAACCCTAAGGCAATCAACTCTCTCAAATCCCTCTCTCTCAATCGCCCCTCCCTCCCTCTCTCCCAAACCCTAATCACGCCATCTCTTCCTCTCCTCCACAATTCAACGTCCATCCTTCTTTCCCTCTCTCAAACCTCTCTCAAACAAAACTTTCCTCCACAAAAGGCCTCACGTCACCCTCCCTAAATCACCTCCCTATTTCATCCATCTCTCTCTCTCTCTCAAACTCCACAAAGATTCCATCTTTCCAAACCCTAATCTATATTCCCTCACCTTTCATCCAAACTCCACAAAATTCCCTCCCAATTCATGTGAACCATACCTCCTTTTACCCTAATTCTCGTGAAGCACCCTATACTTAGATTGGTTGCACGTCTCCTCTTTGATGTGTAATTGATCAAACCCTAGTTTTGATCCCATTATACATCAGTGAGTGAATAATGGTAGAGTATGAGTGATTAGAGAAGAGAGTATGGATATAGGTGAGAGGATATTTTGAGAGAGTTTTGGTGGAATGAGGATGATAGTTGGTGAAATGAGTGGAAAAGTGAGGGGGTATTTATAGGTGAGTGAGTGAGGTTTTAGGAGGGAAAATGGAGGGAACATACCCCTATGATCTTGCCATACAATCCCAAACCCCCCGCGGGTTATAGGCAGTCAATGCAAGTCAACACATGTGGGCAAAAATCAAGGGGTTGGATGGATCATATGTTTGGCGCCAGCTTCTAGAGAGAAAACCCCCGCGGATTTTAAAATCAACTCACGCGAATCACTGACGTGGCAGACACAAAACGACGCGTTCTACTCCGCTTATAACTCTCGCGGGTTTTAAAGTTGTCTCGGCTGGAAGCGCTTCTGGGCCTGCTTTCGTCTGGGACTTTTCTATTTCTTAAACCCCCCCCCCCCGGGTTTTATGCGGGCTGCTTTGCTTTGCTGGGCTTGTTTTGCCAACTCCATGGGCCCAATAACCCATTATGGTGTCCGACCCAATTGACTTGCTGAATTTTGACGGGTCGGGATTGTGTCGGTGCAAATCCCGGTGTCTACACCTATATAAGGATTATTTCGTAGATGATCCTGTATACATTGAAGAACAATTTTAACATAGATTCCGAATGCGAAGGTGTCTTTTCCTTCATATAATGGAGGCTCTAGGTAATCATTCGAAGTACTTCTAGATGAGACACGATGTAGTTGGGCAGCTTGGGTTGACATCACTAATGAAGTGCATAGCAACCATTCGTATGTTAGCATATGGTATAGCCGCCGATTGTGTTAATGAATACTTAAAGAACGATGAGAGTACAACTATAGAGTGCTTAAAGATCTTCAACACCTACATTTGTGAAGTATTCGGTGGAGTACTTAAGGAAGCCGGGACAAGCCGATGTCGATCGTCTACTACAAGTGGGGGAGGCACGTGATCTTCACGGTATGTTAGGGAGGGAGAGTATTGACTGCATGCATTGGACTTGGAAAAATTGTCCAATTACATGGAGACAATCTTAAGAGAAATGACTTCACAAAGTACAAATAATTATCCTTGAAGTAGTTGCTTTAATGATACCTGATAGGCGGATACAACATGCCTTCTTTAGACAACCAGGAAGTTTGAATGACATAAATGTGTTGCACCGTTCCCCTGTATTTCTTGAGTTGCATCAAGATCAGACTCCGAAATGTGAATAATGTGGTGAATGGTCAGCAATATAAAATATGATACTTTCTATCTGACAGAATATATCCTAGGTGAGGGACCTTTGTGAAAACAATCCCGCACCCCCATGGTCCAAAGCAAAAGTTATTTGTTGAGCATTAACAATCTGTGAGGAAAGACATCGAGCGGGCATTTGGTGTACTACAAGTTCACTTTGGCATCGTTCGTGGCCCAGCTAGGTCCATGGAGGATGATGACATGGGAATAGTAATGAAGGCTTGTGTAATTATCCATAACATGATTTTCGAAGATGAACGTGACTCATATACCTTATCATTCGAGTATGAGTAAGTGGACAGTTTAGCTACATACATTAATGTGCATCATCATCACCATCCATGTACACATACTTTTAAAAATTGGAAACTGTCCATGACCCAATAGCACACAAACAACTCCAAAATGATTTGGTTGAAGAAATATGAAGAAGACATGTAAGGTAAGAAAGACAACGAAACCAACATAATGGATTGGATTGGAGTTTGATTTTTTTTTTTTTGGTTACATAATAAATTATTTGAATTGCCAGAATTTACTTTTATTGTCTTTAGAGATCTCTTTAATAAATTTGAAATAAAGTGTTCCTGCTTTTAAAATTTTATGCTTTATAGTTATTTTTAAATGACATGCCAAAATTTTATTGAATTTTCCACAATATTAAAATAATTTTATATTAATTTATTAACTATTGGATTCATTTTTTATTATTATGTTTTCAGTAAAAGTAATTAAATAAAATAAATCAAAACAACCAAATTATTTACATTATTATCCATAAAAAATGTAACTATTAAATTCGGGGTGCTGAGTGTATTATATATTTATATATATATGTGTGTGTGTGTGTGTGTGTGTGTGTGTGTGTGTGTGTGTGTGTGTGTGTGTGTGTGTTCTTATATTATTTGGAGTTAATTTGAGTAATTATCGATATGAATGTATTATTTATACTTGAATTCTCTATTCTATGCTTGATTGGAGATTGGTATAACTTTGTAGGAAATTGGATGAAATTTGATTAAGCAAGGTTAAAATCAAGTCAATAGAGGCCAAGTGAATTACAATTGTAGAAGAAATCCACCCCAAGGGCCCAAGCCTAGGCCCAAATCATGAAAGAAGGGCTTCAAGGTCAACACGGGCGGAATTTAGCCTAGCACTATCCGTTTCATGGTCTAGAAACCTCAAAATCTGCTCCAGAAGGCAACACGACCCGTGGCCAATTCAACACGTGTCGTGTCAGGGTCAACACGGACCGTGTGGACCTGGCATGGACCGTGTTGGACCCTTTAATGTCAAAATGTCGTTTTAAGTTCTATAATTGCTATATAATTACGAATTCGACTGTTTTTGTTCATCATTCATTCCTTTCTTTATCATCTTCATCGACAAATTCATCCTCCCTTTCATCCACTTTCCCATCCGTATTCATAGTAGTGAAGATTAAGAGATTTATTGGGTTTTGGAAGATTGATTCTTAAGAAATTCATAGAAATGGAGGAGCAAAAGTTCCCACGGATTACCGTTCAAGCAAGGATCGAATTTCATCTCGGTTCATTTCTCTTTCTTATAGTTTTCATGCTTTCTTGTATAGATTTTCATATGTTTTGTAGTTTGAACATGAGTAGTGAGTAGTTTCTTTACTTTAGGGGATAAACCCGATTAGTTTCTTTCATGGATTGAATTTTATTGGATTGAACAACTTGTTTAATTTATCTAGTTTGAATGGGTTTTATTTACCCTATGATTATGTTTGTCATTGTTTTTGATTGGCCATCAAGAGTATGGAATTAGATTATTGAATGAAGTACCGAACAGAGAAATTCGATAATCAAAACCATCAGGAAGAACCAGTTATGAAATGAACTCGACATAGAAGCTTTTTTAGTTAGGGGTCATTGATAATTCGATCTTTAACTTAAATAAAATTGAAATAACGACGATAGTAGATGATTAATCTTACTAAGTAATTCGTTTCATTGTCAAAAGCTCGCTACGAAAGACATTATGCGATTATCGACCCTAAAATGTACCAAACTACTGACATATATGTTCAATCAGCTTGTTTGTTTCATAGAGTTACTTTGGTTTGTCTCTTGAACGTTTTTTCCCCATTGAATAATCTCTTAAATTGTGTGAATAGATGTTTGATTTGCCCTTGATAGTGATTAGTAAAAGTTTAGACTTATCCAAAACAAACCCGATTGATTTAGCAATCACATAGGATGCTAGTTTGGTATGTAGTTTAGCAAAGTCCCTGTGGGAACGACCTTGATACCTACTATACGTACACCCGTGCACTTGCGACGTATCACGGGGCCTACACTTTTTTTTATTTATTTTAACCAAACTCACGGTCCCCATTGGAAAACAAGTTAATATGGAGAGTATAACTCTAACTCTCCTAGTGGCCCCACTACTTCCACATTATCCAGGGTGCATAACTCATGCTCACAATTACAAAAGTTGGTCTCCAAGTTGGACTATTCAAATTATAGGTGGAGGATCTAATAATGTCCCCCATGATAATTTTATTAAGTAGCCTTCAATAAGCACTTAGGGAAAATTTTATCTTACCAAGCTACAACCTTAATTCTACCTCACTCTTTTAGAACCCTCTCGAAACTCAATAGTCTGCCGCAATTGAACTTATAAGCGAAAAAAAATAATGCTAATCAAGATCAAAGTTAAAGTAAAAATGATTTAGAAAGCTAATGCTAGGAATCCAAGCAAGGCCGTGGGAAGTACAACACCATCTTTCCTTGCAGAGGCAGCATTATGATGTGGGGGAGACTTGTTGTCGGCAGCCTCCTCTGTAGATTCGCTGCTTGCATTTGGTGCGGAGTTGGTTTCAGAGGAAGAAGAGGACGAGGAATCATCTTTGCTCTTGGATTCAGTGTCCTCGGACCCCTGTGGAGCCTTGCCCTTGCTTTTCTCATGCGACTTGTTTGGGCTCGGGGCCAAAGTAGGGGATTCGGCCTTTGGTGCAACAGAAGGTGCAACTTGATCAATTCCAGGAGTTATGATGGGCTCACTGATTTGGAGCACTGAGATGTTGTAGGGTTCAGACTCAACAGATTTGAGTACCTTAGCATTTTGTGGGGCGTTGTTGACTGCGGACCCTACCCTAATGTTGGTATCGACAGACACTTCGAGGAAACCTTGAGAGCCAGTGGCTGCACCCATGGCTTGGAATAGGGTAGTTAGGGTGTGTGACTTATCGTCAAAATTAGCCAACTTGTCCATGTCGTAGTAGTCAAGGACGACATGTGTAGCAAGAATGTTCTTGGCCACCTCTATTGGCTTGCTTGCGATGAATCCCATTTCTGAGTCTTCAACGACAAACATCGTGATTGTTTGTCGATTGTTGATGTTTGTGGCTAGCCCGGTATACGTGAGCAGTTTATTAAACTCGCTAAACTCACCGTGTTTCTCCAGAAGTTTGGTAATATCAAAGGACATGACAGTGACCGCATACAGGAGGATGATGGAGAGAATGAGTGTGAAATTGGTTGTCTTTAAAGCCATTCTTATGATAAGTTAAACTTTTCCTTACAAGTGAAAATAAAAAAATAAAAAAATAAAGAAGAAGAAGAAGAAAAAAAAGAAGAAAAGATTAAAAACAAATGGAAGAATACTTATTGGAATATAGTGTGAATTTATGAGTTGATGATATTAACTGCTTCAAAACAAGTGCTTATATAGTGTGGAGTTGTCTATGTGATACCTAAAGTCTTGCGATTTTAAGTGGTTGTGAGTATGTTAATGAAATTTGATATATTTGCTTGATCTATGGATCTAGGTATCGTAACATAACACTAAATTTAGAAATGAATTGTGTTCTACTTTCTAATTATGGTTACTTAAATTCTGTAACGTATTTGCAGAAACCTAGTTGAATTAATCAATCATTCAAGTAGAACAAAATAAAAGAAACTATATACCCAACACAAGAACAAATAATTGGGGAAAAATACTTTTTAAATGTGTTAGCTTAGTGCGAATTGTATATGATTATATGTGAAATTTGAAAAAATTATATGATTAATTTCAATAACACGTATAAATTGTATTACAATTATACCTTTATCCGTTGTATTTCAAACTTACAGATAAACATTTTCTGTTGAAGGTATCTCTCTCTGTCTCTCTCTCTACCCTCTAATTACAATCAAACCTTCGACTTCAACTTTCTAACCCCCAATTCAATTTTCTAATTAATATAAGGACATATTTTGTTAGCGTTTTATAATTCAATTCATATAAAAACTTTGTAAATTCTACAAAGTAGGTCAAATCAACATTGATCTTAGTATTGCTAATAATTTACGGTGGTTGCGAAGCGACCTTTTACATGTCTATGTCACTATCTTTCTTTGTTTGACTCTTTTTTTCTTTCTCCCCAAAAAACCTCCTATTTTCTTTCATGAAGTGTTTCTATGAAGGTTGATGTTCACCTTTATGTTGTTTTAATGTTCCCAACTTCATTGCTTTGCTTTTAAGCACAACTTGTATATAGAAATGCCTGAAAGAGTTCTTTTTTCTTGGCATGTATTATTGTTGGCCTCTTTTCATCAGATTTTTTTTTCTTGATATACATGTTATAGTTTACTAGTTAATTGTTTACATTTTCCATTTGCTTCCATATTTTTTAACAAAACATCATGTTAATATCCAACATATAAGGCGCTATATTCTGAAGTGCAATTATCAAGTAAATAGTAACAGATGAATGAAATACCTTATTTTCCAACTTCTAAAACTGAATTTAATATGAAAATGTTTTCAAGCAGGATAACATTAGTTGCCAACTAAGCATATACGCAAGCGTCCCTGTTCTAATGAGTAGGGTGTTACTTAAAAATCCAAGTTATCAACCCAAATGTAAGAGCATTAAATGAATTTTCTATGTGCATTTCTGTCTCCTTTACATATTTAAATAATTTATGCAATTTTACAACCCAAATAGAAGGCTTATTATAGTACCATAGAATTGACACCGTTTCAAAACAAAATGATAACTCGTTCGTAGGAGGCTAGGAACCTATACCAAGGGTTTCATTGATTAATCAGCAAATTACATAGATTTGGTTGAAATATTAACAAAAATCAAGGAGTTATAAGAAACCCTAGCTATATGTAGTCTTGAATGTTTGATAGCCTATTTGGGTATTCATAACATATGCTTTTGAAAGTTGTGATTTGCACTCAGTACAAGTAATATAGTTATTTATAGAATCATGTTTCGTCACAATAAATAAAATATTGCTACAATAACATTTTATACCATTTTAAGTACTATAGTCTAGCCTTCTTTTTTCTTTCTCTCTAGAAAACTCTAGTCTCCATCTCCTTTAGAGGGGCTACCATCGATTCTTTTATCGATGGTAAGCCCCAATTTGCTTGATTTCTACCCAAATTATTAAGTTTGGTTTTACGTTTACGCAAAGAAAGTTAGTCTCTTCTTTTGTAAGAGTTTTTTATACCCTTATTTAGGGTTTTAGTCTCTTTTCTAGAGTTTTTTTCAGTTGATGTGGTCTAATAAATTAGATGAAGATCGACTTCCAAATTCCTATAGGACGGGTTGTGAGGTTCTCAATCAATGCTAAAGATGCAAAGTCATCGAAGAAAGATGAAGAGTCATCAAAGAAATCGGAACCGAACGTCAGTAAGATTAATATTAGTTATTTGGAAGTTGAATTTTATAATTATGTTTTAGATCTACAATTGTTCAATCACGATTTTCATTGTAAGTGTCGTATGACTTACTATTAATGAAATCGTTATGTTTGGTTTAAAAAATAAAAACATTTTATACCATTTTATGAAATGCCACAAAAATGCTACAAAAGTGCTACAAATGCCTTATTCCTAAAAGCTTTTGTGGCAAATTTAAAATTGCGACAAATTGTAAGATTTTTGTGGCAAATTTAAAATATTCAACAAATTGTAAGGCTTTTGTGGCATATTTTGAATTGCAACAAATGTTAAAATGCTACAATGGTTATGTTGGCCTTTACTCCACTGTCTTCTAGTCCCCCTAGATGGAGATGCCAAAGTGTCGTATCACTTGTTGAACCCCCGAATAAAAGCTGACTAGAACGAACAATTCATTCACCAACCATTATAGTTGTATCCAGAAAAAGCGGACCATGGCAGATTATCTCAGGACTATGAGGTAAATGGAAGATAGGTCTGTCCTAGACTATATCGAAAGGTCGTACAACAAGTTGTTTCACTTCAATAATACTGTAACCCAAGGTCTTCAACTGTCACTGTCAAGTTTCAAACAGAGTCTCAAAAGCAGTCTGGCTGGGTAAATGGGCTACCATGTTATTAAGGATTTTGACTACCTAAAGGACATTCGTGTGCAACTAGAGGCCATGAACAAAGAGAAGAGCTAGTGCCTTAGTACCAAGTTGGAAATGATCTAGTTCCAACAGATAGGCCAATAGCATGCCTAGCAACCCTCCTCAAACTGTTGAGACTAATTCCATCCAACACCAATATGGTCCTTTATAGCCCAAGTATGAGACCTATGCACTGCTTGATATAACATATGCTCAAGCACTGGAAAGACTTATGAAAAAGGGGATCATCGAGCTACCCTTACCAAATTATGAACAAGAAATCAAGTCAACAGAACTGGGACCATAGTAAGTTCTGTAGTTACCATTGCTACAAATGACATGACACCGAATGTTGTTGGACTCATAAGAACAAGGTGGAGGACATGATAAGAGGCAGGACCCTTCAACTCTCAAAATCAGCATAAAAAATAAACAATAAGGAGAATCTAATGCCTGAGCACAATAATGATGTATTTTCTAATGTAGTAGCTTTCGTCCCGTCTTTGCTTATAGTAGGAAAAGGATAACCAATGCAAAATATGTCGGAGTACCTAGACAATTTGGTCATCAATGTCATTTATGATAGTGATGATGGGGACGTATATGAATTCGGGGATTTAAATGACAACTTGAGTGGAAATGAGAATAAGCCAAGAAACTTCCCTTGGAGTTGCATTCCTAACTAGGGTTGGCTGCCACAATAATAGGAATAGCACCACTCCAATGATTGTTCCTAATGCTCCACCCATTTCCCCACCATAGGATCTCCTCCTCACTCAACTGAAGAAGACCAAGGCGGGCGTCACCAATTGTCAGCTTTTATGTGCTTCGCAACCACATAGATATAGGTTGATGAATGCCTTCTATGAAATGAACATTCCAAAGATAGCATCCCCTGAAGCCTTGTTATACCACGTAACAACAAACCAATGTATTGTCACTTTTGGGGAGGAAGATTTGACAAGAGGAGGGGTTTCCCATAATATGTCACTATATGTCACTGTCTTATGCACAAAGAAAACTATCCCATTTATATTGGTGGATAATGGATCACCTGGGAGTGTGTGTCCTAGGAGAATGACACAAAAATTTCATATTCCGAAGCAACATCTGGTTTGTAACACGGTCCAATTTCGGGTGCATGACAACTCACCTTATAAGTCCTTAGGGTCCTTGGTGTTGCCTTTCCCAATGGATCACTTGACAAAGAATGCAGAATTTGTTGTGCTAGATATCCCGACATCATTCAACTTCCTACTCGAAAGACCATGGCTTCATGTGTACAACGTTGTTGCCTCCACCTTACACTAGAAGGTAAAGATGATTATCCAGGGACATGTAGTAACAATCTCAAGCAGACCCATTAAGGCTATCTTTGACCAAAATAACCAGCTCTCAAGGCTGAACATAACTCTACTGACGAGGAGGTACACAAGTTTAAAATGGTGGCGATTCTAGGCCAAGATGAAGTTCCATTTGACTTGGATCCATACTCAAACCCAACAATTCATGCTATCCTCATGAAACAAGGGTGATTCCCTGGTATGACCTTATGCAAGAATCCAAAGAACAAACTTGCACCTAAACATTAGTGCATTTTAGATTTGGGTTGTAGGCCAACTGAAATGGAGGTAAAACTCATGAAGATGTTCATTTCTAAATAGAGGAGGATGAATAACCCTCCTATACACTTAGCCAAGTTAAGCCCTATCCTCATATTTAATGGCAGTTTTTGAGGAAATGTGACAACTTTCCTCCGGTACGGGTTCATGAAACCCTTTTATCTCAAAAGCCAAGGCGTCTTGGTAGCAAGGCTTGAGATCTTCAATGATATCTCTCTCAACACCACAATCACCTTTATTCCCTCTAGAGATAATCAATCATCCTTAGAGTAGGCTCAATTCATCGGAAGTGGCATATTTGGTATGCTCTTCGGACAAAAAGTCCATAAAGATGAAATCTAAGTTGATCCAGTCATGTTGCACTATCTAGTCCAAGCTTTGATTCAAGCTAGATGATTACTAAAGATGGAGGTCACAGCTAGATCACCTGACAAAGAACGTAGAATTTGTTGTGCTAGATATCCCGACATCATTCAACTTGCTACTCGGAAGATCATGGCTTCATGTGTGCACCGTTGTTGCCTCCACCTTACACTAGAATGTAAAGATGATTATCCAGGGACAAGTAGTAACAATCTCAAGGGAACCCATTAAGGCTATCTTTGACCAAAATAACCAGCTCTCAAGCTGAACATAACTCTACTGACGAGGAGGTACACAAGTTTAAAATGGTGGCGATTCTGGGCCAAGATGAAGTTCCATTTGACTTGGATCCATACTCAAACCCAATAATTCATGCTACCCTCATGAAACAAGGGTGATTCCCTGGTATGCCCTTACGCAAGAATCCAAAGAACAAACTTGCACCAAAATTCAAAACTTTGAAACATTAGTGCATTTTAGATTTGGGTTGTAGGCCAACTGAAATGGAGGTAAAACTCATGAAGATGGTCATTTCTTGTAAAGCCTCGGATTTTTGAGTAGGATGCCAATAATAAAAGTGTTGTGGTTAACGTCACGTTTAAGTTTCGAGGACGAAACTTCTTTAAGTGAGGAGTGATGTAAAACCCTGAAAAATGCCCTATTATATATATTTTCACATGGAGCTTTTAGGACCGCGAGTGGGTTACTTGGAATTTTTTGTAACTAAAAAATATCAGTTAGGCATTTTTCGGTTATCGGTTAATTTTATTAGGATCAGTTTGTAGGATCAGTTTTAGAAAAGATGTTGTTTTTAGGAGAGAAATTTTATGAGATGTGTTAAATAAATTTTAGGTTTTTTCTTTTTTTTACCAACTTTCTAACATAGTTTCCCCCCGCCCTAAATACCCTATTTTCCCCTCCATTTGGAAATTTTGAAACCAGTTTATAACTTCTCCTGCACGCCTCCTCTCTTTCTCTCTCTCTTTCTTCCTTTCTCTCTCCTCCTTCCTCTTCATTTCCTTCTTCTTCTTCTTCTAGTTTCCCGACGCCAGACACCACCAACAACCACCACCACCCTCCATTCTTCTTCCCTCTTTCCACCCCCTCCCTTCTCCCTTTCATTTTTCGACCACACACCGGCTGCCGACCACCACCTCACCGCCCACGACGCCCACAACCGACCCATCCCTCCCACTGCTCTCTATAGGTTCTGCCCAACTACCCCCCATCAGCAGCCACCTCGACGCCACCCCATCGCCGCCAGCAGCACCATCGACCACCATAACGCCACTATTCCAGCGTCGGAGTCCGCCGCCTCTGCCCGCCGTCGCCAGGAACGCCGGAATCCGACCTCGAGCCTACTGACCCATCCTGCATTGCCATTGCTGCTGGTGGATTACCGCTGGTCCAACCACTCACTTAGCCACGTTGACCACCTCCCGACGCCATTTCTGATCGCCGTCGTGCCCTGTCCCGCCACCATTCATTGCCCAGCCAACATTTCCTCTGTTTTTGGTATAAAACCTTGAAACTCTAACTTATAGACCTAATAATAATGTTGTTGTTGTTATTGTTAGGGTGGGTGTGATATGATGTATTATTGAAGGTAAATCAGATTGAAAAGTAGGGTGTGTTGCTATTACTTTGTACATGTAAGAAGTTTAGTTTAATGAGTATTAATAGGTATAGTTATAGTTGTTTGATGAACCAAAAGTTTAAGTAAGAAAAATGTTTAGACTTTAATGTTATTAATCCTTATTATTTAATTTAGCATCACTTATTGTGATTAATATCGATATTACAGTTTATTTGATAATGAGAGTTGAGTTCCTTAATTATGTCGTAGGTTTTTACAAGTTAAAGTTTCAATATTTTGTGTTTTTATTGGTGGTGTTGTGGTTGTTCAATGTAGCCACTTTATCTATCAAAAGTTTAGTTTTTTTTTTATTCAAATTATAAGTTTTGGTATTAAAGTTGTTTTGGGGATTTAAACAAGTTTATAAAACCCTACTTGAGTTGGTAAAATTAATTCATAGAAAAATTTATTAATCACTTTATTACTTTTATTATCATTATTAATCCTGTGATTGAAAATTTGAAAGGTTGGGTTTAAACATGACGTACATATTAAGTCTCATTATATTCTAAAATTAGTTTAATAAAAAGATTAATTCTTTTGTATTTATTATTCTCATTATTAAGTTCAAATCTCGTACATTGGGACATATGTTATGTTATTTACTAGGCCTCAACCTGTGCGATGCATGGGGTGAACTAAATTAATTACTTGAAATTTTATAGAAATCATGGATAAGAACTGCCTATACAAAGTCGCGTTGTATGGGTATATTAAAAAATGTGTTCAATAATTAAAAAGAAACTATAATATAAATTTACGGACATATAAATATACATTCAAATTATAAGGAAAAAAAATACAATAACAAAAATTTAATTAAGAAATATGCATGTGCATACCCATTGAAAAGGAAACCATAAAATGACATTATGAATTCAATATACATGTGTGTACCAATATTAATACAAATATTTACATATCAGTATTAAAACAAACAATAAATAGCATTATATCTCATAGCCTAACCTACCAAAAATAAAAATATCACGACTTATATGATAGTATTAAAATGAAAAAGAGTACTATTGTATTCCATTGTAGTAAGCTATTCGAATGAAACTAAAAATTATATATGTGCATACCAATATAATAAGTTATTCGTATGAAAATAATTACTGATATTTGTACCAAAATAATTTACTTCAATATTTATCTAATTTTCGATTGGTTGAAGTCCATACAATTAATCTCCTTTCTTCATTTTGTGGGACCCAAAAGTGATATTATATATTAATATTATATATATAGATAGATTTTTATTATCATTACCATTATTATTATTAAAATAATAATTATTATTATTATTATTATGATCATCATCATCATCATCATCATTATTATTATTATTATGGATAACACGTAAATAATTTAATTCAGAGTCCAAAGCAGTCAAGGATTAGTGATGCTTTCTAGTTTTATAATTTTAAAATAAAATCCGGACTGAAAATACAAAAAATATTGAAAATAGATAAAAAAAGAAAATAATTTTCAACGTTGTGATTGACCAATTCTCCTACAGTCACTCCCGTGGCTCTATTTCGTGGGGCTCACAATGATTTCTATCATAATATATAGATGATTGTTGGTAACACCAAAATAATTACTGTTATTTGCACCAAAATAATTTAATTCAAAGTCCAAAGCAGGCAAGTATTAGTGATACTTTCTAGTTTTTTAATTTTAAAATAAAACCCGAATTGAAAATAAAAAAATTGAAAGTAGAAAAAAAAAATTTCTACGTAGTGATTGGTCAATTCTCCTACAGTCACTCCTGTGGCTCTATTTCGTAGGACCCACAATGATTTCTATTATAATATATAGATTTCACCAACAATGTTGAGACCTTTAAATTCCATTATAGTTGTAAAGTTTTTAAAATTTGAGTTTTTATAAGAGGTTATGAGTTTATTACCATGGTAGTTAACTTAAATTATGAGTTACCTATTTCTTGAAAAGTTATATTTTTTTTTTACTAATGACTATTAAGTTTTATGTCTTAATATTTCATACTTGTATGTTATTGTGTGTATTCTGGTGAATGTCGGGTACCCTTAAGTGTTTCTAGGGTCGAATAAATAGGTTCTTGCTGGCTCGACGCGTATAGTGAGCTTAAGTGTGTTTGCTCAAATGAAGTGAAGATATTCAGATAATGTCTATGCCCTAATCCCCTTTGGACGCTCTTTACTAGTTTTATTGATTTCTATATTGATTTCGAAACTTGAATCGCGAAGGAGATTTTATCTGAACATGACAGTCTATTTTGTTAAGAAGGTTGTGTTCTTTGATTCAAAAAGTAAGGATAATCCTTTCGTTTTTGTGTTGAAAGTGTGTTGGTTTGGAAGTGTTGGTTTTGGAAATGTTGGTTGTTACTGGAATGATCTAAGATATGAAACATGACTAACTAAAGGCTATGAGTAAAATGCGGGTTCGGGCAGTCTCCCCAAGACCAGGTTGAATACCTGTAAGGGAGACGGTCAAGCGACTTAGTTACGCCTGGTAGTTTAGAATTAATGTTGCGATGGCCATCCGGGATGTGGTTGTGATTAGTTATGATGATGAGAAAAGATGTTTGCGATGGCCATCCATCAGATTGATGGAGATTGGATTGATGATGAGAAAAGAATGATGAAAAGTACTATGAATGTTTTTGGCGAGTCTATTGACTCCAAGGGGCAATGCGTTTTGACTATTAGGGGTAGACATTATTGAGGTTCCCCTCTCATGTGCTTAAATGTTTTGTTTTCAAGTATATAGTAATGTTGGGAACGGGTCTAGAAGTTGAGACGTTGAAGTTAGAAGTTTTATGAATCAAGCTTAGTTTATGTTTGGATTTGAAGTTAGTAAAGGTTTAGTTTATGTTGACTTTAGAATTTGAAAGTTTTCTTGTGGTTGTTAAATTGAAGTAAATAATGATTAGATTTTAGGTTTTCCTTTCTTGCCTTGTATTCCTTCGAGGATACGACAGTAACGCCCAATTAAAAAGAAAAAAAGATATTTCCACTGTTACCATTAGTTAATGTTTAACTTTCTCATAATTAAATTTCCGGGGCGTTACAGAATGGTATCAGAGCTCTGGGTTACGACCTGGTAGCTCCTAAGTGTCTATTAGGTTCTTAGTTAGAGCTTTGGAAGCTACGTTCGGAGTGATGAGTGTAGGATGGGGGAATGGGATGTGTGTCCGTGTCTTGGCTTTCTTTTGTGTTATAAGTAATTATTGGTTGTTTTTCTATCTTTTGAATGAAATACCGCCGCCTTTGCCATGAGTACCCGGCTCGAGCTTCTTGGAAGGCCTGAACCGCTGAGGAGGGTAATGGAATAGAGAGCCCGAGGAGGGCTTGGAACAAGAATAAGACCCCGATGAGAATTTGGAGGTTGAGAGGAGACTTAACCGACGAGGAACAAGAGGCACCGTGGAGCATATTGAGATATGGTAGATCTGATGATATTCCCCTCCCTGGTTGTAGACAACTTTGAGTATTTTTATGTTATGTTTACTTTTCGTATGCTAGTGTTTTATAGTGTTAGTACGAGCATGAATCTAGGGTGAGAAGATATTGTATATAGGTTGTAAGGCTTTCACGTTATATTTTGAATGAAGGTAAGAAACTATGTGTTTTTGGTATTATATGTTGATGGAAAGTCATGTTTGAGATTTCTTTTGATTTATGCGATCAATATTGTGTTTTGGAATGGAATGACACTATGGTAAATGTTACATCGTGGAAAGTGAAATGTCTATGTGCTTGATGCCATGTTATTGGAAGGGGATTGAGATCATGATGGAAGTTGAAAAGTGAGATTTGGAATGAGCATGCGATAATAGAATGATAGATGAGAATCCTTCCGACTTTGTGATGAGAATATGGAAATCTTGCGATTTTGACTTCCAAATACTTTTTCTCTTGATTAAATGTTGTATCTTGTACATGTTTGGTAGAATGTGTGTTAAAAATGTTGATAATGTGTCCTACTGGGATGTGTGTGGATAAATGATGAGTTAGGGTTGTGTTTGATAGACTATAACTTCTACAACCTGCTCGAAATGACCCAGGAGAATGGAAAAAAAAACCGTACCTACGAGCATCCGTTCAAATACTTCTTGGATAAGTTCGTTGTGGCATTTATTAATGATATTTTAATCTATTCGAAGACACGGGAAGACCATGCGCAACACTTAAGAAAAGTGTTGGAAACCTTGCGAATTAATGAGTTATATGCGAAGTTTTCCAAGTGCGAATTTTGGTTGGAGAAAGTCGCTTTTCTTGGGCACATTATTTCCAAAGATGGAGTAGTGGTGGACCCACAGAAAGTGGAATCTGTTAGTAAATGGCCAACCCCGAAGAATGCCACAGAAGTGAGAAGTTTTCTTGGGTTGGTCTTCCTAGGACCAAGAGAAATAATATCGTCATTTGGGTAATTGTGGACCGGCTAACCAAGTCTGCGCATTTTCTCGCCATGGCTAACACTTGGACGTTGGTTTAGTTAGCTCATGCTTATGTAAATGAAATAGTGCAATTGAATGGAGTCCCTAGTTCAATAGCTTCGGACAGGGACACGAGATTTCAGTCAGGATTCTGGAAGAAGTTGCAAGAGGCTTTTGGTACCAAGCTCAACTTCAGTACCGTTTTCCACCCAGCAACAGATGGGTAAATGGAAAGGACGATCCAGACCTTGGAAGATATGTTGAGAGCGTGTGCTTTGGATTTTAAAGAATTATGGAATGACGAACTAACCTTGGTCGAGTTCTCATATAACAACAGCTTCCACGTTAGCATTGGGATGTCCCCATTTGAGGCCTTGTATGGAACGAGATGTAGAACTCCTCTGTGCTGGCAAGACATTGATGATGCGCTCACTATTGGCCTGGATTTAATCCAACTTACAACACAGAAGGTGAGATTCATACTAGATAGGGTGAGGATAGCATAAAGCCGACAGAAGAGTTAACGCTGATCGAAGACAAATACCTTTAGAGTTCAAAGTAAGAGATTATGTATTTCTATGCGTATCGCTTACTAAAGGAGTCATGAGGTTTGGTCAAACGGGAAAATTGACCCCAAGATACATCAGGCCATATCTTATCTTGGAACGCATAAGAGAAGTAGCTTACAAATTAGAGCTACCCGGAGAATTGTCTCGGGTGCACAATGTCTTTCATGTCTCTCAATTGAGTAAACATGTTGCAGGCCTTACGCGTGTGATCGAGCCGGAGCCGTTGCCACTGAGGAAGGACTTAATAAACTACGAGGAGCAACCGCTCGAAGTCTTGGATCTCAGAGAGTAGCAGCTACGTAGGAAGACCGTCCCTTTAGTCAAGGTGCGATGGGCGAATCATACCTCGACCGAGGCCAACTGGGAAGCTGAAGAGGAGATGCGGGCGAAATACCCTCACTTGTTCAACAATTAAGTGAGTTAAGTTTCGAGGGTGAAGCTTCTTTATGTGGGGAATGATGTGAAGCCCCGGGTTTTTGAGTAGGATGTCGTTAATAAAAGTGTTGTGGTTAACGTCAGGTTTAAGTTTCGAAGACGAAACATCTTTAAGTGGGGAATGATGTAAAACCCCGAAAAATGTTGTTATATTTACCGTTAAATTATCCAACTTACGTTTTCTTTCTGTTAATTATATATATGTTTTCACATGGAGCTTTCAAGACCGCGAGTGGGTTACTTAGAATTTTTAGTAACTGAAAAATATCAGTTAGGGAATTTTCGGTTATCAGTTAATTTTATTAGGATCAGTTTGTAGGATCAGTTTTAGAAAATGTGTTGTTTTTAGGAGAGAGTTTTCATGAGATGTGTTAAATAAATTAAAATTTTTTTCCCTAACTTTCTAACATAGTTTCCCCCCCCCTAAAATACCTTATTTTTCCCTCCATTGGGAAATTTTGAAAACCAGTTTATAACTTCTCCTATACGCCTCCTCTTTTTCTCTCTCTCTCTCTTTCTTCCTTTCTCACTCCTCCTTCATCTTCATTTCCTTCTCCTTCTTCCAGTTGCCCGACGCCAAACACCCCCAACAACCACCACCCTCCTCCATTCTTCTTCCCTCCTTCCACCCCTCCCTTCTCCCTTTCATTTTTCGACCACCACACCGGTCGCCGACCACCACCTCGTCGCCCAACGACGCCCACAACCGACCCAAGCCTCCCTCTGCTCTGTATAGGTTTTGCCCAGTGATGTATTTCAGCCCACGCCTGAAATAAATTAGACTAGCCTTGGTCTCACTTTTGGGGACCCTAGGTTCATGGAAGGAGATTGAGGCTCACATAGCCTTGGGCTCGTTTTTAGAGACCCAAGATTCTTAAAGAATGATGGAAAACCATCCATATTCTTCACACCAAGCCTAACTAAAGAGGGCCAATGTCACTTCCTCTCTAATGATGGAAAGCCAGCCATGCCAAGCCCAGTAAAGAAAGACCAATTCAACTACAAACAGACTATAGAGGAAGGATCTAGTGTGGAGGTCCAAAGGCCCATCCATATGGTGTGTCTAACATTCCAAGAGGACGTCAAAATTTCCTAAAGGAGGTCCAAGTCCACGTCTAAAGGCCCATGCACAAAGCCCAAGTTGAACTTCACAATTTTGACCATTTCAAGGTGAACTTCACATTTATGACCATTTCAAGATGAATTTAACATTTCTGACCATTTCAAGATGAAGTTCACGGTTTTGGCCTTTTGGATTTCAAGTTCACGGTTTTGGCCTTTCGATGTATTTCTCTACATTTCTAGAGTTTTATTTACGTTTCCTGTTGTGTCAGGTGCCAAGTAATATATATAAACTTGGACACCAAGTCTTAGGAGTCTAGATTAGTCTAGAATTATCTAGTATGTTCCAGAATGATCTAGAAGGTATGTGGTGTGTGTGGAGTCTTTTGGCGCCTAGTTATAGCCCTAGATAAGGTTGGCTTATATTGTAACTAATCCATCTTTGATTAGGAAAGCCAAGTCCTAGAAGAATTATTATCTTTTGTAACTAACTCCCCTTAGGATAAGGAGTCCTAATCCAAGAAGGAGATAACTATTATAGGCGTCTAGTATTAGGAGTCCTTGTCTTGCACGCCAAGTAATAGAGTCTTAGTACTAGAAGATGGCTTACACGCCAATCTTGATAGTCCTAGGAGGTATAGGACTTAATTAGCATAAATAGCTAGGCTTGTAGCCTCTCAAAAGCACCCCGTTTTGAATTATGAATATAATCAAGCTTTTAGCTTACCCCTTGAGTGTTTTGTAGGAACCTCGTTGATCTCTTCTATTATATCTTGGTTTGGCAACCAAGTGGTCAGGAAGAGCTTGTCTCTTAAACTTAGAAGGTGTTTCTGTAACTAGGCGGAAGAACAAGTAGCCCTAGGGTTTCTTCTTGTGGTGTTTCTGTATCAAGAGAGATCCCTTGAACTATCTTGGTTACTTTTTATCTTTCTATCATTTAGTTAGATAAAGCAAACGCTAAGGCTATTCACAATCTCTCAAAGCTTTCATCTTTCTCTCAAAGTCCTCACGACAAAATCACCCTCTTTCCCTCCCCTACCTCCCGTAAATCATAATCATCCATCTCTCTCAAACTCCACAAAGATCCATCCTTTCTCAAACCCTAATCCCTAGCCTCTCACAAATTATCTAAACACCACAAAGAATCCCTTTTTCTCACGTGAATCACCCCCACCTTTGACTTAGTTCACGTGAAGCCTCCCATATTGGGATTGGTTGCACGTTCCCCTTGATGTGTAATTGATCAAGATCTAATCTTTGACCCCATTATACATCATAATTTTGGTATCAGAGCTTAGGTTTTCCTCTGTGAAACCCTAAACCCCACAAAACGCCACCAACACGTTCCCATCCATCCAAGCCCCACTCCAATGTCCCAAAAACACAATCCTCATGTACGTTTTCCTTATCCACCCAAAACCCTTTCATGGCTCACGAGATCTTCCTTATGAGGAGAGTTCTTAGTAACTCAATTGTTTCTGATGATCAACAACAACAAGAGGCCATCTTTCACTCTCGATGTACTATCAAGGGAAAGCTATATTCTTTAATTGTAGATGGAGGAAGCAACACCAATGTGGTGTCAACTACTATGGTAGACAAACTCAACTGGAAACGAGTCCTCATCCAAAGCCATACACTATCCAGTGGCTAAATCAGGGTGAATATTTACAAGTGACTCAACGGTGTTTGGTAAGCATTTCTATTGGTTAATTTCGTAAGGATTCTCTATGGTGTGATGTTTTGCCTATGGATGCTTGTCATATTTTGCTTGGAAGACCGTGGCTATTTGACTGGAGTGTCATGCATGATGGAAGGGCTAATACATATACCTTCAAATTCCAAAACAAGAAGATAACCCTAGCTCCACTGAAAACAGCCCCACCATCCCAACCCAAAGAGAGTGATCCCAATTTCACCACTATGACCACTAAACGTCCTGAGTTTAGTGAGCATAAGGAGATCATTCCCTTGAGCCTAAATACAAACCCTAGCCACAAAAATCCAACAAAAGAACATCCCCTCGTTACCTCCCATTAGATTCCAAACTAGAAAACATCAACAATACCCTCTCAACGCGAGATCCAGCCTAATAGTGATGACGTGAGCCCTAGTGATGTTCCAGAGGTTCAAAAGCAAGTCGAAGATGTTCAGACAAAGGGTACGATCAAGGAAATTTTCAATCCATGCGGCAACCCTACCCTTGTGGTTACAAAGAAAGTTGGGAACCAACGTCTGTGCATCAACAAGACTCCTATCAAGTACAGGGTTCCTAGAATTGAAGATCTAAAGGATGAGCTGCAAGATATCCAAGTTGTTCCAAAGGCTTATCTAAATAGTGGGTATTACTAGGGTCAAACTCAAGAAGTGGATACCACTGTTACAACCAAAGGAGGTCTCTATGAATGGTTAGTCATGGCTGCTGGACTAATTATTATTCTTTATACTTTAACAAGATTGATGAATCAGATTTGAAGTCTCTTCTTAGCAAGTGCGTTGCAATCTACCTTGGTAACATATTTGAGTATAGCAAAAGTGAGAGAGATCATATCTTTCATCTCCAATCTATTGTGGAGGCCTTAGCTCATGTAATCCTGCATTGGAATCTGTCCAAGTGTTACCTCTTCATCAACAACATAGTTTCTCTTGGTTATGCTCTTTCAACTGAAATAATCTAGGTTGATGAAGAAAAGGTCAAAGCTATCAAGGAGTGGCCTACCCCTACTAGTACTCATGATGATCGAAGCTTCCCCGGCTTGGTCGCTTTCTGTAGGAGGTTTTTGAAGAATTTCAGTACTATTCTATCTCCTGTGACCGAGCTTTGGAAATCCAAGGAGTTCTCATGGGCTCCAACAGCACAACACCTGTCCTAGCCCTACCAAGCTTTGACAAGAAATTTGAGGGTAAGTGTAATGCTCCTAGAGTTGGTCTTAGAGCTGTAATATTTCAAGAGGGTCGTCCCTTAGCTGATGGAAGTTCCCCTAGCCTCAGTTCCACTTTTGGGGATCCTAAATTTATAGAAGATAATGGAGGCCAGCCTTGATCAACCAATAAGAAGATCTCATTCCTCCAATTAAGTTTGAGGAAAAGCTTTTTCCAACAAAGGGGGATTGATGTATTTTAGCCCACGCCTTAAATAAATCAGACTAGCCTAGGTCTCACTTTTGGGGACCTTAGGTTCATGGAAGGAGATGGAGGATCACATAGCCTTGCGCTCGCCTTTGGAGACCCAAGATTCTTAGAGAATGATGGAAATCCATCCATATTCTTCACACCAAGCCCAACTAAAGAGGCCCAATGTCTCTTCCTCTCTAATGATGGAAACCCAGCAACGCCAAGCCCAGTAAAGAAAGACTAATTCAACTACAAACGGGCTATAAAAGAAGAATCTAGTGTGGAGGTCCAAAGGCCCATCCATATGGTGTGTCTAACATTCCAAGAGGACGTCCAAACGTCCTAAAAGAGGTCCAAGTCCATGTCTAAAGGCCCATGTACAAAGCCCAAGTTGAACTTCACAGTTTTGACCATTTCAAGGTGAACTTCACATTTCTGACCATTTCAAGATGAATTTCACATTTCTGACCATTTGAAGATGAAGTTCATAGTTTTGGCCTTTTGGATTTAAAGTTCACTGTTTTTGCCTTTTTATGTATTTCTCTACATTTCTAGGGTTTTATTTACATTTCCAATTGTGTGAGTTGCCAAGTAATATATATAAACTTGGACACCAAGTCTTAGGAGTCTAGATTGGTCTAGAATTATCTAGTATGTTCTAGAATGATCTAGAAGGTGTGTGGTGTATGTGACGTGTGTGTGGAGTCTTTTGGCGCCTAGTTATAGCCCTAGATAAGGTTGATCTAGAAGGTGTGTGGTGTATGTGACGTGTACTAGAAGAATTATTATATTTTGTAACTAACTCCCCTTAGGATAAGGAGTCCTAATCCAAGGAGGAGATAGCTATTATGGGCGTATAGTATTAGGAGTCCTTGGCTTGCACGCCAAGTAATAGAGTCCTAGTAGGAGAAGATGGCTTGCACGTCAATCTTGATAGTCCTAGGAGGTTTAGGACTTAGTTAGTATAAATACCTAGGCTTGTGGCCTTTCAAAAGCACCCCGTTTTGAATTATGAATACAATCAAGCTTTTAGCTTACCCCTTGAGTGTTTCATGAGAACCTCGTTACTCTCTTCTTTTGTATCTTAGTTTGGCAACCAAGTGGTGAGGAAGAGCTTGTCTTTGAAACCTAGAAGGTGTTTCTGTAAGTAGGTGGAAGAACAAGTAGCCCTAGGGTTTCTTCTTATGGTGTTTCTGTATCAAGAGAGATCCCTTGAACTATCCTGGTTACTTTTTATCTTTCTATCATTTAGTTAGATAAAGCAAATGCTAAGGATATTCACAATCTCTCAAAGCTCTCATCTTTCTCTCAAAGTCCTCACGATAAAATCACCCTCTTTCCCTCCCCTACCTCATGTCAATCATCATCATCCATCTCTCTCAAACTCCACAAAGATCCAACCTTTCCCAAACCCTAATCCCTAGCCTGTCACAAATCATCCAAACTCCACAAAGAATCCCTTTTTATCACGTGAATCACCCCCACCTTTGCTCTAGTTCACGTGAATCCTCCTATATTGAGATTGGTTGCACGTTCCCCTTGATGTGTAATTGATCAAGATCTAATCTTTGATCCCATTATACATCATAATTTTTGTATCAGAGCTTAGGTTTTCTTCTGTGCAACCCAAAACCCCACAAAACGCCACCAACACGTTCCCATCCATCCAAGCCCAAACCCAACGTCCCAAAAACACAATCCCCATGTACGTTTTCCTGATCCACCCAAAACCCTTTCATGGCTCACGAGATGTTCCTTTTGAGGAGAATTCTTAGTAACTCAATTGTTTCTGAAGATCAGCAACAACGAAAGGCTACCTTTCACTATCAATGTACTATCAAGGGAAAGGGATATTCTTTAATTGTAGATGGAGGAAGCAGCACCAATGTGGCCTCAACTACTATGGTGGACAAACTCCAACTGGAAACGAGTCCTTATGCAAAGCCATACACCATCCAGTGGCTCAATCAGGGCGAAAATTTACAAGTGACTCAACGGTGTTTGGTAAGCTTTTCCATTGGCAAATTATATAAGGAATCTCTATGGTGTGATGTTTTGCCTATGGATGCTTGTCATATTCTATTTGGAAGACCGTGGCTATTTAACAACAGTGTCATGCATGATGGAAGGGCTAATACATATACCTTCAAGTTTCAAAACAAGAAGATAATCCTAGCTCCACTAAAAACAGCCCCACCATCCCAACCCAAAGAGAGTGATCCCAATTTCACCACTATGACCACTAAACGTCCTGAGTTTAGTGAGCATAAGGAGATCATTCCCTCGAGCCTAAACACAAACCATAGCCACGAAAATCCCACAAAAGAACCTCCCCTCGTCACCTCCCACGAGATTCCAAACGAGAAAACATCAACAATGCCCTCTCAACGCGAGATCCAGCCAAAGAGTGATCACGTGAGCCCTAGTGATGTTCTAGAGGTTGAAAAGCAAGACGAAGAACTTTAGATAAAGAGTATGATCAGGGAAATTGTCAGTCCATGCGGCAACCCTACCCTTGTGGTTACAAAGAAAGTTGGAACCAACGTCTGTGCATCAACAAGAGTTCTATCAAGTTCAGGGTTCCTAGAATTGAAGATCTAAAGGATGAGCTGCAAGATACCCAAGTTGTTTCAAAGGCTTATCTAAATAGTGGGTATTACCAGGGTCAAACTCAAGAAGTGGATACTACTGTCACAACCAAAGGAGGTCTTTATGAATGGTTAGTCATGGCTGCTGGACTAACTATTATTCTTTATACTTTAACAAGATTGATGAATTAGATTTGAAGTCTCTTCTTAGCAAGTGCGTTGCTGTCTACCTTGGTAACATATTTGAGTATAACAAATGTGGGAGAGATCATATTTTTCATCTCTAATCTATTGTGGAGGCCTTAGCTCACGTAATCCTGCATTGGAATCTGTCCAAGTGTTACCTCTTCATCAACAACATAGTTTCTCTTGGCTATGCTCTTTCAACTGAAGTGATCTAGGTTGATGAAGAAAAGGTCAAAGCTATCAAGGAGTGGCCTACCCCTACTAGTACTCATGTTGATCGAAACATCCCCGGCTTGGCCGCTTCCTGTAGAAGGTTTGTGAAGAATATCAGTACTATTCTATCTCTTGTGACCGAGCTATGGAAATCCAAGGAGTTCTCATGGGCTCCAACAAGCACAACAAGCGTTCGATATCATCAAAAGGAAACTTTGCACCACACCTGTCCAGCCCTACCAAGCTTTGACGAGAAATTTGAGGGTAAGTGTGATGCTTCTAGAGTTGGTCTTAGAGCGGTAATATTTCAAGAGGGTCGCCCCTTAGTTGATGGAAGTTCCCCTAGCCTTAGTTCCACTTTTAGGGATCCTAGATTTATGGAAGATAATGGAGGCCAGCCCTGCTCAACTAATAAGAAGATCTCATTCATCCAATCAAGTTTGAGGACAAACATTTTCCAACAAGGGGGGATTGATGTATTTCAGCCCACGCTTGAAATAAATCAGACTAGTCTGGGTCTCACTTTTGGGGACCCTAGGTTCATGGAAGGAGATGGAGGCTCACATAGCCTTAGGCTCGCCTTTGTAGACCCAAGATTCTTGGAGAATTATGGAAATCCATCCATATTCTTCACAGTTTTGACCATTTCAAGATGAATTTCACATTTCTGACCATTTCAAGATGAAGTTCACAGTTTTGGCCTTTTGGATTTAAAGTTCACAGTTTTGGCCTTTTGATGTATTTCTCTACATTTCTTGGGTTTTATATACATTTCCAGTTGTGTGAGGTGCCAAGTAATATATATAAACTTTGACACCAAGTCTTAGGAGTCTGGACTAGTCTAGGATTATCTAGAATGTTCCAGAATGATCTAGAAGGTGTGTGGTGTGTGTGACGTGTGTGTGGAGTCTTTTGGCGCCAAGTTATAGTCCTAGATAAGGTTGGCGTATTTTGTAACTAATCCATCTTGGATTAGGAAAGCCAAGTCCTAGAAGGATTATTATCTTTTGTAACTAACTCCCCTTAGGGTAAGGAGTCCTAATCCAAGGAGGAGATAGCTATTATAGGCGTCTAGTATTAGGAGTCCTTGGCTTGCACTCCAAGTAATAGAGTCCTAGTAGGAGAAGATGGCTTGCACGCCAATCTTGATAGTCCTAGGAGGTTTAGGACTTAGTTAGTGTAAATAACTAGGCTTGTAGCCTTTCAAAAGTACCCCGTTTTGAATTATGAATACAATCAAGCTTTTAGCTTACCCCTTGAGTGTTTCGTGAGAACCTCGTTGCTCTCTTTTATTGTATCTTGGTTTGGCAACCAAGTGGTGAAGAAGAGCTTGTCTCTAAAACCTAGAAGGTGTTTTTGTAATTAGGTGGAAGAACAAGTAGCCCTAGGGTTTCTTCTTGTGTTGTTTCTGTATCAAGAAAGATCCCTTGAACTATCCTGGTTACTTTTTATCTTTCTATCCTTTAGTTAGATAAAGCAAACCCTAAGGTTATTCACAATCTCTCAAAGCTCTCATCTTTCTCTCAAAGTCCTCACAAAAAATCACCCTCTTTCCCTCCCCTACCTCACGTCAATCATCATCATCTATCTCAAACTCCACAAAGATCCATCCTTTCCCAAACCCTAATCCCTAGCCTGTCACAAATCATCCAAACTCCATAAAGAATCCCTTTTTCTCATGTGAATCACCCTGAGCTTTGCCCTAGTTCACGTGAAGCCTCCCATATTGAGATCGGCTGCACGTTCCCCTTGATGTGTAATTGATCAAGATCTAATCTTTGATCCCATTATACATCACCCAGCTACCCCCCATCAGCAGCCACCTCGACGCCACCCCATCGTCATCAACAGCACCATTGACCACCTTGACGCCGCTATTCCAGCGTCGAAGTCCTTCGCCTCTAACCGCCATCGCCAGGAATGCCAGAATCCGACCCCGAGGCTACTGGCCCGTTTTGCACTGCCATTGCTGCTAGTGGATTGTGGCTGGCCAACCACCCACTTTGTCACGTCGACCACCTCCCGATGCCATTTCTAATTGTAGCCGTGCCCTGTCCCACCACCATTCGTTGTCTAGCCAGCATTTCCTCTTTTTTTGGTATAAAACCTTGAAACTTTAACTCGTAGACCTAATATTAATGTTATTGTATTATTGTCAGGGTGTGTGTGATGTATTATAGAAGGTAAATGAAATTGAAAGAGTAGGGTGTGTTGCTATTACTTTGTACATATAAGAAGTTTAGTTTAATGAGTATTAATAGGTATAGTTAAAGTTGTTCGATGAACCAAAAGTTTAAGTAAAAAAAATGTTTAGACTTTAATGTTATTAATCCATATTATTTAATTTAGCATCACTTGTTGTGATTAATATCGATATTGCAATTTGTTTGATAATGAGAGTTGAGTTCCATAATTATGTCATAGGTTTTTACTAGTTAAAGTTTTAATATTTTGTGTTTTTATTGGTGTTGTTGCGGTTGTTCAATGTAGCCACTTTCTCTATCAAAAATTTAGTTCTTTTATTCAAATTATAAGTTTTGGTATTAAAGTTGTTTTGGGGATTTAAACAAGTTTATAAAACCCTAGTTGAGTAAGTAAAATTAATTCATTGAAAAATTTATTAATCCCTTTGTTACGTTTATTATCATTATTAACCATGTGAGTGAAAAATTTGAAAGGCTGGGTTTAAACATGTCTTATTAATTCTCATTATATTCTAAAATTAATTTAATGAAAAAGATTAATTCTTTTATATTTATTATTCTTATTACTAAGTTAAATCTCATACATTGAGACATATGTTATGATAGTTATTTCACCAATAAAGTTGAGACCTTTAAATTCCTTTATAGTTGTGAAGTTTTTAAAATTTGAGTTTTTATAAGAGGTTAGGAGTTTATGATGATGGTAGTTACCTGAAATTATGAGTTAGTTATTTCATGGAAAGTTATTATTTTTTTTTTTTTACTAATGACTATTAAGTTGTATGTCTTAGTATTTCATACTTGTATGTTATTGTGTGTATTCTGGCGAATGTCGGGAACCCTTAAGTGCTTCTAGGGTCGAGTAAAGTGGAGGGTGCTTAAGCTAATGTTGGGAGACCACCATTAATTTTAGAACTCTATTAATAGGTTCGTGCTGGCTCGACGCGTATAGTGAGCTTAAGTGTGTTTGCTGAAATGACGTGAAGATATTCAGGTAATGTTTATGCCCTAATCCCCTTTGGATGCTCTTTACTGGTTTTATTGATTTCTATATTGATTTCGGAACTTGCATCCTGAAGGGGATTTTATCTGAACTTGACAGTCTATTTTGTTAAGAAGGTTGTGTTCTTTGATTCTAAAAGTAAGGATAATCCTTTGGTTTCTGTGTTGAAAGTGTGTTGGTTTGGAAGCGTTGGTTTTGGAAATGTTGGATTTAGAAATATTGGTTGGTACTGGAATGATCTGAGATATGAAACTTGACTAACTAAAGGCTATGAGTAAAATGCGGGTTCGGGCAGTCTCCCCAAGACTAGGTCGAATACCTGTAAGGGAGACTGTCAAGAGACCAGGTTAGGCCTAGTAGTTTGGAATGAATGTTGCGATGGCCATTCGGGATGTGGTTGTGATTAGTTATGATGATGAGAAAAAATGTTTGCGATGGCCATATGTAAGATTGATGGAGACTGGATTAATGATGAGAAAAGAATGATGAAAAGTACTGTGAATGTTTTTGGCGAGTCTATTGACTCCGAGGGGGCAAGACGAAAGCCCCAGCCGCTTTAAAATATGGAAAATGGTAAGGTTGACTGGTGAAAATTATTTTGAAATGTTCGACTTATTTCCCCTTCCCTTAAAATGTGTTTAAATGAATTGCATAATGTTTTGACTATTAGGGGTAGACATTATTGAGGTTTCCCTGTCATGTGTTTAAATGGTTTGTTTTCAAGTACAGAGTTATGTGATGGGAATGGGTCTAGAAGTGAGGACGTTGAAGTTAGAAGTTTCATGAATCAAGCTTAGTTTATGTTTGGAATTGAAGTTAGTAAAGGTTTAGTTTTTATTGACTTTAGAATTTGAAAGTTTTCTTATGGTTGTTAAATGAAAGTAAATAATGATTAGTTTTTAGTTTTCCCTTTCTTTCCTTGTATTCCTTCGGGGATACGGTAGTAACGCCCAATTAAAAAGAAAAAAATGAGACTTCCGATATTACCATTAGTCAATGTTTGATTTTCTCATAATTGAATTTTTGGGGCGTTACATTTCTAAATAGAGGAGGATGGATAACCCTCCTACACTTAGCCAAGTTAAGCGCTACCCTCATACTTAATGGGCTGTTTTTTAGGGAATATGACAACTTCCTCCACTACGAGTTCTTGAAACCCTTTTATCTAAAAAGCCAAGGCGTCATGGTAGCAAGGCTTGAGATCTTCAATGATTTCTCTCTCAACACCACAACAACCTTTATTCCCTCTAAAGATAATCAATCATCCTTAGAGTAGGCTCAATTCGTCGAAAGTGGCATATTTGGTATGCTCTTCGGAAAAAAGTCCATAAAGATGAAATCAAGGCTGATCCAGTCACGTTGCACTATTTAGTCCAAGCTTTGATCCGAGCCAGATGATTACTAAAGATGGAGGCCACCGCGAGATCACCAGGATCGATATGGAGGAGACCCATTTTACTCTTTCTATAGGAGAGTTTGTTCCTAGGGTCAATGTGTAAGGTCCTAGTAATTCTAATTTAGTTGGGGCTTGGCCAAAATCTGCTGGAGATGTATTCCTTTCTACATTCCATAAGATGAATATTTCTACTTACTCCCCTTCTCTTTCGCCTCCCTTGAAAAGCTTTGCAACAATAAATCTGAATTTGATGAACCTTCAAAAGGCCAAAATAAATAAATAGAAGTTATAAAGGAGTTCGAGGGTGTTTAGTGGGTTGTACACCCGACTTTTTTCGTTCTGTCGCAAAGCTGAGGGGCCTATAACCTCCAAAATTAAATTGAAACATGTTCAAATCACTAAGTAAAGCACAATATTAATTTAGGTTACTGTTAATATTTTTTCTCGTCATTCGGACTTCTAAACGTTCGCGGGACGGGGGATTTGTGCTGAGGTTTACTTTAAAAACTATTTAAGGATTTTCTGCACATTTCATGAATAATAGTTGTAAAATTACTTTCCCTTTACTTGATGTATCCCGTGAATCATGAAACTAACCTCCTAAGAGTGATCATCCACTTGTTCCAACTCCTTTGAGATCAATTCGAGTTGTTCACAAAATTTTAGGCTTGGAAGAAAGCAATTTATGCAACCATTACATAGAAATATAAAAAATCACCCTAAAATTGCATCGGTACATTGTAAAACCATTTTAAACACAGTTTATGTAATCCCGAAGTGTTTTAGTTTGAAAGGAGTCGCCAGCTGACTTGTTAAGAGAAAAGCCAAGCAAAACTAACAAAAACAAAAGAAAGACTCTGCCTACGTAACCAAGAAGTGGATTCGGGGGTAAAGTTACGAAATCGAAAGGTAGGAACCTTTTGAGTTCGCCTCTCATAAAAGGAAAGACACTAATAAAAATTATGAAATGTGCTTTCAATAAAGTTTGGAAGGAAGATAATTGAGAACTTTACACCATTACTTCATTAACATGTAAAAATGAATTGAAGAAAGTATAACATTTACACTTTATTTACATGAAAAGAAACACATAAAAGCTTACATTGTGACTTTTTTAGATGAAGCCTTGCCTAGCTAGCCTTTGTAGAAGCAGCTATGAATGCTTCCTGTTAGGTTTTAGGGTTATCTATTTCCTAAACAGATACAGATTAATTGGCGGAACATTCATAATGATTATAAATCAATTAATCGCCACAAGAAAATAATTGCAGAGGCTTTAGTAATTATACCTGATCGCTAATCCGGCTGATGCAGAGGTTGTCTTTAGAGATTCCAATGCTGAAATCCTCTACTGAAAGTCCATGCAGTACTCCAGGAACCCGATTGCTAGATCAACCCGATCGAGACGAATCCTAATTTAAGATGTATGTATTTGGTATAAGAGAATGTTTCAAGAAACAAGAACTGCAAACGAAAAGAGAGAGGAACTCAGGAAATCACCCTGGTATCTCTCTAAGAGTCTCAGGTAGTTGATAGTATTTAATCTCTCATAGAGACCCCATTTTATAGTGTTTAGATAACTTGGGGAGAGGGCAAAAACCCTAACGACCGACTTTACGCAACGACACATTTTGAGGGCCCAACACGGTCTGTGTTGACCTCCAAAAAGTCTAATAATTCAGCCCAATGACACCATGGTCCGTGGCAGAAAACCACAGTCCGTGTTGGCACCAACAAGGACCATGTTGAGTCCAAATCGGTTCATGTTGGACTGATTTCTCACAGAAATTAGTTTCCAACATTTCTAAACATAATACGATATTACTTTGGTTACATATATTGTTCCAAGGCACTGTCTTGTGTGACCCAGTAGGACCAAATAATATAGTTGTAATTAAACACATCCAATTATTAATTATATAGGTCTCTAACAAGACATACAATTACTATATTACTTTGGTTTAATCTCCGTGTATATCAAATATTGTCAAGACATTCCCAACAATCTCCCACTTATTCCATAAGTGTTCGATTCTTTGAATTCCCTTGTCACTTACTGTCTCATATTCGAATAAGGTAAGCTGAAGTCATCCTTATGTAAGACCCGAAAGTTCCTCGATCACTGAGTTTAGACTTTGAAAAGCAGATGCTCAACTATTGATTCAACTGAGCTCGGCTAAGCATTTTCAGTCCAAAAACCGAGTGGCCAACGAGACAACTGTCACTAATAGGGAGGACAATGCCATCTTGTTCAGACACACATTCGCACATGATCCAACTGTATTCCCGACACCGCCTTCATAGCCTACTGTTACGAAAGGCGTTTGACTCGCTGAAGAGTCACAAACAGATCATGCAGTCTATGTACTGAACTCTAGATTCATGTATTTTCTTTGAGTAATGAGAGGTCTTATGACAATTCCTAACTTAAAGAGCTCCCACTGCGGGTCAGTTCGGTAGTCGTTCTCAACAATACCCATGTGATTGATTTATGACGTCATTACATCATTATGATCATGAAACTCGATCATCACTTCAATCCTACATGCTAATTGTGTTGATATCATCACTGTCCTTACGTGATAATACAATTAGGAAACAGGTCGACTGTCAACCAGGATTAGCGTCATCAAGTTCACTAATGGGGTTTCAGAAATTAGACCTCATCCAATTTCCCATTTTGAATGCGCTAATCATTTTGGACACTTACATAATTCTAAACCACAATTTATGTAAAGTTTGAATTTATTTATAAAATGATGAATAAATAACTATTACAAACCATGAGCCATCTAATGTTCATAAAATTTAACTTAATAACACCCTTCAAGATGTCTAATTCCTATTGCATGAGTAAGACTCTCATACTTCGCTTGCGACAGGGGTTTAGTAAGCGGATTAGCGACGTTCTCATCTGTATGAACCTTGCACACATTAATATCACCTTCCTCGATGATCTTTCGAATGATGTGATACTTTCTGGACACATTCTTAGCTTTGCTGTGTGCTCTAGGTTCCTTTGCCTGAGCAATGGCCCCACTATTGTCACAGTATAGGTCCACGCCTTCCGCAATACTAGGCACAACTTCAAGCTTCTCGATGAACTTCTTCACCCACATTGCCTCCTTCGCAACTTCAGATGCTACGATATGTTCTGCCTCCATTGTAGAATCAGCGACAATGTCTTGCTTGGAACTCTTCCAGCTCACTGCTCCACCATTCAGACAAAATACGTATCCAGATTGGCTACTGTAGTCATCTTTATCTATCATGAAACTGGCATCAGTGTAACCTTTTACACTTAGCTGTTTCTCACCTCCACAGACCAAGGACAGCTCCTTAGTTCTGTTCAGATACTTAAGTATGTTTTTCATAGTAATCTAGTGTTTCTCACCAGGGTTGGCTTGAAACCTGCTGCACATACTTAAAGCAAAAGCTATGTCTGACGTTATACATCTCATAGCATACAAAATAGACCCTACAGCCGAGGCATAAGGTATATTTTTCATCTTTTCCTGACCTTCAGATGTCTGAGGACAGTCTATTTTACCAAGTGATGTGCCGTGAACCATGGGAATGAATCCCTTCTTGGAGTTCTGCATCTTGAACCAATTCAACACCTTATCAATATAAGTTGTTTGATTCAATGTAATCAAACGTCTTGATCTATCTCTGTAGATCTTTACTCCAAGAATGTATTGGGCCTCACCGAGATCCTTCATTTAGAAATTCTTCCCGAGCCAAGTCTTACATGACTCTAGCACAGGAATATCGTTTCCAATGAGGAGTATGTCATCCACATACAGAACCAGAAAGACTATCTTGCTCCCACTGAGTTTTCTATAAACGCAAGGCTCTTCTTCGTTTCTCAAGAAACTAAACTCTTTGATTACTTGATTAAACTTTTGATTCCAACTCCTTGAAGCTTACTTGAGGCCATAAATGGCCTTCTGCAGCTTACAAACCTTCCTAAAACCGTTGGGATCTTCAAAACCTTCAGGTTGTGTCATATACACTTCCTCTTCCAGAATCCCATTCAAGAATGCGGTCTTGACGTGCATTTGCCATATTTCATAGTCATACCATGCAGGTATGGCAAGGAGTATCTTGATAGATTCAAAAGCCGCTATTGGGGAGAAGGTCTCTTCATAGTCAATATCCTGAATTTGAGTGAATCCTTTTGCCACCAGCCGTACTATGTAAACACTAGGTTTACTATCCATGTCCATCTTCACTTTGAAGACCCACTTGTTTCTGATGGCTCTAGCGCCTTGTCAACCATGGTTCAAACCTTATTTTCGTACATGGAGTTTATCTCCGATTTCATGGCTTCGAGCCATTTCTTGGAATATGGGCTTGCTAAAGCTTGTTTGTAGGTCTCAGGCTCATCATACTTCATAAGGAATATGTTGATTTCCGATGTCATGAGATAACTGTATCTCTCAGGAAGGTGAATGTCCCTACTGGACCTACGAAGGGGTTTGTCCACATTCCCTACTTCTTCATCTACCTGTCCCCGACTACCTGTCCATCATCCCTTTCCAGTTAAGAATCAACAGAGATTGGAATGCAAGTAGTGGTGACGGGGTATGGGATAAGATTCGAAGTGGTTTATTGCTCTTGAACTTCACCTAGTTCAATTTCTCTCTCACTCTTTCTCTTAGAGACAAACTCGTTCTCTAAGAAGAAAGCATTTCGAGATACAAACACTTTGTTCTCAGAACGGTTGTAGAAGTAATACCCTTTGGTTTCCTTAGGATAACCCACAAAGAAAACCTTTTTAGATCTGGATGCAAGCTTGTTGTCAAGTAAAACCTTAACATAGGCTTCACATCTCAAATCTTTAGAAAAGATAGACTGGGAACTTTTCCTCTCCATATCTCATATGGTGTCTTTTCAGTAGCTTTAGTCGGAGTCCTATTTAGAATGAGCGATATTGTTTCAAAAGCATGCCCCCTAAAGCTAAGTGGTAATTCTGACCCTGCCATCATTGATCGCACCATATCTAATAGGGTGCGATTTCTCCTTTCGGGTACACCATTGTGTTGTGGGGTTCATGGAGGAGATAGTTGTGAGACAATCCCACACGCTTTTAGATGGTTAATGAATTCCTGGCTCAAATATTCATCACCTCAATCTGATCGAAGAGTTTTTATTGTTTTGCCAAGTTGGTTCTGTACTTCATTTTGGAATTCTTTGAACTTTTCAAAAGATTCAAATTTATGATGCATTAGGTAGATACACCCATATCTACTAAAGTCGTCAGTGAAAGTAATGAAATAGTAGAATCCTCCTCTAGCATTGGCGCTCATGGGTCCACATATATCGGTATGTATGAGCCCTAATAAGTCATTGACTCGCTTACTAGTTCTATTAAAAGGTGATTGAGTCATTTTTCCCATCAGACATGCCTCACAAACATCAAACTTTTCGAAGTTTAGATTTTCCAGAATTTCTGTACTTTGCAGTTTCTGGATGTGATTCTGATTAATATGACCTAGCCTACAATGCCAAAGGTATGTTTCATTTGAGTAATTAGTTTTAGCCTTTTTTGATTTGATGTGACAGATTTGTTTATCTAACTCTAATATGTAGAGGCCATTCATACGAATACCTGCGCCATAAAAGATTCCATTCTTTGTAAATGAAAAATGACCATTCGTAATATTAAAAGAATAACCTTCAATCTCAAGTACAACTACTGAAATTAAATTCTGACTAATAGCGAGAACAAAATAACAATTATTTAGTTCTAATATAAGTCCTAGAGGTAAAGATAAACTATAAGTTCCTACGAAGACAGATGTGGACATTTTTCCTCGCCGTTCGGGCTTCCGAACGTCCACGTTTGAATTGGGGTGTGATTCGGTGATTTGTGCTGGGTTTTGACCTTTGAAAACTCTTTAAGGAAGTCTATCATATATCTCATGAATAATATTTTGTAAAATCACTTTCCATTTACTTATGCATTTTACGAGTCATGGAATTAAACCTTTAAGAGTGAACATCCACTTGTTCTCAATTCTTCTAAATTTAATCCCATTTGCTCATTCAAATGTTAAGCTCGGAAGAGAGAGATTTATGAAACCATTATTTAGAAATATAGGGAAGAAAACCCTAAAGTTGCATCGATACATTGTAAAACCATGTTAACTATAGTTTATGCAATCCTCGATGTGTTTTAGTTCGAAATGGGAGTTGCCACCCGACTTTTTAAGGGAGAAGCCAAGACAAAACCAAAAGGAAAATATAGAAAGACTCCGCCTACGAAACCCAAGAATTTTAAGTGTTCGCCTCACACAAAAGGAAAGACTCTACTAAAAGTCTAAGAATGTGCTTTTAATAAAGTTTGGAAGGGAAATGAATGAATACTTTATAAAATTACTTCATTGAATCATGCAACAAGAATGTAATATATAAGATAAAAAAGTACAAATATACACTTATTTACAAGAAAGGAAGAACACTCAAAGGCTTACATTACTACTTTGTGGGAAAAAGACCTTACCTAGCCTTTTGATGCTTGATGATCCTCTTTGATACCTTGAAACTATCCTCTCCAAGTGCCAAAAGGATGATAGAAAAAAGGATGGAAAAAGATGATAAGAAGTGGGGTAGAAAGAGGGGAATAAGAAGGCTTTTCTGTAGTTTTGGGATGTGTTTAGGCTAGGTTTTTTGTGGAGTTTTGGATGGATAGAATAGGATAAGTGTTTAGGTTTTTTGTGAAGAAAGGATTAGGAAGATAATGGTGGTAACAATATGGTCCGTGTGGCCTCCAGAAAGTCCAATAAGTCGGCCCAATGATACCACGGTCCGTGGAAGAACACCATGGTTCGTGTTAGCACCAACACGGACCGTATTGAGTCCAAATCGGTTCGTGTTGGACTGATTTCTCACAGAAATCAGTTTCCAGCATTTCTAAAGATAATACGATATTACTTAGGTTACTTACATTGTTCCAAGGCACTGACTTGTGTGACCTAGTAGGACCAAATAATATAGTTGTAATTAAGCACATTCAATTACTAATTATAGAGGACTCTAGCAAGACATATAACTATATTACTTTGGTTTAATCTCCGTGTATATCGAACATTGTGGGGACATTGCCGACACTTACAACCACCCTCTTGAAGATGCCAAAGTAGTGCCAAAATATAGTTGAAAAAGTGTATGGGGATGAAGGGAAGGTTCTTTTTGTGGTGTTTTGGATGGTATAAGAGGGAGGCCTTTAGTGGGGTTTTAGGGTTTATGTAGAGATAATAATGGATGAAAGTGGGATAGAGATTAGGGATTTAGAAGAGAATAGAAAGGTGAAGATTATGGTGATAGGGGTATGATAAAGATTAGAGATGGAGATGATAGAATGAGAGAAATGAGAGAATGAAGTGAGAGTAAGAATGAGAGAATGAGTGAAGGATTGAGTGAATGAATGATGGAGTTGTTTAGGACCATTTTTAAGCCTAAGTTACGCTCCCGGGCTTGCTCTTTTCTTTCGATTCCGAGTTGTATTTGTTATTTTTACTTGGTTTTAAGTTCTTTTGTAGGTTTCTCGAGTTTAAGGAATAAAAAAAAGGAAAAAGAGCAATTTGAGGGCAAATTTAGAAGTCCTGAGGAATTTCCTGCGCCAAGCCAAGCCAAAGAGTGAAGAAGAGCGAAGCCGGGACGGGAAAACATTTCGAAGAGGCTAAAACAATGCCGTCACACTTGCTACTAGCCTTGTAGTGGGCCTGACGAGCCCATTTCTCACGCCCTGAATCGTCACCCCTGCTACGTTTTCGTAGTGGGCGCTACGCCTAAAGAAGTTTGGACCCGAATGTTATGTTACCCGCGTCTGGGAGGGCCCCCGCGACGCTTGACTTAGAGAAAAAATGGAGGTGGCCTGCCCAGAATGGTCACGCCCGTGTACCCACGTGTACACATGGTTTGTATTAAACGGTTTTATCATTCTTCTCATGGAGCGAGGGGCCTAGGTCATAGAATCAAGGTCGAGGCTATGGTTGAGATCACTAGGGTAAGGAATTGGGTTGAAAAGGGGACGACTTGGGTAAGGAAAAGGGGAGCACTAGGGTAAGAATCTAAGTCGGTCAAGATTGGGGCAATGGGCTTCGGAGGCATTTCGGGATGCAAACGGGAATGAGGAAATGGGTTTTGCAATGAGAGAGAAACATGAGGGGAAAATCAAGTGCCAATTTCGTAAGAAAATACCCACCGGGCTTCCTCTCTCGAGGATAGTCCGGATTAACTTCCTCAAAGTCCATCACAGACCCGGAGAGTTAATGAAACGAAATTCCCTAGTTAACCTCCTTCCACTTTCGTGGGTGAGCATTAACTATTTCAACTCCAATCTTCCAAGATAAGTGTTGGATGTATTCGGAAGCTCTCGATCCCAAATGCGTCTCACTTGTAGGAAGAAAAGGGGTGGAAAATTGATTTCCCAACTAATTACTCACTAAAATTGCTAACCCAAATCTAATTACTCATTCATACCCTTAATTACCCCCTAACCCATGGGGCTATAACCACTAATCATCATCATTATTAACTATGCTAACAACATCCAAACGAGTCCTAAGCGTGATATCTAGCATCCTACAATTAAAACTCAATCAAAGCAATGAAAATAACAAGCAAACACAATTAAACAAATAATCAATTAAGTAAGGCAATTAATGAAAGAGTTAAGGGAAAAGAATACTTATCAAAAAGCTTGAAATGAACAAGGAAAAGCAATGGAAATGATGATCCAACAATCTCTCAATTGATTGAATCCTCAAATCTTCAATACAACACCGAAATCCACTAAAACCCTAGATTAAACTAAGCTAAAACACTCTAATCAAACCCTAATTTCTCTCTAAAACTTGGATAAAAGCTTGCCAAAAACTAGATAAAAACCAGTTAAAGATCCCCTATAAAATCGTCTATTGGAGTATATATACAAGGCTAGGTAGTTGATCAAAACACTGTCGTTTAAAACAGCAGACTGTCGTCTATTGGGGGGCGCGATAGCCACTGTCGCGGGCGCGACGGTGAGAAAACCATCCAAGCGATCTCAGATTAGCGCTGGGTCGCGGGCGTCAGCAGCTAGGTCGCGGCCGTGACATCCTCTTGTCCCCTTTCCCTCGTCTTCCTTCCTTGGGTTGTAGCGCCCGCTACAAGGGTTGTAGCAGGTGCAACACCCCTGTTTTGCTTCAAATATGGGGAAAAGGTTCCCGGATTTTCTCTGCTTCGGCTCTCGGCTCGGCTTGGCTCAGGAAATCATCTCGGAAATCTCCAAAATGCCCCTAAAAAGCCCCAAAATAGCTCATTTTCCTTGTTTTGCTCCAAACGTGCGAAAACCTGCAAAACACTAAAAAGCTAATAAAGACGATGAAAAAAACTCGGAATCGAGAAAAAATAGCAAGCCGAAAGGCATTATTTACGCCTAAAACAGGGCCTAAACACCCCCCACAATTCAACGCAAAAGAAAACAAAAACAAACTAAAAACTAAACACCAACTCCTCTTTCGTGGGAGGAAACGAGTGCATTTAGCGTATGCACAAATCCCTTTAAACCTCCTGGCAGCCCAAGTGAACAAGGGGGGTCTCGTGAGGGTTTGTAACAACTATGCCCACAAAAGCCAAAGAAAAGGGAGATAGGAAAGTGAAAAACAAAACAAGGCTTTAAATAGAAAGGAAAGAAAGAACTGCTTGCTCATGGAAATATGCAATCGCTGCAAGGAAAATGATGCTAACAAACCAAAAGGAACGGAAATGAGCACATCAAAAAAACCTAATCCAAAGCATTGCTAATCTTTTTGGTTTTCGATTCCCAAATGTTTCCTAGAAAACAAAGTCCTTTGTGCATAAGTTCTAGTTCATCCTAGTTGATTCCGATTGTTCCAAAGTGAAAATCACCACCCGAGCTTATTTCAAAGCAAAAAGGTTAGCAAAGAGTTGCCTTCCCCCGCTTGTGTCGCCCTTGGCATGGTGAGGGCCGCAGGAAACGCAAGGAAGGGTTCCTCATTTTAATTACTTACAAGCTATTTTCTTTTCTTTCAATTATAAACTTTGTTTTTCTAGTTGGCACCTTTCAAGATTAACATGACCCGAGAAGGGGTTTTCTTTCCCAGCGTGGTTTCTCTCTGTACGTAACTAGGTACTTAAGGGACGAGGACGCCACAACCACCCACATCAAACAACGTCGGTGAACCAACTTTCCATTAGGTTTACAAGGTTAAAGTTGGTTCTTTCGGGAATCAGCACGACCCTCCAAAAAGGGGTTACCCTCCCAACTCAGGCTACTCCATACACAAACAAAGTGCTTAAGGGGTGTGAGTGTCGCCCAATCACACAGGCCCTTGTTGGTTTCACTGATAGTTAACCAATTATTCTATTTTAATTAACTTTCACTTTTTCAACAAGCTCGAGGGTGAAAAGCTAGGTCTCATGGTTTCAAAAAGGAAGTGAAAGAATCAAGAACCTCACTTTGCAATAAACGAAGGGAATCTAATTAGATGAGTCATGGCAACACCCAAACTAGGGACGACAATGCTCATAATGATTTCTTTTAAGAAGATTAACAAAGTCTTCGATACAATGACTACAAAGTCCTAGAAACAAAGGAAAAACAAAAGAAAAACAAAAACTTTAGGGGGTTTTCAATCTTTTTTCCTCTTTTTCACACAAAAATTTTTAAAATTTTAGCAAAAAAGCTAAGAAAGTCAAAAATAAAAATGCTACGTGATCTACCCATGAACATAAATATCTCCCCCTCCCACCTAAAACGCCACAATGTCCTCATTATGGGAAGGGTGTTGCATGAAAGGTAGAAAAGCTTATAAAAAGCAAACAATCAAAAGCACCTAGCAAGTAAAAGTGGTGGCGACCCCAGCCTACACGGCTCCAACAGCAAAATAATCCCAACACAAACACTCAAAGGGGCTCACCACCCAAAAAAGAAAAATCAAGCATGCAACATGGATCAAAGATATATACATATCAAAGAGAACGGAAAGAGGTTACCTCGAGGTCTTCATTTAGAACATATTCAATACGTGATCCAAAGAACATCACACTTTAGTTTAGAGATAAGTAGGAAAATCATTCCAAGTATGAATTTTCACATGCAAGATTAAAAGAAAAACTAAAATATAGACAAGACTCTAACTAACTAACGAACTAAAGAAAAACTGAAATATTTACAACATGTACATTGACAGGGATTAACCTTAACCCCGAATCTCTCTATTTCAGGGGGGAATTGAGGGTGGAACAACTCACCTACCCGGTCCTACGAATTGTAAAATCAGACGCAAACCAACCACCTCCACCAAATAATCCTAGGGAACACTACCAAGAACATACCAAACGAAGGTGAAGCAGTAAATGCGAGAAGACCACACCATGGGGACAACGAACCCACACTACCAAAAAAAGGTCCTCCTTCCACGCTTAAAACGGCTTCTAGCCACGCCTATAAGCAAGGCTGAGAATCCTTGTCATGGATAAATAAGCGTGGAAAGGGAATGTGTGGGGAAAATTTTGACACGCTTAATAAGCGTGCATGGAGCAACTTTGCCACTCTTATTAAGCGTGCATAGACGAGCAGCTCTCCACCTACTGTAATTTTTTGTTTTGAATGTAGATTCGAACCCCCGACCACAACACATAAGAATGAGTGACTAACCAAACCCTTACCGCTTGAGCATTAAAGATTATTTGATTCTAATAACTAATTTAATACTATATATACACAACTACCATTTGACTTTTTTTATATTCTATTTTAGCTTTAACTAATAGATGAATATATTAAAAAAAATTATAATCATAATTTTTTAAATATTCTTAAAATTAATATAATACTATATGTATAAAAATACCACTTGGCTTCTAATATCAACGCGCCCAAAATTCAATAATCCATAATGTTTCTTTTAATTTTTTTGAAATTATTTTTAAGACTAAATTAATTCCTTAATTAAACCTGGTGCCTAATTAAAATATTTTACATTTTTGCAAAAAAAAATATAATGTAAAATTATTGTCTGCCACGCATATTATATGTGGAAATATAGGTTTGTTTGGGAGAATATTATAACATCCCTTATTAAGCGTGGCCAAACTCTTATAACGCGCTAGCACGCTTATATGTGTGCTTACCGTTTAATCACTCTTAGTAAACGTGGCCATTGCATATAGTAGGAATTTGCACGATTTTTTTCCCCTCATTTAAATAAGCGTGGGTAAATATGCGTGGAGAGCGGGGACACTTACAATTCACTGCTTGTTTCCACCAGGAGGAGGATATAGATAATAAGGGAAATAGATGGGGTAGTGAGGGTTAACATAATCGTTCGGTGCCGGGATGTGGCCGGCTACGGAGTAGTGATAAAAACCCCAATCGCGCCAGTACTGGTTTTGTTGTTGGAAGTACTCCTCGTGCCTCTGAAGATGTGCATGTACATCGTTGAGCGTGGACTGTTGGGCACGTAACAAATCTTGCTGGCTTTCCAACAAATTGTGTTGACTATGGAGTATGGTTCATTGCTCTCGAAGATCTACTCTCATCTGCTCGAATTGAGAGTTGTGTTGCCCTAATGAAGCTTCCCATGGTTGACTTCCGCTTTCACTCGCTTCACCTTAGCCGACATGCTCCTCCTCTTCCTCCTCATCTTCTTCTTCTTCCTCTCCTTCCTCTTCATTGGGCACATCCGGGCCTCCTACATTGCGACGTGTACCATAATCTTGGCCACTAGACCAGTTATGCTCGTTGGTGATATTTAACCACCGCTCGGCATGTTCCGGATCTAAATAGACTTGCGCTCTGTTGTCATCGTGTCCGTGGAGGTAAATCGTGCGAGTTGGGTGCTTTAAGAGGATACCCATTTTCTGCAATTGTACCCCATCGATGGGATCTAGAAAATAACGTGGATCCCGCTTCTTCAAATACACCCCAAAACCTTCCTGGATGAGGAAGTGGTAGATGATGTTCCCCATCCCCATGGTAGTGGGTCGGGTTTTAGTGCTTATCTCTCGAAGACAATGTAGAATGCATGAGACAGTGTTAACCCGGACGCCTTTCACAACATTATAAATCATGAAAAGATGATCGTTCCGGACTTTAGGGAGACCGTCATCTCTCCCAAACACCGAACTTGTCACAATCCTATGAAGGATTCAGACGGCCAAATTGTAGAAATCACGCCCCTTAGAGTTACGGGGGTAGTGAAAATGTTGCTCTCTACCTCTCGAACATGTTAAGGCCTTCATTGCCTCTTGTTCATCGAAGTTTTCGCACCGCTCATAGTACCTTCCATCCTCGGGCAAACCCAATGTCTGGCATAAACGCTTTACGGTGCACCATCTATCTTTGTTGGTGACTCGGTACTCAAAATATGCATCCTCTTTTCCATCTTTGTAGACCATCAACGAGCTCAAAAACTCAAGGATGGGTTGGTCCACGATCGATTCATCGATCGTGAGGAACACCTCCCACCCAAGGGTTTGAATGGAGTAGATGAAGCTTGGTTTACAATAAACCGCTTCCGTCGTCGCCGCATCGTAAACGTCGGGTGTACATATCTTTCATGCTTGGAACATCTCGTAGTGTTGTTTATGCGTGTCACTGCGGAATGTCACTTTTGCTCTTTGGTCACACTTAATTAGCGTGGTCGATTGCGCTCGGCAACGCTCCTCTACGGATGAGGACGGTTCCGGTGGTGGTTAAGGAGGTTCTTCAACACGAGAACGTTTGTTCCTTCCCATCTTTGAACGAAAAGGATGTAGAAACAAGTCAAGGACGGTGGCCATTAGAAGCTTAGGGTTGTCTTTCAAGGAATAATCCCCATCTCTTGAATTTTGGCCGCCTCCCCAATTGGGCATATTCTGAGATAGCTCATGAAGAAAAATGTTGGCTTCCTCCGCGGTCTTCTTAAGGAACATCCCTCCGGATGTATGGTCAATTGATTCTTTAAACAAACCACAGAGTCCATAATAAAAATGTTGAAGTAGCATCCAATTCGGTAAATTGTGATGTGGAAGTACAATGGCGTTGGAGACCTTTGAATCTCCCCCAAGCCTCGAAAAGATCCTCTCCAGTTTCTTGCTTAAATGACATAATAACTTGCCGGAGTCTATAAGTTTCATCAGTTGGGAAGAGCCTTTACAGGAAATGTCTTTTAAGTACCCCCCATGAAGAATAATTTCCAGGAGAGTACGTTTGAAGCCATGTTTTCGCTTTCCCCATAAGAGTTGGAGGAAAGAACTTCAATTTCATGAATTATGAAGATACGCCAGGAATTTGCACAAAACTAATCCGATCATCAAATTTATCGATATGTGCAATAAGACTCTCGGATTTGTCTCCATGAAACGGATTGCTTAAGAAGACTTCAAGTAAGTATTGTTTAAACTCGTACACAATGTCGGGTGGTAATAATGGTAAAGTAATCATGGTTGCCTCACATACCCAATGATGGAACGACATATGAAAGAAGGGTACAGGGTGAATCAGCTTGAACCTCACCCATCAGGACTCGAAGCCTCCTACGATGCTTGATAGGCACAAAAGACGAACCTACATGCACCATTGTTTAGTCCCATTTTTGGGCCTAAATATCGCTTTTTAGCTTGGTATTTTTACTCGATTCCGAGTCTTTTTCATCATTTTATTATTGTTTTAGTTGTTTTGTAGGTTTTTGCACTTTCGGAGTAAAAGCAAGGAAAACGGGCTAATTTGAGGCTTTTTAGAGATTTCCCGAGCTAAGCCGAGCCGAGAGCCGAAGCAGAGTTGACCCGGGACCACCTTCCCTTTGTTTGGTGCTGATTAGTGACGTAACACCCGCTACAGTCCTTGTAGCGGGCGTTACAGGCCTTGAAGAAAGACAAGGGAAGGGAAGAAAATGAAACTGTAGCGCCTGTCACATGGATGGTAACAACCGCTACAGGGCGCGCCCTTGCTACAAATCTCGTGCCACCTACTACGCCACTCCAAGCACTGATCACCTTGGCTGGACAGAAGGAGATCGCCCCCGCCATCTTCCAGGTCGCGCCCGCGACCTTGCGAAGCCCAGAATCGCCTGGCGTAATTTCTCACAGGTCGCCCCCGTGACCTCCTGTTTTTCTGCGCTTATTCCCGGGGTTAAACGACTGTGTTTTGGTTAACTTCCTTGCCCTGTATATATTCCAAGAGTGAGGATCTTGGGTTAGCTTTTCATATCTAGACATTAATTTTCAGCTTTGTATTAGTGAGTTTTAGAGAGAGATTAGTGAGAGATTAGCTTGGATTATTCTAGGGTTTTTGCTCTTGTTGAAGATTTGGAGATTTAATCAATTGAGAGATTGTTGGATCATCATTTCCATTGTTTCTCCTTGTTCATTTACAACATTTGACAAGTTTTTTCTTCCCTTTAACTCCTTTATTAATTGCTTTGCTAATTACTTTCTTGTTTCTTATTTGCTTTGCTTGCTATATTGATTGATTTCCTTGTTTTGTGATTGATGATGTTAGAAATCATGCTTAGGGTCGGTTTGGATGTTGTTTGCTTAGTTAGCATCATGACTAGTGGCTAGAAACCCTATGGGTTAGGGGGTAATTAAGGATGTGAATGGGTGATTAGGTTTGGTTTAGCAATATTAGTGAGTAATTAGTTGGGAAACCAATTTCCCACTCCTATTCTTCCCTCAAGTGGTATGTATTTGGGATCGAGAGCTCCCGAATCCATCTAACACTTGTGTTGGAATGATGGAGATGGGATAGTTAATGCTCACCCATTTCCCACTCCTATTCTTCCCTCAAGTGGAAGGAGGTTAACTAGGGAATTCCGTTTCATTAACCCTCCGGGTCCGTGGTGGACTTTGGGGAAGTAAATCCGGACTATCCTCGAGAAAGGAAGCTCGGTGGGTATTTTCTAACGGAATTTCCACTTGATTCTCCCTCCTTGTTATGATCTTGTTGCAAAACCCATTTCCTTATCCTCGTTCAGATCCCGAAAAGCCTCCGAAGCCCATTTTCTTTCCCTTGACCGACCTTAGCTTTATTTCTTGCGTTGTGATCCCCCTTCAAACCCGATTCCTTACCTTAGCAATCTTGACCCTACCTAGACCAAGGTTCTATGACCAAGGCCCCTCGCTCCCTAAGAGGAACGATAAAAATCGGTTCTAACAAAACCACTGTAACACAAAATTACGCCGTTGCCGGGGAGCCAGCGTCCCTAGTTTTAGTTTCTTGGTTTTTGGTTATTTCAGATTGCTTTCACGCTAGAAATTAGTTTTTGCTAATCCCAATGAATTTTTTGCTTCTATTGGTTCTTGTTGGTGCATGTAGGTTCGCCCTAATGTCTCATAGAGCATCGTAGGAGGCTTCGAGTCTTGATGGGTGAAGTTCAAGCTGATTCACCCCGTACCCTTCTATCATATGCCGTTCCATCTTCGGGTACGGGAGGCAACCCAATCATCTTACCGTCATTACCACCCGACGCGGTATTCGAGTTTAAGCCGTGTCTTCTTGAAGTTTTTGAAAGTAACCCGTTCCATGGAGATATTTCCGAGAGTCCTATTGCTCAATGGAAAGATTCGAGATGCGTATCAGTTTCATGCATATGCCCGGAATATTTTTAGTATATTTGAAGTTGAAGTTCTTTCCTCTGACTTCGACGGGGAAAGCTGCGATGTGGCTTGATTTATGTCCACCTGGATCTTATTCTTCACGGGAGGCTCTAAGGAGAGATTTTCTTCAAAGATTCTTCCTAACTGATAAAACTTGTAGACTCCGGCAAGATATTATGAGCTTCGAGCAAGAAGCCGGAGAGTCTCTTTTCGAAGCATGGGGAAGATTCAAAAGTCTCCAACGTTAGTGTCCGCACCATAATCTACCCAACTGGATTTTACTTCAACACTTCTATTGTGGACTCTTTGATTCTCTCAAAGAATCGATCGACATCGCATCCGGAGGGACATTTTCGAAGAAGACTGCGGAGGAGGCTGACAAATTCCTTCATGAGCTTACTCAATATTCCCCCGATTTGGGAGGTAGTCGATCAAGAGGTGGAGATTCATCTTTGGAGTGTGATCCTGTTATTAAACTTCTCTTTGCCTCCGTCTATGAAATACAAAAAGAAAGGGCTAATGAGGAAGTTCCAACACCATCGAGAGTGGCCCAAAGCGTGCAAACCTTCATGACCACTTCCGTTCCTAATATGCATACTTGTAAGCTATGTTTGGGTCCATATCTTGAGCATCAATGTGGGGACCTTAGATGAGTAGAGCATGTGAATGCCATCTATCCATCATATTTCAACCCACTTTTCTCCCATTCTTTTGGAGATCACGATCATGACTACACCACATGCATCAATCCTACATTCAACCCTACTTCTCAAACCTATGACCACCACTCATTTATCCAAGAAGAGCCTTTCCTTCCAACTCAACAAGACATTCTACCACCTCAAATTTCTCAATTACCCTAAGAATCCTCGGCTGAGTTGATGCTGAAGAAGATTATGAATGACCAAGAGAAGAATCGAGCTTACATCCAAAGTCTCAAACTCAAATTGGCTTAAGCCACCCAACCCCAACCCATTCCTATCCAACCCCTACCTACCCCAATGGTGCAAGTAATCTCTGTTGATTTAAGGAACGGGGAAGTAGTAGAAGAACCTTCTTGGGTGGAGGAGAGTATTTTGGAGGAAAAAGGAGAAAATAAGATGGAGATGAACGTTGAGGAGGGAGTTAAGGTTGAGGAAGCTAAGGTTGTAGAAGAGAAGGTGTTAGATCAGAAGATGGAGGAAGAACAACAATAAGAGATTTTGGAAGGAAATGTTCTTGAATGTCCCGAGGAGCGAGCTACTCCCCAACAACTTGAAATTCCTCTCCCCAAATGGTTGATTCAACACTTGATGGATGTAGAGCATATAGATCCATGGCAAGATGTTCCGAGTGAGAAACTTTATTTCAAGCCGCTTTGTGTTGAAGTCAATTCGGTAACAACAGTTGTGCATGAGCAAAAAGGAGAGGCATACTTTCTTGAAGTGGAACCAAACAATGGGAATGAAAACAATCATCCCAAGGTCTTATGTCCAAAACCCGAGGTATCTAAAGATGCATTTCATGTTGATTCCCTCAAGATTGTTCTATTTAGGAGGGAAATCTCGTTGGATGAAGTTTATATTGAGGGCATAGAGATTGAGGAGATTGTTCCCAAGTGTCTGAAACTTGGAGAACCACTTGTGGAAGAGCTTAAGTTATTTCCTTATCCCCATCACCAAATCAAATCACCGGAGGAGACTTGTTTTATTTGCGGAGGTGATGAGGAGGCGTTGGGAAAGGAGGAGGAAGCGACATTGGAAGCGATTGAAAATGTCATCATCCTTTCCCTTCTCATGGTTAACCAAACCACCGGAAGGACGACTTGATTTGAGGTTGTCCAAGGACGGGAGGAGTTGGAGAGGTAAGAAAAAGAAGCGAACATGGTGGAAGAAGCTGAATATGTGCCTCTCATGTGCGCCACGCCTCTCTAGGATAAAACGGGTATTCAGCTCGAAATAGGGACCTAAAACTAGCGCTCTATGGGAGGCACCCCATAATTTTTGAGGTTCTTCTTTCAATTCTTAATTTTTGCATTTTTCTAATTTTGTTCTTTTTTCTTCTTTTTAATTTTTTTAGTTTTCCTTAGGTTTTCTATTTTTCTTGTCTTTTTTTATTTTCTTTATTTCTTTCTTTTGTATTTTTGAGGTATTAGTTCTAGGTTTAAAACAAAAGTTTGAAAAAAAAGAGAGAGAAAAATGATGTGAAAAAGAGAAAAAGTGAAAGAGTTGAAAGATAAAAGAATTTATATTGAGAGTGAAGGAAAATAAGTAGGTGTGAATGAGTGAGGATTTAAAAGAATATGAGTGTTGAGAGAGTTTGAAAGTGTAAAAATTTTGAAATTAAGAGCGAGGAAGTGTAGGAAATTCGAGTTTGGAAGGAAAGAATTTTGGGGGTTGGATTACTTTTGGAGTGTTGGAAATGTTTGGGAGAGTTGCCAGCAGGTGGTAGCAGGCGCTACCTAAAGGTTAGCACCCGCTACGTGAAGCAACAGGCAGTTAACCTCCGTGTCGATAGCACCGCGAGGCAAGGGATAACGCCACAAGAACGACACGCCAAAGATCCTGCTTCCCAATGCGTCGCGCCCGCGACTTGACACCGTTCGTCGACATTTCAGCCCTAAAATCCCGATTCCCTTTCTCTTTTCTCATTTCTTTCTCTCACAAAAACTCGACCCTCTCTCTCTGCAAGCCCTAGCGACAATAAAGAACTCACACCCACACCCATTCATCCCTCTCAATCATCAATTCGACCCCCTTCCTCTCTCCATTTTCGAAATCCAAACCCTAATTCTTCTCTGTTGCTGCGCAATTTTGCTGCTAAGTTTATGATTTTTGCCCAGATTCGTCCCAAGTGTGCGACATTGCTTAAGCACTTGTTCTACATAGCTAAGGGAGAACTCATCCTCAATGCTGAATCCACGTTCAAGTGCTCTGATTTGAGGTAATCTCTAGTCAATTTGTGCATATGTTTTTTCAAACTCACTTGTTTGTTGATTGTGTCGAATTTTTGGTTTACCTTTGAGATTAGGCACTGTTATTATCATGTTCTTGCCAAAGTTTCTTGCTTCTACATCCTTTTGGTTCAAAGATGAGCAGAAACAAGCGTTCTCGTGTCGAAGAAGCTCCTTCATCATAACAGAGACCATCTTCATTCACAAAGGAACGTTACCGAGCACAACCGGCTACAATAATTCGGTCTGACACAAATGCAAATGTGATCTTCCGGGATGAAACACATGAACAACGGTATGAAGCGCTTCAAGCACGGAAGATATGTGCACCGGACATATATGATGCGGCGACGGTAGAAGCCGTACATTGCAAACCAAGCTCCGACTACCTTATTCGTACTCTCGGGTGGGAGGCATTCATCACGATCGATGAATCGATTGTGGACCAACCCATCCTTGAATTCTTGAGCTCCTTAAAGATAAGCAGTGCACCGTGTGCCAAAGGTTGGGTTTGCCCGATGATGGGAGATACTATGAGCGATGCGAGAACTTCGATGAGCAAAAGGCAATGCAAGCCTTGGCACGAGAGACGGAACCCCACGTTATCATTGCCCCCGTAACTCTAAGTGGCGTGATTTTTGCAATCTAGTCATCCGAATCCTCCATAGGATCGTGACAAATTTAGTGTTTGGGAGAGAAGATGGACGCCCCAAAGTTCGGATAGACGATCTCTTCGTGATCTACAATGCTGTGAGGGGAAAACGAGTAAACGCCGGATCTTGTATTCTACACTGTCTTCGGGAGATTAGCACGGAAGCCCGACCCACTACCATCGGGATGGGGCATATCACTTGCTACTTCCTCGCCCAAGAAGGCTTTGGGAAGTACTTAAAGAAGTGGACTCCATCCTATCTTTCGGATCCTATCGACAAGGTACGGTTGTAGAAAATGAACATCCTCGCAAAACACCCGACTTTCACGATCTATTGCCATGGACATGATGATAACAACACGGAAGTTCTCTTGGATCCGGACCATGCTGAGCAGTGGTTAGACATCACTAACGAGCGTAACTGGTCTTGTGGCCAAGAGCATGATAACCGCCGCAAAGTGGGAGGTCCACGTCCGATCGTGAAGAAGAGGAGGAGGGCAATGATGAAGATGAAGAAGAAGAAGAAGAAGGAGAAGATGAAGAAGAGGAGGAGGAAGAGGGATATGTCGGCCATAGTGGAGCTAGTGGAAGTGGAAGTCATCCACGGGAAGCTTCATTAGAGCATCTCAACTCTCAATTAGAGTAGATGAGAGTTGACCTCCAAGAGCAACGAACGCTACTCCAGGGTCAACACAACTTGTTGGAGAGCCAACAAAATTTACTACGTGCCCAGTAGTCCATGCTCAACAATGTGCATGCACATCTTCAATGGCACGAGGAGTACTTTCTACAGCAAAACCAGTACTGGCGTGACTAGGGGTATTACTACTACTCCGATGAGAACAATCCCCCGGCACCACCAGAGTATAGAAACCGCCACTATCCCACCTACTTTCCTTATCACCCATATCCTGCCCCGGGAGGATCCGAGCAATGATTTGTAAGTGTCCCCGCCCCCACTTTACTCTCTTTATTGATTTGATTTACACCGATAGTGTTAGATAGTTGCCGGGGGGGTGCTTTATGGGCAAGGTTGGGGGAGTGTGTTGGTTACTTTGGTTTTGTTGGGTTCGTTGTCCCCATGGGTTGGTTGTTTTGCCTCAATTGCTTCATCGTTGGTAAGGCCGGTTAGGAGAAGTTGTTTCACCCTCAATTCCCGCCTCAAAAGAGTGAGATGCTGGGTTAGGATTAGCCATTGTCAATGTAAATGTTGTAAATAGTTTGTCTTTAGTTTGTTCTTTAGCTAGTGTCTTGTTTTTATTTTTTGTTTTTGTTCTTTTTCTTTTATTCATGCGAACATTCACATATATTATGTTTTGCTTGTTTACTCCTAACCTTAAGTGTGATGTATTCTTGGATCACGGATTGAGCTTGTTCATTACTTGAAGACTTCGAGGTAATCTCTTTCCGCTCTCTTTGATGTATATAAATCTTGGATCCTTGTTGCATGCTTGATTTTCTTTTTGGGTGGCGAACCCCTTTGAGTGTCAGTGTTGGGATTACTTTGTTCACAGTTGTGTAAGTAGTTGTCTAATTGGCCAATGCAATCAGTTAGAAGCGGCCGATATGGATAATGATAGGCCTTAGGAAGGTTTTCTGCATGATTTATCTTTATTAGACCTTGACATGGATTGAGAAAGCAAAGTCCTCACTTCTTACACGCCCCAACTGTGAATTTCTGGCCCAAGTTGGGTGGTCTGAGTTGTTTAATGCTCATGCTCGCCCTAAATAATGAATTAATTAACTACTGTCGGTCCTACCGAGGAGGGTCGGTGTGAGTGGACGGCGCTCATGCCCCTTAAGTAAAATATTTACGAATGGACTAACCCGACTCAGGGAGGGTAAACCCTTTGCGAAGGCCTGTCTAATTCCTGAAAAAACCAACTGCCTAAAATTTAGAAAACGGCTTGAGTGTGAGGCTTAATAAAGAAAGAAAAGAGTGGAAGAAAAAGAAAAAGAAAAAGAAAAAGAAAGCAAAAGAGAAAGAAAAAGCAAAAAAAATGAGAAAAAATGAGTTGTGAAAGAGTAAGAAAAAAAAAAGAAAAGAGAAGTTGAAAGAAAAATAAAGAGTGAAGTTAGGATAGATAACAATCCCGAGCTTGAGCATGAAAATGACTTGGATGGTCTGGCTTAGGTTAGAAAGGATCGATTAGGGACCACTTACACTTGTGCACGAGGATTCTTGCTCATCAGGAAATGTCGGGGTTGAAAAACTCCAAGATTGGCAGTTTTGCAACCTTCGTGTCCTTGTTTGTTCATATTTGCTTCTTCCATTTGATTATTGAGGCGGGTTGGGGAACTAAGTGCATGATTGGGGATGGGAGTATCTTCTTCGCCTCTTTTGTTTTCGTTTTTGGTTTTTCTCTTTTTCTTCTTTCCCCTTTTTCTTTTATGGCTTTTGTGGGTATAGTGGCTACAAACCCTCACGAGACCACCTCGTCACCTGGGCTACCAGGGGGTTTGAAGGGCTTGGTGCATATGCTAAATGCACTCGTTTCCTCCCACGACAGAGGAGTTGCTGTTTAATTTTAATTTTATTTTTGTTTTGTTTTGTTGGGGACGAGCAAAAGTTCAGGTGTGGGGGGAGGGGTGTTTAGTCCCATTTTTGGGCCTAAATACCGCCTTTCAACTTGGTATTTTTGCTCGATTCCGATTCTTTTTCATCTTTTCTACTAGTGTTTTAGTTGTTTTGTAGGTTTTTGCCCTTTTTGAGAAAAAGCAAGGGAAATGGGCTAATTTGAGGCTTTTTCAGAGATTTCCCGAGCCAAGCCGAGTCGAGAGCCGAAGCAGAGTTGACCCAGGACCCCTTTCCCTTTGTTTGGTGCTGATAAGTGAGGTAGCACCCTCTACAGTCCATGTAGCGGGCGTTACAGACCTTGACGATAGACAAGGGAAGGGAAGAAAATGAAATTGTAGCGCCTGTCACATGGATGGTAACACCCGCTACAGGGCGTCGCCCCCGCTACGCCACTCTAAGCTTTGATCACCTTGGCTGGACAGAAGGAGATCGCCCCGCCATCTTCCAGATCGTTCCCGAGACCTTACGACACCCAGAATCACCTGGCGTAATTTCTCACAGGTCGCCCCAGCGGCAAGGAGGGTCGCGCCCGCGACCTATTGTTTTTCTGCGCTTATTTCCGGGGTTAAACGACTGTGTTTTGATTAACTTCCTTGCCTTGTATATATTCCAAGAGTGAGGATCTTGGGTTAGCTTTTCATATCTAGACATTACTTTTCAGCTTGGTAGAAGTGAGTTTTAGAGAGAGATTAGTGACATATTAGCTTGGATTATTCTAGGGTTTTTGGTTTTGTTGAAGATTTGGAGACTCGATCAATTGAGAGATTGTTGGATCATCAATTCCATTGTTTTTCCTTGTTCATTTACAACATCTGATAAGTTCTTTCTTCCCTTTAACTCCTTTATTAATTGCTTTGCTAATTACTTTCTTGTTTCTTAATTGCTTTGCTTGCTATTTCGATTGATTTGCTTGTTTTGTGATTGATGATGTTATAAATCATGCTTAGGGTTGGTTTGGATGTTGTTAGCTTAGTTAGCATCATGATTAGTGGCTAGAAACCCTATGGGTTAAGGGGTAATTAAGGATGCGAATGGGTGATTAGGTTTGGATTACCAATATTAGTGAGTAATTAGTTAGGAAATCAGTTTCCCACTCCTATTCTTCCCTCAAGTGGTATGTATTTGGGATCGAGAGCTCCCGAATCCATCTAACGCTTGTGTTGAAAGGATGGAGATGGGATAGTTAATGCTCACCCACGAAAGTGGAAGGAGGTTAACTAGGGAATTCTGTTTCATTAACCCTCCGGGTCCGTGGTGGACTTTGGGGAAGTAAATCTGGACTATTCTCGAGAGAGGAAGCTCGATGGGTATTTTCTAACGGAATTGCCACTTGATTCTCCCTCCTTGTTATTCTCTTGTTGCAAAACCCATTTCCTCATCCCCGTTTGCATCCCGAAAAGCCTCTGAAGCCCATTTCCTTCCCTTGACCGACCTTAGCTTTATTTTTTGCGTTGTGACCCCCCTTCAAAACCGATTCCTTACCTTAGCAATCTTGACCCTACCTAGACCAAGGTTATATGACCAAGGCCCCTCGCTCCTGAGAAGAACGATAAAAACAGGTTCTAACAAAACCACTGTAACAACCATAAAGAAATAAAGAAGCATCAAATTCATTAGGATTAGCAAAAACTAATTTCTCACGTGAAAGCAATCTCAAAACAACCTATAACCAAGAAACTAAAACTAGGGGCGCTGGCTCCCCGGCAACGGCGCCATTTTGTGTACGCGTGGTTTGTATTAACCAGCTTTATCGTTCTTCTCAGGGAGCGAGGGGCCTTGGTCATAGAATTTAGGTCGAGGCTATGGTTAAGATCACTAGGGTAAGGAAATGGGTTGAAAAGGGGATCACAATGCAACAAATAAAACTAAGGTCGGTCAAGATTGGGACAATGGGTTTTGAGAGGCTTTTCGGGATGCAAACGGGAATGAGGAAATGGGTTTTGCAACAAGAGAGAAATAAGAGGGGAAAATCAAGTGGCAATTCCGTTAGAAAATACCCACCAGGCTTCTTCTCTCGAGGCTAGTCTAGATTAACTTCCTCAAAGTCCACCACGGACCCAGAGGGTTAATGAAATGGAATTCCCTAGTTAACCTTCTTCCACTTTCGGGGGTGAGCATTAACTATCCCAACTCCAACCTTCCAAGATAAGTGTTGGATGTATTCGGGAACTCTCGATCCCAAATGCGTCCCACTTGTAGGAAGGAAAGGGGTGGAAAATTGATTTCCCAACTAATTACTCACTAAAATTACTAACTGTAGACGCTGGTATTTTGACGCATAAAATAACATAAAAAGAAGAGCGGAAGAAATAAAAGAGAGTCGATAAATACATGCATTTTACATGTATTTTGTTCACTGTTTAGACCCGATTTCGTGTCTAAATACCGCCTAAATCCTTAAGCTTTTGACTTGTTTCGCAGTTGCTTTAATAACTTTTAATGCGTTTTAGTTACTTTTGTAGTTTCCGAAGGGTTTCACTCAAAACGATTCTAAATGGGCCAATTTTGCACCAATCTTGGGAATCCCGAGATTCCCTAAGATTCCACGAGCCCTGGATGTGTCAAAGGCAGCGGAAGCGGAAGCAATGGTTGAAGAGCCTCCTGAAGAAAACTGTGGCCGAGAGACACCGTGGCCACGGTCACCTTGACCGTAGCCACGGTGTGATTGAGCCATGACCTAAGGAAGAAGCCTTGCAACCGAGATAGACCGTGGTCACGGTCACTCTGACCGTAGCTACGGTAGGATCCTACCCTGCCCAAGGAAGAAGCTGGCCGAACCAGACCGTGGCCACGATCTCCCATGACCGTAGCCACGGCGGTGCGAAGGAGCGAAAAGTTGTCAGCCCTAATCGCCCTGACCGTGACCACGGTGCTTGGGGATCGTAGCCACGGCGATGTGAAGCGAAGAGGAGAAATCGCCTGCCTTACGCAGGACCGTGACCACGGTCACCCTGACCGTGCCCACGGTCCCCTGCGGGCCTGTTTTTTCTGTTGTGTAAAATGATGAGTTTTGAGTAACAACCTTGATTACTATTTAATGTACTTAGGTCATTTTAGAAACAGGGAGGAAAAAGGACAGCAGTTTTTATCTATCTTTTATGATACTTTAGCACTCTTTATCATATTTTTAAGTCTTGGATTAGGGAGATTTTAGGAAGATCTTTGCTGAGATTATTGGTTCTTGTATTGGATTCTCTGGATTATTATTGGAATATTGAAGATTATTCTCAACTTGGGGGCATTGGAGCTTGATTATTCTGAAGTTTTCTTCCTTGTCATCACAATCCATGAGCATTTCTTAATCTCTCTCTCTAATTTATTGCTTATTTATTAATCTCTGTTTTTTTTGATATTGTTGTTGTTGTTGAGTGTTTATTGTTATCTTGTTTACTCGATTAAGCATGAATGAAGTTGTTGATGTTATTATCATGATAGTTAGGATGTTTAGTGGCTAGAACTTTAATGGGTTAAGGAGATATTAAGGGTATGAATGGGTGATTAGGTTTGGGTTAGCAATATTAGTGAGTAACTAGTTAGGAAATCAACTTCCTAATCCTATCCTTCCCTCAAGTGGGATGTAATTGGGTGCGAAAGCATCCCGAATACATCCAACGCTTGTTGGACTGTAGGAATTAGGATAGTTAGTATTCTAGTTCGCGAAAGCGAATAGAAACTAACTAGGAAATCCGTTCTATTAACTTCCCTGGGTCTGTCGATGGATTTTTGGGAAAGTTAATCCGGACTATCCTTGAAAGAGGAAGCCCGGTGGGTATTTTTCTAACGGAATTACCATTTAATTTTCCTTTCTCGTTACTCTCTTGTTGCGAAACCCATTTCCTCATTCCCGTTTGCACCCCAAAAGTCTCCCGACACCCATTGTTTCACCTTTTTTACTAAACATAGTGTGTTTGTGCCGTTTTTTTACCCTAAATTCTATCATCCTGTCATGATCGTTAACCATACCTAGAGTTAGCTTGCTGCAGCTAAGGCCCCTAGCTCCCTGTGGAAGAACGATAAAAACGTGGTCTTACAAACCACCCAACTAACAAAATGGCGCCGTTGCCGGGGAGCAAGCGCACCTAGCTTAGCTCTTTGTCTTTAGGTTGTTTAAAGATCATTTCACTGCTAGAGATTTTGTTATCCTTGGTTACTGGAAATTTGATTCTTCTATTTGTTCCTTTTGTGCATGCAGACTCGCTCTCGACAAGGCCAAACTCCTGTAACTCCACCGAACCCGAATCCGGAGAGTATTATTCGACAAGCTAACGCCGGTTCGAGACGAGCTAGACAACAAAGGGAGCGAAAGATGGTCGAAATTCAAATGGCTGACGGAGAGCAAATTCCACCCCGTACCTTAGCATCATATTCCTTACCATCGTTGGGTACGGGAGGCGATCCCATCACATTACCAGAATTACCACCGAATGCATCGTTCGAGTTCAAGCCATATCTATTGGAAATATTTGAGAACACCCCGTACCATTGAGGAGAGCATGAAAATCCTATTGACCACATCAACAAATTCGAGCAATGCATCGGCTTCGTACAAATGAATGGAGTTTCCACCGAATACATGAAGCTGAAGTTTTTCCCTCTTACCTTGAAGGGGAAAGCATTATTATGGCTCAATACGTGTCTGCCCGGAACTTGTCAACATGGGATGCCTTTAGCCGCGACTTTCTTCAAAGGTTTTTTCCCAATGATGAGACGTGTCGGTTGAGGCAAGCCATCATGAGCTTCAAGCAAGAGCCCGATGAGTCGTTATTCGAAGCGTGGGGGAGATTCAAAGGTCTCCAACGGAGGCGTCCACATCATAATCTTGAGGATTGGTTATTATTGCATCACTTCTATTTCGGATTGAGTAGCTCTTTGCGAGAATCGATCGATCATGCCTCGGGGGGCATGATCCTCAAGAAGACGGCGGAGGAAGCAAACGTATTTCTTCACGAGCTATCTCAAAACTCTCCTTATTGGGGAGGCGGCCGTAGTCCAAGATATGGTCCTCCTCTAGAAAGCAACCCTACCATTAAATTTCTCATGAATGCCGTTCTTGAGATGCAACAAAAGGCAGCTTTGGAGGAAACCACAAGGCAAGTAAAGGCAGCCCAAGAAGTACCTATGCTTATTCCGGATGCCCAAGTCTTGGTTTGTGATTTTTGTGGAGGGTCACATTCTTCGAAGCGATGTGAAGAGTATAAAACCGAGCAAGTCCAAGCCATCTATCCCCATAATAACCTCTCCTATACCAATCAAACCCCCATTCGTCCCCGTGGGAATTACGCCTACAACCAACAAGCTCCCCAAAACCAAAACCCACCCCCTGGTTTCCCAAATCAAAATCGCCGCCAAAACCACCACCAAAATCCTCACCAAGGTCAATCTTCCTAAATGCCCAAACCATCACAACAAGAAACCCTTGACCAAACCCTCCAAAAGTTGGCCTTAACTCAAGAGAAGATAGCCTTATCTCAAGAAAAGATGGCCTTAGACCGAGAAAAAGACCAAACTCGCATTAAGATCCTCGAGTTACTATTGGCCCAATTGGCACAACAATCTCAACCTATCCAATCTTTACGTAGCCAATCCCAACCTAACCCAAAAGGGCAACTTAATGCGATTACTTTGAGGAGTGGCAAGGAGATTGCTGGACCTAGAATGATGGGAGAGGAGGTTTTGGGTGACAAGGAAGGTGACGTGGTGGATATCTCGGACGAGGAAGATTTGTTGGAGAAGCGGGAAAGTGAGTTAGTATTAGGTGAGGAAGTTGAGAGAGCACATGAGGATGAATTGGGAGAGTCTAGTAAAGAACAAGAGGAGATAGAGAAGCTAAGGAAAGGGAAAGGAAAAATGGTGGAAGAAGAACCAATCCAGATTATTGAGAAGCCAAAGCTACCACCGGTCCCTTTTCCCGATCGGTTAGCAAAACCAAAATCTGATGCAAAGTTTTCAAAATTCATTGAGATGCTCAAGAAGCTTCAAGTGAACATTCCATTTCTTGATGCCATCTCTGAAGTTCCGTCCTTCAAGAAGCATTTGAAGGAGCTTCTCACGAGCAAGAGAAGAATTCAAGAGAAATCTACCATCCATTTGACGGCGGATTGTAGTGCAATTATCAATAACAAATCACCGGAGAAATTAGCCGACCCCGGAAGTTTTTCTTTTCCATGCACCATTGGTGATATGCAGATTAGTCGTGCCCTTTGTGATCTAGGAGCAAGTGTAAGCGTCATGCCTTATTCGATTTGCAAGAAGTTAAATCTCGACGATCTTGCTCCTACAACAATTAATCTTCAATTGGCCGACCGTTCCGTACGAAGACCGTTGGGAATATTGGAAGACATCCCGGTCCAAGTAGGGCGATTTTTAATTCCTTGTGATTTTGTGATTTTGGAGATAGAGGAAGATAACAACATTCCTATTATTTTGGGAAGGCCATTCCTTGCTACGGCGGGAGCCATTATTGATGTGAAGAATGGAAGCATGTCGTGGAATGTCGGGAATGAAAGCATAATTTTTCAACTTGAGGGGTCATTAAAAGGTCCTTCATATGGGCACTCATGCTATGCCATTGATATGATGGAGCTCCTTGTTGATGAGTATATTGAGGACTCCCATCTTCTTGAATCTATTTGCGATGATCCCTTGGGAGCTTGCTTATTGGAGTCCTTCCAATTTGAGACCGACGGCACCGATATTACTTTCTTCACCAACCTTCTTGACTCTTCACCCATGCATAAGGAGATTATTATTGATGAGCCTTATATGGAGTGTATGGAGATTCAAGATGCAATCTTTAAAGGTATGTCTTCCTCTCAAATTCAATCTTCTACTCCTTTAGAGCTTAAAGCATTACCCCCTTCCCTCCAATATGCTTTCTTGGATGATGAGAAATCTTATCCTGTCATTGTGAATGCGAATTTGAATGATTTTGAATTGTCTAAGTTGCTTGATTTGCTTAGGAAACATAGGGGTGCATTGGGTTATAGGATAGAAGACTTGAAAGGTTTATCCCCTTCCATATGCATGCATTCGATTGATTTGCTAGAAGATGCCAAGCCTACCAGGCAACCCCACCGTCGTTTAAATCCCAATATGCAAGAAGTGGTTAAAAAGGAGGTAATAAAGTTGCTAGCTGCTGGGATCATCTTCCCCATCGCAAATAGCGAATGGGTAAGCCCGGTTCAGTGTGTGCCCAAGAAGGGTGGATTGACCATAATTGAAAATGACAAGAAAGAACTAGTTAGTACTCGAACCGTCGCCGGTTGGCGGATGTGTATCGATTACCGCCAATTAAACAAAGTAACAAAGAAGGACCATTTCCCCCTTCCCTTTATTAACCAGATGTTAGAACGGTTGGCGGGTCATTCGCATTTTTTCTTTTTGGATGGGTACTCGGGTTTCTTTCAAATTCCAATCCACCCCTCACATCAAGAAAAAACCACCTTCACTTGCCCATATGGGACATTTGCTTATCGTCGCATGCCATTTGGTTTATGTAATGCCCCTGGGACTTTTCAACGTTGTATGATGGCTATTTTTAGTGATTTTATTGAACAATGCATGGAAGTCTTTATGGATGATTTTTCTGTGTACGGTAACTCTTTCGATGGCTGTTTGCTAAATTTGGAGAAAGTGTTAACTCGTTGTGAGGAACTGGATCTAGTTCTAAACTGGGAGAAATGCCACTTCATGGTGGAACAAGGAATCGTTCTGGGTCATTTAATTTATTCTAAGGGCATCGAAGTAGATAAGGCCAAAGTTGAGGTAATAGAGCGCCTACCACCCCCGGTTTCCGTTAAGGGGGTGCGTAGTTTCCTTGGCCATACCGGCTTTTATCACCGGTTCGTCAAAGATTTTTCAAAAATTGCTCGACCTCTAACTAACCTCTTGTGCAAAGACGCCCCTTTCATTTTCACTGATGAGTGCCTTGAGTCGTTTTATAGGTTGAAGCAGGCTTTGATTTCCACTCCGGTAGTTCAACCTCCGGATTGGACGCTACCCTTTGAGATTATGGCCGACGCGAGCGACTTCGCCGTGGGAGCGTGTTTGACCCAAACAGTAGACAAGAAACCAAGGGTCATCTATTACGCAAGCCATGCGCTTGATAGCGCCCAAAGGAACTACACTACCACGGAAAAGGAGCTTTTGGCGATCGTTTTTGCGCTCAACAAATTCCGGCAATACCTCATGTTCTCTACACGGATCATGCCGCTATCAAATACTTGATGGGAAAGAAGGAGACAAAACCGAGACTTATACGGTGGGTCTTGCTTATGCAAGAATTTGATTTGGAAATCCGCGATAAGGCGGGCACAAAGAATGTCGTTGCCGATCACCTTCGAGGATTCTTGTTGACTCGGAAGACACCCAACCGATTGTAGACGTTTTTCCGGACGAGCGACTCTTGGCTATCAACTCGCATCCTTGGTATGCGGATATTGTGAATTATTTGGCGAGCGAAGTGATCCCTCAAAACTTGAACCATCATCAAAGGAAGAAATTCCTCCACGACATGAAGCATTACTTTTGGGATGATCCTTTCCTTTTCCGTCTTGGAAATGACGGGATGTACCGGCGGTGTATTCCCGAGAGTGAAGTGCAATCTATTTTGACCCATTGTCATGAATTTCCGGTGGGAGGTCACGGTGGCCCCCAAAAGACGGCGGCAAGGGTTTTGCAAACCGGTTATTGGTGGTCGACTCTTTTTCGTGACGCCCATCTGCATGTCAACCAATGTGACAAGTGTCAAAGGTCTGGTACCATCTCCCGGAACAATGAAGCGCCGTTGAACTATATTCTCGAGGTGGAGGCTTTCAATGTATGGGGATTGGACTTCATGGGTCCTTTCCCATCGTCAAGGGGTTTCCAACACATCCTAGTGGCGGTAGACTATGTCACAAAGTGGGTCGAGGCCATACCATGTGTAAGATGTGATGGGAAATCAGTTTCGAAATTCTTGAAAAAGACCCTATTCCTAAGATTTGGCATTCCACGGGTCATCATTACTGACAACGGTTCCCATTTCATCGAAAAGAGATTCGAGTCTCTCTTAGAGAAGTACGGCATCAAGAATAAGAAGGGACCTCCTTACCATCCACAAACACAAGGTCAAGTGGAAATCTCAAACCGTGCCATCAAGGAGATCTTAGAGAAGACGGTTAACTGTTCAAGGAAAGATTGGGCAGAAAAATTGGATGAAGTTTTGTGGCCATATCGCACCGCTTTCAAGACACCGATTGGCACTACTCCTTACCGTCTTGTCTACGGGAAGGCATGTCACTTCCCCGTAGAACTTGACCACAAAACCATGTGGGCAATTAAGAAGTTGAACTTCAATCTCAAGGCTGCTGGAGGTAGTCGGTTATTTCAATTAGAAGAACTTGAAGAGTTGAGGCGTTATGCATATGATAACAACAAGATCTACAAGGAAAGAACGAAGGCATGGCATGACAAGAGGTTGAACCGACGTGAGTTTGTGGTAGGCGATAGGGTTCTCATTTTCAATTCAAGGCTGAAGTTGTTCTATGGGAAATTGAGATCACGGTGGTCCGGACCATACGAAATAGTGAGAATTCTTTCCGCCAGAGTAGTTGAGTTGAAAGATGCCCAAGGGGAGTGTTTCAAAGCAAACTCATCGAAACTCAAACCATACATCATGGGCGAGGAATATGTCGGGATAGTTGTGACATACCTCGCGGATTTTGGAAATTGAAAAGCATTGGAAAAGGTCGAGCTAGGACCTACAAAACAAGCACCCGGGAGAGGTATGAACTACTTCCCCTCTTTTAGTGTTTTCTTTCAATTTTTAGTTCTTTCATTTTTATTTCCTTTATTTTAGTGCTTTTCTTCTTCCCTTGTTTTACTTAAAAAAAAAAGAAAAAGAAAAAAAATCGTGAGTGATTCTATGAGAGTCGGGGTTTGAAAGTGTTTTTGAGCGATTGGAGAGAGTCCTTGAATGGAAATTGACCGAGAAAGAAAAGGGAGTGGATGACAAGAGGGTAGATTTTAGGACTTAACAATTTTTCTCCAAGTTTTTGAGCCTTGTAGATGCTGGAGATGAACCGAAAAGGACCGTGCCCACGGTGGGAGTCACCGCAACCACGACCAACACACTCAAAGTTGGTCCCAGTTTAGCCAAGCCGAAGACCACCATGCCCACGGTTGAAGTCACCGCAGCCATGGTCTCATCGCAGCTTGACTCTTGGAAATTTTGGTCCCGACCATGACCGTGATCACGGTGAAATTTACCGCACCCACGGTCTCCGCCCTACTTTATCCTTTCTTTTTCCCTCACCCGAATCACACCGTGCCCACGGTCAAATGGACCGTGGCCACGGTCTGCCGAAAACCTGCAATATGTCGGGGGTTCCGTTTCATTTCCCCTCATTTCTCTGTCACTTTCTTCCTCACTCTCACCTTCGAAAACCCTCCCCAAACCCTAATACTCGAACTCTCTTCCAAAATTTGCCAAATCTCTCACCAATTCCCCCATTTCTCCCACATTTCTTCCCCATTTCGTGCCCTAGGTATTGAAGTTCGCCATTTCCGGCTCAATTAAAGCAAGGTTCTTGGTTCTTTGTTCCTTGTAGGGCTCGAATCGCTCAAAGGAAGCTCTCAAAGTCCTCATCTCAAGTATTCCTTGTTTGTTGATGCATCCAAATTCGATTTCCTAGTTGATTTTGGTTGTTGTGTGTATTTTTCTCTGCCTAGATCTAGGGTTTTTGAGTGTTGAACATTAGAATGATGAAACCAAAAAGGGGTCGGCCTAGAAAGCTCCCTCCATCACCATCACAGCTACCATCTTCTCTCGGATCGAGACGGACTCTACCAGCTTCGTTCATCAAAAGTTGTCCCCGTGCCAAGGTTAATTTCCGTGATGAACTACACAAGACTCGCTATGCTGAACTCCAAGAGCGACACATCTACGCTCCAGAGATTCTCTGTGATGAGACAATCAACACTCTTTACTGTCGGTCCAGTTTCGACACTCTCGCTCAGGTACTTGGCTGGGAAGCACTTCTCAATATCAAGGAACCAATTATAGACCAGGCCGTACTCGAATTCATGAGTTCACTTCAAGTCTTTAGTGATGGGTACCCTAAGGCCATTTTCAGCTATAGAGTGGGTGATAGGGAGATGGAATGTTCTGTTCAAGAGTTTTGCCAAGCTTTGGAATTACCAGAGGACGGGGTGTACTTCTGGGAGAGTGAGGAATTCGATGTACAAGAAGCGTGGAAAAGGTTAACTTGTTGGAGAAGAGCACCCGTCGACTCCGAAGAAGGTCAGGCAAAGTTTTACTGCCCCAAGGATTGTCGAGCACAGGATTTTTGTAATCCCGTTGTCCGGTTATTCCATTTGGTGATTGCTAATTCAGTGTTTGGGCGAGATGAGGAACGATCACATGTTCGTCTGGACGATCTCTTCATAATTTACAATACTTTGAAGGGGAAACGAGTGAACTTAGGCTCTTGCATCCTACATTGGTTAGGGGAGATGAGTATATCTGATAACTTCACCAACCTTGGAATGGGCCATATAATTTGCCATTTCCTCCGGAAGCAAGGGTTTGGTGATTACCTGGGACTATGGAAGCCACGTTATGTCCCTATCGCCATTGATAAGGAGCTGTTGATCGAAATGGAGATAGTCTTTGAGCGTCATTCACGCACCGTCTACCATCATGGTTATGGCGATCGAAAAATTTGCATTCCTCTCGACCCAACTCATGCCGAAGAATGGCTCGATATTGCAAATAATGAAAATTGGTCGTGCGGGCAATTTTATTGTTGGCCGTGGATAATTGGCGATGCACCTATCCCCATTTCTAGTTTATTGCAAGAGTTTGAGGAGAATACCCATGAGAAGATGCTAGAGAGTTCGGCACGGCATGGCGATCTAGACCAAATCACTTCTGAAATCAAAGGCTTGAGTATCGAGATTCGTGAGCAGAACAAACTTCTCCGCTCCCAGGTGAAGATGCTAAAGGATCAACAAAAGCAGCTTGCGAACATCCAACGACACCTGCAGCACCACGAAGAGTACCTCCGCCAGCAAAACCGCTTCATGTGTGATTGGAGTTTCCATCATTTCACTGTTGAGGGTCGTTTCCCAGCACCTCCTGACTATGTGAATCCCTATTACCCATCCTTCTTTCCTCCACAACCCCGTCCTCCACCAGGAGGGTCCGCTTGAGGACCGTTTGTAAGCACCCCACCCCCACTCGATATTTATCATTGTCTATTTGCTTTATTTTGTGAAGTATAAGTGTGGGGGAGTGCTTCTTCGGGGTTTTGGAGTTGCAATGTCTGTTGGTTTTGGATTGTTGGTCTCTCAATTTCTTTTGGCATGAGCTCGCATATTTTGGGGATTGTTCGGTTAGGTTGCTCGGGTTTCTCCTTCTCTTGTGTGTTTGTCATGTATGATCAGGTTGTTGGATGGTTGTTTGATGGCTGTTTGTCGGTTGTTTTTGTGGGTTGGACTGTTGTTTAAGCGTTTCTTGTTTGTATTTTGGGCATCGATGAATGTAACCGAATGATTTTTGTGATGAATGCAATGATGTAGCTATTTCGGTTAGTGCGTTTCGATTTTCACCCTTATTTCCCGCCTCAATGAGTGAGATTCGGGGATAAGGTAAGTTATTGGCAATGTATATATTGTTCATATTTTTTGTTTTTTCATCTTTTCATTTCTTTTCATAATCTTTTAAGTTAGTTTTTCCTTTCCTTTGCTTTTGGCCTCGCATGCGAATTCTATAGTTATAAAGTCGTCTTTTACTCTAACATTGTTCCGACTCTGTTGAACGACGACTTCGGATCGCTATTTTCAACGCTTATGAAGAGCTTGAGGTAATATCTTTCCACCCTACTCTTAGTATGTGAATTCTTATCATGATCCGTCGCATGCTTGGTTTTCTTTTGGGTGGCGAACCCCAATGAGTGTCTGTGTTGGGATATCTATTGCTGTTGGAGCCGTGTGGGCTCGGGTCGCCACCATTTCTACCTGCTAGTCGTTTTTGTTTGATTGTGTTTTGTAGGTTCTCTACCCTTTTCATGTGACACCTTCCCACAATGAGGACATTGTGGAGTTTTAAGTGTTGGGGGGGGGGGGAGATATTCTATTTTAAGGGTAGATCACCTAGTCGTTTCGTTCTTTGTTTCCTAGTTTTACTAGTTTTTGCTTAAATTTTAAAAATTTTTGTGTGAAAATGGATAAAAAAGGGAGTGAAAACCTTTTCGTTTTTCTTTTTGTTTTGTTTTTGTTTTGCTTTGTTTCCTAGATCTCGTGTTCGAAGTTGAGAAGCTGTTCTTAAATTTCCTTCTAAAAGTAATCGCTTGGAGCATTTTCAATCCTAACTTGGGTTCTAGTCGAGACTTATCCTAAATAGACTCCCTTCATTAAGTGTCTTGTGAGACTCCCGTTCCTTTCTCACTTTGTTGGGAACCCAGAGATTCTAAGGGCTTGTGTCTGAGTTTGTTTTTGTTTCTCGTTTAGCAAAAGTAAAAAGTGTAAAAAGAAAAGAAAAGAAAGAAAAAGGAAAAAGAAAGAAGAAAGCTTTCTTAAGATTTAATAACCTGAATAAGTGGAGCGTGTCGCTGAAGACATTAACCACCATACACTTAGCCAACCTACACGGGCCCGGTATTCGTGGTACGGCACTTAATACCCCTTAACCCTCCTCCTATATCGCTTTGCGATGGAGAGGCGTATGGAAAAGACCGTGTTGGGAGGGTATACCCCTTATATGGGCCGTCCAATTCCCGAAAGTAAGGCTAATACCGACTTTTAAAAACCAAAAAGAAAGAAAAATGAGAAAAAGGAAGAAAGAAAAGAAAAGAAAAATTTTGCTTCTAAAAAGAGCGGGGCCTCCCCTTGCATCACCTACGGCCCTTACAAAGCCAAGGGCGACCAAATGCGAGGGAGGGCAACACTCCTTTCGGTTGTTCGTTGTTTTCAAATTCGGACGCAAGTTTTTAAAGTCTTTTGTTTCCCGTTAAACCCTTGTTATATTTTTGCTGCGGGGTTCAAGATCGACCTTTTTCTGAGTTTGGTGTTTGTGAGATGCTCCTAACGGTTACTTTGGGAGGTTTAATCGCGTTTTCTTAGTTTAGATTGCGAGATCTTGTGAACCATAGCCCTTTGTCGTTCTTTTTGTTTTCTTCGGTTTTGTTTTCACTTTCCCTCTCTCCTTTTTCTTTGGCTTTTGTGGGTACAGCCGCTACAAACCCTCATGAGTCCATCTCGTCCACCCGGGCTGCCGGGGGGTTCAAAGGGCTTGGTGCATACGCTAAATGCACTCGTTTCTCTCCCACGACAGAGGAGTCTGTGTTAGTTTTGTTTTGTTCCTTTTTGCTTGGGACGAGCAAAGGTTTAAGTGTAGGGGGGTGTTTAGACCCGATTTCGTGTCTAAATATCGCCTAAATCCTTAAGCTTTTGACTTGTTTCGCAGTTGCTTTAATAACTTTTAATGCGTTTTAGTTACTTTTGTAGTTTCCGAAGGGTTTCACTCAAAACGATTCTAAATGGGCCAATTTTGCACCAATCTTCGGAATCCCGAGATTCTCTAAGATTCGACGAGCCCTGGATGTGTCAAAGGCAGCGGAAGCGGAAGCAATGATTGAAGAGCCTCCTGAAGAAAACTGTGGCCGAGAGACACCGTGGCCACGGTCACCTTGACCGTAGCCACGGTGTGATTGAGCCATGACTTAAGGAAGAAGCCTTGCAACCGAGATAGACCGTGGTCACGGTCACTCTGACCGTAGCCACGGTAGGATCCTACCCTGCCCAAGGAAGAAGCTGGCCGAACTAGACCGTGGCTACGGTCTCCCATGACCATAGCCACGGCGGTGCGAAGGAGCGAAAAGTTGTCAGCCCTAATCGCCCTGACCGTGACCACGGTGCTTGGGGACCGTAGCCACGGCGATGTGAAGCGAAGAGGAGAAATCGCCTGCCTTACGCAGGACCGTGACCACGGTCACCCTGACCGTGCCCACGGTCCCCTGCGGGCCTGTTTTTTCTGTTGTGTAAAATGATGAGTTTTGAGTAACAACCTTGATTACTATTTAATGTACTTAGGTCATTTTAGAAACAGGGAGGAAAAAGGACAGCAGTTTTTATCTATCTTTTATGATACTTTAGCACTCTTTATCATATTTTTAAGTCTTGGATTAGGGAGATTTTAGGAAGATCTTTGCTGAGATTATTGGTTCTTGTATTGGATTCTCTTGATTATTATTGGAAGATTGAAGATTATTCTCAACTTGGGAGCATTGGAGCTTGATTATTATGAAGTTTTCTTCCTTGTCATCACAATCCATGAGCATTTCTTAATCTCTCTCTCTAATTTATTGCTTATTTATTAATCTCTGTTTTTTTTTTTTTGATATTGTTGTTGGTGTTGAGTGTTTATTGTTATCTTGTTTACTCGATTAAGCATGAATGAGGTTGTTGATGTTATTATCATGATAGTTAGGATGTTTAGTGGCTAGAACTTTAATGGGTTAGGGAGATATTAAGGGTTTGAATGGGTGATTAGGTTTAGGTTAGCAATATTAGTGAGTAACTAGTTAGGAAATCAACTTCCTAATCCTATCCTTCCCTCAAGTGGGACGTAATTGGGTGCGAAAGCATCCCGAATACATCCAACGCTTGTTGGACGGTAGGAATTAGTATAGTTAGTATTCTAGTTCGCGAAAGCGAATAGAAACTAACTAGGAAATTCCGTTCTATTAACTTTCCTGGGTCTGTCGATGGATTTTTGGGAAAGTTAATCCGGACTATCCTTGAAAGAGGAAGCCCGGTGGGTATTTTTCCAACGGAATTACCATTTAATTTCCCTTTCTCATTACTCTCTTGTTGCGAAACCCATTTCCTCATTCCTGTTTGCACCCCAAAAGTCTCCCGACACCCATTGTTTCACCTTTTTGACTAAACATAGTGTTTTTGTGCCGTTTTTTTACCCTAAATTCTATCATCCTTTCATGATCGTAAACCATACTTAGAGTCAGCTTGCTGCAGCTAAGGCCCCTAGCTCCCTGTGGAAGAACGATAAAACCGTGGTCTTACAAACCACCCGACTAACATTCACATAAAGCTCCATGCATGTTCACATGTAGTCCATGCTAGCTACATGCACATTTTCTTATACAAAAGTGGAACCATGCAAACCCTAGAAACAAGAGCTAGGGGTCACGGGATCAAATCCTCACAAAAGCACTCAAAAAACACTATCAAAACCCAAATAATATTAGTTATCTTCGTCCAGTGTGAAGGTCAGCTTCCCTAGGCAGAATGGCTTCACACTCCACCGTCCATGCATGCATGGACGAAGCTGGATCCCTCCCCCCTGGTGTAGTGGCCGACCGGCCTACACAACGTCAACCAAACGTGGTCAATTGACCACGTGCTGGCGCCCACTCCAAGTTCACTCCCCTACTGCCTAGCTAACTGTGCCTTAACTGCCTTGGACGAGAGGTGAGATGTATGTGATTGCATGCATGTATCCTATTACTCTCCCATTCTACTATAAATACTTCCTCTCCTCAAAGCCAAACTCACCAACTCGTTCATTCACTCAATCCTCACTTCATCTCATCTCATTCACTCTCTACTCAATTCTCTCTAAACCCTCACTACTTCTTCTTATACTTCTATATTATCCTTTTCCTACATTCTTATCATCCTATTCTGTCATACTCCCTACTATCATAATCCTCATTCTTTCATCACAAAAAGCTGAAACACATATCCTACTTCATTTATCTAAAACTCCACAAAAAACCTAGCTTAAACACATCCTAAAACCACAAAAAGAGCCTTATTATTCACCTCTTATCACCCTTTTCTTATCACCTTTTCATCAACTTTTTCTATCATCATCTTGGCACTTGGAGAGGAGGATTCTTAAGGCATCAAGGAAGATTCATCAAGCATTAAAAGGCTAGCTAATGTCTTTTCCCACAAACTAGCAATGTAAGCCCTTAAGTGTTCATATTTCCTTGTAAATAAGTGTATATTTATACTCTCTTTTATCTTGTATTACATTCTTGTTGCATGTTCAATGAAGTAAATTTACAAATTATTCCTTCAATTCCCTTCCAAACTTTATCAAAAGCACATTTTAAACTTTTAGTAAAGTCTTTCCTTTTGTGAGAGGCGAACTCTTAATGTTTACTTTTCGAGTTCATAGCCTTACCCCCGGATCCATTGTTGGGTTTCGCAGGCGGAGTCTTTCTTTATTTTCTCTTTAGTTTTTTCTTGGCTTTTCTCTTTAAAAAGTCGGGTGACGACTCCTATTTCGAACTAAAACACATCGAGGATTGCATAAACTATGGTTGAACACGGTTTTACCATGTATCGATGCAACTTTAGGGTTTTCTTTCTTATATTTCTAAATATTATTTGCATAAATCGCTCTCTTCCGAGCCTAACATTTAAATGAGCAAATTGGTTTAAATTTATAAGAGTTTGGAACAAGTGGATGTTCACTCTTAGAGATTTAATTCAAGGACTCATAAAATGTATAAGGTAAAGGGAAAGTGATTTTACAAAATATTATTCACGAAATATAAGTTTGATTTCTTTAAAGAGTTTTCAAAGGTTAAACCCCAGCACGAATCAACAAATCACACCCCAATCCTAACGTGGACGTTCGGAAGCCCGAACGGCGAGGAAAAATTTTCACATGATTTTTGGCGACTCCACTGGGGAGTTTTCTTAAAGTGGGTAAAACATCAAAAAAAGTTTGTGTGCTTTAAATCTTTTGGAAGGAAAATGAATTTTACTTTATATTATTAAGTCATTCCTTTGCATTGCATATACCGAGGCACTCCCTTGACATATGATATGTCGTAGGAGCACATAAATCGACGGTATTTGGCGTTTTCTTTTTAAACCACAAAATATAACCCATGGGATGCCAGACCGGCTATACTCAATTGGTGCATTTGCACCGAGAGAGCATTAGTCACCACATCCATTCATAAATCACTCTACCAGGTCTCCACACGAGCCTCCAAGAGCAACACCCTACACATTCAAGTTGCCTTTAGAACAAAGAATGCACCGGGGCGAGTACATGAGCCGCTAAGCCTTATCCAGCCAATAAACCCTTTCATACATAGAGCCTTGGTTTAGGATGCCCTTTTATTCTTATGTATGCTATGTGCTATGTGTTTAAATTTGTTGTAAAGAGTCGACCTAAGTTTAGGAGTGTTGTCCTAGTTCGTATAATAGTCATTGGGCTGAGAAGAGTTATGTTTACCAACTAAGTTAATTAACCTCAAAAATAATGGTTGACCCAGTGGTTGGGCCCATTTAAATATAAAGGTTAATTTTCTTGGTACATAAAGTAAATTCAACTCGCCTTTGATGATTCTGTATGGCCCTCTACAACATTTTCTCAATAAAGGTCCAATAAACTTGCTTATAAGTCCAACAAAAGAAAATGGGTAAAATCTTAGACAACATAATGAACATCAAAGTTCGAGTAAATTAATTTATCGAATTAATTTTTCAATCCATCACACGTATGGCCGGCCCGTGGTTAGGCCTTACCATATTGGATTTGTCAATTATGTCCATAAATTAATTATAACTCACTTGTTGTTGGTTTTATCCGGTCCTTTATAATACCCATTTTCCCAAACAAATAGATTAAAACAAAAATAAAATAGAAGAACGTTAGGCGGTCGGTTTTGTTGATCATTCTAGTCCGCATAATAATCAGTACGGCTTGAGTTGGCCCAAGTAGGGTGTCTAAGTTACGGATTCTCCTTAAAACGGTCAGCCTGTGGATGGGGCTTATCCGAATTGAGAAACACTGACTTGTACTCCTATACTCGGTTTTCACTCGCTGTGTTTGGTTTTATCCGGCCCTTTATGATGATCAATAGTCTTTAGGACCTTGTAAAGTTAGGATCATGCAAATCCGTGTCCCGGGTGAGTCACCTCGTCCAGTCAACATGTAGATCGTGCATATTAGGAAAGTCCCATATAGGTCTACTAGGTCTTGTATTCACCAGGTTGGGTGTTTGGGTCAATAAAAGGTAAATCTCTGAACTGTGTGTGGTTTTGCTGTAGTCAACATAAGAGACCCGAGTCTAGCTTGGATCCCCGGCCCAACAGGTCGCTTGATTCGTGATTCGGTCTTCGTTCCGTCAGCACCCAGGTCCAAAACCTCCCATCGTCTGCAATTTGACATGTCTGCCGAAGAGAACCAAGGAGACAACCAGGTCCAAGAAGCCCTAGTCAAATTTCTGGAGGAGAAGTGTAAGCAAGTTGAGGGCTCAATCACTTTTGCTGCCTTACAGCAAGAGAAGAAAGTCGATGAGCACATCGCTCGGTAGCGAGAAGTCATCGAGAGGCAAAACACTCGTATAGAGCAAGAAGAAGAGACTCTGAATGGTGTTTTCAAAGCTGTGCAACACATTAACATGCGAGTGGGAATGAAAGACAATGATGAGATGGAAGTTCTTCCCAACCCTAAAGATAACAAAGGCAAAGGAAAGATGGGTGAAAGTTCCAATGCAGGAGTGGTCATTGAGTTGTCTGATGACCTAACACCAAGGCCACCACCGTCAGTGACTGTTCCTCAAACGGTCCCAGTCAAGGCTGAGTTATGCGATGACCCCGTCATCCAAGACATAAAGGCTCAACTGAATGAGTTCAAGGATGTTGTGAGCCAGATGCAAACTTTCACCAATAAGTTCGTCGAGTTCGAACCCACCCGCAGAAATCAATGCTAATATAGTGGGAAAGATAGACATTCCGCTGAAGAAGTTTTACCCATTTGAGAATCCAACCCATCATGTGTGGGAGTTCAACCGAGTGATGCCGCTCCGAGGTGTCACCGTTAAGCATTACAAGCAGGTCTTCCCGTCATCACTGAATGATGAAGCATTGGACTAGTATTATACCCTTCCCCTGGAAGTGCGAGAAGATTGGACTGCTTTGCGTAGGGCGCTTATCGAACACTACAATAAGATCCAGAAAGATAAGGTAACCCTAACAAACATCATGGCTATTCGACAAGGAGAAAATGAGTCGTTCACAACTTACTGAAAGAGGTGGCATGCTAAGTTATCTCAAAGGACCAACATTATTCCAACAACAATGCAGTTAGATACATTTGTCCATCGGTTGAAACCAAGTCTGGCGCAACATTAGACTTTGATGTGGTTGAGAGTTTTGAGTACCTGAAGAAGTTATGTCCTAAGCTAGAGGCACGCAAGGAAAGGACCGTTGTGTCACAGAATTGGATAGTCAACAATGTGGCAAAAACAACCACCAATGCTCCTAAGGTGGCTGAGATAAGCTTTGTACAGAATGTGAATCGTGGTCCGCCTCCGAAGACGACCGACTTCCAATACGATTCGTATACCCCACTTGATATGACTTATGCCGAAGCTTTGGACCGACCGCTAAAATCAAACAAGATTTAGTTGCCAGTACCTAGACCTGAACCTGAGACTAAGGGATCAGGATGGAACAACAGTGCTTATTGTAAGTACCATCGGACCAGAGGTCATGACACTGAGCGATGCTGGACGCTCAAGAATCAAATTGAGAAGATGATTCGTTCTGGGGCACTACCAATGCCTAAAGCCGCAAGTAAACCCAATAACAAAAGAAATCCTCTCCCAAATCATGCTATCTTTGTAGGAGAGGGTACTTTTGATCCATCCGAATGTATCAACGACATAGGAGCACCTACACTCCTTCCTGAAGATTTGACAGCCTTTACTGTCAATGATATTTGGGTTAATGACAAAGAGGACGTATACGAAGAGGATCCTAATGATGATTTTTGGTCCGATAAGGAAGTGGAAATTCCACCTATTACTGCATTCTTAACTAGGTTCAGAAGGCATAACCAGGCGAGGGCTGAACCTGAGGCTCCTCCATCAAATCCAAGTTCTACGAGGACAGAAGTGCCTGCCACTCCTGAGGATGCTGTCCTCACGCAAATGAAGAAGACTGTGGCGAATTTGTCAATTTGGCAGTTGATATGTGCTTCTAAGCCGCATAGAGAGCTTGTACTGGGGGCTCTTCAGAATGCCTTGGTCTCACATGTCACTGCTAGCCAAGGTGCCATTACCTTTAGTTATGATGATCTACCTGTGTCGAGAATGAATCATAACAAAGCCTTGTATTTAACTACACTTTGCTCTAACAAAGTGATTCCATTAATTTTGGTGGATAATGGTTCCGCTGTGAATGTTTGTCCTTGGCGAACTTCTCCCAAGCTAAGGGTCCAAAAGAGTCAACTGGCTCAAGATGTTGTGTTACTTCGGGCATGTGATAACACCCCTCGAAAGTCATTAGAAACAGTGACGTTGCCTATCACCTTTGACCACATCGCTCAGAATGTAGAATTCATGGTACTGGATATTCCTGCTGCTTTTAACCTGTTATTGGGACGCTCATGGCTGCACAACTGTAACGTCGTGGCTTCAACACTACATCAAAAGGTGAAAATGGTTATACACAATCAAGTGGTCACCCTCTCGGGAGGGGCGATCTCTGGGACTTTCGAACCCAAGCAACCAGTATTGGAAGTAGAGCACACCTCTACTGATGTGGAACTTCACAACTTTGAGATGATCGCTGTTATACATGACGAAGCACCCTTTGATTTTGCTACTTACTCTAACCTGAAGATTCATGCTATTATAAGGAGGCAGGGGTATTTCCGGGGAATGTCTTTAGGGAAGAAACCAGACAGAGTTGCACCGCAGTTTTCTACCTCTACTTACTCTTGTCGCTTTGGTTTGGGGTATAAACAAACTACTCAGGAGGTTCATCTTGTCAGGATCGCATTAGCTCGTCAAAGAAACCAGTTCGATTCTCCTACGCTGATGGAGACTAGGCCATATCCGTTAACCTTGAATGGGCAGCTCATAAGGCAGGGAGATTATTTCCTTTGTTATGGGTTCCAAGAACCTCGATATGTTAACAGTATTCACATTCCCATATTAGAGGTCTTCAATGACTGTGATGCCCTGTTAAAGAAAGTTTTCGAGCCTAAGACAAGTAAGCAGTCGCCTCTTGAGTGGACTCATCTTTCCGGGGGGAGTATGTTTGGTCTACTGTTTGGTCAGGAAGCTGGAAGAGAAGAGAAGGAGGTGGAGCCGATGGTTGCTGTGTTGTCCAATTCTACATTTGACCCAAGCGCCATGATCTCTGCTGATGGAGATTGCCACAAAGAGACCTGGGTCGATACTGTTAACAATAAATGTACCCTAGTGTTAGAAGAACCTTGTAAGGTCCAGTCTGAGTCGAGCACTAGTGAGTCTGTAATCGAGTCTGAGTCAGCTGGGATTAGCCCCAGAATAGACAGAGAGATCGCTGAATATGAAATTCCACTATACCCGGATGCTAAGCCGGTACAACAACGACCTCGCAGAATTAAGAATGAGTGGTCGGATAAAATCCACGGTGAAATCAAGAAGCAGTTAGTGGCTAAGTTCATCAGAGCAGTAGAATTCACGGAGTGGGTAGCTAACATTATGCCTGTGCCGAAGAAGGACGAAAAGGTTCGGATGTGCATTGATTTCCGGGACCTGAACAAAGCTAGTCCAAAGTATTGCTTTCCTTTGCCACATATTGACGTTTTGGTCGATCACACCTATGGACATGAGCTACTGTCATTCATGGATGGGTACGCTGGTTATAATCACATGAAAATGGCTGAAGAAGATATGGAGAAAACATCATTCATCACTCCGTGGGGAACTTTCTGCTACACTGTCATGCCTTTCGGACAGAAAAATGCGGGTGCAATTTACCAGCGCACCGGCACTACCCTGCTGCATGACATGATCCACGTAGAGGTTGAAGTATATGTGGACGACATGATTGTCAAGTCAAACAGGCGTGAGGATCACATTCCAAACTTACGCAAGTTCTTCCTCAGGCTCCGCAAGTACAACATGAGATTGAATCCGCAGAAATGTGCCTTTGGAGTACTTTCGGGAAAATTACTGGGTTATATCGTCAGTCAACGCGGGATAGAGGTTGACCCGTCCAAAATCAAAGCAATATAAGACATGCCTCCGCCTAGGACAGAAAAGGAGATTCATGGTTTCCTAGGGCGAGTGCAGTATTTAAGCAGATCCATTTCCAAACTCACAATGACTTGTGAACCATTATTCAAGAAGCTGAAGAAATGAGCAACGATCGAATGGGAAGACCAGTGTCAGGCAACATTTGAAAAGGTTAAAGTTGACTTAACCAATCTGCCAGTACTAGTCCCGCCTATCTCCGAGAAACTATTGTTGCCTTATCTCACCATCAGTTCAAGAACTATGGGTGCTATGCTAGCACAGGAAAGCGATGGTCTCGAGCAAGCTATTTATTACATCACCAAGAAGTTTCTGGGGTGTGAGTCTCGCTACTCGGAGATCGAGAAGATAGTTTTGGCATTAGTGTTGGCTACAAAGAAGTTGCGCCACTATATGCTCTCACACACTTTGTATGTGATTGCGGCATGTAATCCGGTCAAGTACATCATGGAACAACCTACCATCAACAGTAGGATTGCTCAATGGGTGGTTACGTTGTCCGAGTTTGATCTACACTTCCGACCACAGAAGTCCATAAAGGGGCGTGCAGTTTTCGATTTTCTGGCTGAGTTTCCTACATGAAGCCCTGACACTGGGGGCTTGGAGTTTATTGATGAACAAATATTTCAAGTTGAAGAGGAAACCTGGAAGCTATACTTTGATGGTGTTGCTAATCAGATGGGATACGGGGCCGGAGCTCTGTTAGTTTCTCCCGAAGACATACACTTTCCTTTGGTAGTCAAACTTATCTTTGAGGCTACTAAAAATGCTACTGAGCTTGTATTTTGGGTTTGCGTGTGGCCCTGGAGAATTGGATTCAAAGGCTACGAGTGTTTGGGGACTCCAGTCTAATTGTCAATCAAGCCACTAGTATATAGAAGGTGAAGAGCGAATCTTTAGCGTTGTATCAGCAACATTTGTCCAGGCTCGCTGAGAAGTTCAACCATATTGAGTTTAAATATCTTCCAAGGGGTTACAATGAGTTAGCTGATGTGCTAGCCAAGCTTTCATCCATGGTAGCTATGCCCGAAAAGGATCAAGCCTTAGCAATGATAGTGGAGAGGAGAACTCGTCCTGCTCATCAACAACTAATGATCAGTTCGGTCAGTATTGATGCATGGTTCTTTGATATATATGCAGTTCTGAAAGACGGTGCATATCCACCAAATGCCGAGCGTCGAGCCAGGAGGGCTATCCGGTTAGTTGCCTTTCAATATTGCATTATTCAGGACCGTCTGCACAAGAAGACCGCTACGAGGATAAACCTTCTATGTATTGATAAGGAGGAAGCACAGGAATTAATGAAATCCACTCATGGAGGGGAGTGTTGACCACATATGAATGAAAGAATGTTGGTTAAGAAGATCTAGAGAGCAATGTATTTTTGGTCAACCATAGAGTCCGATTGTCTCCAGTTTGTGAGAAAATGTCAGAAATGTCAAGAGTATGCTGATCTCAAGCATCAACCGTCCTCTTATTTGACCACTTTGGCCTCACCTTTGCCATTTTCAGTATGGGGAATCGACATTATAGGGAAGATTTCACCCCAAGGTATAGGAGGACATGAATATGTGTTAGTAGCCGTGGAGTACTTTACCAAGTGGGTAGAAGCTGCTTCATACTCAAAAATCACTTCGAAGCATGTAGCCAAGTTCTTGCTGAGGAATATCATTTGTAGATACGGGGTGCTACATGAGGTGATCAGTGACAACGGGAGCCATTTCATGGGCGAGTTTGCAGCTCTTTTGGCAAAGTACAAAGTCCGGCATCACCATGCTTCTCCCTATCGGCCACAAACCAATGAAGCGGTGGAGGCTGTAAATAAAAATCTGGTGAAAATTATCGAAAAGATGGCTGTCACTTACAAAGATTGGCCCGAAAAGCTTCCTTTTGCACTATGGGGATATCGAACGTCAATTCGTACTGCAACCGGAGCTACGCCATACTCTTTGGTGTACGGGATGGAAGCAGTCTTGCGAGTAGAACTTGTCGTTCCTTCTCTAAGGATCATTGCTGAAAATCAAATCCCTGAGGCCGAATAGGCCCGAGCTAGGTATGAGGAGTTGGTTTTGTTGGATGAAAGACGACTCTGTGCTTTACATAACATCCAGCTTTATCAGAGTCGGATTTCCCGACCATTCAATAAGAAAGTTAAAGACCGGGATTCAATGGAAGGAGATCTAGTATTGCAAGAAATGAGGTCAGCCCGTCAGGATCCTCGAGGCAAGTTCGCCCCAAACTGGAAGGGTCCCTACATCGCCATTTCTATCACTCTAGGAGGCGCCCCCCGATTGGCCACACCTGAGGGAGAGGAACTCACTCAGCCTGTGAACTTGGATCAGTTGAAAAGTTATTATGTTTAAGCCTCTAAGGGTTGGTATCCTTAGCTACTTAGACATGCATTATCTATAAAAGCAAGCAACCGAACTGCCAATAGGCCACTTGTTTGTAAAAAAAAAAAGAGTGAAAAACTATAGAGTGGCTGACTTGAAAACCACTTTGAGGCAGGCCAGGCAAAAGGAGAGTAAAAAATAAGATAAAAAGATAGAGAAAAAAAAGAGAAAATGAGACACTAGCATGAAAATCCTTCGAGACAAGTTAGGTAAAAGGAGAGAATAAAGGTGTTGCAGCCGAAGTTGTGCTTTTCAAGGACGGAAAGAATAAGAGCATGGCTTGTGTTGATTCTTATAAAAATCTAAATGTGATACATTACTTCTTATATCAATAAAAGGAGTACATCTTTTAATACATTTTGTTTTATCAATTTTCTAAAGGAAAAAGATCAAATAATAAAAATATATGCACACGCATTTCTTTCATTACATATGTTTCTCTCCACCCTACTTATTTTAGTATTAAGTCTAGTCCTAGTTGAGTTGGAGTCGATATAGGCCCATTAGTGCTCATTTAGTCGGATTCACTTGTTTTTCCTTACTTGAGTGCGTTTCTTCTTTAGATCCCGACCCAGGATCGTTAGCCGCGATGATGCTCTTCAGTTTTGGGGTGTCTCGAAGAGATGACGCGACATTCCTTCACGCCAACGACCAATACCAACGGTAGTAGCAAGCCAGCTACGATAGGCATCTGTCGAAGTATCGGAGATACGGTTAGGAGCACGCGCTTCCTTTCCAGCCCTTTTCTTCCAATATTTGACCCATGATTCGATCACCGATCCTTGGAGATGGGTAAGATCGTGAATCTCGCATGGAGGAAGGGGAATGTCTTTAGAATGCCCCATTTTCCGCATGACTCTATCGGGGAAGTAGTATGTAAACTCCGTAAAGCGAAGCAGAGTGATGTGGGCTGTCTTACGGGAGTGGCTCGAGAAGCATGGCACTTTCCACCATTGAACCCACCAACGAATCTCCTTGTGATTCTTGAGAAAAATGACCCATTCGTCAAAGTTACGACGTGTGTCGAACATCCTTTTACGTTGGCAAAAGTTCGCCAGTTCCGAAGAGGTGATGGGAGAGAAGACCATGTCTAAATGCTCCATAAGCCACATCAACGGGTGAAAGAAGGAAAGTGAGAATTTTGTTTGCACAAAAAAATATATTACAACCCAAGCAAAAAGGAAAGAAAGATCGACACATGATTCCACATGGATTACTCGGGTAATCCATGCAAAATCAAAAAAATATATATAAAAAAAAAGAAAAAGAAGAGGTGTCGACACTCACTTGAAGAGCGAAGGGACTTCCGCGAAAGGTCTGCGTTGTAGCCCATGAATCGAGACCAAGGAGTGTCTCGGTAATCATCATTGGAGCAGGATTATAACCCCGGGACATCTCATCTACGGCGTGGATGAGAGAGATAGGTGCAAAACCCAAACCGCCATGATAAAATAAAAACTCGGAAAGAATGCAAAAGACCAAACCTCGCACTCGCAACGCCGGGTTAAGTCTAAGCGCCTCATGCGATTGGAAGAATTATACTTAAGCTTGCAAATTAACCTTGTTGTCGACCATGATGTGTCCTAATGCTCGGTGATTGAAATTCGTTAATTCCTCGAATTTTTCACGATGATTGTGAGCAAGGGAAGGAGTTGTTGATGGAGCATAAAGGTTGAACTTGAACATGCAAGCCCACTATTCAGGAAGAGGGCATAATTCGTTCCAAGAGAAGTGAAAGACATGGAACTTAGGGTCCCAAAAGGTCAGAGCCGCTTTGAGGAACACCCAGTCGATTTTCGCTTGCTTTAGGCTCAAAATCAAAGAGAGGTTGTAGTAAGTGAGGAGCTGTTTTTCGGACTTGGTAAGTGTGTTCATCCATGAGTTGAGTTTCCTTTCCAAGGCCATGATTGCAAGTTGGAGGAGAAGGTTTGAAGGGGAACAAGATTGTGAGGAACTTTCAAAATGACAAGGCAAAATTAAATAAGCCACGGTTCTGTCTAGTGCACAGTTGCTCAATTGGATGAAGGGGGATATACATGGCATCTGGCAACACGCATTCAGATGAACCACCGTGCCTGGCACCGCATGTAGGCCGACCGACCACTACAAAGGGGATGAACTCGTTTTGTGAGTTCACACCCCTACGTGCATGCATCCAGAGGAAAACGGACGTGTTTGTGCATGGGTCTCTACGTGTTTGCATAGTATTTTGTATTTCCTTTATTTATCAAGTTTAAAAATGTAATTTTATTTTCGTCTTTTAGTTTTAGAAATTGTAATTTATGTTGTACATTATTCTTTTTATTATTTCTCCTATGTAAACAGTCAGAGGTTGACCTAAAAGTGAATAAAAATGGGAGCTTGCATGTCGCATCATTAGAGAGACGAAATCACATAAAATCGAGTCTTCCTGATTGCACTTAACTGCGTATTTCTTTACTACATGGCGTTTCTTTTACATTGCATAAAAAGAAAAAAAAGAAAAAAGGGAAAAGCCTTGCCACAATGCCTAGAAGTTCCTCCCAAAACCACCGCTGCCAAACAAGCTCCTGACAGTAGCATCAGCAAAAGAATCCGGCTGTGGATTGTCCTGAGTACCAGAAGGATCGGACAGGAATTGGCTAGAACGCATGCCATGAAAACCAGAGGTTTAAAAACTCTGGATGAAGCCAGAGGGCTGACTGTATGGGACAATAGATTGAGCATGATACTGAGGCGCCTATGGACTAGGCACTCTCTCCGTTGAACCTTGGAATCCACTAGATTCCGAACAGTCTTCCACCATGAACTCTGGGATACCATGAGACCTTCACCGTGAAGCGCTGGCATAGGGATCGCGTGGCACACTCATCAGATCTTGATCCTTGCGCCTAGATGGTCCTGCCCCTGAATCTCCATTAAAACCATTGCTACCCGTTTCTCCTGCTGAAGAGTGGCGAGGGGGACGTCTTGACGAGCTCCCAGAGGGTGGCAAGCTCACATGGTAGTGAGCTTCGTTATCTTCATCACCAGTAGCTGGCATCGGACCCCGGTATTGGCTATTTTCGAAGTTCCGGTCAATGAACTCCTGAGCCGTGATACCTTCCCTTAACAGGACACGGATGTGGGCGTACGCTTGTTGTACGAAAGGAAGATCCATAAGAATCAAACGGTGCAAGATAAAGGGTGGTCAAATATGTAACTTACCGGGTTGGCATCAAACAATTGCAGTACTTCATGATCATTAGGCACAAGAGGGATGAATCCGAACAATATATCTTCCCCCTCCGCCTGCTCAGTTTCCTCCACATGCTGGTCCAGAAGAGGATCATAATATCCTCCCAGCTACTGAAGGACGAACATCATTAGGATGCCAGAAATTCACAATTGATACAACAACGGAAGAAATGCTAAAACCTGAGCAAAAGCAAGGCGTCCTCTATGCTGAAGAGCCGCTTCTTCCAAGTTATCCGTCGGTATCACGAGATTGATTGTTGGTTCACCAACCATCAGCCGAGCTATTTCATCCGCCGCCAAGGCTTGCCTATCAAAGATGAACTCGGGAGAATCCGTGGGAACCCTTGAAGGCCATTCCCTAGTATGCTGAAAGAGGAAGCGTTCCCCCAAATATTAAGCAAGACCAGAAGGACCTTCCAACAACAAGCGGCGCTCGCTTGCTTCCCTTGCAAGGCGTATGTCATAATGAAGGTCCCCCGCATTGTATCCATTCCATGGGAAGCGGACAATGTCCTCCTGCAGCAACAGTCATCACTAAAGGCCCGAAGAGGGAAAAGGAAAAAAAAATGCAAGACATACCGGTCTGAGGTTGTCAATAATCCTCCTAAGCCCGTTCAAATCCTTGAAATGGAATTTCGACCGACGGTATCTTGATGATTCTGACCATCGCCGAGCAGCAGGAACGTGCGTATCACCATTGTTGGTTCCACCAACTACAGGCAGGAAATAGGCCATAACCCACACCTGCCCACCAGGGAAGGGTCTTAAAAAAAAAAAAGAAAAGAAGTTTGCACCTTACAAATTTCTAAATAGAAAAATCTTGGAGCATACCTCCAAGACTCGCCAAAGGCTGCTCCCCAGGTTGAGCCTCTTAACCTCCGTCACCCTTGTACGCGCCACTGTGTCGCAGCCTGTGGGTCGGCAGGCAACTCGCATTCCCCTGACCAAATGAGCATAAGCAGCAGCTGCCCAGTTGAAAAGTCTCATCTCGCCGAAATTCAGGACATGATGCGCCCAGGAGAGAGTAATGGTGTCTCCGCGATTTGCAAAAATTGTTGCATTGATGAAGTGCACCAACACAATGAATTGACGGTGAGGAAGAGGAAGGCTCTCAAATCCTTCACGTTTTATAATAGCCGCCAGATGCGTGTACCATATGCCGCCAATTCATCCCGCCAGCGTGATAACCGGTTGTAAGAGCGCATGAACGCGAGGGTCGACATCCTTCTGAAATTCCAGTAGCTGGCCGCCCCAGGTAAGACCTGTAATCATCACGAAGTCAAAAGGAGTAAGCATCATCTCCCCAACTGGGAGGTGAAACGAGTTCGTGGTATCCCAGAAACGCTCTAGGATAGCTCGACCGTATGTCCTCTTGCTGCTACAGATCTTCTATGCCCTCAAGCAATCTAGAAAAGGACCAAAACCAGCATCCCTCACAACGCTCGAATAAAATGCGCCCACCTTCGCACGGAAGGATAAGGTTATTACACCCTGAATGCTCCCACATGAATTAAAGGAGTCTTCCTACAATAAAGTCAAAAGAAGAATCTAAGGTGTAAAGTAATTCAAGCAAAATTCAAAGTAGCTAAGGTTGCTTTAGGATTCAACTTAAAAGTACAACAATAAATAGCATGCAAAGCAATTGCAAAAGCAAAACATGCTATATGAAGGAGCATACCGAGTCATGAGAACGAATGAACCATGCGTGCTCATCTTGGCGAAAGACCAACTGAGCCGGAATGAAATCCCTGCTGGGATACTCCCGCTGCACTGTCCTTACATACGGACGTTCTTGAACTGCCGGTTGGGTAGCACGTCTGCGCCCCTCCGAAAGAAATTCATACTCTCGTGAAGAAATTCAAAAACACCCAAAAAGATTTTTAGAGAGAGAATAAGAACTTAGAAGAAGGAAATCGGTTATGAATGATGAAAGAATGCCGAGCCTGAACCCATTTATAGGCAAAATCAATGAGCTCTCACTGCCACGTGTTAGCTCAGCACTGGCTCCTAGTAGAGGCCGATCGGCATACAAGACCAACCACAATTATTGCGTTGAATGGTCTCCTACATGGCCTGCAAAAGCTGCTTCGTACGAGCCAAAAGATTCCCTCCTAAAGTGTATAGGCCGATCGGCCTTTGTAAGAAGGAGCCTTTGTCTTCTTCTTCCTTTGTCATCTTCTCAACAACATGCGTCTTCCAAAGCCACGCATAAACGAGCCAAGGCGTGCTCAATAAGAAGAGGGTGCTCTTTTCAAAGTCAAAAGCATCCATTCCCAAAAAGGGAGCAAGTCCCAATGGCTGATCAGCCGCAACCCAAGGTAAGTTTCTCGGACCAAGATTTAAAATCCATCAAAACTGATTAAAACCATTTTTGCATTTTGCAGGAAAATAAGAGCCACGATCAGTGAAGTCCCTCGCCATTGAGTTGCCATCATCATCATAAGCATCATCATCATCAATCTTAAGCCACTGACAGAGTTTCGGTGAAGTCTCGACAACCAGGGCCATCGGCAGAGTTTCGATGCAGTCCCAATCCTGAGCCATCGGCGGAGTTTCGATGAAGTCTCAACCCACAGGCCATCGACATCGCGATCAATGAAGTCCTTCGGCATCAAACATGCCAAAAAAACCATCAACATTGACACCAGGAAAGACTAGAACAAACACTAGGAAAGATAAGAAAATCAACCCCAAGAGCCATCGGCGTCATGTCCGATGAAGTCTCCCCAACAAGTAAGGCGTCATTCTCGCCCGAGAATACCTATCGGCGCAAGTTCGCCAATCGTGACACAGGACCTAGCTTCCAAGTGTCAGCCCACATCTTCAAGTAGGATGTCATCAAACGTCCGAGATCATGTCAAGTAGGATGTCATCAAACGTCCGAAATCACTTCAAGTAGAGCATCATTCTTGCTCATGATCATCAAAGAGGCACACGCCGCCGTAACCACGATACAGGACTCAGCTTCCAAGCATCACTTCTGGCTTTGCACTCAACAAAGTCATACCCTCAGGCTTTTCATCCCAAAGTCATATCCTCGACCAGTGTCCATCAAATCAAGACTACTTTGATTCTCGTCCTATCTTCGGACTCCATCAAAGTGGGGGCTCCTGTAGACACCGGGATTTTGACGCATAAAATAACATAAAAAGAAGAGCGGAAGAAATAAAAGAAAGTCAATAAATACATGCATTTTACATATATTTTATTCACCTAAAGCTACATGCATGGTCACATGTAGTCCATCCTAGCTACAAGCACATTTTCTTATATAAAAATGGAGCCATGCAAACCCTACAAACAAGAGCTAGAGGTCGCAGGATCAAATCCTCACAAAAGCACTCAAAAAGCACTCTCAAAAACCAAATAATATTAGTTATCTCCTTCCAGTGTGAAGGTCAGCTTCCCTAGGCAGAATGGCTTCACACTCCACCGTCCATGCATGCATGGACGATGATGGATCCCTCCCCCCTGGCGCAGTGGCCGACCGGCCTACACGACGTCAACCACACGTGGTCAATTGACCACGTGCTACTGCCCACTCCAAGTTCACTCCCCTACTGCCTAGCTATCTGTTCCTTGACTGCCTTGGACGAGAGGTGAGATGTATGTGATTGCATGCATGTATCCTATTACTCTCCCATTCTACTATAAATACCTCCTCTCCTCCAAGCCAAACTCACCAACTCATTCATTCACTCAATCCTCACTTCATCTCATCTCATTCACTCTCTACTCAATTCTCTTTAAACCGTCAATACTTCTTCTTATACTTCTATATTATCCTTTCCCTACATTCTTGTCATCCTATTCTATCATACTCCCTACAATCATAATCCTCATTCTTTCATCACAAAAAGTCAAAACACATATCCTACTTCATTTATCCTAAACTCCACAAAAAACCTAGCTTAAACACATCCTAAAACCACAAAAAGAGCCTTATTATTCCCCTCTTATCACCCTTTTCTTATCACCTTTTCATCACCTTTTTCCATCATCATCTTGGCACTTAGAGAGGAGGATTCTTAAGGCATCAAGGAGGATTCATCAAGCATTCAAAGGCTAAGCGAGGTCTTTTCCCACAAAGTAGCAATGTAAGCCCTTAAGTGTTCATATTTCCTTGTAAATAAGTGTATATTTGTACTCTCTTTTATCTTGTATTACATTCTTGTTGCATGTTCAATGAAGTAAATTTATAAAGTATTCCTTCAGTTCCCTTCCAAACTTTATCAAAAGCACATTTTAAACTTTTAGTAGATTCTTTCCTTTTGTGAGAGGCGAACTCTTAAAATTTACTTTTCGAGTTCGTAGCCTTACCCCCGGATCCATTCTTGGGTTTCGTAGGCGGAGTCTTTCTTTATTTTCTCTTTAGTTTTTTTTTGGCTTTTCTCTTTAAAAAGTCGGGTGGCGACTCCCATTTCGAACTAAAATACATCGAGGATTGCATAAACTATGATTGAACACGGTTTTACAATCTATCGATGCAACTTTAGGGTTTTCTTTCTTATATTTCTAAATAATATTTGCATAAATCACTCTCTTCTGAGCCTAACATTTAAATGAGCAAATTGGGTCAAATTTATAAGAGTTTGGAACAAATGGATGTTCCCTCTTAAAGATTTAATTCAAGGACTCATAAAATGCATAAGGGAAAGGGAAAGTGATTTAACAAAATATTATTCATGAAATATAAGTTTGATTTCCTTTAAGAGTTTTCAAAGGTTAAACCCCAGCACGAATCAACAAATCACACCCCAATCCTAACGTGGACGTTCGGAAGCCGAACGGCGAGGAAAAATAGCCACACTAACCCAAACCTAATTACCCATTCACATCCTAAATTACCCCCTAACCCATGGGGCTATAGCCACATATCATCATCATAACTATGCTAACAACATCTAAACCAGTCCTAAGCGTGATATCTAGCATCCAACAATTAAAACTCAAACAAAGCAATGAAAATAGCAAGCAAACGCAATTAACCAAAGAAGCAACTAAGTAAGGCAATTAATAAAAGAGTTAAGGGAAGAGAATACTTATCAAAAAGTTGGAAATGAACAAGGAAAAGTAATGGAAATGATGCTCTAACAATCTCTCAATTGATTGAATCCTCAAATCTTCAATACAACACAGAAATCCACTAAAACCCTAGATTAAACTAAGCTAAATCACTCTAATCAAACCCTAATATCTCTCTAAAACTTGGATAAAAGCTTGCTAAAAACAACATAAAAACCAGCTAAAGATCCCCTCTAAAATCGTCCATTTGAGTATATATACAAGGCTAGGTTGTTGATCAAAACACTGTCGTTTAGAACAGCAGAATGTGGTCTCTTCGCGGGCGCGACGGTAAGAAAGCCACCCAAGCGATTTGAGATTAGCGCTGGGTCGCGGGCGTCACCAGCAAGGTAGTCGCCGCGACATGTTGCTGTCCCATTTCCCTTGTCTTCCTTCCTTGGGTTGTAGCACCAGCTACAAGGGTTGTACCGGGTGCTACGCCCCTGTTTACATCAAATATGGGCAAAAGGTTCCCGGGTTGTCTTCGCTTCGGGTCTCGGCTCAGCTTGGCTCGGGAAATCTCCAAAATGCCATTAAAAAGCCCCGAAATAGCCCATTTGCCTTGTTTTGCTCCAAAAGTGCGCAAACCTGCAAAACAACTAAAAAAACTAATTAAATACGATGAAAAAGACTCAGAATCGAGCAAAAAAAGCTAGCCGAAAGGCGTTACTTAGGCCTAAAACCAGGCCTAAACACCGCGCGAAACCAGAATCGCCTCCCACATTACGCTCCGGCCCGCCTGCTACGCCCATCGTCGCGCTTGCGACGACCCTGTTTTATGTGCGTTATCATGGCTGAAACGGCTACGTTTAAGCAGCTTCCTTGCCTTGTAGATATACATTTTAGTGACAATTTTATGAGGGTTCTGGATTTTTACTATTCATCCTAGTTTTTAGTGATAGAAAGCTTGTATTAGTAGGTATTTAAAGAGATTTCTACTTTCATTCTTGCTTTCATTTGGATTGTACTAAAAAATAAAGTTTGGACAATTGAAAGATTTTGAAGAATATGAATTCCATTGATCATCATCTACTTATTTTCATCTTCAATAGGTGTTTTCTTCTTCTCTACTCTACTATTTTCATCATCTACTTACTTTGTGTTATAAATCATGTTTAAGATTGGAATTGTTTGGTAGTGGGTAGTGGCTAGATTCCCTATGGGTTAAGGGGTGATTAAAGTTATCGATGGGTGATTAGGAATTGGGTTAGCAAGTTAGGGAGTAATCAGTAAGGAAATCTAATTCCCACCTTAGTCCTTCCTTCATGTGGAGTGTATTAGGGACCGAGACCTCTTTGATGCAGTAATTGCTTGTCGTTACCTTAGTGATCTTGACTTCCCTCTCGACCTAGAATTTTTAGTTAAGGCCCCCAGCTCCCTGAGAAGAATGACATATATACATTCATATAGATTAAAAACCGGGTATACAAAACCTGCTGCACCCAAATGGCGCCGTTATCGGAGAGCTAGTGCCCCTAGCAATTAGTTTCCTTTGGTTAGAGGTAGTTAAGATCTCATACGCATTAGATGTCAGAGTGTCTATGTCGTAGGGAATTTGATTCTTCTATGCTTTTTTAGTGTATAGAGACTCGATCCCGGGTTGATTAAACACCGTTGGCCCCATCGAATCTCCACGTCGTGAAAATCAATCGCCATGCAAACGCCAGTTCAAAAAGAGAACACCACCAACAAGAACTTAGGAGATAAGAAGTCCTAATGGCTTATGAACATCCTGATCCACCCCGTACCTTAGCTAAATACTCCACGCCATCCTCAGGTACGGAAGGCAGTGTTTAGACCCGATTTCGTGTCTAAATACCACCTAAATCCTTAGGCTTTTGACTTGTTTCGTACCTTGGTTTAATAACTTTTAATGCGTTTTGATTACTTTTGTAGTTTCCGAAGTTGTCACTCAAAACGATTCTAAATGGGCCAAATTTTGCGCCAATCTTGGGAATTCCGAGATTCCCTAAGATTTCCGGAGCCCTGGTCGTGTCAAAGGTAGCGGAAGCGGAAGCAACGGTGGAAGAGAACCCTGAAGAAAACTGTGGCCGAAACAGACCTTGGCCACGGTCATATTGACCGTAGCCACGGTGTGATTGAGCCATGACCTAAGGAAGAGACCTTGCCACCCGAACTAGACCGTGGTCACGGTCACTTTGACCGTAGCCACGGTAGGATCTTTACCCTGCCTAAGAAAGAAGCTGGCCGAACTAGACCGTGGCCACGGACTCCCATGACCGTACCCACGATGGTGCGAAGGAGCGAAAAGTTGTCAGCCCTAATCGCCGAGACTGCGACCACGGTGCATGGAGACCGTGCCCACAGTGGTTCGAAGCGAAGAGAAGAAATCGCCTCCCTTACATAGGACCGTGACCACGGCCACCCTGACCGTGCCCACGGTCCCCTGCGGGACAATTTTGTCTGTTGTGTAAAATGATGAGTTTTGAGTAACCTTGATTACTATTTAATGTATTTAGGTCATTTTAGCTAAATAGACTGCAGACAGCAGCTTTTATCTATCTTTTATGATACTTTAGTACTTTTTATCACATTTTAAGCCTTAGATTAGAGGGATTAAGGAAGATCTTTACTGAGATTATTGGTTCTTCTATTGGATTCTCTTGATTATTATTGGAAGTTTGAAGATTATTCTCAACTTTGGAGCATTGGAGCTTTATTATTCTAAAGTTTTCTCCCTTGTCATCACAATCAATGAGCATTTCTTAACCTCTCTCTCTCTCTAATCTATTACTTATTTATTAATCTCTGTTTTTGTTATCATTAATATTGTTGGTTTTGTTGAATGTTTATTGTCATCTTGTTTACTCTTTTAAGCATGAATAAAGTTGTTGATGTTATTATCATGATAGTTAGGATGTTTAGTGGCTAGAACCTTAATGGGTTAGGGAGATATTAAGGGTGTGAATGGCTGATTAGGTTTGGGTTAGCAATATTAGTGAGTAACTAGTTAGGAAATCAACTTCCTAACCCTATCCTTCCCTCAAGTGGGATGTATTTGGGTGTGAAAGCATCCCGAATACATCCAACGCTTGTTGGAAGGTGGGAATTAGGATAGTTAGTATTCTAGTTCGCGAAAGCGAATAGAAACTAACTAGGAAATTCCGTTCCATTAACTTTCCCGGGTCTGTCGATGGATTTTGGAGAAGTTAATCCGGACTATCCTTGAAAAAGGAAGCCCGGTGGGTATTTTCTAACGGAATTATCATTTGATTTCCCTTTCTCGTTACTCTCTTGTTGCGAAACCCATTTCCTTATTCCCGTTTACATTCCGAAAGTCTCCCGACACCCATTATTTCACTTTTTTGACTGAACATAGTGTGTTTGCGCTGTTTTTACCCTAAACTCTATCATCCTTTCATGATCATAAACCATACCTAGAGTCAACTAGTTGCAGCTAAGGCCCCTAGCTCCCTGTGGAAGAACGATTAAACCGTGGTCTTACAAGCCACTCGACTAACAGGCAGCCCCATCGTACTTCTAGAATTACCCCAAAATACCACATTCGAGTTCAAGCCATATTTACTAGAGGTCTTCGAGAACAATCAATATCTTGGGGCCGAGCATGAGATTCCCATTGACCATATCAAGAAGTTTGAGGAGCGCATCGGTTTGTTGCAAATGCATGGAGTGTCGCCGGAGTATATGAAACTCAAGTTTTTTCCGATTCCTTTGGCGGGGAAAGCCAAGTTGTGGCTCTATAGATGTCTACCAGGTACTTATGCTTCATTGAACGCGCTTAGTCATGACATTTTCCAACGATTTTTATGAAACATGTTGACTCAGGCAAGCTATCATGAATTTTAAACAAGAACTGGGTGAGACTCTATTCGAAGTGTTGGGAAGGTTCAAGGGCCTTCAAAGGAAATGCTCCCTACACAACTTAAAAGATTGGTTATTGTTGCACCATTTCTACCAATGAGGAAGTGGTTTTCTACGGGAATCTATTGATAATGCATCCGGGGGGATCTTTCTCACGAAGACCGCAGATCAACCTGGTGTGTTTCTTCACGAGCTATCGCAAAACTCTCCTCATTGGAGAGGTGGTCGAGGTTCGAGAGTGTTGACATTTTTTCTCGTCGTTCGGCCTCCCTTAATATCCACGGGATTGAGGGTGTGATTTGGTGATTTGTGCTGGGAATTAAACCTTTAAAAACTCTTTAAGGGATTAATCATACATTTCCGGAAAAAAGTTTGTAAAATCACTTTCCCTTTACTTTGTGCATTTCATGAGTCATTGAATTAAACTTTTAAGAGTGAACATCCACTTGTTCCAAACTCTTCTAAATTTAACCCAACTTGCATATTAAAATGTTAGGCTCGGAAGAAAGGGATTTGTGCAAATATTATTTAGAAATATATAAAGAACACCCTAAAGGTGCATCGGTACATTGTAAAACCATTTACCATTGTTTATGCAATTTTCGATGTGTTTTGTTTCGAAATGGGAGTCGCTACCCGACTTTTTAAAGAGAAAAGCCAAGAAAAACTAGAAAAGAAAACAAGAAAGACTCCGCCTGCGAAACCCAAGAATGGATCCGGGGTAAGGCTACGAACTCAAAAGGTAGGAACCTAAAGAGTTCGCCTTTCACAAAAGGAACGACTCTACTAAAAGTTTTAAGTGTGCTTTTGATAAAGTTAGGAAGAGAGACAAATAGAGAATTTATAGAATTATTTCATTGAACATACAATATGAAATTGAAAGATAAAAAAAATGTACATGTACAACAATTATTTACATGAAAGAGAGCATTTTAAAGCTTACATTGCGTCGTTTGAAGAAGGGGCCTTGCCTAGCCTTTGTTGTTGCTTGAAGATTCCTCCTTGTAGTTCCCTTGGAAGACTCCTCTCAAATTGTCAAAATGGATAAAAAAGGTAAATGGAAACGATGGATAAAAAGGAGGTAGGAAAGGCTCTTGTTGTGGTTTTTGGATGTGTTTAGGATAGGTCTTTTGTGGAGTTTTTTGGATAGTTTATGCAAGGATGGAGATTACAGGTTCAAGAGGAAGAAGAGATGATGAGAATGATGATAAGGGAATGATAGAAAAATGGATAAAAATGTGCCAAAACCCGGTGTCTACAAATAGCCCCACTTTGATTGAATACTGGATAGGATGAAAATCAAAGTAGAATCAATTTGATGGACACCGGTTGAGGATATGACTTTGGAGTGCAAAGCCTGGGAGGATATTATGATCCTCTCCTGGACCAACATGCAGAAGATCCTGAGCAGGTGGAAGGCAAAGATATGCTATTCGACTTCATTTCGCTCATGCCAAATGATCATGAAGTAATGCAACACTTCGATTCTAATCTAGTAAGTCACACATCTGGCTTGTCTTTTCGTTTTGCATTAGTGCTCATGTTTTCCGTTTTCGCCGCAAGCATATGCCCATATTCGTGTTCCGCTGAGGGAAGGCATTACAGCTTGGGAGTTCATTGATCAGAACTTCGTGAACGACCCATACCGAGGCCCCGTGCCAGCTGCTGATAACGAAGCTGGTGAAGCTCATTCTCATGTGAGTCTGCCGCGCTCTAGAAGCTCATCAAGACGTCCCCCTCGCCATTCTTCAGCAGGAGAAACTAGTAGGAGAGTTCACTGCGGAGATATCGGGGAAGGACCATTCCGATGGAGGAATTAAGATTTGCTGGGTGAACTTCGAGCTCCCCATGCTAGTTCTTCGAGATCTTCGGGAGGTGGACAGAGGTCTCCTGACATTCCTGAGTTCATGGTCGAAGATTGCTCGGAATATAGTAGATTTCGTGGCTCGATGGAGAGAGTGCCTATTCCATGGGCTCCTTAATATATCATGCTCACTCCATCATTCCTTATAGCCAGCCCCTTGGCTATAATCAGGACTATCTAGGCCCTGACCATCAAGACATGCCTTCTTGTCAATTCTTACCTGGCCCTTCCGGTATTCAGGACGAGTCACATCCAAGCTCTTTCGTGAATGCAGCTTCCAGAAGCATATTTGGCGGTCCCAAATAGTAGCTCTTACGCATCATCGGCAAGGCCTCCTTTTCTTTCACTTCCTTTTTTTTTTTTTGTTTAGCAGCAAATGTATGCGAAATAAATAAATGTACAACAAGATGCAAGCAAGCAGACTCTTTTTATTAATGCACGTGATTTGACCTCTACAAAATGCATGTCAACCCCTAGTTTTTTTTATTTATCGGTCAATCTTAGACTGTTTACAAGAGGCAAGAATTAAATACAACAAGTTAACTAAGCTACAACAAAAAGGAGAATATTACAATTATAATTACAACTATTAAAGACAATTACATGTACATAATTTTTATCCTAACACATATAGGATCCTAGGACCGTGTTCCTTCCTCCACGCGTGTGTACATGGTACAAGCTCTCAAAGAGATTCCTCCCCCTTTGCGAAAGGCTGATCGACCATCACACGGTGGTAGACATAGTGGCTCCTTCGAACGCGTATTTGCTGGCTGTCGTTCATCTCATGTAGTCCGGTCGGACTTTTCACGGAGATAGTGCACTGTAACCTGGTTTTGTTGACCTCGGTTTTTATCGTTCTTCTCAGGGAGCTGGCGGCCTTGGTCATAGAAACTAGGTCTAAGGTCGGGATGAGATTGCTAAGGTAAGGATATCGGTTTGAAGAGATCACAACGCAAGAAACAAAGCTAAGGTCGGTCAAAGAATGAAAAATGGGCTTCGGAGGCTTTTCGGGATGCAAACGGGGATGAGGAAATGGGTTTTGCATCAAGGGAATAACAATGAGGGAGAATCAAGTGGCAATTCCGTTAGAAGATACCCAACGAGCTTCCTCTTCCGAGGATAGTCCGGATTAACTTCCCCAAAGTCCATCGACAGACCCGGAGGGTTAATGAAACGGAAGTTCCTAGTTAGCCTCTATTCACTTTCGTGAGTAGAGTACTAAATATCCCAATTCCAACCTTCCAACACAAGCATTGGATGTATTTGGGGACTTTCGAACCCAAATACATCCCACTTGAGGGAAGGAAAGGAGTGGGAAATTGATTTCCCAACTAATTAGTCATTAATATTGCTAACCCAAACCTAAGCACCCATTCACACCCTTAATTACCCCCTAACCCATAGGGTTTCTAGCAACTAAACATGACACTAACTATCCTAACAACATCCAAACCAAACCTAAACATGATTTCTAACATCAAACAACCATAGACAAGTAAGATAATCAAATAGCAAGCAAAGAAATTAAAGAACAAGCAAAGTAATTAGCAAAGCAATTAATAAAAGAGTTAAGGGAAGAGAATACTTATCAAAGTGCTGTAGATGAACAAAAGAAATCAATAAAAAGATGATTCAACAATCTCTTAATTGTTTGAATACCCAAATCTTCAATAATAAACACAAATCTCCAAAACCCTAGATTAATCTCTCACTAATCTCTCTCTAAAATTCCTAATTACAAAGCTGGAAATTGTCCAAGTCTATCCCTAGATGCCTCTCCAATCGAACTCTAGATGCCCCAAAAACATAGCAAAGGGAGCTATTTATACAAGGACTACAAACTCCCCAAAACGCAGCACATAAGGGCTGAAAACACGTGCAGGGCATAGAGAGACCGTGGGCACGGTCTAGGAGACCGTAGGTACGGTCCCAATGAAGAAAGGTCGGGCGATTTCGAGCTTCGAGAGACCGTAGGTACGGTCCTAGGGACCGTAGCTACGGTCCCCATCGGGAGCAGGTGGTCGCGGGCGCTACTGTCTTCAGCTGACGATTCAAGGTCGACTTTGAGCACAACAGCAGGGGAGTAGCGGGCGCTACGCCAAGGGTAGCGGGCGCTACCATAGTGGTAGCGGGTGCTACGCCAAGGGTAGCGGGGGCTACCCTACCTCTTTTCGTCCCTTTGATTCCTCCTTCTTTCCAAGGCGTGTAACACCGAATCCGAGGGTCGTAGCGGGTGTTACCTTACTAATTGACACCAAAGGTGAGGATAGTGGTCCCGGGTCGACTCCGCCTCGGCTTCCGGTCCAACTCGGCTCGGAAAATCACCAAAAATGCTATAAAAAGGCCCGTTTTGCTACGTTTAGAGTAAAAACTCCAAAATCTACAAAATAACCAAAAACGCATTGAAAACTATGAAATTAAACCACGAAACGAGTTAAAAGCCTAAGGATTTAGGCGGTATTTAGACACAAAATTGGGTCTAAACACCCCCCACACTTAAACTTTTGTTCGTCCCGAGCAAAACAAAACAAATACAAATAAGAAAACTAAACACCAACTCCTCTGTCGTGGGAGGAAACGAGTGCATTTAGCGTATGCACCAAGCCCTTTGAACCCCCCGGCAGCCCGGGTGGACGAGATGGACTTGTGAGAGTTTGTAGCGGCTATACCCACAAAAGTCAAAGAAAAAGGAGAGAGGGAAAGTGAAAACGAAACCAAAGAAAAACAAAGGAAAAGAAAAACAACAGCTTCGCTTCAAAAGATCTCGAAATCTAAATCAAGAAAACGTTATTAAACCTCCAAAAAGAACCGTTAAGAGCGTCTCACAAACACCTATCCTAAGCAAAAGTCAGTCTTTGATATTTTCGATGTCCTACACCCAATGTCAAGCAAAACCCCATGTGCGTAAGTGCTAGTGGGTTCCAACCGAATCCAAAAGACTCCAAAGGACTCATGCCCGAGCTCAAAAACAACGAAACGAACAAGAGAAGTGTTGCCCTTCCTCGCATTTGGTCGCCCTTGGCTTGGTGAGGGCCGTAGGTGATGCAAGGAGAGGCCCCACACTTTATTAACGCTTAAACTTTTCTTTTTCGGGTTGGGTAATCCCAACAAAATTGCTTTTTCCTTTTTTTTCTTTTTATAGGTCGGTATTAGCCTTACTTTCGAGAATTGGACGGCCCAAATATGGGGTTTACCCTCCCAACACAGTCTTTTCCATACACACCTCCGTCAAGAATTCGGAATAGGAGGAGCTTAAGGGGTAATAGCGCCATACCGCTAATACCGGGCCCGTGTAGGTTGGCTAAGTGTATTGTGGTTGATGTCATTCAGCGACACGCTCCACTTAATCCGGTTATTGTAGCTTTTGCTTTATTTTTCTTTCTTTTTGACTTTGCTTTTGCTTTTATTAAACGGGAAAAAGAACAAGCTCGGACACGAACCCCTAGAATCTTCCGACTTCAACCAGAACGTGAAAGGAATCGGGGGTTTCACTAGGCACTTGATGAAGGTCATCTAAAGTAATAAGTAATGACTAGTACCCGAGACAGGGTCGAAAACGCTCAGACCGGTTTCTTTTAAAGAAGTTTAAGAACGGCTTCTCAATTTCGACAACAAGATCCAAGAAACAAGGCAAAAACAAAGCGAAAACGAAGACGAAAGAAAACGTTGAAGGTTTTCACTACCTTTTTTCTCTTTTTTCACAAAATTTTTTTTTTCAAATTTTAGGCAAAAGCTAAGAAAACAAATATAAAAAATGCTAGGTGATCTACCCTTGGCACAGAATATCTCCCCCCCCCCAACACTTAAAATGCCACAATGTCCTCATTGTGGGAAGATGTCACTTGAAAAGGGTAGAGAACCTACAAAAACAAACAAACAAGAACAACTAGCATAGAAAAGTGGTGGCGACCCGAGCCCACACGACTCCAACAACAAAATAATCCCAACACAAACACTCAAAGGGGCTCGCCACCCAAAAGAAAAATCAAGCATGCAACAAGGATCAATATTATGTACACATTCAAAGAGTGCGGAAAGAGGTTACCTCGGGGTCTTCAAATAAATAACGAACCCAATCCGCGATCCAAGAAAACGTCACACTTTGGTTAGGAATAAACAAGAAAAACATAATAAGTGTGAGTGTTCGCATGCATAAAAGAAAAAGAACAAAACAAAAATAAAAATAAGACACTAGGGACTATAAATTAAGGAAAAGCGAAAATATTCACAATATGTACATTGACTCTAGCTGACTTCAACCCCGAATCTCACTAGCTTGAGGCAGGAATTGAGGGTGAAACATCTCATGACTGGCCTAGCAAATGATGAAGCAAAGGAAACGAAACAACTCAAACTATGGGAGCAACGAACTCAACAAAACTAACCTAACCGACACACTTCCCAACTTTCCTCATAAAGCACCCCCCCCCCCACAATTATCTAACACTAACAGTGTAAATAAAATCGATAAAGAGAGTAAAGTGAGAGTGGGGACACTTACAAATCATTGCTCGGATCCTCCCGGGGGAGGATATGGGTGATAAGGAAAGAACGTAGGATAGTGGTGGTTAATGTACTCTGGTGGTGCCGGGGGGTTGTTTGTAATGGAATAGAGATAATACCCCCAGTCACGCCAATACTGGTTTTGTTGCTGAGAATACTCCTCGTGCCTTTGAAGACATTCATGTATATTGTTGAGCGTACACTGTTGGGCACGTAGCAACTCTTGTTGGGTCTCCAACAGATTGTGCTGACCTTGGAGTATCGTTCGTTGTTCTCGAAGATCAACTCTCATTTGTTCGAATTGAGAGTTGAGATGCTCAAATGAAGCTTCTCAAGGATGACTTCCACTTCCGCTAGCTTCACCATGGCCAGTATGCTCTTCTTCTTCATCCTCATTTTCTTCTTCTTCCCCTTCTTCTTCATTGTCCTCTTCCTCTTCCTCACCATCGGACACATCCGGACCACCCACCTTGCGGTCACTAGGAACCTGACCACAGGACCAGTTATGCTCCTTAGTGATATCCAACCATTGCTCGGCATAGTCCGGATCCAAGAGAATCTTCGTTTTTTTGTCGTGTCCATGGCAATAGATCGTGTCAGTTGGGTGCTTGGCGAGGATACTCATTTTCTACAATCAGACCTTGTCGATAGGATCCGGAAGATAGCGCGGTGTCCACTTCTTCAAATATTTCCAGAAACCTTCTTGAACTAGAAAGTGGCAAATGATGTGCCCCATCCCAATAGTAGTAGGTCGGGGTTCCATGCTAATCTCCCGAAGACAATGTAGAATACAAGATCCGGTGTTTACCTTTTTACCCCTCACTGCATTGTAGATCACAAAGAGATCATCTTTCCCAACCTTGGGGCGTCCATCATCTCTCCCAAATACTGAACTTGTCACGATTCTATGGAAGATTCGGATGAAAAAATCACGTCCCTTAGAGTTTCGGGAGAAATGGTAGCGTGGTTCTCCATTTCTCGTGCCATGATTCATCCTCCTCCAACAAGTTAGGTCCTTCATTGCCTTTTGCTCATCAAAATTTGCCCATCGCTCATAAAATCTCCCATCCTCGGGCAACCCCAACCTTCGGCAAAAACGCTTCAAGGTGAACTTCTTATCTTTGTTGGCGACCCGGTATTCAAAATGCGCATCTTTCTTGCCATCATCGTGAACCTTCAAGGAGCTTAGAAATTCGAGGATGGGCTGGTCCACAATCGATTCATCGATCATGATGAATACCTCCCAACCAAGAACATGAATGAGATAACTAAAGCTTGGCTTGCAATGGATGGCTTTGATCGTTGCCGCATCATAAATATCCGGTGCACATATTTTTCGTGCTTGGAGCGCTTCGTACCGTTGTCTATGCTCTTCATCTCGGAAAGTTACATCCGCATCAGGTTCACGCCGAATTAGTGTGGTCGGTTGCGCTTTGTAACGCTCCTTTGCAGATAAGGATGGTCCTGGTTGCGATGAAAAAGCTTCCTCGACTCGTGAGCGCTTGCTCCTTCCACTCATGATGAACCAAAAGCAAGGCTAGGCAAGAACTTTTAGCAATAATAGTGCCTAATCTCAAAGGTAAACAAAACAATCGACACAAGCAACAAATGAATGAGTTTGAAAAGCTTATGCACGAAATTCACAAGAGATTACCTCAGATCGGAGCACTTGAACATGGATTCAGCAAGGAGGATTGACTTCCTTGTCAAAATGAACCAAAATACACAGCCAACACACAAGAAGCATAAAAACAGCACACTATTATCATTCACTGTGTAGGTGTGTGCAAAAAAATCGAGAAGAACTCTTAATGTAACAAGTGTATGTGTGCTTTGACAGGTGAAATGCAGCGACCAAACACTCAAAACACTAATACAAGGTCACAGCATTCAGACTGAGCGCATAGCAGGGCAAATTCATGTGTAAAAATTGACAAAATCAATTTCTAACTCAACAAGGATGACAAACGAATCAAATGCAAGAGAAAGAGGAAAGGATTTTGTACAATTGACACAAGAAATACCTCCTTTAACTGTGAAGAACAAATGCTTGACAATGTCGCACACTTGGACGAATCTGGGCAGAATTGTGAGACCTCAGCAGTAGATTCGCAACACCAGAGAAGAATTAGGGTTTAAGAATTGAAAATTGGGGAGGAGAATGAAGATTGAATTGATGAATGAGAGGGACTGAAGAGTGTGGGTGAGGGTTTTTTTTTCGCAGGTGCTATGGCTGTTAGAGAGGGAAAGAGTTGAGTGAGTGAGAGGGAAAGAAATGAGAGAAAGTGAAAACAAAATCGGGAATTTAGGGCCAAAAAATTTATTGTGATTGCAGTCGCGGCGCGCGTGCATCGCCGCAGTGCAACCTGTTGGGTGGGAATCTTTGGCGTCTTTGCTCATGCATTGGGAAACTGTCGCGGATAGTACTAGGTCAGGGGCGCAACAAGCTATGTCGCGGGCGCGACATATGCTGGGCTGGGGGAGTTGCTGGGTGGTGACCGCAGGTGCGGTCCCTTTTACCGCGGCTGCGGTGAGCTGCTGGAGATTGTGCTGGTGCTGCTGTACGCTGTGTAGCGGGTGCTACACATTGGGTAGCGCCTGCTACCTCTGCTAACAAATCAAACATAAAAATTTCTAACATTTCCAAAATATACTTCAACATCTTAGAAAAATTCCCACATTTCAACACTCATTTTTTTCATACTTCATCACATTCAATCTAAAATTTCCTAACTCTCAAACTCTCTCAACATCATATTCTTTTTCAAAAAACCAAAATCGCTCACACTACTTCCTCACTCCAAACTTCAATTTTCTTATTTTTCAACTCTAACTTTTTCTATTTTTCACATCATTTTTCTCTATTCTTCTTTTTTTTCTCAAACTTTTTCTATTGATCCTAGAACTAATACCTTAAAAGAAAGAAATAAAGAAAAATAGCAAGACAAGAAAAATAAAAAAAAAAACCTAAAGAAAACTAGAAATAAAAAATTAAAAAGAAGACAAGGATCAAAATTAGAAAAAAATGCAAAAACTTAAATTTTGAAATGAGAGATTCAAAACTTATGGGGTGCCTCCCATAGAGCGCTTGTTTTAGGTCCCTAGCTTGACCTAAATACTTACTTCATTCTTGGAATCCTTGGGACACAAACCAAAAACATCATCAACCTTTTCCACCAATTCTTCTTCCTCTTTTTCCCATGATTCTCAAAGAGGTTCATGAATGTCATGGGACACTCTTCCGGTGGTCTAATCATCCGCCTAGGATATCCAGATAGCATTTTCTTTAGCTTCCTCCACCAACGTTTCCTTCTTCTCTTCCAACGCTTCCTAGCGGGCCTAGGACCTTTGAAAATCATCTTATTGACTTTGTTGCACTCAACATAGGTTTTACTCAAAGAAATTTCCTTCCGCCATGGAATGATCTTAAGAGGATGATCATGGTAAATATCCTCAAGTTCACTTAGATTTGGATGCGAAGCCCTTAGATATTTGATTTCTCCCCAATCATCGGGCTCAACTTCAAGAAAATAAGACTCCTTTTGGGGTGCATCCAAGATGTCTACCACCGCATTGGCCTTAAAATGAGATTCTTTGGGAGATTTCACTCTTGAAGGGTCGATGTCAAAATCGATATGATCTCGACCCACATGAAGAGACAAGCGGCCTCTTTTCACATCTATGGTAGCTCCTGCGGTAGCCTAAAAGGGTCGACCAAGAATAATAGGATTTCTCCAATCCTCATCCATCTCTAAAATAACGAAGTCACAAGGGATAAGGAAACTTCCCACTTGAACTTGGATGTCTTCTAATATTCCCAAGGGCTTCCTAACACTTCGGTCCGCTAGTTGCAAGTGGATAGTTGTAGGGGTCAAGTCATCAAGGTTCAACTTCTTACATATAAAGTGTGGCATGACACTTACACTTGCCCCCAAATCACATAATGCATTATCAATCTTCATATCACCAATTAAACAAGGAATAGAGAAACTACCGGGATCGGCTAGTTTCTCGGGAGACTTGCTTCCCATAATGGCGTTGCAATTAACTGTGAAATGAACGGTCGATGACTCCTTGATTCTTCTCTTGTTAGTCAAAAGGTCGTTGAGGTGTTTCTTGAATGAAGGGACCTCCGACATGGCATCTAGAAATGGTATATTAACTTGGAGTTTCTTCATCATCAAAATAAACTTGGAGAATTTATCATTATTCTTCTGTTGAACCAATCTTCCATGAAATGGAACTGGAGGTCTATATGAAACGGGTATCTCCAATGGGTTAACATGAATATCCTCCCTCAAGACTTCCTTTCCTTTCTCTCGTCTTTTCTCAATCTCTACCCTCTCTTCTAACTTCTCTTTTTCTTCATCCTCGGCCTCATTAACCACAACATCATCCTCCTTCTCCTCAACTATGTTTTGCTCAACTTCTAAGCTTTCCTCTTCATCACTATCCACTACAACTCCCTCATTCTCTCCCAAAGGTCTCTCCTCCTCCACATTCTCCTCCACTACCAAAGGTTCTTCAATTTTTCTTCCTCTCCTTAGGGTAATGGTTTCAACTTGCTCCCCTTGGATCGGTTGAGGTTGAATGGGTTGAGAAAAGTATACTTGTTGAGCAACTTGGATCATTTGGGATTCAAGGTCTCTAAGGCGAGCACCCTCACTTTCTTGATTGGCCACAATTTGTTGCAACAACTTTTCAATCATAGAATCTTGGGATGGTTGAGAAACTTGGGGTTGTGGGGTGGGTTGATGCGAAAACTCTTCTTGAAAATGTGCATGATGGTCATAAAATTGAGAAACAGGATCAAATATAGGATTGGCAAATGTAGTGTAATCGGGATCATCTTCTTCATAAGAATGGGAATAAATTTGGTTTGAATAAACGACATTCACATGTTCTACTTGACCATACTCAACACATTGATGCTCGAGATGTGGACCAAAACACAACTTACAAATATGCAAATTAGGAACGGGAATGGATGCAAAGGCTTGCATACCTCGGGCTAGATTCAACTGGTTGGAAACCTCATCATCCACCATCTTCTTTTGCAAATCAAGGACGGTGGCCATTAGAAGCTTGATAGTGGGGTTGTGTTCCAAAGAATAATCCCCATTTCCTGAATTTTGGCCGCCTCCCCAACTAGGCATATTCTGAGATAGCTCATGAAGAAAAGTATTGGCTTCCTCCACAGTCTTCTTTAGGAACATCCCTCCGGACGCATTATCAATAGATTCTCTAAGAGGACCACGGAGCCCATGATATAAATGTTGAAGCAACATCCAATACGGTAAATTATGATGAGGGCATTGTCGTTGAAGACTCTTAAATCTCCCCCAAGCGTCAAAAAGACTCTCTCCCGGCCCTTGCTTGAAACTTAAAATTTCTGCTCGAAGTCGGTGTGTCTCCTCCGCCGGGAAGAAACGGTGAAGAAAATCTCCTTTGAGTGCCTCCCATGAAGAATAAAAACCAAGTGGGCATATTTGTAGCCATATCTTCGCTTTCCCCGCAAGAGTGAGAGGAAAGAATTTCAACTTCAAATATTCTGATGATATCCTTGGAATGTGTATAAAGCTAATCCGGTCTTCGAACTTATCAATATGAGCAATTGGACTTTCAACAGCATCGTCCTCATGAAACGGGTTTCTTTCGAAGACTTCAAGTAAATGCGGTTTAAACTCGAACACAGCATCGGGTGGCAATGGTGGTAATATGATAGGACTGCCTCTCGTACCCAATGATGGAACGGCATATGATAGAAGGGTACGAGGTGAACCTGCTTGAGCTTCACCCATTAGAACGCAAGGACTCCTACAAAAAATGAAGCATCAAATTCATTTGGATTGACACAAATTGATTTCTAGCGTGAAAGCAAACTCAAATAACTAAAAACTAAGAAACTAAAACTAGGGGCGCTGGCTCCCCGACAACGGCGCCATTTTGTGTAACATGGTTCTGTGGACCTCGGTTTTTATCGTTCTTCTCGGGGAGCTGGCGGCCTTGGTCATAGAAACTAGGTCTAAGGTCGGGATGAGATTGCTAAGGTAAGGACATCGGTTTGAAGAGATCACAACGCAAGAAACAAAGCTAAGGTCGGTCAAAGAATGAAAAATGGGCTTCGGAGGCTTTCCGGGATGCAAACGGGGATGAGGAAATGGGTTTTACAACAAGGGAATAACAAGGAAGGAGAATCAAGAGGCAATTTCGTTAGAAGATACCCACCGAGCTTCCTCTTCCGAGGATAGTCTGGATTAACTTCCCCAAAGTCCATCGATAGACCCGGAGGGTTAATGAAACGGAATTTCCTAGTTAGCCTCTATTCGCTTTCTATGCTAACAACATAGGGTTTCTAGCCACTAATCATGACACTAACTATGCTAACAACATCCAAACCAAACCTAAACAAGATTTCTAATATCAAACAACCATAAACAAGCAAGATAATCAAATAGCATGCAAAGAAATTAAAGAACAAGCAAAGTAATTAGCAAAGCTATTAATAAAAGAGTTAAGGGAAGAGAATACTTATCAAAGTGTTGTAGATGAACAAGAGAAATCAATAAAAAGATGATTGAACAATCTCTCAATTGTTTGAATACCCAAATCTTCAATAATAAACACAAATTTCCAAAACCCTAGATTAATCTCTCACTAATCTCTCTCTTAAATCCCTAATTACAAAGCTGGAAATTGTCTAAGTCTATCCCTAGATGCCTCGCCAATTGAACTCTAGATGTCCCAAAAACATAGCAAAGGGAGCTATTTATACAAGGACTAAAAACTCCCCAAAACGCAGCATATAAGGGCTTAAAAACACGTGTAGGGCATAGAGAGACCGGGGGCACGGTCTAGAAGACCGTGGTACGGTCCCAGTGAAGAAAGGTCGGGCGATTTCGAGCTTCGAGAGACCGTAGGTACGGTCCTGGAGACCGTAGCTACGGTCCCCATCGGGAGCAGGTGGTCGCGGGCGCGACCCAAATGGTAGCGAGCGCTACCGTCTTCAGCTGACGATTCAAGGTCAACTTTGAGCATAGCAGCAGGGGGGTAGCGGGCGCTACCATAGTGGTAGCGGGTGCTACGCCAAGGGTAGCGGGGGCTACCCTACCTCTTTTCGTCCCTTTGTTTCCTCCTTCTTTCCAAGGCATGTAACACCGGATCCGAGGGTCATAGCGGGAGTTACCTTACTAATTGACACCAAAGGTGAGAAAAGTGGTCCTGGGTCGAGTCCGCCTCGGCTTCCGGTCTGGCTCGGCTCGGGAAATTACCAAAAATGCTATAAAAAGGCCCGTTTTGCTACGTTTTGAGTAAAAACTCCAAAATCTAAAAAATAACCAAAAACGCATTAAAAACTCTGAAATTAAACCACGAAACGAGTTAAAAGCCTAAGGATTTAGGCGGTATTTAGACACAAAATTGGGTCTAAACATGCACTTGTGAAATTCCTACACTTTGATAAGCACTATTTTAACAGGACCTGTTGTCACTTGATTCTGTCGCTTTCTTTAATCATAGCCTTTGAAAAGAAACTCAGCCTATGGATGACACACTCTCAAAACCTGAGAAACGCCTTCTTACTTATTACAATATATCGCTCATCTTGAGCCTGAAACAAGTGAAGATTAACTAGGATTTCCTCAAGGCGGCTTTCACATTTTGCGACTCCAAGCTTCATGTCTTTCGCTTCTCTTGGAATGAATTGTGTCCTCTTCCCGAAGAGTGGGCTGCATCTTCGGGTTTAACTTTTATGCACCGCCGACAACTCCTCTTACTCCTAACCATTGTGAAAGGTTTGAAGAATCGAAAACTTCAACCATCGAGCCTTGGGACATATTCTGATGGACAACATGGTCGACTTCAAGCTTTGGTTGAATTCTTTAAATCACTGGAGGCCCTCAGACTCAACACGACATCGCGAGTACAAGGTTTGGTATTTTGCATCCTGACTGAATTTTTATTTTACCATGGGGGTTAGGGTTTTGCTCCTCTCTCCCTCATTCACATCTTAGATGAAATGGCTCGGGGTTACAATCAAGCCCCTATGATGGTTGCGGAGACTCTCTTGGGCCTCGATTCTTGGAGTTCTAAACAAGTTTTCCGGGGAAGCCTTCTCACCCTTCAAGTATCGAAAACTGTTATATTCTTTTTTTTTGTTGTGATTTTGCATGGGCCGTTTGAATGATCCATGTGGAATCATTTGCCGATTTGTCCTTGGTTGTACTTTTTTTGTTTTTTTTTTTTGCAACCAAGATTCTTACTTTCATTCTTCTCGCTCGTAGGTATATACAACATCTTAGCATGGTGTTCTCCTCTATAACATCCTCGGAACTAGCCCACTTTTGGCAACGCAAAAGGAAGTATGATGCCCATAAAAGCTTCGAAGTGTGGGTGGTTTTCTTGAAAGATCACAAAGAGATCATGTGGTGGATTTAGTGGTGGAAAGTTCCATGCTTTTCAACCACTCTTGTAAGGTTGCTTATATCACCCTGTTGGGTCTAAGGGAATTCACTAATTACTTCCCCGACTGAGTCATGCTCCAGATGGGACATTTATAGGACATCCCTCTTCTTTCATGTGAAATCCCCGACCTTACTCATCTTCAAGGATCGGTGGTGGAATCATGGCTTAGATATTGGAAGAAACGAGCTGGAGTGGAAGTTCCTTCTCCTCACCGTATTTTTGCTTCGTCGACTGATGGATATCGGAGTTGGCTTACTACCACCATCGGTGCGAACCATTGGCATTGGAGGCATTCTCGCTCACCTCCCCGAGAAATCTCAAAGTTGAAGAGTGTGGTTACTATCGAAGGACCAGGGTCTCTAACCAACCAAAAAAGGTTTACCCTGAGAAAGGAAAAACAAGCAAGATCCGCCATATGAACACTAATGAGTCTAAGGACTCCGACTCAAACTAGTACTAGACAACCATGTCTAATAGGTAGGATGGAGGGAAAGAGATGGAATAAATGAAGGAGAGAATGCGTGTGCTATGTATTTTAATTATTTGATAATTTTCTTTTAGTAAAATTAGTAAAACAAAATGTATCCGAAAAGATATGATGTACTTCTTTTATTGATATGAGAAGCAATATATTACATTTTCGTTTTACAAGAATCAACACAAGCTATGATATTCTTCTTCTCAATCTTGTGTCTTCAACTGCAATGCCTTAATTCTCTCCTTTTACCTAACTTGTCCCGAAGTATTTTCAAGTTAGTCTCTCTTTTTTTTTTCATGTACCCTCCTTTTGCCTGATTTGTCTCGAAGAGATTTTCAAATCAGCCTTTCTATAGTTTTTCACTCTTATTTTCTTTTTTTTCCTTCTTTTTTTCATTTTTTTTGTCTCATAAGCAAGTGGCGTATTGACAGTTTAGTTACTTACTTTCATAAGGTAATGCATGTTTAAGTAGCTAAGGAGATCGACCCTTAGTGGCTTAGATATAATACCTTTTGAGCTGATCAAGGTTCACGGGCTGAATGAGCTCTTCTCCTTCAAGTGTGGCTAATCGAGCAGCAACTCCTGAAGTAATAGAGATGATGACATAAGGTCCCTTCCAATTCAGAGCAAACTTGCCTCGAGAGTCCTGACGGGCAGCCCTCATTTTCTGTAACACCAAGTAATCTTCCATCACATCCCGATCTTTAACCTTCTTATGGAATGCTTGGGAAATTCGACTCTGATAAAGTTGGATGTTGTGTAAGGCGTGGAATCGTCATTCATCCAGAAAAGTCAACTCTTCATACCTGGCCCGGGCCCACTCAGCTTCAGGAATATAGCTATCAGCTATAATTTTGAGAGAAGGAACAATAATCTCTATAGACAAGACTGCCTCCATTCCGTACAACAATGAGTATGGCGTAGCCCTAGTGGTAGTTCGAATTAAAGTATGGTAACCCCATAATGCAAAAGGGAGTTTGCCAGGCCAATCCTTGTAAGTGAAAGCCATCTTCTTAACGATTTTTACCAGAGTCTTTTTCACAACCTCCACCGCTCCATTGGTCTGTGGCTGGTAAGGAGATGCGTGATGATGTTGGATCTTATACTTGGCTAAGTTGTAAGATAATTCACCCATGAAGTGACTCTCGTTGTCACTGATTACCTCATGTGGTACCCCATATCTACAAATGATGTTCTTCACCATGAATTTGGCCACATGCTTTGAAGTGATCTTCGAATATGAAGCAACTTCTACCCACTAAGTAAAATACTCAACAACAACCAATACGTATTCATGTCCTTCAATGGCTTGGGGTGAAATCTTTCCAACAATGTCGATACCCCATACTGAAAATGGCCATGGCGAGGCCAAAGTGGTCAGGTAAGAGGATGGTTGGTGCTTGAGATCAGCATACTCTTGGCACTTTGATCATTTTCTCACAAATTGAAGACAGTCTTACTCCATAGTGGACCAGAAATATCCTGCTCATTGAATCTTTTTCACCAGCATTCTTCCATTCATGTGTGGTCCACACTCCCCTCCGTGAGTGGATCTCATCAGCTCACTGGCTTCTACTTCATTGACACAGAACATATTTATCCCAGTTGCAGCCTTCTTGTATAGGCAATCGTGAATGATGCAATATTGCAAGGCTATCAATCGGATAACCCTTCGAGCTCGGTGCCCGATATCTGGTTCGTATGCACCATTTTTTAGGATGGCGTAAATGTCAAAGAACCATGCCTCAGGGTTGATAGAACTTATCATCAATGGTTGATGGTGGGCAGGTTAAACCTTTCTCTCCACTACTACTGCCAGAGTTTGATCTTTTGCCGGTATAACTACCACGGACGATAGCTTGGCTAAGGCATCGGCCAATTCATTGTGACTTCGAGGTAGGTATTTAAACTCAATATGCTTCAATCTCTTGGCCAAATCAGACAAGTGTTGTTGATATAATGCCAAAGACTCACTTTTCATCTTCCAAACACTGGTAGCTTGATTGACAATCAATCTTGAATCTCCAAATACTCGTAATCTTTCAATACCTATCTCCAGAGTTGTATATATACCCAAGATGCAGGCTTCGTATTTGGCAGCATTGTTGGTAGCGTCAAAATCCAGCTTGACCGCTAAAGGAAAGTACAGATCTCCGGCAGATACCAGTAGAGCCCCGGCTTCACATCCCGTTTGCTTCGCAGCGACATCGAAGTATAACTTCCAAGTCGCCTCTTCCACTTGGAGTACTTATTCATCATTAAACTCCAAGCCCCCAATATTAGAGTCTTCTGCCGGGAGTTCAACAAGAACATTAGAAACTGTCTTGCCTTTTATGGACTTCTGATGTTGAAAGTGAAGATCAAATTCAGATCACATGACTACCCATCGGGCGATCCTGCTGTTAATAGTAGGTTGCTGCACGATGTACTTGACCGGGTTGCATGCCGCAATCACAACGTTGAAATATTTGGTTGAGAATGAAAAAGTTTTTGAAACTGGTTTTGCAAACCTTTTTGATTTTGAGACAAGTTACTAAAGGTGTGTTTAAGTGCTTTGATTGACTTAGTGGTGCAAATATGCGTGCAACAAATCTTTGGGCTAGGTTTAGTTGATTGAGCCCTATCCCATGAGTTCATACAGCCTAAAAGTTTGGATTGATAATCGTTATCGATCCTTTTACTCCTTGAGTGACTCCACCACTAGTTGCACCTCTAGAACTTGTTTTGCATCTTGTTTAAGACTGCACTTTTGCATTGCATGTTGTGACAAAGTGATTAGGGCATTCATTTCCATATTTGTTGAACTACATAGCCAAATAGTCTCCCTAATAATAATATTACTACCGTTCATTAGCCCTGCCTAGCCTTTGATTTCCATTTTTTTTTGTGATGAAACCCTGACAATACGAGCCTTGGCCTTATTCAACTCCTACCCTTTCCCTTTCTTGGGTGTTTTTAGGAGTTCATTGTTTTGAGGGTGATGTTTGGCCCGGTGTTGATATGAGTGGAGTAAGAAGATGGAAGGTGTTTATGATTTTGATGAGTTGGGATGACTACGTTCCCTAATTTTCATAGATTTTGACATGTTGGTAGTGTTCTTCATCCAATATGAAAAGATTTGAAGAGAAGAGAAAGAAAGGAAGAGGAGACGGCCCACCTGCGCCAGCCTAGCCCAAAAATGGGCGAACAAACCGGGCGCTGCCAGCGCCTGTATAGACGTTGGCCGCGCCTAAGGCATTAGTTGCCCAAAGTGTGCAAATTGCCAAACACTACCAAGGAGAAAAGAAGTTAAGCCAGCATTTTTCCTCGAAGAAAAAAGGCGGAGGCACCAAACGCGGCCAGCGCCTCCAAACCCGCTGCCAGCGCCTGGTGCCCTATTCCTAGTCTATAAAAGACCTTGACTTTGTCGTCAAAAAGAGGACGAGAATTATTAGACAGCTTGTCGTAGTTTTTCTTAGGTTTTAGTTTTAGTTTTTGGAGAGAACATTAGTAATTGTTTTGAGATTGTTAAGTGTGGTAAAAGAGGAGAAGGAGATCGAATCGGGTGACATAAAGAGATCGAACTCACTGTTGGATACTCAGTTATTTTCTATTTACATTGTGTTTTAAAATTTGAACTCAGTTTTTACCTTGCTTGTTTCTATCATCATGAGTAGTTAAACTCCTTTGTTTAGGGGATAATTAAACTCGATGTCTTTTGACTGATTATGAATGCGATTTCAGTGTGAAGTTCAATTTAATCGTTTTATCTTCGTATTATGTATGTCATAATAATTGATTGATCACCTTTTACTTGGTTTAGATTCTTATTATCAAATGGAAAGATTGTTATTTTGAATTGGATAGACAAAGATTGAATAGGCGTAGAACACAGTTAGAAATAATGGGTTCTTACTTAGGGTCATGTTATAATGAGAGCTTATCTTTGATTTAATTAATTAGTCATGAAAATAGGTGTTTAGTTTGATCATTGTAACTCACCTTGGATCGAAAGATAGCTGTGATAGCGCTTAGAAAGATAATAGACCCCGATAATCCTAACACTAGCTACTTCACATTTGAATTGATTATTAATTGGTTGATTGACTAGAGTGGACTCCCCTGGACTCCCTTAATCATCTGGTAAAACCTTTAAAATTTATTTCTTTCCTTGGTTTAATTAAAATCTCTTACTCACACAATAATTTGGCCGACCTAGCATCCTTTGTAATAAACTTGTTTAGTGCGTGGTTGAACAAGTCCATGAGAGATGACCTTGATACTACATTGCACCCGTACACTTGCGGAGCCTCTATCACAAATCCCAAGCACAATTCTATAAAAAAACAATTAAAACCACTAATGAAGCACATTAAAGGAAAATTATCACTAATCAAGCAATTAACACCTAATTATCAACAATAAAGTAGAGAGGGAATGAGTCAATATCACCTATTGGTGGATGCAATGAAGAACAATGGCCAATAATAGAGAGAGAATCTTCAATTCTTCAATTGATTCATCAAAATCATCCAATAATAGCCAAAGTAATCTAATACAATGAACTTAGCACTAAAACCAAGGTTAACCTTCTACTAAATCTGCTAAAAGTTCTCTAAAACCTAATAAAAGCATTATGAAAAGTCTCATAAAGGTATTTATACAACGGTAAGAAAACAACCAAAACATAGCCGTTTTGGGCCAAATATGCTTAAAATAGTACCGTGACAGGTTCGAAAGTATAGGTTACGGGCGCGACTTGCTTAGGAAGTGAAGAGGGCGATTCTATTTTAGTGTGGGGTCGCAAGCGCGACCACCCTAAGTCCAACTTCCCTTCATCTTTTCCACTTGTTTGCGTCGCGGGCGCTACCCTTCCTGTCACGGGTGGCACGGCCTTCGGCCACGTTTCCCTTCGGCCACGGCCTTCGCCAAACCGTATCTCTACCGCCTCAACGCATGGATACCGAAGCTGGCTCACTAGTACTGTCAGTGCTAGTCATTAGCGTGAAAGGCAATCACACTCGCCTCTTCAAGACACCCCGAAATTAAAGATCGTCATCATCGCTAATGATCCCGAGTCGGGTTCTAAACAAGAAACTCAACCTAGGAAGGAGAAATAAGCAAGTCTGAGTGAATGAGCACTAACGGGCCTAAAAAGACTCTAGACTTAGTACTAAATAAGTAGGATAGAGAGAAAGAAATGGAATCATGAAAGAAATGCGAGTGCTATGTATTTTTGTTATTTGATGCTTTTCCTTTTGAAAATTAATAAAACAAAATGCATTAAAAAAATGTACTCCTTTTATTGATATAAGAAGTAAGTTATTACATTAGCCATGATCTCCTCCTCATCTTTCGAAGGCGCATCTTCAACTGCAGCATTTTTATTCTCTCCTTTTACCCAACTTGTCCCAAGAGATTTTCAAGCTAGTTTCTCATTTTTCCTATTTTTTCTTTCTTCTTTCTTTTCTTTCTCTCCTTTTGCCTGACTTGCCTCAAGGAGGTTTTCAAGTCAGTCACTCTATAGTTTTTCACTCTTCTTTTTTTGAACTGTTTTTTCTTTTTTTTCTTTTTATTTTCATCTCTCATAAGCAAATGGCCTATTGGCAGTTCTGTTGCTTGCTTTTCTAAGATAGTGCATGTTTAAGTAGCTAAGAATATCAACCCTTAGAGGCTTAAACATAATATCTTTTCAGTTGATCCAAGTTCACGGGTTGGACGAGTTCCTCGCCTTCAGGTGTGGCTAATCGAGCGGCACCTCCCGGAGTGATGGAAATACTGACATAAGGGCCTTTCAAGTTCGAGGCAAACTTGCCTCGAGGATCTTGGCGTGCTGCCCTCAGTTCCTGTAACACCTGATCACCTTCTGTTAGATCTTGGTCCCTGACCTTCCTATTGAATGCTCGGGAGATTCAACTCTGATAGAGTTGAATGTTATGCAAAGCGCGGAGTCGTCACTCGTCCAACAGAACTAATTCTTCATACCTAGCTCGGGCCCATTCAGCCTCAGGGATTTGACTTTCAACGATGAATCTCAGGGAAGGAACAACAAGTTCTACAGGCAAGACTGCCTCCATCCCGTACACCAAAGAATATGGTGTAGCTCCAGTTGCAGTTTGAATCGACGTTTGGTATCCCCATTGTGCGAAGGGAATCTTATCAGGCCAATCCTTATAAGTGACAACCATCTTCTTGATAATTTTCACCAGAGTTTTGTTTACAGCCTCCACTGCTTCATTGGTCTTTGGCCGATAGGGAGAATCATGGTGATGTCAGATCTAGTACTTGGCCAGAAGAGTTGCAAACTCACCCATGAAATGGGTCCCATTGTCACTGATCACCCCATGTGGCACCCCGTACCTACAAATGATGTTCCTCAGCATGAACTTGCCCACATGATTCGAAGTGATCTTTGAATATGAGGGAGCTTCTACCCATTTAGTGAAATACTCCATAACTACCAACACATATTCATGCCCTCTGGTGCCTTAGGGCGAAATCTTTCCAATAATATCAATTCCCCATACCGAAAATGGCCATGGTGAAGCCAAGATGGTTAAGTAGAAGGATGGTTGATGCTTTAAGATCAACATATTCTTGACACTTTGAGTACCTTCTTACAAATTGCAGACAGTTTGATTCCATAGTTGACCAGAAATACCCCGCTCTTTGGATCTTTTTCACCAACATTCTTCCGTTCATGTACGGCCCACATTCTCCTCCGTGAGTGGACTTCATCAACTCATTACCTTCCTCCTCATCAACACATAGGAGGTTTATCCCAGTAGTAGTTTTCTTATAGAGGCGGTCTTTAATAATGCAATATTGAGAGGCTACCAGCCGGATAGCCCTCCCAGCTCAATGTTCGGCATTAGGTAGATATGAACCATCTTTCCAGAAGGCATAAATATCGACGAACCACGATTCAGTGCTGATAGAGCTGATCATTAATTGTCGATGAGTAAGATGAGTTTTCCTCTCCACCACTACCGCTAAATTTTGCTCCTTTTCCGGCATAGCTACCATGGATGAAAGCTTGGTCAATGCGCCAGCCAGCTTGTTATGACTTTGCGGCAAATACTTGAACTCAATGTGCTTGAACCTCTAGGCCAAATTAGACAAATGTTGCTGATATAGTGCCAAGGATTCGCTTTTCAGCTTCCACACGCTAGTAGCTTGGTTGACAATCAGACTAGAATCTCCGAACACCCATAACCTCTCAATTCCGATCTCCAGGGTTGTATGCATGCCTAAAATACAGGCTTCATACTCGGCAGCGTTATTGGTAACGTCAAGGTCAAGTTTGACTACTAAAGGAAAATGTACATCTTCAGGAGAAACTAGCACAGCTCCGGCCCCGCACCCCATCCGGTTGGTAGCACCATCAAAGTATAATTTCCGGGTTTCCTCTTCAACTTGAAATATTTGTTCATCACTAAATTCCAAGCCCCCAGTGTTGGATCTCCTGTGGGAAATTCAGACAGAAAATCAGAGACCGCACGACCCTTTATAGATTTTTTATGTCGGAAGTGCAGGTCGAACTCAGATAACGTGACCACCCATCGAACAATTCTGCTATTGATAGTGGGTTGTTCCATGATGTACTTGACTAGGTTGCATGCTGCTATCACATACACGGTGTGTGAGAGCATATAGTGGTGAAGCTTCTTTATAGACCACACCAATGCCAAGGCCATCTTTTCGATCTCAGAATAGCGGGATTCGCATCCAAGAAACTTTTTGCTGATGTAATATACGGCTCGTTTTAACCCATCACTTTCTTGTGCTAGCATAGCACCCATAGCGCTTGGACTGATGATGAGGTAAAGCAGTAATGGCTTTCCTGATACAGGTGGGACTAGTACCGGTGGATTGGTTAAGCCGACCTTAACTTTATCAAATGTCGCTTGGCATTGGTCATCCCATTCGACCTTCGCTCCCTTCTTTAACTTCTTGAAAAATGCCTCACAAGTCATTGTGAGTTTGGAAATGAACCTGCTTAGATATTGTAGCCCTAGGAAACCGCGGATCTCCTTTTCCGTTCGAGGCGGAGGCAAGTCCTGAATAGCTTTGATCTTGGATAGATCAACTTCTATTCCCCGCTGGCTGACAATATAACCCAGCAACTTTCGTGATGTTACCCCAAATGCGCACTTTTGCGGATTCAACCTCATGTTGTACTTGCGGAGCCTAAGGAAGAACTTGCATAAGTTTGGAATGTGGTCCTCACGCTTCTTTGACTTGATAATCATGCCATCTACATATACTTCCACTTCCGTATGAATCATATCATGAAGTAGGGTAGTAGCGGTGTGTTGGTAAGAAGCACCAGCATTCTTTAACCCAAAAGGCATGACAGTGTAACAGAATGTCCCCCATGGAGTAATGAAAGATTTTTCTCCATGTCTTTTCAGCCATCTGAATCTGGTTGTAGCCAACGTATCCATCCATGAATGATAACAGCTCGTGTCCACAGGTATGATCAACCAGGACATCAATATACGACAAAGGAAAGCAATCCTTTGGGCTAGCCTTGCTTAGATCTCGAAAATCGGCACACATTCGCACATTTCCATCCTTCTTTGGCACCGAGACAATATTAGCCACCCAATCCGGGAATTCTACTGTCTTGATGAACTTGGCTTCTTCTAACTACTTTTTGACCTCATTATAAATTTTATCCGACCATTCATTCTTAATTCAGCAAGGTTGCTGCTGTACCGGCTTTGCATCCGAATAATGAGGAATTTAATGTTCGGTGATCTCTCTATCGATCCCGGGCATGTCTTCGTAAGACCAGGAAAAAGCATGGACAAACTCCTTTAAAATCACGGTGAACTCATGTTGCTCCTCTAGGGTTAATGATTTGCCAATATTCAATTCCCGGGGAAGTTCAGGCGTCCCCACATTAATGGTCTCTTCAATAGGTGCCATGTGATTCTCGTGGTCGTTCATGGATTGTGTTAATTCATTAAAGTCTTTTAAAGGTTAGGCATCAAATTCATAATTATTAACACATAAATTAGGGAGAAGGGAAGAAGAGCAGAGATACTCAGAAAAATTCACTTCATTGAATGTAGAAACGGATACAAACTTATCAGACTCGGGGCTAATCCCAGCTGACTCGGACTCGATTACCAACCCACTAGTGTTCGACTCAGACCAAAGCTTACAAGGTTCTCCTAACACTAGGGTACATTTATTGTTACGACCCAGGTCACTTCACAGTAACCTCCATCAGCAGAAATCATGGTGCTTAGATCAAATTTAGGATTGGACAACACAACAACCACCGGGTCAACTTCTTTTTCTTCTTGGGCAACGGGGCTTGCTGATCGACGCAAGCTTTAAGACGTTGAAGCTCCCCCAACACATTGTCTAAGGCTTCCCGTTGTTGCTCTATCTGCTGATCTTGACGTTCAAGGTGCTCCCGAACCTTTTTATCCTGACGGATAGCTAAGTGTATAACCATGTCATATAGGTTTTTCTTCAGCTCCTCCAGGCGTTATTGGGTTATTCCCCCAATGGTTGTAATTGTCTTCATCATCACTAGCCCATATGTCGTTGACAGTGAAGGTTGTCAAATCCTCATGAAGGAGTGTGGGTACTTCATCCTTTACAGCGGTAATCATCTCGAAGTTGTGAAAGTCTACATCAGTCGAAGTATGCTCAACCTCTAGCACAGGTTGCATGGGCTTCAAGGTTCCAGAAACAATTCCTCCCAAAAGGGTAATCACCTGATCATGTACGACCATCTTAACCTTTTGATGCAGCGTTGATGCCACAGCATTGTAGTTATATAGCCATGGGCATCCTAGTAGCAGATTAAAAGCAGTCGGGATATCATATCCCAGAACCATAAATTCCACATTCTGAGCGATATGATCAAAGGTGATAGGTAAAGTAACCGTGCCTAGTGACTTTCGAGGGGTATGGTCATATGCACGAAGTAACACAATGTCTTGAACCAGCTGACCTTTTTGAACCCCTAACTTGGCAGCAGTACGCCAAGGACAAACATTCACAGCAGAACCGTTATCCACTAAAATCAACGGAATCACTTTATTAGAACAAAGTGTGGTTAAATACCAGGCTTTATTATGGTTCATTCTGGATACAGGCAAATCTTCATCACTGAAAATAATGGCGCCTTGGCTAGTGGCAACATGTGAGACCAAGGCTTCTGGAGTTGTGGAAGTAGGAATGATAGCATTCTGGAGAGCCCCCAGTACAAGCTCTCGATGCGATTTAGAGGCACATATTAATTGCCAAATTGACACATTTGCCACAGTCTTCTTCATTTGTGTGAGGACAGGATCCTCAAGGGTAGCAAGTGCTTCCGTTCTCACGGGACTTGGATTTGGCGTAGGAACCGTTGTTTCAGCTCTTGACTGATTATGCCTCCCTGACCTAGGTAGGAATGTAGTACTAGGTGGAGCCTCTTCTTCTTTGTCGAACCATAAGTCATTGCCGAGACCTTCTTCGTATAAGTCCTCCTCATCAGTAACCCAAATGTCGTTGACAGTAAAGGCTGTCAAATCTTCAAGGAGGAATGTGGGTGCTCCTTCATCGGTAATGCATTTAGATGGGTCAAAAGTACTGTCCCCCACAAAGATAGCATTATTTTGGAGAGGATTGCTTTTGTTATTAGGCTTACTTGCGGCCTTAGGCAATGGTAGTTCCCCAGAACGGATCATCTTTTCGATGTGGTTCTTGAGTGTCCAACACCGCTCGGTGTCATGGCCCCTGGCCGGTAGTACTTGCAGTAAGCATTATTATTCCATCCTAGTCTCTTAGTCTCAGGTTCAGGCCTATGCGTTGGCAACTGGATCTTGTTTGATTTCAGCAATTAGTCCAAGGCTTCAGCATAGGTCATGTCCAGTGGGGTATATGAGTCGTACTGGAAGTAGGCCAACTTTGGAGGCGGGCCGCGATTCACATTCTGGACAAAGTTGGCCCCAGCTGCCTTAGGAGCATTAATGGTCTTTCTCCCTACATTTTTGCTCTTCCAACTTTGAGGCACAGCGGTCCTCTCCTTACGTGTCTCTAAATTAGGACAAAACTTCTTCAGGTATTCAAAACTCTCAATCACATGGAAATCTAGTTGTTGCGCCAGACTTGGCTTTAAACCACAGACAAACGTGTCCAGCTGCATTTCTGTGGGGATGATGCTCGTCACCTGGGACAGCTTAGCATGCCACCTCTCGTAATAAGCCATAAATGATTCGTCATCTCCTTGTCGGATTGCCATGATATCTAACAAGGTCACCTTGTTCTTTTGAATTTTGCTTCCCTAACGAAGGGTGGTCCAATCTCCTCGCACCTCAAGAGGAAGAGTGTAGTACCAGTTCAATGCCTCATCATTCAGCGATGATGGAAAGACTTGCTTGTAATGTTCAGTACTGATGCCTCGAAGTGGCATCGTTTGGTTGAACTCCCATACGTGATGGGTTGGATTCTCAGATGGGTAAAACTTCTTCTGGGGTATATCCGTCTTCCCACTACATTAGCATTAACCTCAGCAGGTGATTCGAACTCGACAAATTGGTTAGTGAAGGCCGGCATTTGACTTACAGCATCCTTCAACACGTTCAGATGAGCTTTTATATCCCGAATGACGGGGTCATCTTGTAACTCAGCTTTGACTGGAACTGCTTGAGGGGTAGCTACTGATAATGGTGACTTAGGTGTCAGGTCATTGGGTACCTGAATAACCACTCCAACACTGGAACCTTCCCCTAGCTTTCCTTTTCCTTTGTCAACCGAAAGGGTTAAGGAGGATTTCCATGGCATTCTCATCATCATCAGCCATTCCCATACGCACGTTGATGTGTTGCATGGCTTCCAAAACACAATTCAGGGTCTCCTGTTGTTGCTCTATGTAAACGTTTTGCCTCTTGATGAGTTCCCGCTGTTGAGCGGTGTGGTCCTCGGCTTTCTTCTCTTGTTGTAAGGCATCAAAAGTAATTGAACCCTCTACTTGCTTGAACTTTCTTCAAGCAGTTTAGCCAAAGTCTCACGAATTTGATTGTCCCCACTATTCTCCCCAGAAGACATGTCGAACTGCAACCGGCGAGAAGCTTTGGGCCTAGGTGCTGACGGGACAAAGTCTGGGTTATGGATCAAGCAGCCTGACGGGCCGGGGATCCAAGCTAGGTTCAGGTCTCCTATACTGACTAAGGAAAACAACACATAGTTCAGAGGTTGACCTTTTATTAACAACCCACCCTACAAATGCATGACCTAATGGACCTACATGGGACCTCCTAAAATGTACGACCTATATGTTGACTTAACAAGGCGACTCACCCGGAATACGGGCTTGCATGTCCTTTAACTCTATATGATCCTAAAGACTATCAATCATTATAAAGGGCCGAATAAAGCCAAGCATAGCGAATCAGGACCGAGTATGGGAGTACAAGTCATTGTTTCTCAATTCGGATAGGCATCATCCACAGGCCGACTGTTTTAAGGAGAATCCGTAACTTGGACTACCTACTCAGATCAACTCAAGCCATGCGGACTATTACGCGGACTAAAACGATGATCGACTGGACTGGCAGTTTGACACTTTTCTATGAATTTATTATTTTATTTGTTTATGAAAGCGGGTATCATAATGGACTGGATAAAACCAACAGCAAGTGAGTTGTATTTAGTTTATGGACTTAATTACCAAATCCAATATGGCTAGGCCTAACCACGGGTCGGCCATGAGAATGATGGATTTGATAATTAATTCGATAAATTAACTTACTCAAGCTCGATGATTATTATGCAGTCTAAAATTTTACCCACTAACTTTGTTTTGACTTTAATCAGATTTATTGGACCTTCGTTAAGAAGATGTTGTAAAGGGCCATATAGAATCATCAAAGGCAAGTTGAGTTTACCTTATGAACTAAGAGAACTAACCTTTATAGATAAATGGGGCCAACCACTAGGTTAACCATAATTTTTTGAGGTTAATTAACTTAGTTGGTAAACATGACTCTTCTCAGCGTAATGACTACTATATGGACTAGAACAACACTCCTAAACTTGGGCCGACTCTTTACAACGAATTTAAACACATTGCACATAGCATACATATGAACAAGGGGGTATCCTAAACAAAGGCTCTATATACAAAAGGATTTATTGGTTGAATAAGTCTTAGTGACTCATCTACTCGCCCCAGTGCATTCTTGTTGTAAAGGCAACTTGAATGTGTGGGGTGTTGCTCTTGTAGGCTCGTGTGGATACCTCGTAGAGTGATGCATGAGTGGATGTGATGACTAATGCTCTCTTGGTGTAAAGGTACCAATTGAGTATAGCCGGTCCGGCATCCCATGGGTTATTTTTTGTGGTTTAAAGAGAAAAAGCCTAAACCGTCAATTTATGTGCTCCTATGACATATTACATGTCAAGGGAGTGCCCCGGTATATGCAATGCATTATGCCTAAAAAGAATGACTTAATTATATAATGTAAAAAATTCATTTTCCTTCCAAAAATTTTAAAGTGCACTAAACTTTTTTCAAGTTTTACCCACTTTAGAAAAAACACCCAAGTGGAGTCGCCAAAAATCATGTGGACATTTTTCCTCGCCGTTCGGGCTTCCGAACGTCCAAGCGATTGGGGTGTGATTTGGTGGTTTGTGCTAGGATTTAACCTTTGAAAACTCTTTAAGGAGTTAGTCATACATTTCATGAATAATATTTTATAAAATCACTTTCCCTTTACTTATGCATTTTATGAGTCCTTGAATTAAACCTTTAAGACTGAACATCAACTTGTTCCAAACTGTTCTAAATTTAACTCAACTTGCTCATTGAAATGTTAGGCTCGGAAGAAAGCGATTTATGCAAATATTATTTAGAAATATAAGAAAATCACCCTAAAGTTGCATCGGCACATTGTAAAACCATGTTTTAGCATAGTTTATGCAATCTCTGATGTGTTTTGGTTCGAAATGGGAGTGGTCACCCAACTTTTTAAAGGGAAAAGCCAAGAAAAACTAAGAAAATAAAGAAAGACTCCGCCTGTGAAACCCGAGAATGGATTCGGGGGTACGGCTACGAACTCGAAAGATGACAACCTTAAGAATTCGCCTCTCACAAAAGGAAAGACTCTATTAAAAGTTTAAAGATGTGCTTTTGATAAAGTTTGGAAGGGAAATGGATGAATACTTTATGGAATTATTTCATTGAATCACGCAACAAGAACCTTACAAAATAAAAGATACAAATACACACTTATTTACAAGAAGAAGAAAGAACACTTAAAGCTTACATTGTACTTTGTTGGCGAAACCTTGCCCAGCCTTTTGATGCTTGAAAACTCCTCCTTGTGACGCCTTTAGAAAGCTCCTCTCAAAGTGCCAAAATGGATCAAAAGGGGTGAGGGAAAAGATAAAAGAAGAGTTGGTGGATAAAAGGGACAAAGAAGGCTCTTTTGTGGTTTTCAATGTGTTTAAGCTAGGGTTTTTTGTGAAGTTTAGGATGGGTAAGGATGGGATGAGTATTTAGGGTTTATGATGATGGATGAATGAAGATAAGATAGGTAATGAAGATAGTAGGGATGATAGTTGAATACTTATATGAGAGATGGTATAAGAGTATAAGAAGAAATATGAGAAGTAGAGAAAAAGGATGAAGAATAGAATGAAGAAGTGAGGGAATGAGTTTGAGAGTGAATTGTTGTGTTGTGAGATGGCTTTGAGAGGAATAGCAGTTAAAGGAGGAGGAGGTAGTAGAGAATGCATGCATACACATACACATACACATACATTCACCTCGGTTGTGGCAGTCAATGTGCAAGTTACTAGGCAGTAGGGGGAGTGCATGAAGATGGATGGTGGTACGTGGTCAATTGACCATGTGTGCTCGGTGCTGTAGGCCGACCGACCACCAGCTGGAGGGGGGGAATGCACTTGTTTTGTCCATGCATGCATGGACGGTGGTGTGTGAAGATAATTTGCCTAGGGAATGGAGATTCACACTGGACGGAGAGAGTGATTGTATTGAGCTTTTGTGAGATTTTTTTTTTTCCAGTGCTTTTGTGAGGATTCGACCCCGCGACCTATAGCAGTTGTTCTTATGACTTGCATGGCTTCCTCTTTTTATGTAAAAAAATGTACATGTAGCTAGGTAAACTCACATGTGATCATGCATGTGGCTTTAGATGGATGAAATACATGTAAATGCATGTATTTATCGGTTTTCTTCTCTTTCTTTGCTTTTATTTCTATACGGATGCGCCATATATCTATGCGTCAAAATCCCGATGTCTACACCGTGGTGTATTCGTTCTTGCCAAAAGTTGAGGGAATCTTGGTATTTTGGCCTCAAATCCTACAAATTTGCATCAAATCAACAACACAAAACGTAATAGGGAAATTGGGATATAAATCAAGATTTACAATTAAAGTTATCCATAATTCGCTATCAAAATCCCATAAAAACATAGTTATAAAAAGCACTTATCAATAAGTTAAGACCTTCCGCTCCCGAGGAGTGTGCTTTGAATGAAATCGAGTCTCATCCCTATTCTTCCCTAATATTCATGTTAATCCTCCATTATGTCATTCGGAAAATGATGATGATGACTCTTCTTCTCCTTCTTTGACTTATGTGCCACGTTCATATGATGTAGAAATTATTCCTCATGATGCATATGTGTGTAATTATGTATCGTGTTTAATGGATTATGACCCCGTGTGCTACACTTCCACCTTTAATGTTCAAGATGATGCATCTTTATCGTTAGCAATCCCCACCCTTTCTCCATGTGTAGATCCATCACCTGCTAAGTTTGAGATTCTCTATAATGTTGCAATTTCATGTGATGTTGAGAGCGTTGTCATGGAGAATAATCATGCACTTTCTTTGCACATATTTGATGATATTTTTGAGTTGGATGATAATCCTGGGTTGGGACTTGTTTACGATGAGATTGTTGAGAGGGTTGAGAACCCTCCTATGTGCATTGAATGTGTGGATGATGTATCCCCCTCTTTTGATTATGTAATCCCCTTACATTCATTCATTACCACTCCCTCACCCGACCACACATGCCTTGAGTCCCTAGGTACCCTTAGAGGGTACGATCCTCTCCTTGACCCTCATCATGCTTACCTAGAGGACTTGCGTAGAAAATCATGATCATTCATTTTCATCATCATTTTAGTAATTTTTCAAAGGCATTTGATGAGATGATGAGAACACTTACTTATATTGCTCATTGTTTTATGTGTTCTCTTACATCCATCACTCTAAAATGCATTCGCGAATGCATGACCTTCTACTACGGGCTTTGACTTGCTCTGAGATTGATGGCCCAAGTCTTAAGGAATAAGGAGTGGCTAATGCTCCATATTGTGATCGAGGTTAATCCAATCGCATTTTCTCGTTGTTAATTTAAGACGATGAGGTAACCTCATTCCACCCTTCTTCTTTTTTGTAAATATTTCGTTGTTTTTGCTTGCGTAGTTTGTTTTTTGCATGCTTGGTTTTCTCTTTTTGGTGGTGTGCCCCTTTGAGTGTTTGTGTTGGGAATATTGGATATTGGAGCTGTATGGACTCGGATCGCCATCGTTTTCTTTGTGTTATGTGTGTACATATGAGTTATTGTGTTTGCTACCCTTCATGTAACACCTTCTCTCACAATAGGGACATTGTGACGTTTTACTTGTTGTTAGGAGAGGCTGGGAGTTCAATTCATTCTTGTTTGGGTAGCTCACCCAGTGCATTCGTATTTTTATTTTTTTTTTTGGTAAAATTTGAAAAATTGAGAATTGTACTGAAAAAAGAAAGAGAAAATGGAGAAAACGTAGTTAAAACCCACAAAAAGAGTTTTGTTTCCTTTTAGGATATGCTCTGGTCTATAATCTTGTAGATAGTTGCTAAATTAAACGAGTTAATTGTTTGGAAGTGGCCATATGTACAATAATAAGCCTTAGGATGGATTAGTGTCGTGATTTACCTTTATTAAACCCATTCATTGAGTATGAAAACGAATTCCTTACCTTATTACACACCCTTCCTAAGAATCGTGATCTTCTTGCCTAAAGTCGAAATGTCTTAGTTGTTCAATGCTTTTACTCCTGTAAATCAATTAATAAATTCGAAATACCAATGAGGGTTTGTGAGAGTGGACGGCGCTCTCACCCCTTAATAAGTGCAATGTATCCTAATAGAGCAACCTGAACGCTTCATTCTTGGCGATCAACCGGCTTGGATTAAATCTTATACTAGCAGATTGGCGATCAACCGGCTTGGATTAAATACAATATGTTGGCCTCTAGATCAAAGAACATGCTTAAAATATTACTTCTCGGCAATGCAGTCCATTCTAGGGGTGGTTGTATTTGTTTAGTAGGGACAAAAGTTGCAATTGTCTTGTGTTCGTTGTCTTTAAATATCTCCAGGCCAGCCCCCATGATACTAGTACGGCGGTCATACCACGGCTCAGGGAACCCATAGTAAGGAAAGTAAAGTCATCTTCTTCCCTTAGGTATTTCCCATCTAGAGTGAGCGAGTAGCGCTTCCTTTCATAGAAGATTTTATTCTCTTCACTAGGGCCTTAAGGGTGAGCTTGACGTCATGTTTAGTGGACTTGAAGGCTAGGCCAAACCTAGCCTTATACATTTTGATCTTGCGAACTAGTCCTAGTTTACGGGTGGGGATCTTCCCTAGAGGCATTCCAGTAAAGCAATGTGGCTTCCTCATCATATTATGGATTTTGAGGACTAAATCAAAGTCATCTGGAGCTTTTTCCTCTCTTATTGTAGCGATGATCTCAAAGGGATGTAGATCCTTGTCATAACTATCATGTTCCACTCCTAGCACGGGCATCACATGTTTGACGACCTCATTGTTTTCGGCCGAAATGGTCACCACTGGACCTCCCACTATCATCTTCACCTTCTGGTAGAGAGTAGAGCGAACAAATTAAGTTTCATGAATTTAAGATCTCCTTAGAAGTAAGATGTAGGGGGCCAGTATGTCTAATATTGTAAACTCAAAAGACCTCGTTTCGTAATTAGTGGGGATGGGCAAGATAATCGAACAAAGAGGTCGGCGAATGGAGTTTTCATAGGCTTTAAGATGTACGTTTGACTCAAAGTGGTGCTACAGCAAATCCCGTGCTTCTGAACGGTTCGCAATGGGCATATGTTTACCGCAAACCCTCCATTTATTCGTACTAAGGGAATGACATATGGGGAGCACATGATAGTGATGTGTAGAGGGCGGTTATGATTGAGCCCATCCTTAGGCATATATTCTTTTCTAAAAGTGATGGTAATGTTATGTGGTGCTACGTGAGCCATGAAGGTCTCAGGTGTAGTGGTTGTTAGTACTACAATTTTGTCAAGGGTCTCCATGAGAAGTTGGCGGTGTACTTAAGAAGTTGACAAAAGTTTCTAGATGGTGATATCGGCCTTAGCCCTCTTTACTTGGGTTAGAAGAGGACCCTCAGGAGGAGAAGGAGGAAGGGTCAATCCTCCACTATTTGGGTCCAAGGTTATCACTACTGGCATAGTAGCAGTCTCGTCTATTGTGTCTCGCTCCTAGACTTGGTTAGGAAAGTCATATCGGCGGAGATCTCATGTTCCTTCCCTATACTCCATAGGTACATCTTAACACCGTCGTCCTTATAGTAATTATTATTAATTGTGTTACTTAGGAAGAAGGTGACAGAGTTGACGTCTCTAAAGGCATGAATTCATGGTCAGCGTCCTCATCATCGTTGCTTTCCCAAGCCAATTAACACTATTTTGAATGGGAACGATAGGGATAATGCTTGTAGGTTTGCCCATCTTGGTACTGTATACTGAGGGGTTGAAGTCCCCTTCTTCCACTATTATAGTGTTGACTTATGCGGTGCTAGTAGTGGCCTTGTCCTTGTGTTGTGCCTTTGGAGGGCTTATGATTCTAGTCTTAATAAGATCTTCAGTCTTGTTTTTATGTCCAATATTTCTCGGTACTGTGACCCCGACATCTGTGGTAGTTATAGAAGGCTTTGCTATCCCACGAGGAGACTTGACTTGAGGCTCATGGCTTGACAACTAGAGCTCGATGTTATTTATTAATAAGTGTGTATATTATAGTATTTATTAAGTCTTTAACTTGTATATTTTAGCTAATTATGTAATTTAATCTCATATTTTTATATCAGTTTCTATGATTTCTTCACTTGGTTTGGAGATCGATTTGTGTTGTAGCTAGATTTGTTGGAAAAATCCATCTAAAACCAAGAGAAATGAAGAAGGAAATGAAGAAAAGAAGAAGAAAAGAGAAGAGGACGAGGAGATGGGCCAAGGGAAGAAGAAATGGAGGCAGCCCATACCAGGCCAAGGTCCAAACCAAGAAGCGGACACCTCCATCAAAGTACCCCCCCACCAGCGCCTCTTTACCCCCGGCAGCGTCTCGCCGGAGAGGAATTTCACGGAAATCTTGGTGGCGCATCTTTACCCCCCCCCCCCCACCAGCGCCTCCTATCGCTTTATAAAAAAGATTCCTCGCATTAAGGCAAGCATCTATTATTTCACCTATTATTATTCACGCTTCTAGTATTAGGTTTTCTTTGTATTTTCCTCCCTTTAGGGAGTCGTCTAGTAGATTAGGAATAGAAGAGGAGGAGAAGGAGATCGATTTCGGTGACACGAAGAGAACGAATTCGACGACTCGGATATTCAGTTTATTTTCTATTTTCATTATATTTCGCAATTCAGGTTCTGCTACTATTTTGTTAGTTTTTATTATCATGAATAGTTAGTCTTATTGTATAGGGGATAAACTCAATGTTTCTTGATTGATTTACATTGTCTGATTTCCGCTTTAGGTTTTAATGCAGTAGTTTAATCTCTGTGTTCCGTATGTCATGGTAATTGATAGATCACCTCTTACTTGGTTTAGACTCTTAATATCAGACCGAAAGATTGCTATTTTGAATTGGATAAATAAATATTGAATAGGTGTAGAACACAGTTAGAAATAATGGGTTCACGCTTAGGGTCGTGTTATAATTCTTTCTTGTCTTTTATTGAATTAAATAGCAATGAGAATAGGTATTTAGTTTAGTCACTGCAACTCACCTCGGATTGAAAGATTGTAGTGATAGGCCTAAGAATGATTATAGACCCCGACACTATCAATATTACCTTGCTCTGTTATTAGCTCCTAATTGGTTGATTAACTAGAGTGGACTCTCCTAAACTCCCTTAATTATATGTTAGAACTCTTAAAGTTTATTGTTTTCTTTATTTTAGTTTAAAATCTTATAAACACATGAACACTTTGGATGACCTAGCATCTTTTGTAGTGAGATAGTTTAGTGCGTAGTTGAACAAGTCCCTGAGAGAACAACCTTGATATACTACATTGTACACCGTGCACTTGGGGTCGTATCATTTATGAGCTTGTAAAGAATCTTGGCTTAGCTCATATAGAGGTCTATGTAGCTAGGGTGCCTAAGTGGAGGAGGTCTAGGTTCCTTAGCCTAAACTATGTTAGCTTCGAGTACCTTAGGAGGGTTGTTGACTGGGCCAGTGGACCTCTTATTATTGCGCAAGACCTTCCATCCTTGATTGGTGGTCTTCCTCTTTTCTATACCCTCGAGTTGGGTACAGATCTCTTTCAAGTATTCGAAATTTGGCACAACGTAGTATTTGAGTTGGCGAACTAGGCTTTCCTTTAGACTCCTCTTGAAAGTCATGAGTTGTAGTTTAGGGTCAACTGAGTTGGGCACTTAAGATAGTATGTTGTGCCACTTAGCACAAAAGGCAAGGAATGGTTTGTCATCCTTTTGGTTCATAAATGTAAGGTCTTCGATGGTAGTTTTTTTTTTTTTTGAGTGGGTCGTAATATTGAAGAAATGCGTTGAGTAGTTGTTCCCAATCTTCTTGCATTTTAGATATATGGAAGTCCATGGTACCACTTCTTAGCTTCTCCCTCGATAGTAGAGGGAAAGGTGATGGCGTACAATTCCACACTTGTGTGTCAAGGAGCTGCTAGGAGGGCGAACTCCTTAAGGGGTATATCGGGTTATCAGAAGGCTTGAACTTGACATTCGGTATTTCTACCTTGCCAGGTATATTGGTTGGTACCCTAGCGAGGGTTGAAACATCCATGATATTAGATGCCAACTCGGATACCGAGCGGATAATCTTGCTCATGTTGTCTACTCGGGCTTCTAATCCTTTGAATTGAGGATCACTGGTGATATTTGTGTGGATGGAAATGGCGTGAGAAATTAACCGGCCTTGCTTAGGTTTTAGGTCTTGCCAATGGTCATTTCTTTATAAGTTGGGCCCCCTTCGCCTACTGGCTACTGCCTCTTCACCTATGAGCCCGATCTTTTTGTTGATTTTTCCTAACGCTTCGAGGATGCCATCCATCACCATCTTAGTTTGCTCAATACTTAGATTCGAGGGCCTGCTTAATCTTGTCTTTTTGTTTAGTGAGCCTTCGCTCGAGGTCTTGGTCTTGCTTGTGATTCTCCATGAACATCGTGCCTTACAACTTGAGGACTTCGTCGTTGAGTTGTTATATCGTGACATATTGAACATATACCTCGTCTAACCGTGGGGGAGTCTGGTCACCTGCTACTAATGCAACTGACATGGTTGATGAAATTGCCGATCGACAAGGCTAGATGTAGTCTGGGTTACGAACAAGACAGTCGGACACTTGATCACGTATCCGGGCTCGGATTGAGTTACCTATCCTGTTTGAACACAATCTACCTAACAATGCATGACTTAGGGACCTATATGGACTTCCTAATACACACGACCCGCACATGTTGGCACGTAGCTGACTCACCCAATTCTTGGGTTTACATGAGTTAACTCTATATGAGCCTAATGGACTCAAACGCATGAACAAGAGGGGAAGGTGTGTATCTTGCTATCACTAACACAAACCGGGGTAGCTCATGTACTAGTAACAATTAGATAAACTCCTAGGGGTTCTATGTATAATAAAGGATCGAGTCGAAGCAAAATGGATGGACAAAATGGCCCAGACTTAATTCAGTTTGACCGCCTGTTTAAACTAGACATATATTAGGCCTAGTTAAATTGTTTAACCGGTTCTTAATTCATATGGGGTAAATGGTGGCAGACTATTCTAGACGTGGCCTAGTTCGGATTATTCGCTTCTAGTCGAGCTAGTACCACACTTGGTGGATTCTTGGAGTCTTTCTAACACATATAATCATTATTATTTACCAAAAAAACACACACGTACACACACACACACACACTTAGCATGCACATAAAAGGAAGACCTAGCCTAAAGTTCTATGGTTACAACAACGGTTATTAGTGGTGAGCTTCCTAAACGGCGACTATACCTCATGTCAATCACCCGGGTGCACCCTCGGTGTGTACATACACTAAACCAAAGGTGTCTCGGGTGTTGATCTTCGATTTTAACAGAAAATCTTAGAGTATTGCATGAGGGGCAAGAAACCTCTAAAAGCTTAAGTTGTGGAGTGCACCCCTTAAGTAATAGAATCTTTATCCCGAATTTAAGGCAAAAAACTATAGTTGCCGATGTGCCATCCCTTGAGTGCTCCTTCATTATGAGAATGAGAGGAGTAGGTCGGCTACGCAATTTATGCCTAAAGATAATGAAAACATGAACTTTAAAAATCCCTCTTTTTTATATCAAAAAAATCAAAATTGATTCTTTTTCAAGATTTATCCTCTTTTAAGTATAATTGGTTCTCTAGTTGAATCGCTTATTTTATAGAACCCAAAAATCGCGCCTCAAGAAATGAAAAATTAGTTTTAAGTGCTACATTAGTTGGGATTCAATTTGGTGCTTAAGGCTTAAAATAGAATTCAAATCACAAGTAATAAACTTTCAAAAATTTTATCTCAAGCTTGATTTATAAACTGAATATAAAGACCTCCGATGAAAACTTTCGGTATAATAAAAATTGAATAATTAAGGCGTAATTAACCACAGATGGTCATTGGGTTGACCGGTTAACCGAGCGGTTGAACAGATGAGACTAGTGCCTCAACTTGGTCCATCACACGAACTGGATCACCAGATAGAGAATTTAACCGAGCGGCTAAGCCTAATGTCCAGACCCTAGTTCTAGTTTTAATTGCTTCAAAATTTTAGTTATCAAGATCAATATAAATAGAAACGAATCAAGAAGAATAAAAAGTAAGAGTCGCCAGTAATTTTCATAGATAAATAACAAACTAAAACATGACTCCGGTCTATGAATCAGGTTCGGATCCGGTGGTAAGGTTACAAATCAAGGAAAGGATATCCAAACACACTCGTTCAAAAGATTGGTCTTTACCAAAGAAAACAAGTGAACTCTAAGAATAATAGAAAGAAGGATGAAAGAAAGTTCAAGTTTCAATATTATGCATGTAGGATTACAATGTACAATAGTCCATAATAAGCATGATTACCTTAAAGAATTACATGATTAGAGACTGAATTACAAAATGAAAAAACTAGAATTAGCACCTTAAGTAAACAACACTTAGAGAAAATTGGGGAAGAAGAATCAGAACGTCTCTATAGTGTTAAGACCCTAATAAGTATATGTCATAATAAAGAGAGATGCCTCTATTTATAGGATAGGATGGAGTGGGAAGGGAAGAAATAAAATATTGTGGAATATATGGATGATTATTTTAATGAAAAAAAAACTAGGAAAAGAAGAAAACTTGGAGAAGAGGAAAATGAAGAATCAGGAAGGATGAAATATTATATAAGAATTCAGCGAGATATGATGGAGGAAAAGCAATGTGCTCGAACTATTGTGGAGAAAGAATAAGGAAAGGGAAGAAAGATAGGATAAGGCGGCATAGTTAACCGAACGGTTAACTACGTAGCATGGCGTGCATGCGGACGAAATCATTTGATCAAGCCCAATACATGATATGGTTAAACACGCAGTTAAAACTAAACCATTATCACATGTTAGATGGATATTGGGTCATTTAGGCGACCCCAAACCTTTCAATGGGCGATTAAGGGGAATAGCTGAAGGAATGTTTATGTTGGGGGCTAGCTCTCGAGAATGTTGAATTAGAGGAAGAATTTGCGTTGTTAATTAAACAATAACCATGTTGTAAACTAATCTGACCTACTTATTCTGGCGACATTATTCATTCTAAAACCCGGGACAAAATCCGGTGTCGACAACTAGTTGTAGGTTATGAGCATATTTATTGTAGGTTATGAGCATTGATGTTCAAAGTTATGACAAATGATGTTAAGTTTTTATGAGCATAGTTGTTGGTGTATTAGACTGTTAGGCATCTATTGTTAGTTAGTTAGTTAGTTAGTTGGTTGGTTATGTTTTTTTTTTCCTTTTATTTTTAGCCTTTGTCCTTCCTATTTAAGGTGTTGTTGTTGTATTTTTTTTTTCTCCTTTGAGGTTAAATCATCAATAAGAGTAATCATTTCTTATACTTTTTTCTTCTTCCTTTCAAAGTTCATTTGAAAGTTCTCATGGTATCAGAGTAGGATTGATCCCTTTCTTTGTTCTTCCTCTTTCACACTAAAGCCTCCTTCCCCTCTTGTCTCCTTAAATCAATGGCAGACTCAAAGAAGCTTTTCACTATTGATACTTTGGATCCCGTGCTCATCAACCTTTTCGATCATCCTCGGCAGTCACTCGGTTGTGAACCTTTTTGCGGAGAAGACTTTGAGAATTGGAAGAGATCAGCTACTATAGCTCTCTCGGTGAAAAACAAATTGTTTTCGTAGATGAATCCTACGCTCAACCATACAAGGATTTGTCACTTCTACCCTTCTGGAAGAGATGCCAAGGCATGCTTATCTAATGGCTTCTCAATTCTCTGAATAAAGATATCCGAGAGAGTGTTCTTTATTCAGAGATCTGAGACCCCCAATTTATTGTGGAAAGAGTTGTTGAATGATGTGGACAGTCAAATAAGGCCAAGATGTGTCAACTCCATCAAGTGGTTAACGCTTTAGCTTAAGAAAACCTAGATGTAGCAGGGTATTTCAACAAATGTAAGAAAATCTGCGACAAACTTTCTTTGGTTGGAGGTCTACCCCGATGCGCGCGGATGTGGAAAATGCGTTTGTGATCTAAAAATCAATGCCTCTTTACACCAATACGCAAAAGATCAAAAAGTAATGCAATTCTTAGTGGGGCTAAATGAGAGTTACACCGCATTAGGAGGTAACATTTTGATCATGACACCTTTTCCTAACTTGAGCCAAGTGTATCCTATGGCTTTACAAGAAGAGCGACAAAGGCAAGTTAGGCAAACATCTAATTTTTGTGTCTAAGGGTGCATCTTTTCAATCCACTTCTCAATATCCTGGCGACCCTAGAAACCTGATGCAAAGAAAGAAGTTGGGGTTTGTGATCATTGCAAGAAACCGGGACATCCAATTGAAAGATGCTACAAGCTCCATGGTTATCCAAATAGGAATGACAAAGGAGGATCATCCAACAAAAGCAAGAATGGGGGTAATCAAGGAGGAAGGTTTGCTTATACTACTCAGAGAGAATATGTGTTTTATGAAGGACAAAAGCCTATTTTGGAGGCATTAGACTTTACTCTTCCTGGATTAGATACTGGGCATACGAAGCAAATGATACAACTTCTTTCTGTAGACACCGAATTTTGTACCGGGGAAAGTGTACAAACCGGGAGCAAAAGGAAAAGAGACTAGAATGAAAGCAAAGCCACTGGGCTTTCCTCGATCAAAAGTCATTGGGCCTTCCTCAATCAAAAGCCACTAGGCCAACCCACCACAAAAAGCTTTCATTTTCCACCCTTTAACTTCCACATCCATGTGCTCACCCTTTTGAATCCCATTTTTTCCACAAGTCTTATTGACCCTATTTCTTTTGATGAGGGTAAAGTATGCATCATAAGCTTTCCAACACTTGTTGAATTGTCTCAATCGAAGTCCGGATGAAGAAATTATGGTCGTTTGAAGTTGGCTTAACCAAATAGCAAGGCCCTGCGGCCTTGCTCAGCTCCCAAACCCACAAACCAGGCCCAGTATGCAATCTGGCCCAGTAGACAAAAGGAAGGCCACGCGACCTTGCTCATGATCACAGTCCGTCTTCGCGCCTATCACGTTGGCAATCTGTGTGAGGCAATATCATTAGTCGCGCGGCCTTTCTCAAGAATCCGAATTCTAGCGCCAAAATTCTCCCTCCCATGCAATTGTGATCCCATTATCACAGCCCCTTGACTTTTGACCCTTGACCTGCGTAAGGCCACACGGCCATCCTATTTGCATGGAGGGCATGATCTTTGGATCATGGCTCCTCTCCTTCCATCTTCATCAACCTTTCCTTCACCTATAAATACCACTTCATTCTTCTATCCATTTCATTAACAATCACCAACAATCATCATCAACACTTCTCAACTCTCTACTATCATCCATCTTCTCTATTCTCTCCATCAAATACTATCATCATCATTCTCTTCCATCCTCCATCACTACCACCACCATACTATCTATATACCACACCTCTAATCATCCTCAAGCATCCATATTCCCTTATAAACTCCATTTTTCACCACCTTCAAATAGTCTTCATTCCACGAGCCTCAACTAAGCTACATTCAAGTGTTCATCATAAAGAGTTCGATCTTCCTTCCATCATATCAAAGCTTAAAGTGAGGTTCGTCTATCTTTAGGTTTCAATAATGTAATTTAGTTTTATGTATCACTCTATTTGTATATTCGTTTTGTAAAAACCTTTGTATTTTAACTTTGCATGTTCAGAATATAACATCGTGTGAAACTCATTAAACTTCTCCCCGCTCATTTTCATTTCAAGTTCGATTTTAGTAGAGTTTGTTTTTAAACCGGCGGATTCGAGATTTTTTTTTCTTTTGGTTTAGAATTGGGGTTCGTAGACCGGAGGTATTTTCTTTTTTTTGGTTTGTCGATTTCTTTAAATCGATTGTCGACTCTTCCTTTATCCCTTTTTTATTACTAAACACATATGTTTATTACATCGAAAAATCTATAAAATGATTTTTATACTCCCATATTCTAATCCGACGCTAGCTCAAGAGAAAATGTCGAAGAAATTATAATAGGCCACGTGGCCTATGAATATTTCCAAATATTTTCCGTTGGGCCAAAGGAGCACAAGCCCAACAGTGGCAACATCACAGGCCTCGCGGCCAGTGATGGCCCGTGTTGGCCCATGTGCTCTCTTCTTGGCCCGGGTTCGAATTGGAATTCGTATTAAATCATTTGTAAATTAATTCGGTGTAATTTCAAGTGTGTAAATAATAAAAATTGGTTCTTAAATGAATAAAAGCCTCCTCTCGAAAACGTTTTCATAAAATAAAAATATCCTTGTTTAAGGATTAAGCAACCTTAGTCGGCTCCCGATCATGAAGTAGCGCACTCGAGGTAAAAAGCGTTGAGCTTTTCTCGGGGGTCCTACACTTTCGAAATTGCAAGATGGATCCAAGTAAGGAGAGTCTGCACCAGAAAGTGAGCTAAGGCCTGCGTTTATGGCAGGTATCACCTCAATTTCCCTTAATGATTTTTTCCTAATGCCTACCGTTGCTGGTAGAAATTGGATTATTGACTCTGGGGCTTCTAATGACATGATATGTGATAAGCACGATTTGATTAATCTGAAAAACCTCACCAAACCTATTTCCATTATACTCCCTAACTAGGAAAGGGTCCAAGTCACGCATTATGGGGATTGCAATTTAAGTGACAACCTTGTTCTTCATAATGTCTTGTTTGTTCCTTACTTCAACGTTAATTTGATATCTGTCAACTGGCTTATTCAATAATTAAGGTGTAGTGTGGTTTTTGCCTCCGAACATTGTACCTTGCAAGGCCCTTCTTTGAGGAGGCCACTGGTTCTCTTGGTAGGTCTACTGGTGGTCTTTATATCCTTGACAGCAAGTAGCAAAGACTATGGGAGGAGATAAAAGAGAAGATTCTTTGGGTACAAATTAATAAGTGTAGGGATGTTTGTAATGGTTTTCTTGTTAAGGCTGATCACTTTAACGATTACAAATCTTGTGTTTTGTGGCATAAGAGATTGGGGCATATCTCTTTTAAGAAATTAATCCAATTACATGTTAATGATTGTGTTCATACTGGCAATATGTCATGTCCAGATGTGATATTTGTCCTAAGGCCAAACAACACAAGCTACCTTTTCCTCGGAGAAAAATTTCTTCCACACAGCTGTTTGAGTTAGTTCACATTGATGTTTGGGATCCCTATTCCACCAAGACTTATACAAGACGCAAATGCTTCCTCACTATTGTTTAGGATCTTTCTAGGAGTACTTGGACACATTTGATGGTCACAAAGGATCGGGGCTTATCTATTATAAAGTCCTTTGTATCAATGATCGAGACTTGGTATGGAAAGAAAATCAACACCATCAAATCTGACAATGCCTTAAAATTAGGTCTTAGTCATGTTGCCAAGTATTTCTTCTCAGAAAAAAGTAATTCTACATCAAACGAGTTGTGTTCAAACACCCCAACAAAATGGGGTGGTTAAGAGGAAACGCAAACACTTGCTAGAAATTTGTAGAGCCTTACTTTTTCAGTCCAAACTTCCTGTAAAATTTTGGAGGAATTGTTTAATGACAGCCACTTACCTCATTAATAGGATTCCCAATAAAGTTTTAAGTGGCAAGACCCCTTTTGAAATCTTAAATGGGAAGCCTCCTGACTTGACCAACTTGAGAAATTTTGGTTGCTTGTGTTATATCTCAACCTTGAAGCAAGGTAGGTCTAAGTTACAACCTAGGATTGTGCCTTATGTTTTCTTGATACCCCATGGGAAAGAAGGCCTATAAGGTCATGGTTTTTGATACCAAGCAGTTTCTAGTTTCTAGGGATATATGGTTCTATGAAGACGTGTATCCTTTTGTTGATGAATGTCAGACTGTAAACACTTTCCATTCTCCTCCTTAGATCTCTTTTATTAATAATCAGATTTTTGATAGTCAGGTAAGTCATCCTACTAATGATCAGGAACACAATGAGACCAGTGTCATTGATGCAGCATCTCATGCTGAATCAAGACCTTCACAATATCGAGAAAGTGTTCATGTTCCATTAGATACTCAGATTGTTCAACCTACTGTCAAAAGTTCATCTATGTTCCAAAAAGTGCATGTATACTTGGAAGACTATACTTGTTTATGCCACCACTACTAAGTTGTGTTTACAAACACCTACATATACCTATGATTATCATACTCTTCATGTTGAAAGTTAATCCCTTTTAAATCACCTGAACTATAATGAAATCGCTTCTTACTTACTGACCTCTCGACATCCTGGTTGGCAGGAGACAATGTAGAATGAGTTTCAAGCCCTCTTTACTAACAACACTTGGGAAATTGTTTCTCTTCTACCTGGAAAGAGGCCTATAGGTTGTAGGTGGGTCTATAAGGTGAAGCATAGGGCAGATGACACTATAGAGAAATTAAAAGCTATATTAGTGGTCCAAGGGTTTACTTAAAGAGAGGGAGAAGATTTCACAGATACCTTTTCACCTGTAGTAAAAATTACTACTATTAGTTGTCCAAGGGTTTGTGGTTTTCTTGGGAAAAACTTTGGTTTCCTAGAAGTGCAAGAAGCAACAGTCAATGAGCCTATCCTCTACTGAAGCTGAATATAAGAGTATCAGAAGAGTTGTTGCTGAATTGGCTTAGATGTCCAAACTTTTGCATAAGCTTTCCATCTCTAATGTTATATCTATCACAAAACCTTTAACAAGAGTCGTCCAACACCATACCATTCTAAGCCAATTGGGGGTTTACCAACCACCAATTTGAGGGGGGGTGTTTGTGTATAAGGTTGATGGTGTGTTAGGAAGTTGTCAGTTAGTTAGTTAGTTGGTTAGGTTTTTTTTATTTCTTTTATTTTTAGCCTTTGTCCTTCCTATTTAAAGTGGTGTTGTTGTATTTGTTTTTTGTCGTTGAGGTCTGAATCATCAATAAGAGTAATCATTTCGTATACTCTTTTCTTCTGTCAAAGTTTTTAGGTTATAAGCATAGTAATCATTTCAAAGTTTTCAAAGTTAGCATAATACTTGTAGATTATGAGCATAGTAGTTTTTATGTTATAAGCATAGTTGTTGTGGGTTATGAGCACTAGTGTTTAGGGTTATGAGCGATCCTATGTAGGTTTTTTAGCATAGTAGTTGCAGGTTATGAGCATAGTAATTGTAGGTTATGAGCATTGGTGTTTAGCGTTATGAGCAATCGTTTATTATTGTATGAACATTGATGTTAAGGTTTATGAGCATACAAGTTCTAGAGTATAAGCATACTTATTATAGGTTATGAGCATTGATATTCATGGTTACGAGCAATTATGTTCAGGTTTATAATGAGCATAATAGTTGTAGGAATGCAGGTTATGAGCGTACGATTCCATTGTTGGGCTGCGGAATTGGGCAAATGACGTGAATTTAAAAAAAAGGCACTTGACAAAGACTGTGAATTGGGCCTCAGAGTATATGCAATGCAAAATTCCATCCATGGAATTTTGATCCCCTCTCTGAGTTACAACTCTGCAGCGTTCTAGGCTGAAGGAATGGAAGAGGAGGAGAGTATCTTATAGAAAGAGAGAGCTTCATGGGTTTCATTCGCATTCTTTAGTCTTTCACAGCACAAAAGCTACGTGCTCCCAAGAGCGTTGTCGAAGCGGTGGGATAAAGCAATCACACATAGCATAAAGTGAAAGGATGCATAGAAACTAGAGATAGAGAATGGGTGTATGTATATATGTTTGTGCCTATAACATAATTCCTTAATTAATTTATTTTCCATTTTATTTGGCATAAAAACAAAATTTGAAAATTTACTTTTTTTTAAAAAAAAAAAAAACGAATGGCCTATAATGTCTTAGCCTTCCCATTCTTGAGTTGGGTTCTAAAAACAGCCATTCCCTTTACACTCTTTCAAATTTGCTACCCTCACCTTATCCTATCCTCATCCCTCCCCTTCTAATCTTCCCCTGTCTCTTTCTCTCTGTACATACTCCTTTTCACTTCCTTTATTACTACTACTCACTCTCATACCTCTGCAAACTACATTCGCACCAACTTCTGTCTTTTATTTTTCTTGTATCTCTTTCCAATCCAACATATATACCTTAATTTTATTAACTATATATCATCTACCAAAAAATTCTTCTCAACTTAATTAGTTCCATGCAACACATATTGACCTTCAACTATACGTTGTCATAGTTAAGCTAGCACGCATATATCTGTATTTGTTCGTTGTTGAGAGAGGTTGAGGAAGAATTAACAGACTAAGGCATGGCTCCAAAAGCAGGAAAAGCCAAGCAAAACAAGGCCAAGGGTGACAAGAAGAAGAAGGAGGAGAAAGGTATATACGCATGCCAATGCTAAAACGTTTCTTACTAGTATTATATATGTATGTTTGAATATCCTTTGGCGTAACAATTTTTTTTATTTATTTTTTTTTAGTTTTACCAACGGTAATTGAAGTAACTGTGGATACTCCCCATGACACTCGTATTACTGTCAAGGTATATCTTTAAATTCTCTCTTCTTATTGATTTATTAGATGAGAGTGGATTAGTTGTCTTAACTACACGTAAAGGATTGGGTGTATATATATATATATATATATATATATATATTGGTTGGGTAGCTGGCTAAGAGATTGAATTTTGAATGGTGTGTAGGGGATATCAACTGATAAGATTCTGGATGTGAGAAAGTTGCTTGGAGTGCATGTTGAGACTTGCCATTTAACCAATTATTCCCTTTCTCATGAGGTATGTGTGTTTAATTCTCCTTGCATCTCCTCTCACTTGGATAATTCAAGCTTTTTTCTAACTAATTTTTATTTTTAAATTTTTAATCTTGATGAAAGAAAAAATTCATAAATAAAAATTTAAAGCTTAATTTCAAAATAAATACCATGTAATAACAACATACCCTAGTATATCCCCCTAATGCAAGCTTAATTTTGGGATTTAGATATATAAAATATTTTCATTGTGCATAAAAGTATGCAAAAGTTGGTTTCGATGGACCCAAAAAAAATCTTTTAAAATCCCGCCATTTCCAAAAACAAATGATAAACTGTATGAGAAGCCAAGGATACAAGAGAACCAGAGGGGGAGGAAACAACATGTGTGCAAAATTTTTTTTTTCCATATTATAGATGTATTTATAGTGATAGTCAACCATGATAATTATCATAAGTAAAAAAAAAAATTATTCGTATATGTGTCAAGTTTTATCTATATCATTAGTCATTTTATTTAATATAAAATTTAAAAATATATTTTTTCATTTTAGTATATTTTAAAAAATTATAATTAATATTTTTCAAAATATGCTAGTCAAACTTAGAATTCAGATATTTAAATTTTAAAAAATTTTGTAAAAATATTATTAAGTAAGAAAATGTATTTTATAATCTTGTATATTTAAAAAAATGAATAGTAAAGATAAAAGTTGACAAACGAACAAATGAAATTTATTTTTATTGTGGTGGTTTTCATGATTGACAACCACTATAAATTTTTCCATATTGCAATTATTTATTAAGATTGAATGCATGTATATGAAGGAGGGAAACGTTGAGTGACTAGCTATTTATATATGAATGGTACATTAACATCGCAAAAATAATTTAAAGGGGAAAAAACAACTAGTACTACTTTCTAAAAAAATTGTTTTTGCTTCTTAAAATCAGTTTTCACAACAGTTATTTTTGGAGAATTATTGAAGTGTTTGGCCTAACTTATGACATAAGATATTTAACTAAATTAAAGTATTTGCAAAACCCTAAACCCTAAACTTGTGATATAAGTACTTTTACTAAATTTAATTGTAAGCCTAACTTTTAAAAATTAACATTTGTCTTTTTTAGAGTAAAATTGTTATGTGATTATTTATATTTTTCTCTTTTTATTATTTTTTAAATAGAATTATAGTTATAACCATATGTTTTTATAGAAATAAGATAATTAAAATTATTTAAGAGTTTCAACATAATATTAAATTGTCCAATACAATATTAATTACTAAAGGTTTTAACATAATATTAAAATATTTAAGTACCTTATTTATAGAAATTAGAATATTGAAATTATGGAAACTTATCACTATAGAATCTCACACATTGAGCAACAATTTACTGCTTCTTGCTTTTGGAGCTATTTTTGACAAAAACAGTTTTTGGAAAAAATTTATTAGCTTCTAAATAAATTATTGTTTGGCCTAGTTTGTGCTTTTTAAGCCCAAAAATACTATTATATATATATATATATATATATATATATATATATATATATATATATATATATATAAGGAATTGATATAATGAGAAGAAAGATTTTGTGAGAAGAAAAGTATAACAAATCATAACCATTGATTCCAAGATCAAGGGTGGGTATATCTTGCTTTTTTCTTTTTTTTTGTTGGGAAAATGTGAATAATAAATGCTGCAACCTTTTTTTTTTGTTGGTTGGGAAAAATAGAGCAATTAATATAGTGTGATTTCAAATGAAATGCTAATTAATTCGCATCTCTAGATAACTCAGAATGAACATCAACTATACCCAGAATGAACATCCAACTTTACCATAAATGAACACCACATATACCCAGAATGAACATCAACTATACCATAAACGAACGTCACTATACTATACTTTCGTTTATGGTATAGTTGATGTTCATTCTGGGTATATGTGATGTTCATTTATGATATAGTTGATGTTCATTTGTGGTAAAGTTGATGTTCATTCTGGGTATAGTTGATGTTCATTCTGGGTATAGTTGATGTTCATTATGAGTTTTCTAGAGATACGAATTAATTAGTATGTCATTGGAAATCACACTGCATTAATTGTTCTTTTTTTCCCAGCCTACAAAAAAAAAGAAAAAGGTTGCAGCATTTATTAGTCACATTTTCCCAACCAAAAAAAAAGAAAAAAGAAAAATTAATATCCACCCTTGATCTTGGAATCAATGGTTATGGTTTGCTATGATTTTCTTGTCACAAAATCATTCTTCTCATTATATCACTTCCCATATATATATATATATATATATATATATATATATATATATGTATAGATATATATATATGTCTATATATATATATATGTATGTATGTATATATAGATAAATATATATATGTATATATATATATATATATATATATGTCTATATATATATATGTCTATATATATATATATATATATATATATATATATATATATATATATATATATATATATATACATACATTAAATGAAGACCCTAGTGTATTTGTATAGTTAGAGTTGTATAGTACGATAATCGTGAACTTCGTGCTTTTTTTTTTGTTGCATTTCAAGTTGTAGTTGCATTTTTAGGTGGATGATTTTTGTAATGTTTTTATGTTTAATTTTGCTCATAGCCTCGTACATCGAACTTGATGTTTTTATTGTGCTGAAAATATGTGTATTTAAATAGAATAGTCATACCTGTCAATTCGGTAGTGCGGGCGGGTTTCGGGTCGGTCGCATATCGGGTTCGGGTAAATATGGGTCGGTGTATTTCGGGTTCGGGTAAATACGTCGGTGTATTTCGGTTTCAAATCAACCCAACAGGTTATGGTGGTGACCTTTTTCCGTTTTTTCTTTTTAAATAATATTCTCTAAATACTACTTTTTGTACAGTATACATAATAAAATATGATTATCTTCTAGTAACGATATATTATGATAACTATTTTAACTTAAATTAGAGAAATAACAAATAAATAAGTTTCGCTTATAGTTTAATAGTTAAAAATTAAAATGAAAAGTCACAAATTTTAATAAAGTTGAACTCTTAAAAAGTTGATTTTTCGGGTCAAACGGGCGGGTCGGGTTTAACACGCTAATTTTCGGGTTCGATGTATTTCGGATTAGTTGAAAAAATTGTGTTCAAAACCTAGAAATTTCGAACTGGTTCGGGTCGGGTTATCGGGTCGAGTTGGAAATTGTCAAGTCTGAGAATAGTTATTATTATACAATTGCGCACGTATAAAATGAAATAGAAAAATTGATAAATCTAGTAAAAATTACATAAGAGTATTGGACCAAATAAGGACCCGCTATGGACCCATAGACCCACAGACCCGGCGAATCTGGGTCCGATCCAAGTTTTTGGAACCCACCGAGTCTCGGGGTGAGTCTGAGTCCAAAAAAAATTGACGGGTCTAGATCTAAAAAAAATTTGACAAGTCTGGGTCCAGTAGGGAAGCATTCTATACTCTCGTGGGAGCATAGTCCAAAGGGTTATTTACTCTAACCGCCTAACAGATGACCCAAAACGCAAATTGACGGTAAAGACCTAAGAGGATAATGAGATTTCAAATTGTTTAATATATGAAGACGATCAAGATTGATGTGACTTGATTTTTTATAAAAGAATTATTTCTTATTTTTTTATTTTTTTCCTGAGTTATCTTATAAATATTTTTTGTTAGGAATATTGTATTTTAAAAACTCTAAAAAAAATAAAAAATATTTTAAAAAAATCATGTCACATCAGCCTTGGTGGTCCGCATATATTTTATAGTTTGATACTTCATTATCTTTTAAATCCTTTATGATCAATTTACTTTTTGGGTCACCCTTTAAAGTCAATAACCCTAGTCCAAAACCTGTATAACTAAAGGTGAAGCTTCCCATGATTTGAAATTCAGACCTCACGTAGGAAACCTCTATACCATTTAAACCCTGTCAACTTATCTCATACCGTCCTGTTTATTCATCCCCTCCACTTTGTTTTTCTATAATTTGAATATTCTTACCAAAGTTTTGAATAAAATGTTATTTGGGTCGTATGAATAAATACATCTATATATATAAGGAAATTTGAATTCTAATAATCTTTATTTTTGTATGTCAATAGTCCATCCTTTTTTTTTAATATTCTGGTAGTCCTAAAAATGAGAAAATGTATTCTGGTGGGATGTCATCAAGTCAATGGGCTAAATATCGTGAATTTTAACTTGTGTTTGCTCCAAAACATAGCACAACACTTCTCAATGATTTTTTGTTAATTTACAACGTTTGCCTCAATTTCTTTCAATTTGTTTACTAATTTTTATATTTTTCTTCTTTTATTCCTTAAAAAATCATAACAATTTCTAGGATTCTCAAAAAAATTATTTAAATTTTTTTTTGTAACTATACTTCATAATGGAAGAAGATATGAAAAAAAACTAGAAAAACAAAAAGGCAGTAATCTTTTTCGATAAAAAATAGAGAGATAAATTTGGTACTAGTAGAATATAATCCTGACTTTTTCGGACCACCAAAATACAAAAAAAAAGGAAAAAAGTAAGAATTACTTACATACAAAAAGTATGAAAGTATTATGCAAGGACGTGTTCCACAGGCATGATATAAACCCAAAACCCTTGTACGTATTGTATGTTACTACAAACACAAATAATTTATGATAACTCTTCTGCTGTTATTTAAAGACTATAATTTATATTTCATTTATATTTATTTGTTCACTCAACTATTTTTTTTATCCTTAATTATTTTTTATTTGACATTTTCAATATAATTTTTACCAAGTTTATATCTATATTCTCAACAAATCATAATTAACTTTTACCAATAATTTAAAAAACTTTACTCCGTGCTTCCCCAAAATAATATTTAAATAGAGATGGGGGAGTATCACTACTAAAAATATGTGTATTACCAACCACTTTTTTCCAACCAATTTAAAATGGTTGGAAAAACCAACTATTTTAGCAACCATTTGATATTCCAACTATTTTTCGAAAAATTTAGTAGGAAAAATGGTTGGAAATTCCAACCAATTTGGCTAAAATGGTTGGAAAATTTTCCTACCATCATTTTTCCTACTATTTGGAATTGGTTGGAAAAATAGTTGGTAATCCAACCATTTTTCCAACCATTTTTAAATAGTAGGAAAAAAGATGGTAGGAAAAATTTCCAACCAATTTTAGCAAAATTGGTTGGAATTTCCAACCATTTTTCCCACTAAATTTTTCGAAAAATAGTTGGAATATCAAATGGTCGCTAAAATAATTGGTTTTTCCAACCATTTTAAATTGGTTGGAAAAAAGTGGTTGGTAATACACATATTTTTAGTAGTGTATTATTTGACAACACAAGATACGCCGCATACGCGAATTCTAGTACGAGACTATCTCACATAACATTATTGTGAGACAAACTCCTCACAATGTAACATTTTTAATATTTTACTATGACGAATGAAAAATATTAAAATAAATTTTTAATATAAATATAACAAATAATTTATTAGGAGATTGCTTTATCAAAGTCAACCAAAATAAATTATTCATCACGTTATATTCATAAAAGTGTCCAAACACTCCATAAATTCATACAAGTACTTTGCCATATGCGAATTATTAGTGTATTTTTGTTATTTTATTATTCCATGATGTTTTTCAGGATGAAAACTTGTTTGAATTTTATATTAACGCAGTATATATAAATGGAGCAAATACATAGAACTTTGAAATAATGATTTCATATCTAACATTTATCCATGCATAATCTCACCAAATGATGACCAAAAAAGGTGAAGACTTTTGTAGTATTAGGAGTAAATTATATTTACCCTACCTGAAATTTGTGGTAATAATTTTTGCACACCTGACATTTGTGAAATAATTTTTACCTTACCTGACATTAAGTGAAAGTGATTTTTAGTGGCAAAATCCGGCTACTTCTCATCGGAAATGAGAAAATACTATAATGCCCCTATATGACTATGTGAATATACCATGTTACCCATAATATTGAGAAGGAAATGACTTAAATGACCCTTTAATTGTTTTGTATGGAAAAAGGTGTGTCGAAACTCCAAATAGAAAATACCAACAGTCGATTCCTCTCACACTCCTTTTCTTCAACACTTATCTGTTAATGCCATATGAATTAATATTAAGGGTAAAAACATCAATTCATATTTAATTGAAAGTCATATGAATTAATATCAAGGGTAAAAAGGTCGATTCATCTTTATCTTTATAATGTTACGCCGGAAAATCGGACAAAAATCAATTATAAAATAGTTTAGGAGGTTTAAATTTATGAACACTTAGTGTCAGGTAAGGTGAAAATTATTTCACAAATGTCGGGTGTGCAAAAATTATTACCACAAATGTCAGGTAAGGTAAATATAATTTATATGCAATTTATTTTTCTCAAATGATATGGGTTGCATGGTTTTAAAAAAGAAAAAGAAGAAAGTTGTCGTTTACTCCATGGACACTAAATTTGTTTAAAACTGAAATTAGGAATGAAAATGATATGTCTTGGGCAAGATCCATATGAGTCAGTATCATCATCCATTATTAAAATACTTCATCTTATAACTAATTGGTGTTAAGAGGAGTAGTCCACTTGACTCATATATACCATGTTAATTTTCTTTTATTTTTCAGATGTGAGACATTTTTACTCATGAGTAAATCCCTACAAAATAAAATAAAATAAAAATAAATGAAGGTAGGGAGAAATTTGAACGTTGGGATGTACACATACAGGTACGTGGGCCCAGGGTGAAGGATACGGTGGAGATGGTCTCTCTCAAGCCATGGCATCTCACAATGATTGAAGGTAAACCCCATCAGCTGATCATTGTCATTCTTATATTGAAGATAATTAATATAGTTTGTTATAATTATAAGAGAGAGAAACTAGAGAGAAGTTAGAGAGTGAAGGGTCAAGGATGATATTGGAAACTATTATGAAAAAGTGGGCGACATTAGTAAAAAGGGGGTGACGAAAAGCAAACGGGTTATTAATTACTCCTATATATTGAAGATAATTAATATAGTTTGTGTAAAGCAGAGGACTATACAGAGGACGAGGCGGTTGCACACATTAGGCGGGTGTTGGACATCGTGGCATGCACCACAGCGTTCGGCCCCAACGTCAACCACAGGCCAAAGGATGTCACCGATGGAGAAGCCGAGAATGCGAAGGCCACCACCACCGGAGAAGTAAATTTGTGCCCACCGCCAAGGTTGGCCCAGTTCTACGACTTCTTCTCTTTCTCTCACTTGACACCTCCCATACAGTGTGAGTTTCTCCCTCTAATTAACCTTGCCATCTTCCATATCTTCATAAATCATGAATAACCCTTAATACAATGCCATGTTTTTATTTATATGTCGCCCAACAAATTATGTCAAAAACTTTCACCGTTAATATCTTAATTTATATAATCATTCATGATATAAAGTTGATGTCATTGGATTCGTAATGAAATATAATATTAAAAAGTATAATACTATATTTTTTTGTATAATAGTTTTATATTAAAAATTATTGGTTAAATATTGACATTGAAAATTATAAATGACAAATACTCCCTCCGTCCCATATATTAATTGACACTTTGACTAAATTTTGACTGTTAATTATTCGTAAATTACAATGAGTTACAGTGCGAAATTACCATCACTTGGAAAATGTTTTACTAAAAGTTACATTGGAGGTAATTTCATATTATAACTTATTATAATTTGTGAATAATTAACGATCAAAATTTAATCAAAATATCAAGTAATTAATTTGGGATGAAGGGAGTAAAAAAGAACGGATAAAAGAGAGTTAGTAGATAGAAAAAAAAAACCCTAATCGGTGAGGGGACCCTTTCTCTCTAAACCCTGTCGTTTCTCATTCCTTTCTCCGACCCGGAGCTCGCCGCCCATGGTCGCCGGCCCATCCCATCGACGATTGCCTTCTCGATCTTGTAGTGTCCATGTTGACCTAACTCCCTGGAGGCGCGTCGCTGAGGCCTATCACTGTGGTCGGCCTCGTCGGTTTTCACCCTTCGGTGGTCGCGGTGTGGTGTCAGGCCTGTCGCCGTTTCATCTTCGTGCGTCTAGTGGTGGCTCCTCCTTGCTTCGGTGGTCCAACGACTTTCGGCGTTTTCTGGCTCTTGGATTCTAGGGTCGGCGATGGCTTCCAGTCGAGTTTGTGTTAAGATACTTGAGGGATTTGCCTGATGGAGCTGTGTTGTTTGCCATAGTTTAATAGTGTCGTTTGATATCCTTGTCAATAGGTTTTTTCTCCTTGTGTGTGATTCTGTCCTGGTTTGACTCTTCAATCTGGGGTGTGTGAGTGCAATGTCTCTTTCTATTGTTCCAAGGTGTTCTGTGCTTAAATCGGAGTTGTCTTCCATTGTTGATTCTTTGAATATTACGGGGTGATTTTGAGGGTGGTCTTGATGATGTGGAGTCTTTGGCTGCTCTTTCTAGAGCTAGTGAGATTGTATGCAAAGGAACATGTGGGTTTGCGTGGGGTGGTTGTCCCCCCCCCCCCCCCGATTCTGACATTGTGATGTCTAGTGATGCTGTAGTGAAGGAGGTTGTCGGTCATCATGTTGATACCTCTTATAATGTGTCTTCGGGAGTTGGGTCTCGCTCTTTCTCCTTGTTTATTGATAACCTTCCTGTTGGGGTTGATAATTTGGGTTTGAAGAACCTTTTTTTTTTTATTATTTTGGGTTTGTCTCTAATGCTTACGTTCCTCAGAATTCGGGTAAGAATGGGAGGAAGTTTGGCTTTGTTCGTTTTAGTGACAAGTAAGCGGGTTTGAATGCTATTTGGTGTCTTAATAATTGGTGCTTTAATGGGTCTTGTTTAGCTGTCTAGTGGGCTAAATTCCAAAAGAATCCAAGCTCTAAACTTGTCAAGTGGGTTTGGGTCCCTAATGCCAATCAGAGTAAGCTGTCTCATTCATCCTTTATCCCTGTTAATTTCTGAGCGAACTTTTACGAACCTTATCTGTGCAAAGGTGTCTCTTTCGAGTGGCGGTGTTGGCGATGTTGGATCACGTGGTTGTTTTACGTTTCTTTTGCGTTCATATAAGGATATCCTTTGTGATCATGCCCCTATAGATAGTGAGGACATAGTCTCGATCAAATCTGTGTCTTATGTCTCTCCTGATCTTGAGGATTCTATCTTGGTTCTTTCAAAGGTCGGTGTTAGGAGTAAAAGGAGAGGAAAGACTGTGTTGAAATCTAAATGGAGGATGGTTTTGGATGCGTCTCGGATGTCTAAATCGACGTCTTCTGAAATTTCTCGAAAGTTGAAGGTCATAGAAGATGCTAGAGCGGCGATTGATCGAAAGCAGGCTCTGGTGGAAAAGGTTTGTGGGCTAAAGGTTATTTCGTCGAAGAAGAAGTGATTGTTATTTTCTTTCTTTGGATGGTTTTCTAGCTATTGTTAGGTGCCTTTTTGGGTTCTCCTGTTTGTAGCTTTCTACTTTTGTTGTTTTTTGGTGTTTTGCCTCTGCTGTTTTTGCTATTTTGACGGTTATTTTGTAGCATCTTTGGTGCTTTTTAGCCTATTGGCTTCCAACGATTAAAAAAAAAAGAGAGTTAGTGCATATGTGACACAGACCAAAATCATTGGGTCCTTTGGAATTGAGCATGAATTAAAATTAGCGTTTCCGATCCTTTGTCTTGGCTAAGGTTCAACACGTTAGTGAAGTATTATTTCTTTATTTATTTGGCTTCACTGAGAATTTAAAATGTACAACCTCCATTTGGTTATGAATTTGAAATAAATTGTTTGAAAAGATGACTTTTTCCCTCTCATTTGGCTTAAGAAAGTTTATGAGAAATAACTTAGGGTATGCTTAGTAGGGACAAAAATTATTTTCTAAAAAATTATCTACTCATTTTTTGGTGTTTGGTAACCGAAAATGGAGAAAACAATTTTCTAGACAATAATCCCCCCCCCAACCCTCTTTCGAATTTTATTTTCATTTTCAACATCATGAAAACCATTTTCTCCCCCCGTCCTCTCTCTCTCTCTCTCTCTCCCCCCCTCTCTCTCTCTCACACGCATTAATATTTCTCCCTCCCTCCCTCGCCCCCTCTCTCTCTTCTTTTTGCCAAATAGGTGTCGTTTTTCAAGAAAATTGTTTTCCTATGTACCAATCACGTGAAAATATAAAATGAAAATTCATTTTGTAAAAACATTGTTTTAGAAAGAAAACCATTTCCCTAAAGAACGATTTTCTTATGCACAAAACAACCCCATTCTTTTGTACGAATGACTGCGGTGTGGTGCGGTGCGATGCGATGCAGTGGAAATGTGGTGGGTTGGGAAAAGTTGTGATGGATTGTGGTGGGTTGGCAAAAGTTGTGGTATGTTGTAGTGGAATATGGAAAGTTTAACTCTCAATAGAAATATACATTAAATTAAAAAAAGTAGATTGAGGTGGGTTGTGGTAGATTGTGGTGGATTGTGGTGGGTTGTGGTGGAATATGGAAAATTGCGGTGTAGTGTGGCACCGTAGCCTGCCAACCACATAAAAGAAGAAGGCCTTAGATGGAAAACCTTTTGGAAAATTTATATTGATTTTCAAATTACTCCCTCCGTTTTTCAGGTGGGTTCTCCTTCTTCTTCTGAGGGGTTGTCTATCTTCGAATTTGTTTGTGGAGTACAAGAATTTGTTGGCGGAGGAAAATGGGTCGGAACTTTTGAGGGAGTTTGTGGATGTTGCATTTGTTAGGCCTACGCCCCCACTTGATGAACATCATAAAGTGGAATCTTTCCAAGTAGGTGATGACGTTTTCGGGATGGCTGGTGGACTGGGGTTGTTACCCAGGTTTTAGAGAGCGATTATAGAGCGATTGTGGTTGGGCTATAGATTGGAGAGGGAGAATAGGGCCATTCAAAAGGGGGCATATTTGAAGGAGGTATTGATTGATTTTGATTTTGATTTTTATTTTCTAGGTTTTTAGGGTTTAGTGAGAGGAGGAGGATGAAATGAATGAAGGTGGAGGAAGAATAAGAGGGGGAAAATGAAATTGAGCAAAGAGAGAGAGAGACAAAGGAGAGAGAAAGAGGTGAAGAAGAAGAAAAAGAAAAAGAAAAAAAGGAGGAGGAAGAGTCAACCTTGATGACATGGCAAAGTCAACATATCATGGAACATGCTTTCGCCGCCAGCTCACATCGTCACTGAGTTAAGTTCAACTTAACTCGGTGGAGTACTGTTCGGAGAAACATGGGGTTAATGTTCGTATCATTTATCACCAAATCAAAAAAAGTTCATATTATTTAGTCTTATATGGCCAAAAGTTCATATTATTAGAAGTCCAATTTCCCTAATTAAAAAGTTCATATTATTAAAAAGTTAGGCGGTTTGAACTCCTCGTCAGCCAATGGGGAAGCTGGCGGGGCCCTTAGGGAAAGCGTATTTCCTTATATATATATATATATATATATATATATATATATATATATATATATATATACACACACACACATATATATATATATATATATACACATACATATATATATATATCTATATATACATATATATGTATATATACAATATATATGTATATATACATATATATATATATATATATATACACAATATATATGTATATATATATATATATATACATATATATATATGTATATGTATATATACATATATATATATGTATGTATATATACATATATATATGTATATATATATATATATGTATACATATATATATAGGTATATATATATATATATATATATATCTATATATATATATATATATATATACATATATATATACATATATATATATTGCTTTCTTTCAACTCTACCATTATATTGAGGTGTGTCCACACAACTAGTTTGGTGCACAATCCCTTTTTCTACAAAAAAAAAAATTGTTATATATCCTAAAATTTAAACTCCAAACTGTTATCACTTCTGACCACCCTAACACTTTTCCAAAATTGGCATTATGTACTGATAATGAAATTTCAAATGCTTTGCAGTTTCAACTTTCCCTGACATTAGATAAACCCTAACACTTCGACTATAGTCATCCGCGATAGTGAGAAAATAATGAACACCACAAGAAGCTGAATTTCTATAAGGACCCCTTATGCAATATGAATAATACCAAACAATCCTTTTGCTTTATTCTGACTAAGAAAAAAAATAATTTCTAGTTTGTTTTTCTCTAAAACAAATTTCACAAGGTTCGTCATTTTCAATTGCTAAACTAGCACCTTGCAAGTACTTATCTAAAAAATTGCATGACTTCCTTAGAAGGGTGTCCAAAACATTGATGCCATAATCTTCTAGTGCAGACACCATGGATCCTGGTATTCCTTTGAGGCTGCTTTTAGAAATAAACCCTGTCTTGTTGCTTATCTATGTCAATCGGAATACGTGAGTTGCAAGATACACTTATTTTCATTGGACGTAGTTGTACAATTTAAATCCTTACATAAGCGATGAACTAAAACAAGAATATAATTAAGAGAAGGAACAAGAAGGGTGTGATCTAGTGATATGTTATCAGATAAATTGACTATTCTTTGCTTGTTAGTAATTGTGTCTGCTCCTTTAGGAAAATCAACTACTATAGGTTGAATATTTTCTATTTCCTTAAGAACATTTGACATTTCCATCTCCAATCATATGAACACAAGCACCGCTATCAATTAACCATGCATGGAGCGATTAATTTTGAATTACCTCTTAAGGCTTCCCCAGTCTCAGTTTGTTTAGTTATGTTGAGTATTATTTGTACCCGATCTAGTGTGTTGTAACTGGAGGGATTGGGTCCATTAATAAGAGCAGACCCAAGTGAAAAGCTCCCTTGAAATTTTAGGTTATCAAGTGATAACACCTAAAATCTTCGTGATAACACCTGATTAGTGAAGAATAGAGGAATTGGGTCCATTAATAAGGGTAGTGAAGGGGTAAGGGTAGTGAAGGGGAATCGGGTGTTATCATGAAGATTTAAGGTTCCTCCTCAGCTTCACTACCCTTGGATTTTACTTCATCACTGATGATTGTAGATGAAGAATTATAGGGCTTGGCTCTGATATAATGAAGGATTTTAGGCTGATAATTTTGTTTGAGAGTTGAAACAACTCTCTTTTTCTTTCTTTATTATTGGAGAGATCCAAGGCAAGAGTCCACTTCAACCAATGCCCATGGTACACAAGTTAAGTGAGGTTCCATCTTGGTGCGTTACCGTACGCGTGGTGGAGTGATGATGGATGATCGATATTCAACAAGAACAAGGGCCTTGAACACCCAAATGATGGATATGACCTTGAGCAAGGAGAACCACAACTCTAGGCCTAACATCCCACCATGATTATCCAAGGTAATCCACTAAATAATCACTAAAGGAATAACTTGAATCACCACCAAACTTGATTGGATAAAGATAACAAGATTTTAAGAAAACAAGGGAGAAACTCTAACAATGCTTAAGCATCACATTCATATTCAGCAAAAGCTATCTAGGAAAATAAGCAAAGGGGGTATTTATACTAATGGGGGTTAAAACAGTAAAACACAACATTTAACACAAAATTACGCGTAGGCAGCAGTTCATCGCGGGTGCGACGGGTTTAGTCGCGAGCGCGACCACCTACTGCTCCGGTCTCTCTGTCATGCGCCGAAGTGTGTCGCGGGCGCGACAACTCCTGTCGCGGGCGTGACAGCCTTCTGCCCTGGTCTCTCCATTGTGCGCCGAAGTGTGTCGCGGGGGTGACTAAAAGAGTCGCGCGCGCGACGTCCTACTTCTCCAGACACCCCTTTGCATGCCGAGGTATGTCGTGGGCATGACGGCATGTGTCGCGGGAGCGATGCATGGCTAGAGTGTGGTCGTGGGTGCGACTGGACCGACTCGGGCGCGACAGCCTGCTGTTGGTCGGCGCGACTTCCTCCTTAAATTTTATTGAACTGGGGCACTTCCGAACCTTGACACTCTTCATTCCCGGGACGGCCCAGCCCGGTCCTGTTGCCCCCGGGGTTGGTGGAGCGAAACACGAGCCTTTCCAAGCTCCAACATCAGCCGATTCGTCTTAACCACGCCAACTCGATACTCACCACCCTACCCTTCGAGAATGCGTATCGGTTCTTGAAAATGAGCGGGTAAGTGGGTTTAGTGTGGGAGCGTCGGGTCGGGACTTTCTCCTTTGTGTCACCTTCCACAACCTCGGTTAAGGAAGCTCGGGCCCGAACCCGAGACGGTTCACATCTTAAAACCAATTGGTGTTACGTGGAATAACCCACTTGAGTTATATACCATGCCCTTTCCCTTTGCTTTTTCTAATGTGGTCCCCCTTCGCACATGAGTCTCTCCCCCTTGATCGCAAAACTCTTTTGCCAAGGTTTTAAGTCACCATCAAGGGCCCATCATAGCTGCACCTTACTCTAAAAAGCCACACCCTACTCAACCTAAGTCTCATGCCACCACTCTGCGATAAGAGTCCTAGTTAAACCTTACTCCACATAGCCGCACCCCACTCCACCTGAGTCTCATGCCACCACTCTACGCCTTCAGGAGATCCAGTTGCCCGTGCGCTATGGTCCCTACTCCTGTCCATGGTGATTTTTACGAGACCACCTTCCCGCACCTTGTGCCCAACTGAACGAACCATCGATTCTAATACCACTTGTTGAAGAGATCCAAGGCGGGAGCCCACTTCAGCCAAGGCCCATGGTACACAAGTTAAGTGAGGTTCCATCTTAAAACCAATTGGTGTTACGAGGAGTAACTCGCTTGACTTATATACCATGTCCTTTCTCCTTGTTTTTTCTGATGTGGGACATTTTTACTCATGGGTGAACTCCAACATTTATGTCTATCCGTATTGAGCAATTTCCTTGTATATATACTAATCTCAACAAAGAAAGAATGAAAGAAACACAATCCTAGTCTACCATTGTTCTACAATCCCATCCTAACTCCAATATTAGAATCCCATACTGCTTAGGTTACAAAGATACACAAGCATTCTATTAATATGATCAGATGGTAAGGGATTCTAACAGATATGATGGAAGAGAGATAAAAAGTTTCTAACCATTACATTTTTTCAAGAATAAAACAAAGATTGAATGCTGACAATTTTTTATTAACAGAAAAAAAAAGAAATGACATTCGTTGATTTGTGATAGGTGTGTAGGATGGTGTGTATCAGTGTTGAATACTGCTGATAATTTGAAAAGAGTAAGCCCTCAGTGGTAATGAAGTATGTAAGCCAACAACATACAGGTTTCTTGCCTTGATTCATCTGATATTTTAATTTTTGGGAGTCACTCTATTCCACTATGTCTATATGTTATGTTCATGGAACCATATGTATCAAATCTAAGGTCATGCCCAATAACGTAATGTTTGGTTGAACATAATGTGAGGGGATGTAATGTAATCAACTCTGTAATGTAATTAGCTATGTACTGTGATGGAAAAGTAATTGTATTACTATGTTTGGTTAGTTGAATAGATGATGTAGTCGCAATATAATAAATTAGTCACACATATTATTGAAAGTGTGTGTTTGTGTGAATGAGTGTAAATGTTAGAATGTGAATGTCTGAGACAGAAAAATGAGTTTGTTTAAGGGAGAGATAGAAATAGGTGCTATAGTGAGAGAGAGAGAGAGAGAGAGAGAGAGAGAGAGATGAGTGCATATGAGAAAGAAAAAAGTAAGTGCTATGTTGCAAAACAAGTAAGCATTCTGTAACTTGGCTTTCCGTACCTACCATGTTCAAATTTATTCTGTTTGTTTCTCTGGCTACTGTGGAACTCAATAGTCACCGATTCTTGCACCTAATTACCTTCTTTTTTTTAAAAAAAAAAATTTACCTTCTTTTTTTTAAAAAAAAATAAGAATATCTTATTCTTGAGAAACATACCAATGCTCTTGTAACCTTTTTCATGCTTGTTTTTGATTTCATTGCCCCCATCTTGGAGTTATTTTCAAACATGTGTTGAATACTATTGCAGATATTAGGAGATCAAACCGCCCATTCCTTGAGGACAAAACAGAAGATGATTTTTTCCAAATTGATGTAATCAGTTTCATTTATTCTCTCTATTTTATCTGAAACAATTACATGTGTTTAGCTCTGACTTTCAGCTCCCTTCTTTTCTAAATTTAACTTAGCTTTTTTCTTTTTTTGCAAATGCATGTCTACAGGTTCGGGTTTGTAGTGGAAAGCCTACAACGGTCGTTGCGTCAAGAGAAGGGTTCTACCCCTCAAGTCGTCGACAACTTCTTTGTCACTCATTGGTTGGCCTATTACAGCAAATAAGTCGTGTATTTGATGCGGTATGATGCTAATTGTATAGCAGTACTTATGCTTCAGTATATGATTTTTTTCCTTCAGATAATGACCCTTCACTTTCCATTCTTCTACAGGCATACAAGACTCTCATGAAAGCTTTTACCGAACACAACAAGGTAAGCTACATGTGCTTAAATAAATATATTGTACACTAGAAAATTGGTGAAATAATGATTCTTCCCTGTTACATTACAGTTTGGGAATCTTCCTTACGGTTTCCGTGCAAATACTTGGGTTGTTCCTCCTATTGTCGCTGATAATTCATCAGTTTTCCCTTCTCTTCCTATTGAAGATGAGAACTGGGGTGGAAATGGTGGTGGCCAGGGAAGAGATGGGAGGAATGACCTTAGGCCGTGGGCAAGAGAGTTTGCAATTTTGGCAGCAATGCCTTGCAAAACTGCAGAGGAGAGGCAACTACGAGACAAGAAAGCATTTCTCCTCCATAGTTTATTTGTTGATGTCTCAGTCCTTAAAGCTGTAGCAGCTATTAAGCGTATTGTTGATAGCAATCCAAATTCTCCAGTTGATCTCCTACATGAGGAACAAGTGGGAGATTTGCTCATTAAAGTAACAAAAGATTTTCCTGACGCAAGCGCTAAAGTGGACCGCAAAAATGATGGAGTCCAAGTTCTTCAATTGCCTCAAGAGGAGCTTGCTCAAAGAAATTTACTCAAAGGCATAGCTGCTGATGAGAGTGCAACAGTTCATGTAAGTTGTTTCTTTGATGATGGTTCATTACTAGTCACTCAATTTTCCTAAAAGGTTAAAAATCTCACTTTTACCTATTGTGGCAAATTTATCGGTAAAATTTGAAACTTCTTGCTGGTGTTTGGGTGAAATTGACATTCAAGTTTCCTAAAACATCAAATGTTTCACTACCCTCAATTGAAATAGTTAAAAATGTCACTATCTCTATTGATTTAAATCAATTTACAAAAATACTCAAGTTTTAAATAAAGACTTGCTCGAAATAAAGTTAATGTCTATAAGTCATATAATTGTAATTTAAATTTTTTACTGTTAGGTTTTATATAGTAATGTTGAGTTTTGTATAATTTATTTATTGTACTTTATTTTATTTTATTTCATATTTTGTACTTTAAATGTTACAATATTTACTGTGTACCTTATTATTGGTCACTTTTTGCTTTTTATAGTCTCCAACACACTGTTTTAATCTTCAATTCCTAACAGAATATATTTGAAAAAATATTAAATAAATACGTTCAAATGAATTTTTTTTATTATATTCAATCATTTTATCAAGTGATTAAATATCGTATGCTACTTCAATAAATAGTTCATTTATTAGACTAGTATTTTGATAGTCATGGCTCATGACTCACATGTAGTACGTATAAGAATTATTTTAAATAATTCTATTATGATAGATAAGTAGTTATAAATTAAAAAATATAAGTTTATCAATCTTTCTACTATTTGAGCAACAGAAAGAAATTCAACATCACAATCAAAGTTGAAATAAAATAATCCTTTTTCCATTATTGAGAAAATGGATAAAATTAATTACAAATAATACTTATTATATTTTGTATATATTTTTGAAATTATAGAACACAAAAAATCTTTCCATGCAAAATATGGATACAAGTATACTAGTTACTTTTCGAGACATTCATTTAGGCCCTGTTCGGCAAAGTTGCTAAACAGAGCCTTAGTTTAGTTACAAATGTGGAAGACAAGATATGAACCATCATTTTGCCAATATTACATTTACAATAGTGAAATCATTTACAATTATTATATAGCAATATGTACAAAAAAAGTTGAATTGTAGTGTACTATATTTTAGAGGTTTAGATTGTGGTAAGTTGTACTTTAAATTTGTATTATATTGCACCAAAATTTCAGTGCACCGCCACTAAGTTGGGTGAAAACAACTCGATGGATTGTCTATAAGGCACGACCACCGAGTTAATACAATACAATTATCACAAAAATTGGAGTAGAGAAATCCAATAACAATTTTTTGCGTTTATTGTAATCCAACTATCATAAAGTTTGGTCTACTGAAAGTCTGGAATTCAATAGCAAAAGTACCATATACACAATCTATCGAGTTGGTTTCATCTAACTTGGTGGTGATGCATTGAGATACAATACCTTTACGTTTTGATACATTGTGATACAAATTTAAGTACAACTTAGCACAATCCAAACTTTAAAATAAAATGCACTACAACATAATTTTGTATAATATAAATCCTATAAAGTAAGCATGTTATTGAGTAAAGTAGGCCCGTTTAGTAGGCCCTATCTTAAGGAAAACTACTGACAAGCTTTAAGAAATGTTCGTTATCATGCTACTCCGTGGAAAAGAAGCAAATGGAGTTTAATGAGACATTTTACTTTAATTCATTATAATGTAAGTTGAAAAAAAAATCTTTTTCAACTATTCAAATTATGGGTACACACACACACACATACATGAATATGTATGAATGGATTCAATAGGAAGAGAATTTAGGTAATAAGGTAAGAACGACAAATCATAGCCCTTGATTTTGTATCTGACATTGTGTGGTCATGAACATTAGGGAATGTAGTCATGGATTGTAAGGAATGTGTTCATGAAATCCATGATCACACTCCCTAATATCCATGGCCACACACCGTCAGATGTAAAATCAAGTGCTATGATTTGATCTTCTCACCTTTCTACCTAAATTCTCTTCCTACCAGATCAACGAAATTGGGCTGCCGCTGAGTTAGGAGGTTTAAAGTCCTCGTCAACGAGTGGGGAAGTTGGCGGGGCCCTCAAGGGAAGGGTATTTCAAATATATATACATATATATATATATATATATATATATTAGAAATTGAAGGTTAAAGCAATAAGTTGGAGATTATAAAAGGAAAAAGTGACAGATAATTAAGGTACAGAGGGAATATTGTAGTGTTTTAAATATAAACTAGCATTGTACATAACATGTAATGCACGGAAAATTTTCAATATTTATGTATAATTTTCTTGGAGTAATTTTATAACAATTATCAATTAAATAAAGAATTAGAAATTAATAAAAAAATTATACAACAATCGTACTATCATTATTTTGTATTTGTTTCGTACAAATTGTCTTCAAAATTAATTTAGATAATATATTAGTAAAGGATACAAAAATCTATATCCATTTTTGATATTGTCTTAATTACATATAAGGGAATAGATCACATGAGCATGAGCCTTATATGAGCATGTGACCATCAAAACTTCTGACGGGCATCAAATATTATTTTCATGGACATCTAATATCCAACTTGATGTCAATCATTCATATTTGATGTTCATAAAAATAATACTTGATGTCCGCCAGAAATGTTTTGATGCCCACATGCTCATATAAGGCTCATACTCATGTGATCTATTCCCTATACAAAATAAAGAATAATAGTACTTTTTATTAGTTAATTTGAATAAATGCAAGCAACTATATAATTCCCTTTAAATCTTCTCAATATCATGCAAAAAAATATTTAATATTAAACATTGAAATAAATGATTAAGATAATAGAAACTATGTCTATGTGTCTACATTATAAACATATAGTTGTTGGGAACTTATCTGCATAAATAAATATAAATTTTTTTAATAATATTATTTAATTTAAAATAAAAAAGTTTACAAAAATTTTAAATCGTTACTATTTAGTAGTAAATAACTAATAATTATAAATTTTAAAGTAATTTTTATTTCTAAATTTAAGCACATGTCAACAATCACAACATTAATCAAAACAAAGTTGCATTAATTTTTCTTTTTTTATAACAAAGAGAGATTAATTTACATTTTTTATCGTAATGTTAGTAATTGTTTTTTCTTTATTCCGTTATTAAAGAAAATATAGAATAATAATATAGGATTTGTTATTGGAGTTTTACACTTTAATATCTCTTATATTTTACTTTACTTTAATTTTATATTAGGATTGATATATTATAATTGTAGGTTTGGTGGAAGAAAGACTGACTAACAAATATTTTCTTAATAAAAACTTATGAATATTATTTTAATTGTATATTAATTATATATTAATTTTTTTTGTATTATTAGTTTTTATAATTAACTTAGGAGAATAAATCAAGAATCTTAGGGTCTATTTTTGTATGAACTTACAATTTATATGTATTTGATGATGATCATATATATTCATAATTTATTCACCATTGTTTCTAATAAGAAATAATATTTTACTTGTTGTAAATGACCATAGTGATCTTAAATTTTCAATCTTTTTATCTTATACATTAAGATAAATTTTAATACTTTGTGATTTGTGTTCATTTTAATTTCATACAATGCCTATATCACTTGTATATTTATTAATTTAAAATTTTATCATAATGTTAATTGTAATTTTGTTTTCTTTTTACAATTATTAAAGAAAACATAGAACAACAATATACATTTTTAATGGGAGTTTTACAATTTAATATTGCTTAAAATTTTAGTTTTGTTTGTTTGTTTTATATTGAGATTGATATATTATAATAGTAAATTTGGTGGAAAAAACTAACTAATGAGTGTTTTTAAGAAAAAGTTAATGAATATTATTTTAATTGTATATCAATATTTGTAGTCTATAGGTACGAGTTTGTTAGTTTTTTAGTTGACATTTATATAAATAAAGAAATGGTAGCTAAGTGGTGATTGTTCTTAATTTTTATGCTAGTTAGGTTCAAATCTTTGTTGAAGCAAAATATTTTCTATAATATTTATTCATAGCTTTGGAATTTGGTTTGACCTTCCAGATCCTTTCTCTTAGGTTTGATTCTTTTCTTTAGGAAGACTTAAAATAAAACAAAATTTAACATATAAAACATAAAAAGTACAACATTACTATATAAAATTCTAACTGCACAAAAAGAATTGTACAATCTATGGACAAAAAACTTTATTTTTTTTTTGATGGGAAAAAAAAACTTTGTTTTTTAGCAGACTCTCATTTAAAAGTTGAGTATATTTGTATATTAATTTAAATTGATGAAGGTGGGGACAATTTTTACTATTTTAATTGAGGTTAGCGATATTTTTGATTTATTGGAAAGTTGAGTAGCAATTTAATCTAAACACCAACGACGAGTTTCAAATTTTACCTATAGTAATAATGATGGTTTTTAATTGGTTGGAAAAGTTTAGTGACAATTAATAGATATTTTCAAATTTGGTGACTTTTTTTAGTTTTCGGGTTAGTTAAGTGGCAAATTTAGCACTCCCTCTTTATGGGTCTGTTAAATTCACGGGTAATTTTAATTTATCAAAATTTATCAGTTTTTGTCTAAATTTACTAAAATTATTAAAACTTAACAAAAATACCAAACTTTAAAAAAATATAAAAAAATTAATTTTGATATATTGACGTAAATTTACCAAAAGTTATCACAATTTACCAAAAATTACCAAAAGTTACTTTTTACCCAAATGTTTTTTTACCAATGTCTTAGGTGATTGCACTGTGCTTATAGTTGGACATTGCAGGATACACCCACACTAGTTGTTGTGGTGGTTAGACATTGTGGCTACACGGCTATAGTCAAAGTTTCTGCCGAGGTTAATTGGGGAGGTGACCCCATTCCCCAAGACATTGACATTCAAGACCAGCCTGATGGTGGTGCCAATGCTTTGAATGTCAATAGGTAACTCCATTTAAATTCCTACAACCTAGCCACTTTCTAACATCCATTAATAAATCATTACTGTTTTGTGTGTTGCCAGTTTGAGGATGCTATTGAACAATTCCTCAACTCCTCAAGGGCTACACTCTGCTAAGGCTTTGGTTAGGAAAGTGATTGTTGATAGCTTATCAAAGTTAGAGGTAGAAAGTAATGAACCCAAGAAATCATCAATAAGGTGGGAGTTGGGTGCTTGTTGGGTACAACATTTGCAAAACCAAACTTCAGGAAAGTCAGATTCCAAGAAAATAGAGGATTCTAAGATTGAGCCACCTCCACCTGTAAAGGGTCTTGGAAAGCAGGGGGGTTTGTTGAAGGAAATCAAGAAGAGAATTGATGAAAAATACAATAACAAAAAGGAGTCAGGTAAAATTGAAGAGATAAACACGAAATCCGACACAAATCATGCAGGGGAGTTACAGAAACAAGATGCTAACAAGGAAAGCATGTGGCAGCAGTTATTAACCGAATCAGCTTACCTACGGTTAAAAGAATCAGAGACTGGTCTTGTTCAGAAGGTTCGCCTGATATCCCGCTTTTTAAATCATGCCGTTTATTTTGGAGCATAATCTTGGATTTTGTAACTTTTTTTTTTTTTTTTTTATCAATTGTTAGAGTTTAGCGGTGAATTACTATTTAACCCTGGGTAACGTATCGCATTTACTGTAATTTTCGTTTACGGACCATGATAACCATCTTGACTCAAGATAGTTCTTAACCATCTTGACTTTGTCATATTTCATATTTTTGTAACTTTTATTAATAGTTTCTTCAATAATTACATATATTTATCAATAATAATAATATAATACTTATTAGCTAGGTCAAAAAATATAATAATATCCTAATTTTATCAATCATAGTATTAAATGTACATTTTCTACATAGTTTTATATTTATGAAATAAATATAAAAAAATAATTATTTTTAAATTGCTTATAAGTTGTAGTAACCTTGAAAATAATGAAACATACATAGTCACAATTATATTTTACCACAATAATAATTTTATCTCTTGTCACATTTCTCTCCTTACTTATCTCACTACTTTTTTTTCTATCCTCGTCTAGCATATCAATCATTTTTATCACAAAATTTACCACAAACCTATCACACTGTAGTGCAACATATCACACTTTCCATAATTTACCGTACCATACAATTTGGGCAGTTTAGGCACTGAAGATAGTGATCAGTTAGAATTGGGTGTGTTAACACTGATGTAAGCTTGCATGGAAGATTCAATATTGTCATAAGTTGCTCAGGTTTCTAAACTATATATAATTGGTTATTATGGGATCCTTGTAATGTTTTCCATTGTGACTATGACTGCCAGTCACCTCAAGAGTTGATTGAGATGGCACATAAATATTATGAGGACACAGCTCTCCCTAAACTGGTCAGTTTACGTTCTATCTTAGTGCTTTCGTGTTTGCTGAATTAATTTTCATACTAAATTTATGATATTATGAATTGTGATTGTCCACTGTACGTACATTAGGTGGCGGATTTCGGCTCACTAGAACTTTCTCCGGTTGATGGAAGGACGCTCACTGATTTCATGCACACAAGGGGCTTGCGAATGTGCTCTTTAGGACGAGTGGTACTTAACTCCCTCTTTTTTATCCTCCAATATAACTTCTGCTAAGATTCGAACCTGAGACTTCTTGTTTATCGGTCTATGTGCGACCATCTCAAACAAAAGCTTAAAGTGATAGTTGTAGCACCAGGAGTGGTTTTATAGTGTAACAAGTTGATAATTAATACTGCTAGTGGGTTACTTGGCAGGTTGAACTTGCAGACAAACTTCCACATGTGCAGTCATTGTGTGTGAACGAAATGGTTGTTCGAGCATACAAACATATTTTGCAAGCAGTAATAGCAGGAGTTGATAATGTAGCTGACTTGGCTTCTGCAATAGCAGCATGTCTAAATGTTTTGCTGGGAACACCACCAGACTTTGAGAATGGTGATGCAGACTCCCTCAAAGAAGATCACCTCAAATGGAACTGGGTGGAAACCTTCCTGTCAAAGAGGTTTGCATGGCAATGGAAACATGAAAGCTCTCAACATCTTAGAAAGTTTGCTATTCTACGTGGTCTTTGCCACAAGGTTCTGCTGCTTTTAATTCATTAACTTTACCTTTCAACATTCAATAATTGATAATTCCCTCTTGCTTGAGCTTATCTTTTTTTTTTCCCCCTTAAAATTCTAACAGGTTGGACTTGAGCTTGTTCCTAGGGACTATGAAGTGGAAACACCATGTCCTTTTAAGAGCTCAGACATTATAAGTATGATTCCTGTATATAAGCATGTTGCTTGTTCTTCTGCTGATGGCCGTACACTGTTGGAATCATCAAAAACTTCCTTGGACAAAGGCAAACTAGAAGATGCTGTCAATTATGGGACTAAGGTTTTGAGCACTCTTTCCTTTTTGTTTTTGGTGGCTCATGTCTATAAACATGTTCAGTAGGCTTAATGTCTGTGTTAAATGTGAAGGCACTCTCCAAGCTTGTATTTGTTTGTGGTCCTTATCATCGCATGACGGCTGGTGCATACAGTCTTCTTGCTGTTGTCCTTTACCATACTGGTGACTTTAATCAGGTATGTATATATGTATATATATTAACAGGTAATGTAATGTAATGTAAGCTTGTGAAAAGTTCTTTTTATCAAGTAATGTAACTGGTGAAAGACATTACGTATTTGTCGAAAAGTTCTTTCTAGAAACGGATCAATTTGTGGTCTATTCCATACCAATGTCCTGGTGAAATGCATAGTCAGCACCTTATATCATCAGCCAAAAGAGCATCTCTGATGCGTTTGTGCTTTGTCGACATGTTTGGGAACACCTCCGCTCCCACACGCCCACGCACACAGAGAAAAAACAAAGAGAAAGAAAAATTTTCAACTTTAACGATCATTTGATGTAAATGAGATGGAATCTAAAGAACCCTCATTCATTCTGGTTCATTGTCAACTGTACAACTGAATTCATAACCTGATTTCTGCAAGGACGCCACACAGTATGGCATCTCACTAGCATTGAATGTTCGGCTTAAGTGTAATCTTCTTGATTTTTGTAGGCTACAATCTACCAGCAGAAGGCATTGGATATCAATGAAAGAGAGCTCGGGCTTGACCACCCTGACACAATGAAAAGTTATGGAGATCTGGCTGTTTTCTACTATAGGCTTCAACATACAGAATTGGCCCTAAAGTGAGCATTTATGTTTCTAATTAGATTGTTTTGTTGTCAATTTCATTGTTCCGTTACTGGGCATTGGTATGACACTACAATTCCTAAATTTTGCTCACAACTATTGTGGATTTCAAAACTATAAACATCTGAAAATGGTAGTTTACTAATTGAAAATGCATTCAACAAATTCAGTCATACAGAGTATATTTTGTCATATTATTACTCCTCCATAAGCAGAAATTCGACTTCTCAAGTAGAGTGCATAGATGCTTGATATGTTAGTTATATTGCCCATGTCGTATAATATGCTACTGCAGTGCTTGCTATTGCACTCAGTAAATTCAATCTGGCATCTGTATTAACAACTTTAAGGCTGCAATTTGATGACATGGCTAACATTCATTGTTTTCTCTGGTCAGGTATGTCAATCGTGCACTGTATCTCTTACACCTAACCTGTGGTCCTTCTCACCCAAACACTGCTGCCACCTATATTAATGTGGCAATGATGGAAGAAGGTTTGGGGAATGTTCATGTGGCACTTAGATATCTCCATGAGGCTCTAAAGTGCAACCAGAGACTACTTGGAGCTGATCATATCCAGGTTCTCTCTCTCTCTCAAGCGCGCGCACACACACACACGCACATGTATTCATGTTGTCCCTGACTGTTCCATCCATTTTGGTCATCTTTTCTGTGCAGACTGCAGCCAGCTATCATGCAATTGCAATTGCCCTGTCTTTGATGGAAGCTTACACCTTAAGTGTTCAACATGAGCAGACTACACTTCAGATACTGCAGGCAAAACTTGGACCAGAAGATCTACGGACTCAGGTCAAACTCATTGATGTCTACAATGTCAGTTCATCACATCATAATAGGTCAGGCTATTGACGCCTAGTATTTATTTTTATAGGATGCGGCTGCCTGGCTTGAATATTTTGAATCAAAGGCACTTGAGCAGCAAGAAGCTGCCCGTAATGGTACTCCAAAACCTGACGCCTCTATTTCAAGCAAAGGCCATCTGAGGTATTTCATCTTGCTAGAGTCGGATATTCTCCTTCTTCCATTTATTTGTTTGTGCCCAACACCTAGCGCTAGGTGGCTTATGTAGCATGGCGTTGATACATAAGTGTATGTTGAAGTACTTTCAGCAGCTGTAATAGGGAATTTCTTTGGGGGCCTAATGTTGACAAATTCATTATCATTTGGCCATGTCCAATGACCTGACCACATGATTTGTCAAGTATTTCTGATGCATTTTCTTTTTTATTGCAGTGATATCTTGTCTTTAATGTTTGAATTTCCCCTTTTTCTTTTACTTTTGACAACAGTGTATCAGATCTTCTGGACTATATAGCCCCAGAAGCAGAATTGAGTGCAAGAGAAGCCCAAAAGAAACAAGCGCGAGCTAAGGTGGGGATGAGCATGTTCATATTATCACAGTTTTCCTCAACTTCAAATTAGATATAGAATTTTGATTGGTAAGTACTCTGCCCAGGTCAAGAGCAAAACAAGCCAAACCCCAGAAACATCCTCAGATGAGTTCTCCAAGGATGAAGCTTCATCACCCAGCTATCAAGCTGAGAACAACAGTGATAAAGAAAACAAATCTGAGCCCAATTTTAGGGAGCCTGTGGCTGAGAAAGAAGTTGGCCCTGCTGTCCGAACAGTGACTCAAGATGAGATTTCTGACGAAGGTTGGCAAGAAGCTGTTCCCAAGGGCCGTTCAGCAGTGGTACGCAAACCTTCTGCTTCTCGTAGGCCAAACCTGGCAAAACTCAATACAAACTCTACGAACCAACAGTTAAGATTCCGAGGAAACGCTGCAAATTTCACATCCCCGAAAGCTCCATCAAATGAAGTTACTACTTCCAGTCCTGTGGTCTCAAAAAAATTTGCTAAAAGTGCTAGTAGTAGTCCCAAGAAGAACAATTCTGCTGCCTCACCTGGTGCAGCTGATAAGTCGGTGAACCCGAAATCTGCACCAGCTAGGCCGGACTCACCTGGGACAATTGTAAAGTCTGTTGTGGAACAATCAGCCAAGTCTACTCTTACTTCACCAGTTAATGTTCAGAGAGCGGGAAAACTTTTCTCCTACAAGGAGGTTGCTCTGGCTCCACCTGGGACAATCGTCAAGGCAGTTGTTGAGCAATCAGCCAAGGGGAGTGTTGTGCCAGAAGAAATCAGTAAAGCAGAATCAAATAAATCTGAAGAGGAAGTACCATATGAGCATGTGGATGAAGACAATGGTTCGAAGTCAGTGAAGGGAAAGGAAACAGAAGCATCAGATGATGTGAAAGAAAGAAAATCCAGAGATGATTCAGAAAAGGTGCCACTAGATCAAGTCAAGACGAGCACAAGCAAGGACACACAGGGTGAGGGCCAGTCAAATGTTGCAAGTGGAAATTCTATTACTGTCTCGAGCTCAGATATGAAGAATGATGTACTTGAGGAAAACGGAGAAACCAAAGATATCCAAGGCTTGGATTCACAGGCAGAGGGTTTGAACGGTGCACTCTCCGGAAATGAACAGTCAGAAGGAGGTGCGGACGCTGGCCCTGTGGCTGCATCTTGTGATCCTCAGCCTGTTTCCAGTACAACTCCCTCTGAGCTGTCATCAACAGAAGATGGAAATTTTCAGGATTTAGCTGGCAAAGATTACAATGGGGTGGCTTCTCCAAGAGAAGGAGAGAAACAGGAAGGAGCAGAAAGCGGGAAAGAAACAACCAAGAAACTATCTGCATCAGCCCCTCCCTTCAATCCATCTACAATACCAGTTTTTGGCTCAGTTCCTGTTCAAGGCTTTAAAGATCATGGAGGAATATTGCCACCGCCTGTGAATATTGCACCTCTGATTCCAGTTAACCCTGTGCGTAGATCTCCCCATCAATCAGCTACAGCCAGGGTACCGTATGGCCCAAGACTATCTGGAGTTTATAACCGCTCTGGAAGCAGGGGAGCACGTTCAAAGCCAGGATTTCACAATGGAGAACATGTTGGTGATGTGAACCACTTTAATCTGTCCAGAATTATGAACCCACATGCTGCAGAGTTTGTGCCTGCCCAGCCATGGCTTCCAAATAGGTATCCCTTGTCCCCAGATGGCTATCTTGCTCAACCAAATGGGATGCCAGTGTCCCCAAATGGTTATGCTATGCCTACAAATGGGGCTCCTCTATCACCTAATGGTTTTCCTACGTCCCCCGATGGTGTCCCACTTGAACAAAATGGATACCCACCTTATCCTAATGGTTCCCTTGAAGTTCCTGCTACTGCTGATAACAACTGTGTTGTGACTGAAGAAAACATAGACAGTTCTTCTGTGGAAACAGCTACTGACTTAGCCAAGCAAGATGCTGAAGCAAATGCTGAAGATGTGAATGACACTCCTGAGATCACAGAGCCTCCTGCCACAGAATCAACTACTGATCTCCTTAATGTAACTGCTGAAAAAGCTGATGATAACATAGTAGTCGTCGAAAAACCAAGCAAGTGCTGGGGAGATTACAGTGACAGTGAAGTTGAAGTTGCTAGCTGAACATGATACTTTTAAAATAGATGGAACTTGGTCAACTTAATTTTGCAGCTTGGGAAACTGAACCTGCAGTTGTTTTAGTTGCAGTTTAACAACTGATGGCTCATACAGAACAATCTTCTCTCTTAAGATCGTGTTAGTTGTTCTAAACTAAGTCAATCATGCATCAAATACAGGATACAGCTGCTTCCAAGGTTGATGAAATTTCCTGCCACAGAGGGTTAACAAAGCAAGGTATTTGTTTATACAGATTGTTCAATGCTATGCCATCTGTGAAATATTTCTGTTCATACGTATTGAATGGATCAGTAGAAAAAAAACAATATATACCTTGAGGGAGAGTCCTCTCAAATTTTGCATTTGTTGTATCTTTTGAGCTCCTTGGTGTGGCTCACTAATTCTTGTTCCTTGTAATCTCTTTGTGAAAGGCTCCTTTGACTCGTAATAATATGCAGTTGTCTGCTTTTTAGTGGAATAACTTGAACTCTTACACAGCCATTTTCTCATTTATATAGTTTGTTTTACAGTTCACATGATCTATTGTATAGCAAAACTCTCTCTCTCTCTCTCTCTCTGTGTGTGTATTATATATATATATATATATATATATATATATATATATATATATATATATATATATGTATGTATATAAGGAAATTCAGAGTACTAATTGGAGGTTACACATAAAGCAAATGCAGAACAGAGATGGCAAAAATTACGAAGTTAGGGAGGAACAAAATCAATGAAACAGACGCCAAGAATACATGGGGAACCAAGAACTGGAAAAAATACCCACGGATAGCGGCCTCCAGAAAATAATCCATTGTGAGACAGGAAAGAGTACAACAATCACAATCACAATGAGTGATTTGATCCTAAATAGAGATGACACCATAATGTCAACAACGCTCTCACACTCTCCAATCGTCCACGATTATATGGAGAAACCTTTTCTTCTCTCTATAAATAATAACTACAGTTAATGGCTCAAAGGCAAAAACAAGGTTAATATTCATTAAACCTAACTTTTGCGTAAAAAAATAGATGCAGAAAGACCGCGGCTAATTGTTGGGGAGATCCAAAGGGGGAGCCCACTTCAACCAAGGCCCATGGTACACAAGTTAAGTGAGGTTCCATCTTAAAACCAATTGGTGTTAAAGGAGTAACTCACCTGACTTATATACCATGTCCTTTATCTTTACTTTTCCGATGTGGGACATTTACTCATGGGTGAATCCCAACAATCTCCCCCTTCACTCATGAATCTCTCCCCCTTGATCGAAAGCCTCTTTTTGCCAAGGTTTCAAGTCACCATCGGGAGTCCATCATAGCCGCACCTTACTCTACAGAGCCGCACCCTACTCCACCTGAGTCTCATGCCATCACTCTGCACATTCAGGAGACCCGGTTGCACACGCGCCATGGTCCTTGCTCTTGTTCATGGTGATCTTCCCGCACCTTGCATGCGCCCAGCCGAATGAACCATCGGCTCTGATACCACTTGTTGGGGAGATCCAAAGGGGGAGCCCACTTCAACCAAGGCCTATGGTACACAAGTTAAGTGAGGTTCCATATTAAAACCAATTAGTGTTAAAAAGAGTAACTCACTTGACTTATATACCATATCCTTTATCTTTACTATTCAGATGTAGGACATTTACTCATGGGTGAATCATAACACTAACGGGGACCGTGTCACCTACGATAAGGATCGTGTCATGCAAGACATGGCTCGCAGCCCGTGTTGGATGAATTCGAACGAAAACACATGTCTTGAGCTAACTGGACTCCTACGAGGATCCAATGGGCCATAAAACCCAATAATCTCCACCTTGAACCATGATCTGACTCATTAGTCCAAAAAGACCTCGATTACCACCGCCAACACGCCTCTTCACAGGGCGCGGCTCCAAAGGGCTCTCAAATGCTATGAGCACCCACTAAGTCCAAACAATGCTCAAACTTAGTGAAAGGAATTGACTTGGTTAGCATACTGTAAGGTTCTCTGAGTACGCACCATTTTGTCAACAATCTCCCCTGCAGCATATGTATCTCTAATGAAGTGATACTTGACGTTTACATGCTTGGTATCTGGGCAAGAATTGAAAAGGTCAATGAGTCGTACAAGGCCCGGGCAAACAAGCATCGACGAAATATCAACTTCAAACCTAGAGATTTAGTGTGGTTGCACTTGAGAAAACTATCAAGGAGGAAGAGTAAACTTATGCCAAGAAGTGTTGAGCCTTTCAAGATTTTGGAGAAGATAAATGATAATGCTTACAAGCTAGATTTGCTGGGAGACATAGGAGTTTCTTCAACCTTCAGTATCGGCGACTTATCTCCCTACATGGAGGATGATGAGCCCGATGAGGATTTTAGGTCAAATCCTCTTCAAGAAGGGAGGATGAAGAGGTTTTGGGACCTTTTTCCATCTTACTTAACCAAGCAAAGAAGTTATTAAGGGTATGGAGATTCAATACTCCTTGGGATTGGGATTATTTCTATCTCGATCGGTCATCCTTCGGATTGACCATGAGACCTCCTAAAGTAGTGTTTGGTTTCAATGCTAATAAATAGGATTAAGTCGTTCATTCATCTTTCGAAGGTTGGGTAAAGCCCGATGTTATACATAGATATGGCAATGGGGGGAGTCGGGGATGGGGATATACGTACTCGCCCCGCCCCCCATGCCCATCCCCCTTGATGGAGATTCGCCTTGCCTTGATCTCACATTTGGAGACCCAAGGTTCATGGAGAATAATGGAGGTCAGCCCAACTCGTCTAATCCACCAAAGGAGGTTCAAGTCATATACAAGGAGGTGAAAAGGCCCTAGAAGAAGGATCCATTAAGGAGGCCTAAAGGCGAACTCGTGTTCTTTGCTCCCTAACCCAATAGGACATCCAAACAAGTTAAAGAAGGCCCAATTCACGTACAAGTGACGTCCAAGCTAGTAGAATTAGGAGTATTTGTATTTCCTTTATTAGTAGTTATTTTCTTTATTAGTAGCTAAGTTTGTTATAAGGCATAATGCCAAGTATTATTTAGTTAGATTAGGCGTCAAGTAGAGGAGTCTAGAAGGGAAATCCTAGTCTTGGAAACACCAATTTTGTAACTAATCCCATCAGGATTAGGAAAGCCAAAGGGGAATCCTAGAAAGATTCATCCTTAGGCTGCTTAGGCGCCAAGTTTAGTAATCCTAGAAGGATTAGGTCTTAGTCTAGTATAAAAGGAGGTTTGTAACGTCCCAAGAGGACACACTGCTTTTGATCATGAATACAAACAAGCTTTTGCTTATCCTGAGAGTTTTCTACAACCCTCGTTCCTTTTCTACTATTGTATCATGAATTGGCTATTCAAGTGGTGAGGTAGAGCTTGTCTCTTTTACTTATAAGGTGTTTCTGTAACTAAGTAGAAGAACAAGAAGCCCTAGGGATTCGACTTGTGGTGTTTCTGTATCAAGTTCAATTCCTTTGAACTATCCAAAGTTTCTATCTTTATCGATGTATCCCTACAAACCCTAGGATTTATGTGATACTACCTACACCCTTAGATTGGTAGCACGTCACCCCTTGATGTGTAATTGATCAAAACCCTAGCTTTGCATCAGTTATACATCACCCATCCCCCTTCCTGTCCCCGTCCTCATCCCCACAGGTACCCAACGAGGATTTAAATTATTGTTATGTTTTTAGATTAAATTCAACATTGATTATATCTTCTCTTTGTCCACTTAGTAGCATTAGTATGCAAAAGCCTAAAGTCCGTGAAATCAAATTGGGTTCTTGAGCTCCATCAAAAATTAAAGCATTTTAGGCACTCAATAGTATTAGATTTTAAATTTGAATAAATTATTATCACCCTTTTTACTTGACTCTGTCATTAAATATATATACCCTTCAAATTATGAATATGAAAGTAGTAATTTTATGTATAAATATGTATGTGTGTAAAATTCATTGGTAAAAAGTAGTTGGGTAAAAGTTAAATTTTGTAAGTTTTGGTAATTTTTGGCAACTTTTGGCGAATTTTTGCTAATATATCAAAATTAATTTTTTTTGTTTTCTAACTTTAGTAAGTTTTGGTAAATTTTCGTAAATTTAAGTAAAAACTGGTAAATTTTGGTAAAAAAAATTTACGCTGCAATTTGATAGGCCCAGCCCGGGGATGGGTATGTGGGCGGGTTATTTTCCTGGACGGGGACGGGGACGGGGAAAATTTTGTACCCATCCCCGCCCCGCCCTCAGACCGAATTTTCCTAAAGCGGCGTGGGCCTGGCGGCGGGACTCCCTCCACCTCCCCAACTGTGACTCCTAGTTATACATGGGTAGGAGTAAAGGAGGAGAAGGAAAGAAAGTTGTTGGGTTGTGGTTGGCTGCAGCACAACCAGATTGTATCGTCATATCCGTAGGGAGCAAGGTTCTTTTAGACTAATATTCGATGCTAAAACCTAATTTAAGGGTAGACATAGGTAATTTGGAGATTAATTAAGAAACTACGACCGTAATAACCCGACCCTAACCCAACGTAATTAAGATAATTAATGAGCTTAATTAACCAAAGATCGCGCATTTCAATTCAGTTAATTGTTTGTCTTTTTGCAAGACTCGAACGGAGCAACGAACGTCATTAGTTTAGTGTATTATATAAAGTAGCTAAGTGATTTTTATTTTATTTTTTTCAGCTACACAAAGTACTCTCGAAATATTTAGGTTACCTACCTGACCAAAGTTCAGCAAGTCGAACGATTCTTCAGTATTATTATTGATAATAATATTATTATACCTTCTCGTTCCTTAATTTAGTTAAGGTTCAACTTAGTTCACTTTCCCCATTTTATTTCAAGTCTTCCCCTCATTATTTTAATTTTATGAAATTTTATCATGAGACTTTACTTTAGTATTATTGAGTTTTAGTGAGAATTAAATGAGTAAAGGAGTGGAATGGGTATTTATACAACGTAAATGAGGCCTTACTCTTTCTATTTGATTCCCCCAAAACCAATTCTTCATATTTGAGAGAAAATATCATATAGCAATTAAACGTGTCTCCCCTGCCTAACATACACCTGCTAGTCTGCCCCTCCTCTGTTTCCATCGACCGCCAGGACAACAACCTTCGACCACCATGTGACGTCTCCCTAGGTCGTCCCTCCGCCATTGCCTCCCCCTCTCTTCTCTGTCTCTCTTCTGTGTTGCCATCTACAATGGCTGTCTCGGCCTCGTTCTCGCCAGCAACCTGCACCGCTGCCATCGCTAGTGACCACCGTGGGTCCCTGCTGGGACCTCCAGCCCAATCAGCCACCAGTCACTGACACCTTCATCCTTTTGTTCCCCTCTTCTCCCTCGTCCTTCCTTGGTTCTTCCATTGAAGGTAAATCCTAATATACCTCGTTCAAATTTGAATTTTATTGTTTAATTTTATAAATTTAATTGTTTTCTTATCAAAGTTGAGTATTTAGAGTGAGTACACTTTGATTTATCAATTGGTTTTGGGTTGGTTTGTGTTTATGAGTTGTGCATGCCAAGTGTTTGATGTTTTGTCTCAATGAAAGTTGAGAACTTGGGGTACAAATGTATGATATTAAGTGGGTTTTTCTTGGATGATAGTGCTATAAACATGCATGTAAATTTTGTTGGTTTGGGGCAAACTTAGCCTGAGCTACTGTCTTTGGTAAATAATGTAGACCAAATTGATGATTATATAGTAAGTAACTAAGTGACGAATTAAGGTGTGAGGGTATGATTTAACTAAATTGATACTAGTTGTAGTAGAATATTATTGTTTTGGGTCTTGCATGTGCTTATAGAGAGTTGGTAAGAGCATTTGGAGGTATGTCATTACTTGAAGCTTGGCCATCAATGGATAAGCATATAAGATGATGTAAAATATTAGAAATGGGGTTTAATGACAAAAGAAGGATTCTAAGAAGTCAAAGTGAATTAGGACTTGGATATTGTTGTTTTTGGGACAATCGGGTCGTCCCGTGACCAAAATTATTATATGGGTTGATAGCTTTAAGTATTAGTTTTAACCCGGCTTTGGAATTTCGGGATTTCGATGTATATAACTCAAATTATGGCTAAATTAATATGGGGGTTCTGTTTTATACGTTTTTTTGGGGCAGTAGGTTCAAGAGTATTTTTAGGTATTAAGGAGATCTTAATGGCCTAAGTAATCAACATGAAAGTTGTAGTACGCTTTGCAAGCTTTTCGGAATGGGGTCTTGTGCGCTCATTGAATGTCGGAGTAAAAAGTCATGAACCATTGTAATCAGCTTAGTAAACATATTTTTACCCGGAATTTTTAAAGAGTCCTAGCACGTTCAAGGCATTCTTTGAGGTTGTTCCACTATTTTTATAAAGTTGTGGTCAACATAAGAGTTGTAGTAGGTGTTGCAAGCTCTCTAAAATGTATTTTTGTGTGTCATTTGGAGCTTGGAGTGAAAAGTTATGATTCATCAAAGTGGGGCTGCTAATCTTGCCCAAACCAAAATTTTTAGTGTGCCAAGCCTTCTTCAAAGCCACTTCCCAGTGTCTTCTAAGTACTTCCTGATTTTGAGGCCAATATCAAAGTTGTAGATTGCAACTCAAGCTTTCCATAGGCTGCTTATACGCACTCAACCAATGTCTAGAACTTAAGTTGTGATTTTTCAAAGTATTACTCTTGATTATTCTTTAATGCAGGCCAGCCTTGGTGTGTCATAAATTTCGAGCCTTTACAGTTGTTTTTGGCCTTAACTCTTAACTGGAGAGTTGTAGAAAATATTTTGAGCTTTCCGAAAAGTCCACTTATGAAGTTTTTAGAGGTCTATAGAGGAAGTTATGCCTTCTGCAAACTTACTACAAAGTCCAAAAAAAATTCACCAATCTTTTAATTAAAAGTTACTTTTATTAAGTTAATTAGGAGACTTCCTCCTTACCAAGAATCCAAGTTAATTTACTTTAGTGTTCTTATCTCAAGTGTGGTTCAAGAGGTCGTTGCTGCTCCCTGTTCGAGTCCAGTCATTACCGACGGTTCAGCTACGAGGTACGCATATTGCCTGTATCCTTCTTAAACTCTTTTATTTGAGTTTAATGAGCAAGTGTAAAGATATTGTAAGTGAATAAAGTTTAATTGCTTTACCAGTTAATTATGGCCCCGACCCATTGTTATTAGTGCCAATGAGCACTCCCACAGTAAATACTTGACCTAGTGTCAATCCATCCGGATCTCCCGATCGGTCCGGGTATGCGCATACAGAGGATTAGACCGATGATCGCAAAGCAAGGGACCGTTAAAGATAATAAAATGGCAAGCATGTTTATCGTTGTTCAGTGTTTTATAGTTTTATTGTTTTATTGTTGTATTGTTTTATTGTTGGCGAAATGAATTGAAATGCGCGAAATAAAATGAATTGTTTAAATTTATTTACTGTATAGGGGTATGCGTCTTGAGTTTCGACTCATTTGCGAAATTGTTTTATGTTTTGTTTTAGGAAGTATGCTAAGGGGTAGCAACCTAATACCAGTAATAGGCCCGATTGTTATGAAGGTAAAGAGGTCATCATCTATGCCGGGAAGTCACGTCCTTTGCGTTTTATGTCAAGTTATTTCCAGAAGTTTGTACTTTGGACTGGTGAAGTGAAGTGTAATTATAACTTTGGATATGTATAAAGTTATCCTAAGATTTTTTGTTCTCATATGGATGTTTATGTGGGTAGTACACCAGTTTCCTTGGGTTTGATGAGCTGTAATTAGAGTTATTTATGATTATTAAGCCTTGTCCATATTTGTGGACGGCGGTAATGCCTTTGGATTAAATTTCCGCTGCGCTAATCATTGGGTTATAAGGTGTTTAGTGATAATCCAGTGATTATAAATCTGGGAGCATTACAGTTATGGTATCAGAGCAAAAAGATTTTGGAGTTGTTGTGAGTTATGAGGACGTGAATAAGGGAAGGCATATTGTGTATGAATTATCTTCCTTGGGAGTGAGTTGCTGCGTTTCTGGATGATTGAGGTTGGTGTATTTTGAGTTCAAAGGTAAATTATAAGTCAAGTTATAACAAGATCACGTAAGACATGGATTATAGGAAGTGTGGTAGAACTCGAGAGTTGAGTTATGATTCTAGAGTATATATATGCATGGTTAGTTGATAAAGTCAATTAAGTTTAATATCCCGACTGGAGTGGAAGGTTTTGCGCCTTATTTATATGATCTTATGGGTAATAGTGGGAATCCCACCTACTGGTATTCAAATGAAACCTGGTTTGGGAGTATCTGCATTGGATCTACCTATCAGATTGTCAATTCCCGTATCATAGTCAGTATAATGGATAATTAAATGTTAGGACCTTTCAAATTTATGAAATTAGATAGCGAATACAGTTAACTCCAAGAACCAGTTTACCTTTTGCTTGACATAAAGCAAGTGTTAGAGATTTGTGATTTTGATCATGTGTGATTTTGTGAGTTGAGTTTGGACTGAGCTCGCCTCTTTGAGCAATGTGGGTTCTGATTTGGGTTAACAAGCTGTGAATTGCTAGTGTCGGGATCAAATCATTCTGATTTAGAGAAAAGGATTATGATTTGGACTTGGCTTTAGAGAAAAGGATTGCATATGAGCACTATATTTAGTGGTCACGCTTATTTATATTTGATAATATTTTAGTAAGAGACATTCTTTGTATCTTTTTTGTTTGTAGGTTTAGTTTATGGTTGGATTTAGTGTGTATGGAGTGGACTGGGAGTTATACTGAGCATGTTCTTTTAGCTACACGGTTTTTAATTTGGGAAATCTATATGTAAAATGATAGTGCTTTGATTGAATCATAGTGCTTGAGATAAAAAAGGGGCTAGGATTTGGCTTTGCTTTGAGAAGGAATGGTGTGGTAGGTACTAGTAAAACTATGGACTGAGGTTTGATGGCTTGAAAGTTCCTGGTCTCCCGTGCTTTGAGTGGTATAAACAATGGTTTTTATTTAATCCTTCTCAGGATAGCTTTCTTATGGATGGATGGAATGCCAACAAGTTTACCTTGTTCTTGATCTTACTAATGAGTTCGTTGGTGTTGTACTCACGGGATTTTGGAAAGCTTGGTATCATTCAATTAGTTAGTGATTCTGGAAAAAGAAAAATAAAGTTTCAGAAGACGATGACCTGATTTGTGCCAGCAATTTTGTTGTACTTTGGCTTGGAGGTAACTGTGTGTGGTTAGACCGTTTAATTGTCTAATTTGGAGAAATAATCCCCCACCCACCTTCTTTTTTGGTGATGAGCATGGCTAGAATCATAGATGTGGTGTTGACCTAGGATGTGCAACTCTTAACTCTTCTAATCTCCTATTCACATAATTTAAAGTTATATACTGGCCTGCAAAGGATGTTGTAAATTTGGGATATCATTCCAGGTGTATGCAAATGTTTATACCAAGCAAATATATCACATGTTCGGAGTGAGACAGAGCTATGAACTTGTGAGAGTGTTGTGAAAAACGCTTTATAGTTCAACATCAGTGCATCACAAGGATATAAGTGCCCCCTTTGAAATAAATTGGAATAAAATTTTCTGTCTCTTGCTTAGTTGTTTGGTGAACTGGATATCAAAGAAAGATGTGCCATAAAGGAAATTGTCATTTATGTACTCGTTATTATGCCTGGAAATTAAGATGAGTGATTATTGATGTTTTGTATTACCCTTAGCACCTCTATAAATATCAAGGGAAGACGTGCGAATCATGTTGAATCTTTGTCGTCATGTGGTTCTCTTTAGCTCTTAGAAGGATTGAGAATTGTGTAGTGAACAAAACTATTGGACTGCTGTTGATTGTGGTTATATGGGCGTGTGGCCCTTATTATATTCCAATTGAAGTTAAAATGTCTTTTGGCAGGTTTGTGATGAGTACATATAAATTGTGTTAGTCCATATTACAGAGGAAACTCTGCCGAAATTTTCGTAGGATATTAAGGAAAAAGAAAAAAAAGAGATGTATAGTTTCCCAACTACTAAATTGGTTTTAAGGGTTTTCTAATAATGGGCAAAAAGGTAAACGGAGGTCTTTATGCACATAAAATCTACTTTAGTAGCATTAGTATGGAAATAAGGATCCTAATTTTTCTTTGGGGCACTATTAATCTTATGATATCCATGTGTAATGAAGAACTCTAGAGGAAAGATATATAGTGAGAAAAGGGGAAAAGTATGGAGGTGAAAGTTTACTATTGTAGAAAATAAAAGGAGAGAATGATGATATCATGTGAATATAGTTTATTTGAATATGTATGGAGGAGTTACTTTGGGTGATATCTAGCATGATTTTGGGAGTTGAAAGCCCCCTCATTCTTTATTCAGTTTCAAATATTTACATTCCTAAATCTTTTCCCCTAAAGAGCCCTTGTACAAATTTAAGCCTTTTGCTTAACCAACATGGTTCTATTTCTATTACAGGAATCGATTGTCGTATATTCATGCTATAAACCCTCATGATGAGTTTTCCTTCGTTATCATATTTGTGAATCCTAGTTAAGCAATTGATATTTTGTCCATTTAATTTGAGACCCAACTATTCCCCATTATCCTATGATTCTATTAGAAACTTAAATCCAACTTGATCATTCTGTATTATTGATCACCTATATAGGACCCGTGAATTCTTATGAGTTTATATCATTCTCGTTAGCCTATTATTTCATTGAGTCTATGTTCCTACTTCTATCCCAACAATATGTTTTTACCAATTTTGTCCTTAACTCAGATAAAATTTTCTGATGACTATTGTCTTTCTCTTCAATTACTATCAATCCATATCTTCATTGGTGACTAACTTTATTGATCTTATGTGGCTTTTCACCGGGTCCATCTTTTCTTTCTCATGAGTGATCATCATCTTCTTCAATTAAGTAGCACATTAAATTCCAAATTTATTCTCAATATCTGTTGTAATTAATTGAAGCTCAATAATCCATACTTTTGTGTTGTTTCAAGTAGTTATTAATAACTACCATTTGGAATAATTCCTCCTGGTTACTTGGTATATCCACTATGGGCCCCTAAATTTCAAATTCCCATACCCACTTTGATTTCTTATGACTCGTACTGACTTTACCATTCATTTATCCCAATCATTGTTGGTTCTCATTCTGAAAATCTAAAGTTTGGCCAGTATCTTCTTCTCCAAATTAAATCAAGTTAATTATTCCTTATTGTTTGTCATATTTTGGAGTCATTATGATCACTGTTATTCCTGCTCATCCTTTTATTAATCATCATCGTCATCCACATCTGACATTTACTTTGAACTTATATGATAATTGCATTTCATCATGAAATATTGAAGCCATCGTTGTAGACCTTGGCTCCATCATTTCTCTTGATATTCATATATATATATATATATATATATATATATATATATATATATATATATATATATATATATATATATATTTGTTATCAGGTTTATCTTTGTATTCTTCCATTATCTTATTTATTCCCCACACTCACTTATTCTTACTATAATTCTCTCTGTTATTGTCATCCATTGTGGGGAAGGAGTGCTAATGAACAGGAAATGAGATGAATTATGAGGAATTGAATGTCTTATGACTAAGTTCAATGAAATTTGGGGAGTAAGATACATGACATTTTATAAGGAATTTTTGTGATCAATGGTGGAGAGTCAGGGAGTATGGGTAATAGTTTTTAAAGAAAAAACAAGGGGCCTTTGATTTTTAGACAACTTGAGATTAAGAAATATGTCGATTTAAGAATATATAGTACTTGAAGAGTTTTGGGGTCGTTTGGAGGAGAGTGGTAGCAATGTGGACAACAATGTGGACAAAGTATATTTGACATATACCTTGTGACCCTTACGGTCATACGAAGAAACAAAATGGGTCCGCCCCAAATGGCCAAACTGATCGAAACCCAATATGTAGGATTAATATACCAAGAGATGTAACCGGTCAACCGAAATGGCTAAACTGGTTGAAATCCAATGTGCTGGCAACACGTAAGTAGCTGACTCAGTTACTTATTCAGAAGAAGTGTGGTTATGTGTGACAAGCAACAAAATAATGGCAACAAGCCAAAATAGTATCAACCCATACATTCCCATTGAGTAATGGTTTCTATCAAGTTTCGAGGACGAAACTTCTTTTAAGGGAGGTAGGCTGTAATAACCCGACCCTAACCCAATGTAATTAAGATAATTAATGAGCTTAATTAACCAAAGATCGCGCATTTCAATTCAGTTAACTGTTTGTCTTTTTACAGGACTCGAACAGAGCAGTGACCGTCATCAGTTTAATGTATTATATAAAGTAGCTAAGTGATTTATATTTTATTTTTTTCAGCTACACAAAGTACTCTCGAAATATTTGGGTTACCTACCTGACCAAAGTTCAGCAAGTCGAACGATTCTTCAGTATTATTATTGATAATAATATTATTATACCTTTCGTTCCTTAATTTAGTTAAGGTTCAACTTAGTTCACTTTCCCCATTTTATTTCAAGTCTTCCCCTCATTATTTTAATTTTATGAAATTTTATCATGAGACTTTACTTTAGTATTATTGAGTTTTAGTGAGAACTAAATGAGTAAAGGAGGGGAGTTGGTATTTATACAAGGTAAATGAGGCCTTACTCTTTCTATTTGATTCACCCAAAACCCATTCTTCATATTTGAGAGAAAATATCATATAGAATTTATAGGTGTCACCCCTGCCAAACATACACCTGCTAGTCTCCCCCTCCTCTGTTTCCATCGACCGCCAGGACAACAACCGTTGACCACCATATGACGTCGCCCCGGGTCGTCCCTCCGCCACTGCCTCCCCCTCTCTTCTCTGTCTCTCATCTGTGTTGCCATCTACAATGGCCGTCTCGCCCTCGTTCTCGCCAGCAACCTGCACCGCCGCCATCGCCGGTGACCACCGTGGGTCCCTGTTGGGACCTCCAGCCCAATCAGCCACCATCACTGACACCTTCATCCTTTTGTTCCCCTCTTCTTCCTTGTCCTTCCTTGGTTCTTCCATTGAAGGTAAATCCTAATATACCTCTTTCAAATTTGAATTTTATTGATTAATTTTATAAATTTAATTGTTTTCTTATCAAAGTTGAGTATTTAGAGTGAGTACACTTTGATTTATCAATTGGTTTTGGGTTGGTTTGTGTTTATGAGTTGTGCATGCCAAGTGTTTGATGTTTTGTCTCAATGAAAGTTGAGAACTTGGGGTACAAATGTATGATATTAAGTGGGTTTTTCTTGAATGATAGTGCTATAAACATGCATGTCAATTTTGATGATTTGAGGCGAACTTAGCCTGAGCTACTATCCTTGGTAAATAATGTAGACCAAATTTATGATTATATTATAAGTAACTAAGGGACGTATTAAGGTGTGAGGGTATGATTTAACTAAATTGATACTAGTTGTTGTAGAATATTATTGTTTTGGGTCTTGCATGTGCTTATAGAGAGTTGTTAAGAGCATTTGGAGGTATATCATTACTTGAAGCTTGGCCATCAATGGATAAGCATATAAGATGATGTAAAATATTAGAAATGGGGTTTAATGACAAAAGAAGGATTCTAAGAAGTCAAAGTGAATTAGAACTTGGATATTGTTGTTTTTGGGACAATCGGGTCGTCTCGTGACCACAATTATTGTATGGGTTGATAGCTTTAAGTAATAGTTTTAACCCAGCATTGGAATTTCGGGATTTCGATGTGTATAACTCAAATTATGGCGAAATTAATATGGGTGTTTTGTTATATACGTTTTTTTGGGGAAGTAGGTTCAAGAGTATTTTTAGGTATTAAGGAGATCTTAATGGCCTAAGTAATCACTATAAAAGTTGTAGTACACTTTGCAAGCTTTTCGGAATGGGGTCTTGTGCGCTCATTGGATATCGGAGTAAAAAGTTATGAACCATTGTAATCAACTTAGTAAACATATTTTTACCTGGAATTTTTAAAGAGTCCTAGCACGTTCAAGGCATTCTTTGAGGTTGTTCCACTATTTTTATAAAGTTTTGATCAACATAAGAGTTGTAGTAGGTGTTGCAAGCTCTCTAAAATGTATTTTTGTGTATCATTTGGAGCTTGGAGTGAAAAGTTATGATTCATCAAAGTGGGGCTACTAATCTTGCCAAACCAAAATTTTTAGTGTGCCAAGCCTTCTTCAAAGCCACTTCCCAGTGTCTTCTAAGTACTTCCTGATTTTGAGACCAATATCAAAGTTGTAGATTGCAACTCAAGCTTTCCATAGGCTGCTTATACGCACTCAACCAATGTCTAGAACTTAAGTTTTGATTTTTCAGAGTATTACTCTTGATTATTCTTTAATGCAGGCCAACCTTGTTGTGTCATAAATTTCGAGCCTTTACAGTTGTTTTTGGCCTTAACTCTTAACTGGAGAGTTGTAGAAAATATTTTAAGCTTTCCGAAAAGTCCACTTATGAAGTTTTTAGAGGTCTATAGAGGAAGTTATGCCTTCTGCAAACTTACTACAAAGTCCAAAAAAAATTCACCAATCTTTTAATTAAAAGTTACTTTTATTAAGTTAATTAGGAGACTTCCTCCTTACCAAGAATCCAAGTTAATTTACTTTAGTGTTCTTATCTCAAGTGTGGTTCAAGAGGTCGTTGTTGCTCCCTGTTCGAGTCCAGTCATTACCGACGGTTCAGCTACGAGGTACGCATATTGTCTGTACCCTTCTTAAACTCTTTTATTTGAGTTTAATGAGCAAGTGTAAAAATATTGTAAGTGAATAAAGTTTAATTGTTTTACCAGTTAATTATGGCACCGACCCATTGTTATTAGTTCCAATGAGCACTCCCACAGTAAATACTTGACCTAGTGTCAACCCATCCGGATCTCCCGATGGGTCCGGGTATGCGCATACGGAGGCTTAGACCGATGATCGCAAAGCAAGGGACCATTAAAGATAATAAAATGGCAAGCATGTTTATCGTTGTTCAGTGTTTTATAGTTTTATTGTTTTATTGTTGTATTGTTTTATTGTTTGCGAAATGAATTGAAATGCGCGAAATATAATGAGTTGTTTAAATTTATTTACTGTATAGGGGTATGCGTCTGGAGTTTCGACTCATTTGCGAAATTGTTTTATGTTTTGTTTTAGGAAGTATGCTAAGGGGTAGCAACCTAATACCAGTAATAGGCCCGATTGTTATGAAGGTAAAGAGGTCGTCATCTATGCCGGGAAGTCACGTCCTTTGTGTTTTATGTCAAGTTATTTCCAGAAGTTTGTACTTTGGACTGGTGAAGTGAAGTGTAATTATAACTTTGGATATGTATAAAGTTATCCTAAGATTTTTTGTTCTCATATGGATGTTTATGTGGGTAGTACACCAGTTTCCTTGGGTTTGATGAGCTGTAATTAGAGTTATTTATGATTGTTAAGCCTTGTCCATATTTGTGGACGGCGGTAATGTCTTTGTATTAAATTTCCGCTGCGCTAATCACTGGGTTATAAGGTGTTTAGTGATAATCCAGTGATTATAAATGTGGGGGCGTTACAACGACAAAAGAACAAGGACAAGATCAACTAAGATAAAGGGAGGGCCTAGGGGTTCTTTGAATCGCCTAACAAGTACCTAACATCAGGATTAACAAATAGGGTAGCTTAGACTAGGAATTGGACCAGGTTGTTGCTAGAAAACACCCACTCTAGGTCCTCTCACGAATTTATCCTATATTGGCCTCTAAACTCTATCACTATTCTCATAATGCTAGGATTTAGAGGTATTAGAAGCAAATCACCCTAGCTATATTGTTCACATCCTCATGTTCACAAATCTAGCTATCTGACCCAACATCCCGAGTGTGATATTTAAAGGGTTTAGTGGCCTCTCGAACCTACTAAACCCCATAACACTAATTTAACAGGATGAAAGATCCCTGAACTAGACTTAGTACCCCCATTAAACTAAATCCCTTAGCTAAGACTCATTAGCGGTATTAAAACCCCCTAACCCATGGAAGATTAGCCTCTAAATATGTTCATCTCAACAAAATAAATGAAAATAAAGATCCTTGACATGGTACTAATCAAAATAAGGGGAACACTTAATCCTACTCTAGCAGTTAAGCACAAAACTAACGTTAAAACAATAAGAAAAACAATAGAATAGTAAAAGGGAGAAAAGAGAAGTTACCAGTACTGGAATGATTATCAAACTTGCAATGGATTAAAACCAAAGATAATAAGAAATCCATAACTTCAAACATAAACCTTCAATAACAAAATTTCATCTTCTATTTAATCTTCATTCATTATAAAGACGAAAGGTTTAGAGTAAAAGAGGAAAGGAAAATCTCTTGGAACTTGTGTTAACCTAGTTTAGAAACCCAAAACGAAAAGCTAACTAGGTTAAGAAAAAGAGTTGGAAATATATAAAAGTAGGGAAAAATCGACAAAACGCTGTCGTTTTCTCTCATATTAATCACGCGAAAAATGGGGACTCATGGGCGTGCCTACTAGGGGTCACGGTTGTGACCCCCTTCTTTTGGGGGTGTCACGACATGACATGTATGAGTCGTGATCGTGACATCTTTGGCTTGAACAAGGGTACATCGCCTCTTCAAGGGTCACAAGCATGAGGTCTCGATGTAGAGCCCATGGAACTCCGCACTTGGTGTCTTTGCTAAATCACGAGTGTGAGGTTTGGATGTAGCCCCGTGACTCCTCCATTTTGCTTCCTCTCTCTTTATGGATCACAGTTGTGATTTAGGGAGGTCACACCCGTGACGACCCTCAGGAGAAATGGCCAACTATGGACTTTAGGGGTTACGGTCATAACCTGGGGAGGTCACGACCGCGACCCTTTTAGGCTCCCTTAGCTTTGGCTTGACCACTTGGCCCGACTTCTTCTGGAGGGGTTTCTTCATGTGCAGCGTGGTCAACCGTTTCGTCCTGGGATTTCAACCCTCAATACTCCGACACGAAGATATATCTCCTCTCTTTATTAGCCTCGGTCTCTCATACAAACGAACCCAAAGCCAAGCCTAAGTTAAGATTTTATTAGAGGGAAATGAGTAAAAACACTAAGTAAAGGAGCTTGAGTTAGGCTCGAAACTGAGCCTAAACACCCCTCCTCCACACACACACACACACACACACACGTGCACACACAATTTGGCTTTTGCTCACCCCGAACAAAACAACGAAAAAACAACTAAGAAACTAGGGCAAAATTAAAGCAACTAACTTACTTTCGTAGGAATTAGGGATGCATTTAGCATATGCATCAATCCCTTTAAACCCCCGGGCAACCCGAGTGGATGAGTGGGGTCTTGTGAGGGTTTGTTGAGGCTATACCCACAAAAGTAGTCATGGATAACTGAAATGAAAAGGGAAGAACGAAATGAAACCAAAACTATTTACAAAAAGGAAAGAAGTACCTCATGGACATGGTTTCACAAGAACCACTTAAGATTCGTTAAATAGCCAAAACTAGAAAATATGTACATGCTAAGACTCAATACTCGACAAAAACCAATCTTTAAAGATTTTCCGCCTCATTCAATGTATGCCCAACGAGCTTCTTGTGCTCAAAGTGCAAGTGTTTTCTAATTTTCTCTCGATCAAAACAAGGTTAAGTTAGCCAAAACCGGTTATCTCGCATACTCATGCTCACTTATTAGACTCACTCATTTGTACATCACTCCCCCCCCCCCTATTTAATGTCACACTTGACTTGGTGAGGGTCGTAGGTTACATAAGGAGGGAGTTTGATACTTATTCACTCATTTTGTTTTTCATTTTCTATCATTTTTTCTTTTTTTTTTCTTTCCGCGTTGGTATCTTTCGAGAATTGAACGACTTGAGTAGGGGTTTTCTCTCCTAGCATGACCCTCTCCATACACATACGAAGTACTTAAGGGGCATGAGTGTCGTACCACTCATGTGGAGCCCTGTTGGTGAACCAACGTTCTTCTTTTCCTCTTTTTTTCTCTTTTTTCACATTTTTTCTCTTTTATTGGTCCGTAATTATCAAGAGTTTAACGGCCCAAGAACAGGGGTCACCCTCCCAACATGGATTGCTCCGTACGCATACGAAGTGCTTAAGGGGCGAGAGTGTCATTCCGCTCACGGCAACCCATGTTGGTTTATCAACCTCTCACCAGGAGCATGAAACACAAGAAAGATCCAAAAAAAGGCCTACTAAACCAAGAGAATCACAAACACAAAATAGAAGTGAAAAGAAGTAAGGAAACGCCGCGTGCAATGAGTAAAAAGGCTTAATTAAAATAATTCAAGGTAAAACCCAAAGAAAAAGTTTATAAAGCACATATTAATGATTTTTAACTAAACCAGGTAGCTACCTAGCGGAACATTGCAAAATTGTGTACACAAGCTACTTCTTAAAAAAAAAAAAAATATTGATTTTCACTTCGCTTTTGCACATTTTTTTTTCTTTTTTCAGCAATTTTTCTATTTTTTTCTTGGATTTTTCAAAACAACTAACAACCTAACTACTCGAGAACAAGATTAAACAACCCCTCCGGCGCGCGCACACACACACTTAACATTTACGATACCCTCATCGTAAGGGAAAAGTCACAAAAAAAGGCAAACATATATACAAATTAGGAAAACATTGAAAATGGTTGGGACCCAAGCCCACACGGCTCCAACATCCAAGCATCCCAACACGAACACAGAATGGGGCCCACCATTGAAAGAAAAACCAAGCATGCAGCAAAATATATACGAGGTAAGATGCGAAAGAATGGATAAAGTGCAATGAGCTCACCATGATAATCTTTAATTCGGAATTGAGCGCTCAAACCACAAACAACCAAGATATATACAAGGGTTAGAAAAACCAATGTACAGTATCCTAAATGCACCTACGTTAGATGGAGAACAAATTATGAAAAGCGTTCAATAGAACAAAAGAAAAAGAAGCGAAAAGAAAACCACATGCAGATATGAACAAATGTACATTATCAAGGATGCGACAACGCCGCACTCAATGAGGGCGAGTACGGGTTGTTAGCCAACTACCAAATGTAACAAGTTACACGCTCAATGTGGCTAAGTGTAGACTCTCAAATCGAGATAAAGTTGAGATAAGATTTCATGATTTCGGAAGGGGAAAGAGGGGACGACCACACACTCTAAAGAAAGCTACCTAACACGACACAACCCCCCCCCCTAAAATAGGATGCAACTAGTGCAAAATCAACGAAAGAGTATAGCGGGAGTATTTAGGCCCATTTTTAGGCCTAAATAACGCCTTTCGGCTTGCTTTTTTTGGCTCGATTACAAGTCTTTTCCATTGTTTTTACCCGCTTTCTAGTTCTTTTGTAGGTTTTTCGCATTTAAGGAGTAAAACAAGGCAAAGGAGCTATTTTTAGGGGCATTTTAGGGAATCCTGAGTGATTCCCTGAGCCTAGCTGAACTGAGAACCGATGCGGATTCAGCCCGGGAAGTCGTCCTAAAGTTTAAAGGAAATTAGGGTTGTAATACCCGCTACGAGCTTTGTAGTGGGTGCCACAACCCTGAAGAAGAGAAGTGGAAGATCTGGCAGAATCAGCTCGCACCCGCGACCCCGGAGCATGACACCCGCGACAATGAGGCTGCCCAGATTGTAGCACCCGTGACGGGAGAGGTCACGCCCGCGACCTAGCGCTGGAACAGAATCGCATGGACAAACTTCTCATTGTCGCGCCCGCGACAAAGTGGCGCCAAACGCTGATTGCCCCAACTGTCTTCATTGAGTCGTGTCCGCGACTCTGTTCGTAGCGCCCGCGACGGTGCTGGACTGTGTGATTTTCTGCGGCATGAAACGACAGTGTTTTATGTAACTCCTTGGCTTTGTATATATATACCTTTATTGTCGTTTTTATTAAGGGGGGAAAGAATGTAGCTCTTAGCTAGGTTTTACCTAGCTCTTAGGTAGTAATAGGGGTTAGTTAGTGAGTGATTAGTGAGATTTCCTGTAACGCCCCGACTCCTCCCGGGTCGCGGACATTACTGATAACTGCATCAAGGATCGCTGACTGGCCCCACAAATCACCACAAGTCTTTCCAGCGTGCTTTGTCCTCGCTCACACGCTGCCCGGGAAAACCTCTCAGGAGGTCACCCATCCTTAGACTACTCCCAGCCAAGCACGCTTAACTGAGGAGTTCCCAATGGATGAGCTACCATAAAAGAAGGTGCACCTTGGTGATATGAGTAGTCATTTCAATTCCTTTAAGCCACACTTAACCATATACCCGGGGTATTACAATCACCTCCACTTCAGCGCACAACGTCCTCGTTGTGCCACAATACACTCTAGAATCTTTGACCCGCTAGGTGACTGCCCATGGCTCTCCCGTCCACTGGGGCAACTCACGGTCGCGGGTCGACTCTGATACCATCTGTAACGCTCCGACCCCTCCCGGGTCGCGGACATTACTGATAACTGCTTCAAGGATCGCTGGCAGGCCCCAATAATCACCACGAGTCTTTCCAGCGTGCTTCATTCTCGCTCATACGCTGCCCGGGAAAACCTCCCAGGAGGTCACCCATCCTTGGACTACTCCCAGCCAAGCACGCTTAACTGAGGAGTTCCCAACGGATGAGCTACCATAAAAGAAGGTGCACCTTGGTAATATGAGTAGTCATTTCAATTCCTTTAAGCCACACTTAACCATATACCCGGGGTATTACATTTCCACTTGGATTGTTACTTTGATTTTGGTTTTGTATTGTTGATTGAAGATTAATGAAAGCTTCTCTTTTCTTGTTCATCATTGCTCATTACTCCTTTGATAGGTGTTCTCTTTCCCTAATCTCTTTTGTTATTACTTGTTGATTTAATTGCTTTCCTTTAATTGCTTCTTTGTAGCTTTGTTGTTCTTGTTGCCTTTTTAATTGCTTTGGTTGATTTTGCTTATTTTATGCTAGAATCCATGTTTAGAGTTGGTTTTGCTGATGTTAGCTTAGCTATTGTGGTGAGTAGTGGTTAGACCCCTAATTGGTTAGGGGGTAATTAGGGGTGTGGATAGGAGATTAGGAATGGGTTAGCACTTTAGTGAGTAATTAGGTGGGAAATCACTTTCCCACTCCAATCCTTCCTTCAAGTGTGATGTATTCGGGTCCGAAAGCTCCTGAATACATCAAACACTTGCCATGGAAGGTTGGAGATGGGATGGTTAATGCTCGCCTATGACAATGGGAAGGAGGTTAGCTAGGGAATTCGGTTTCATTAACCCTTTGGGTCTATGGTGGACTTTGAGGAAGTTAATCCAGACTATCCTCGAAAGAGGAAGGCTGGTGAGTATTTTCTAACGGAATTACGACTTGTTTTCCTCCTTTGTCGCTCTCATTTTTCAAAACCCATCTCCTTGATCCCATTCGCATCTCGAAAAGCCCCCAAAACTGATTTTCTCCCTTGACCAAACTTTAGATTATTTGTATCTTCATGCTTGCTTAGTTTAGTTATCTTACCCTCACCTTTTTGTGATCCTAGTGATCTAGACCCGTTCTTGGCCAACACATTTAGTCAAGGCCCCTTGCTCCTCGAGGAAGAACGACAAAAACCGGGTATACAAACCCATCGATACACAAAATGACGTCGTTGCCGGGAAGCTAGCGCCCCTAGCTTTAGGTTCCTTTGGTTAAGAGTAGTTTAGATTGCTTTCATCACTAGAGACCAGTTGTTTGGGTCCTAGGGAATTTGATGCTTCTTTTGTTCTCTTTGGTGCATGTTGATTCGCTCTAATGCCGATCAGAGACTGTAGGTGACATCAAGCCCCGATGGTAGAACGTGATCCACCCCGTACCCTCCTATTATACTCCGTTCCATCATCGGGTACGGGAGGAAATCCCGTCATCCTACCGCCATTACCACCCACCGCAACATTTGAGTTCAAACCATGCATGCTGGACGCTTTTGAGAGAAACCAATTCCACGGGGATGCCTTCGAGAATCCCGTCAATCATATTAGAAGATTTGAAGATCGTATTGGTTTTGTGCATATGCTAGAGGTATCTTCGATGTTCTTGAAATTGAAGCTCTTCCCTCTCACTTTAGAGGGAAAAGGTAAGATGTGGCTCGACATTTGCCCACCCGGCACATATACTACTTGGGACGCATTGAGCGGTGACTTTCTCCATCATTTCTTCCCAGCCGATGAGACGCACAGGCTCCGACAAGCCATCTTGAACTTCAAGGAAGAGCTGGGAGAAACCCTCTTCGAATCATGGGCAAGGTACAAAAGTCTCCAAAGGCGATGTCCGCATCACAATCTACCAAATTGGTTATTGTTGCATCAGTTTTACCATGGGCTTCAAGACAATCTCAAAGAGTCAATTGACATTGCATTGGGAGGAATGTTCCTTATGAAGACCGAGCGACAAGCAAATGTCTTCCTTCACGAATTATTTGAACATTCTCCTTCATGGGGAGGCGGCCGAAGCTCAAGAGAGGAAGGGTTTAGCTTGGAAAGCAACCCTACTATCAAACTCCTTATCGCCACTATCCACGAGATGCAACGGAAGGTGGTACCTAATGGAGCAACCAACCAATTGGAAATCATGCAGGAGACCCAACCCTCCACCCAAAACGTCCAATATTTCTATCCGACCTACCAAAACCCGCAAGTTTGGCAACCTACTTACCACCAACCTGTCCCTCAACCTCAAGAGTCTCAACCATCTCAAGAGTCTAACATAGAGAAGTTGCTGAAGCAAATTATGGAAAACCAGGAGAATGATGGGGCTTGCCTCGCAAGCATTGAAAACCAATGGGCTCAAATTGCTCAGCAAGAGTATCTTCCTCAAACCATCCCCATCTAACCTCAACCTACCCAAATGGTGCCGGTGAATTTTATCACCCTACAGAGTGAGGAAGAAGCCAATATACCCACATTTATGGATGAGGGACCTTTGGGAGAAGAAGAGGAGAGTGAGTCGGAGATGAATGATGAAAGGGAGGTGGTGTTTGAAGAGGCCAAAAGCGGGAATGAAAAGAAGTGGGGTGAGGAGGTAGAATTCGATGAGGAAGTAGATGGGTATTCAATAGAGCCCCATATATTTGGGTCATCATGCGAGTGTCCTTTGGAGGAGATCCTTCTCGAGCCCATCCAAATTGAGCCTGATGGTTGTAAGGTTATCTTCCTCACTAACCTTATTTATGTGGCACCCATTAGAGAGGATATTCCTCTAGAGGAACCTCTCCTTGAATATATGGAGGTTCAAGATTTTATTATCGACGATGGAGCATTTTCAGCGCCTCCTCCCAGGTGGAGCTTGAGTCCGTACCGCCCACTTTGAGCAATCTTGAGGAAGAAAAATCCGAGGGAGTTGAGAAAGAGGAAGAGATCTTGAAAGAAGATTACCTTGAGCAACCCATGATTATTCCTGAGGCTCCAAAACTCAAGGAACCACTTAAAGTGGGATTCAAATTGCTTCCTCATCCCTTTCACCTGATTCGACCTTCGGGAGAACAACTTGTACAGTTCGCTAAGGTATTTGGGAGATGTTGGAAAAAGAGGAGGAAATAGAGGTGGAAGAAACAAGAAGCCATCGCTTCCTCTTCCCCTGAGGGCAACTAAGAGATCGATGGGGTAACTTGGCCTACAATCATGCCAAGCAGGAAGGACTGGAAGAGGAGGAACAGAAAATGGTGGAAGAGATTAACGATGCTACGGTCATGCATACCGCATCTTTCAAGGATCAAATGGTATTTGGGTCAAGCTAGGGACCTAAAACAAGCGCTATATGGGAGGCAACCCATACCTTTTCTTTTTCTTTCTTCTTCCTTTTTGAGGTAAGCCTTAGTTTTTAGTTAAGTTTCTTTTTCATGTTTCTAATCTCGCATGCTAGGACCTAAGCATCTAGGTAGTTCAATTTGCATATCCTAACCCTATGTTTGGTTCTCTTGGATCGCGGATCGAGTTATTCTAATTGAAGAATCCGAGGTAATTTCTTTCCGCTCTCTTTAATTATGTATATTATCCGTATGCATGCTTGATTTTGTTTTTCGTCGCGCGCTTCTTGGTATGCTATATGTTGGGATTATTTTGTTGTTGGAGCCGCATGGGTTTAGGGCGCCACCTTAGACATGCTAGGTGTTTGTTTATGTGTTTTTCATATTTTTCACCGTTCATGAGACACTCTTTCCACAATGAGGACATTATGGCGTTTTAAGTCTTAGGGGGGGGGGGGGGAGTATTCATGTTGAGGTTAGATCACCTAGCATAGCATTTTGTTTTTTTTCTTAGTATTGTTAGAATTTAAAAATTTTTGTGGAAAATGAAAAGAAAAAAGGAGAAAAAGTTGTGAAAAACACCTAAAGTTTTCTGTGTTTCTTTTGTTTTTTCTTTGTTTTTAGAATCGCGTAGTCAATGGCTGGAAGTCTTTGTTAATCTTCTAAAAAGAAGCCGGTATGAGCGTTTGTTTAGTCCCGATTTTGCATGATTTTTCCCACTAATTTTATGACTTTTTGCTTTTTTTTAATAATTAAATTAGGCATTTTACTATGTTTTTAGTAATTTTGCATTTTTATTAGGTTTTATGTCTTTTTATCATTTTTATTTATTTTTAGTATTAAAATGAATCATATTGAAAATGAAATAAAAACCTATATCTATTCCTAATTCTACTCTTTTTAATCAGCCCAGATTCTCCCCTTTTAATTCCCCTTCGGCCCAGCACATTTCCCCAGCCCAAACCTAGCCTAATACCCCTTACCAAACCCGACCCATTTCCCCTTTTAATTCCCCTACCCAGCCGAATACAACCCCATCCTAAAACCCTAATTCTAATTCTATTCTAACTTTTCCCTCTTTTCCCTCTTTTCCTCCTCCGTCCCCCTTTCTCTTCCTCTCTGGTTCTCTCATTCGCAGACCACCGAACACCCACATACACCATAACCAACGTCCATCTCCTTCTCTCTTCTTCTCTCTTCTCATCATCTCATATCCTTCTCTCTTCTCATCTTTTCCCTTTTCTCAGATTTTCGCATTATATCGCGAATTATGCAATCTCTCACTCATTTTCTCTCAATTGCAGATTCGGTTAGGAGAAGCAGAGCATGCATCCACCACCATCGTCATCATCTTCGCTCTAACTAACCAAACGCAATTCATCCGTCCAGCTTGAAGATGCATTAAGGGTGGAGATTGAAGAGGGGAGCACGAAATCGACTATAAAAGGGAGACGAGGAGCTTCGATTTGCTTTATGGTTGGTTTAGGGTTAGTATTTAGGGTAGATTTAGGTTTATTTTCGTATGCATGTTCTAGGTTTCGAATCTGGGATTTTGGGATTTTGATGTTGGATAATTTGTTCCGGGATTTGATTTAGGTTTGTTTCTCTTTTGCAATCAATCTTGGGGTTCGAATTCGCTGTTTCGATACCCTGGGATTTGATGTTTTGTTCGAATTTATGGATGTAATGTTTGGATTTCTGGAATTTGTATGGTTTGATTTGTGTATTGAATTAATGAATGTTCTAGGTTGAATATGAGATTGTTGGTTTTTGATATGTTTTGATTTGGTTCGTATGTGAAGGTTGTATGCGTTTTGGTGTTTGCTTCAATTCTGGGTTGTTCTATTTTCTGTCTCAGTCTTCTTCTTCCTCTCTTTTTCGGTTTTTCCCTTTACTTCTTCTTCCCCTTTTGTTCTCGGTCTAGGTAGTAGGGTTTAGGTCTCTTTTCTCTTCTTTCTTCTTTCTTTGCCTCGGTCAGTTGAGTATTAGGTAGTGAATTAAGTCAGTCTGGTTAGGGTTTTGTTTAGGTCTCATCTGGTTCTGTTCTGTTAGGGTTAGGTTCTCTAGGGTTCTGTTTTATGGTTCTTTAAGGTCAGTTTTTAGGGTTTGATTTGGCTAGGTTTTGTTAGGGTTTTGTTAGGGTTTGAGTCATGTCTTTAGGGTTTAAGGTTTTGTTTAGTTTGTTTTTGTTTACTAATATGATTAGTGGCTATGTTCCTTTAGGGTTAAGGGAGTGATTAAGGGTTCATTGGATGATTAGTTATAGGGGTTACTGAATTAGAGGGTGATTAGTGGGAAAAATCTAATTCCCACCTTAGCCCTTCCTTCAAGTGAGGTGCATTAGGGATTGGAAGCTCTCTAATGTACCAATCACTTGTCAATGGAAGGCTAGGGAAGGGATAGTTAGTCACCCATGGTGGATTTCGGGGAAGTTAACTAGGGAATCTTGTTTGATTAAACCCCGGGATCCATGGTGGATTTCGGGTAAGTTAATCTGGATTACCTTCGAAAGAGGGACTCCCGTGGCCATTTTTCTGACAATATTCTCATATGATTTATCCTATCTTCTTGCTTCTTAACCATAAAACTCACATAACCATGAATCCTTTGGTTGCCTAAAGCTCCCTAATACCCCTTTTCATCCTTGTGTGCTTTTGATTGTGTTTCCTTATTTGCTTGAAAGCCAACCTCTCTTGATGAATGTGAACCCCCAACCTAGTAGGTGAGAATTCGGAATAGGCTTTTAGGTTTAGAAGCCCCAACTCCCTGAGAAAGAACGACAAAAAACTGGGGTTACAAAACCACGTTTCACAAAATGATGCCGTTGCCGGGGAGTTGCGCCTTTTAACCTTTTAGTTCTTTCCTTGAGTTTTCCGTCGATGAGCACAAATTATTTTGTGATTACTATGATAGATTAATTGATTATCGTGCTTATTAGACTTCTCAAGGTTATAATTATTCTAGAAGGGAAGTATTGGTTGTTATTAATGTAGGAGTGAATTTTATAACTCGTTATCTGCTAGATTGTTTTGGTTTTAATATGGAAATTGATAATGAGGCTTTGAGATTACTTTTTTGGTTGATACGGGATGCTCGGGATTTTAAGAGTTGTTATTCTGAGGGTTATTATTTTGATAATCCATGTGCTCACCATGCTAGAAGTTTGAATGTTTGTCCCCCTTCCCCTTCTGATGATTTACATACTCAATCTCCATTTGTGGATCAACCAAGGGAAATGGGCTATGAAAATCCATATGTGAGTACTCCTTCCTCTTCTATTTCAATTCCTATGCATATCCCCTCTCCTTGTGAGCAATTTGAATCATCTATTCATGCTTCCGATTCTCTTACTCATGTTGTTGACCCGACCTATACTGATTATATCATGGATTGTGTGCAACAACTAGATAGAAAACAAAGTGAGTTCGGTGAAAAGCTTGATTCGATAGCTTCTATAATATCTGAGTATGCTCACATGATAAGACCATCCTCTCCCAAGGAATGTGCTTTAAGTAGAGTCGAGTCTTTTTCCTTATTATCCCCTGATATGCATGTTGATCCCCCTTTGTGTGAAAATGGTGATAATGACTCTCTTTCTCCATCTTTGACTTGTGTGCCTCATTCTCTTGATGTAGAAGCTATTCCTCATGATGCATATATGTGTGAGTATGAATCATTTTTTGAGGATTATGAACCTAAATGTAACACTTTCAACTTTGATGTTCAAGATGATGCATCTTTATCGTTAGCAATCCTGGTCCTTTCATCATGTTTAGATTCCTCATGTGATGAGTTTGAGATTGTTGATGATGATGATGTTACTTTATGTGATGTTGGAAGTGTTTGCATATGGTACAATCCTATCTTTTCTTTGCACACATGTGATGATATTGATGAATTAGATGATAATCTTGGGTTGGGACTTATTAGTGATGATGTTGCTGAGGAAGTTGACAATTCTTATATGTGCTCTGAATGTGAGGATGTATTCCCTTCTTCCAATCATGTAAACCCCATTCATTCATTGTGTTTCACTCCCTCACCCAACCATGCATGCTTTGAGTCTCTAGGTATCTTTAGAGGTTATGATACCCTCTTTAACCCATATCATGTTTGCCTAGAAGACTCGCCTAGAAAAATCTTTTTTATTCACTTATTTCATCATTTTAGTGATTTTTCTAAGGCATATGATAAGATGTTGAGAACATTTACCTATTATGACTCATTGATTTTTGTGTTCTCATACATTCACGGTTCTGAAATGCATTCGAGGATTCATGATCTTCTCCTACATGCGTTGAATTCTTCCGATCTTGAAGGCCCAAATCTTGAAGAGTAAGGAGCGGTTGATGCTCCAGTGGTAATCGAGGTTATTCAAGTGCTTTTCTTGCCTTTATTGAAGACTTTATGGTAACATCGTTCCACCCTTTCTCTTTTGTAAATATTTCTTTGTTTTTGTTTGTTTTGTTTGCTTTCTTTTTGCATGCTTGGTTTTACTTTTCGATGATGCATCCCTTAGTATGCTTTATGTTGGGTTTTCCTTGTTGTTGGAGCCGTGTGGGCTTGGGGCGCCACACCTTTTCTATGTGCTAAGTGTTTGTATATATGGTTTTTATAGTTTTTCTACCCTTTATGAGACACCCCTTCCACAATGATGACATTGTAGCATTTTAAGTGTGGGGGAGGGGGGGGGGGGAGGGAGATCTTTATGTTTAGGGTAGCTCACCTAGTCTTTTTAGGTTCTCTTTTGTTGCCTTTCTTTTAGAAAAGTTCGAAAAAAAAGTGAAAAAGTGGTAGAAAAGTTCAAAAAAAAGTCAAAAAGGTGGTAAAATTTGGAAAAAAAGTGAAAAGTGTTGTGAAAAATGAAAGAGAAAAAGGGAAAAAGTTGTGAAAAACCCCAGAAAGTGTTTTGTTTTTCTTTAGGTGATGTTCTTGTCCATGATAGTGTAGATAGTTGTTTAATTGACCTAGTTAATCGTTTGGAAGCGGCCAATATATACAATAATAGGCCTTAGATTGAATTTTTGTCATGACTTACCTTTATTAAATCCCTCCATTGAATGTGAAAGTAGAGTCCTCACCTCTTACACTCCTTGATTGTGAGTTTCTTGCCTAAGTTGGATAGTTTGAGTTGTTTAATGCTCATGCTTGCCTTAATTAATGAATTAATTAACTACTGTCGGCCTACCGATTTGGGTTGGTATGGGTGGCATGACATCGTTTTCCCCTTAAGTACAATGTTCACTAATGGAAGTAACTCGAATCAGGGAGGGTAAACCCTTTGCGAAGGCCGGTCTGATTCCAGAAAAACCCAACGCCGACTTCCTAAAATTTACAAAACGGATCAAGAGTGAGGCTTAATAAAGAAAGAAAAAGGGTGAAAAGAAAAAAAAGAAAAGAAAAAGAAAAAGAAAGCAGAATAAAGAGAAAAAAAAGCAAAAAAAATAATAAAGAAAGAAAAATGAGTTGTGAAAGAAAAGGAAAAAGAAAAGAAAAAGAGAAGTTGAAAGAAAAATAAAGAGTGAAGTTAGGATAGATAATAATCCCGAGCTTGAACATGAAAATTACTTGGATTGTCTAGCTTAGATTAGAAAGGATCGATTAGGGCCCACTTGTACTTGTACACGGGGAGTATGCTTTTCATGAAATGAGTGGGATTGAAAATCTCTAAGAATGACAACTCTTTGACCTAAGTATCCTTGTTTGTTTATATTCGCTCCTTCCTTGTGATTGATAAAGTCGGTTGAGCAATTAGATGCGTTGTTATGAATGCGAATATCTCCTTCCTTCGATTAGGGCCCACTTGTACTTTCCGGTTTTAGTTTTGTTTTTCACTATTCATTCCCTTCTCTCTTCCATTTCTTCTCTTGGCTTTTGTGGGTAGAGTGGCTACAAACTCTCACGAGACCCACCTCATCCACCCGAGCTACCGGGGGGTTTAAAGGGCTTGGTGCATACGCTAAATACACCCATTTCCTCCCATGAAAGTGGAGTAGTTAGGTTGTTTTGTTTTGTTTTGCTCGGGACGAGCAAAAGTCTAAGTGTGGGGGGTGTTTAGTCCCGATTTTGCATGATTTTGCCCACTAATTTTGTCTTTTTGCTAGTTTTAATAATTAAATTAGGCTTTTTATTATGTTTTTAGTAATTTGGCATTTTTATTAGGTTTTATGTCTTTTTATCATTTTTAGTATTTTTAGTATTTAAATGAATCAAATTGAAAATGAAATAAAAACCAATATCTATTCATAGTTCTACTCTTTTTAATCAGCCCAGATTCTCCCCTTTTAATTCCCCTTCGGCTCAGCATATTTCCCCAGCCCAAACCCAGCCTAATACCCGTACCCTAATACCCGTTACCAAATCCGACCCGTTTCCCCTTTTAATTCCCCTACCCAGCCGAATACAACCCCACCCCAAAACCCTAATTCTAATTCTATTCTAACTTTTCCCCCTTTTTCCTCTTTTCCTCCTTCGTCCCCCTTTCTCTTCCTCTCTAGTTCACTCATTCGTAGACCACCGAACACCCACATACACCATAACCAACCTCCATCTCCTTCTCTCTTCATCTCTCTTTTCATCATCTAATCTCCTTTTCTCTTCTCATCTCTTCCCTTTTCTCAGATTTTCGCATTATCTCGTGAATTATTCAATCTCTCACTCATTTTCTCTCAATTGCAGATTCGGTTAGGAGAAGAAAAGCACGCATCCACCACCATCGTTATCATCTTCACTCTAACTAACCAAACGCAATTCATCCGTCCAGCTTGAGGATGAATTAAGGGTGGAGATTGAAGTGGGGAGCACGAAATCGACTATAAAAGGGAGAGGAGGAGCTTCGATTTGCTTCATGGTTGGTTTCGGCCTCCATCCTTAGGGTTAGTATTTAGGGTAGATTTAGGTTTATTTTCGTATGCATGTTCTAGGTTTCGAATCTTGGATTTTGGGATGTTGATGTTGGATAATTTGTTGCGGGATTTGATTTAGGTTTGTTTCTCTTTTGCAATCAATCTTGGGGTTCGAATTCGCTGTTTCGATACCCTGGGATTTAATGTTTTGTTCAAGTTTATGGATGTAATGTTTAGATTTCTGGAATTTGTATGGTTTGATTTGTGTATTGAATTGATGAATGTTCTGGGTTGAATATGAGATTGTTGGTTTTTGATATGTTTTGATTTGGTTCGTATGTGAAGGTTGTGTGCGTTTTGGTGTTTGCTTCGATTATGGGTTGTTCTATTTTCTGTCTTTGTCTTCTTTTTCCTCTCTTTCTCGGTTTTTCCCTTTACTTCTTCTTTCCCTTTTGTTCTCGATCTAGGTAGTAGGGTTTAGGTCTCTTTTCTCTTCTTTCTTCTTTCCTTGCCTCCGTCAGTTGAGTATTAGGTAATGAATTAAGTCAGTCTGGTTAGGGTTTTGTTTAGGTCTCATCTGGTTATGTTCTGCTTAGGGTTAGGTTCTCTATGGTTCTGTTTTATGGTTCTTTAAGGTCAGTTTTTAGGGTTTGATTTGCCTAGGTTTTATTAGGGTTTTGTTAGGGTTTGAGTCATGTCTTTAGGGTTTAGGGTTTTGTTTAGTTTGTTTTTGTTTACTAATATGATTAGTGGCTAGGTTCCTTTAGGGTTAAGGGAATGATTAAGGCTTCATTGGATGATTAATTATAGGGGTTACTGAATTAGAGGGTGATTAGTGGGAAAAATCTAATTCCCACCTTAGCCCTTCCTTCAAGTGAGGTGCATTAGGGATCGGAAGCTCTCTAATGTACCAATCACTTGTCAATGGAAGGCTAGGGAAGGGATAGTTAGTCATTATCTCACGAAAGTGAGATAGAGGCTAACTAGGGAATCTTGTTCGATTAACCCCCCGGGATCCATGGTGGATTTCAGGGAAGTTAATCTGGATTACCTTCGAAAGAGGGACTCCCGTGGCCATTTTTCTAACAAGATTCTCATATGATTTATCCTATCTTCTTGCTTCTTAACCACAAAACTCACATAACCATGAATCCTTTGGTTGCCTAAAGCTCCCTGATACCCCTTTTCGTCCTTTGTGTGCTTTTGATTGTGTTTCCTTATTTGCTTGAAAACTAACCTCTCTTGATGAATGTGAACCCCCAACCTAGTAGGTGAGAATTCAGAATATGCTTTTAGGTTTAGAAGCCCCAACTCCCTGAGAAAGAACGACAAAAAACTGGGGTTACAAAACCATGTTACAGCGTTGTAGGCCCTGGTCCGGGTGTTGCCATGATTCATCTGGTTAGATTCCCTTCGTTGATTGTGAAATGGGGTTCTTAATTCTTTCACTTTCTTTTTGAAACCGTGAGACCTTAGTTGTTCACCCTCGAGCTCGCTGAAAAAAGTGAAAGTTAATTAAATTGGAATAAATGGTTAATTTTCGGCTAAGCCAACAAGGGCCGGTGTGAGTGGGCGGCACTCACATCCCTTAAGTACTTTGTTACGTAGGGAATAGCCTGAGTTGGGAAGGTGACCCCTTTTTGGAGGGTCGTTCCAATTCCTGAAAAACCCGACTTAAAAAATTAGAAGTATAGTGAAAAGTTGGTTCACCAACGTGGTTTGACGTGGGTGGTTGCGGCGCCCTCGTCCCTTAAGCAAAATTGTGCGTACGGAGCGAAACCACACTGGGAGAGTAGCTCCTTCACGGGCTACGTGCAATCTCGAATCATGCTAACTGAAAAGAAAAAAAAAAGAGAAGAAGAAAAGAAAAGGCAAAGAAAAAAAAAGTAAGAATTGAATAAAAAAAATGTGGGGCCTTTCCTTGCATTTCCTGCAGCCCTCACCAAGCCAAGGGCGACACAAGCGAGGGAGGGCAACGCTTTGTTGACTATTTTTTCTTTGAAATGAGCTCGGATGGTGATTTTTGCTTTGGATCAATCGGAATCAACTAGGATACATTAGCACTTGTGCACAAAGGACCTTGTTTTGTAGGAGACGTTTGGGGAGTTGAAAACCTCTAAGATTGGCGATACTTTGGATTAGGTGTTCTTGATGTGGTCATATCCGCTTCTTTTGGTCGATTAGCATTCCCTTCCTTGCAGTTTATTACATGATTCTATTAGCAAGCAGTTCTTTCTTTCTTTTTCGAACTTTGTTTTGTTCTTCGCCTTTCTCCCTCTCCTTTTTCCTTTCTTATGGCTTTTGTGGATAGAGTCGCTACGAAGCCTCACGAGACCCACCTCGTCCACCTGGGCTACCAAGGGGTTTAAAGGGTTTAGTGCATATGCTAAATGCACTCATTTCGTCACGACAGTGGAGTAGTTGTTTTTCTTTTGGTAGTTTCGTTTTGTTTTGCTCGGGACAAGCAAACGTTCAAGTATGTGGGGGTGTTTAGGCCCATTTTTAGGCCTAAAAAACGCCATTCGGTTTTTTGGCTCGATTCCGAGTCTTTTTCATTGTTTTTACCCGCTTCTTAGTTCTTTTGTAGATTTTTCGCATTTAAGGAGTAAAACAAGGAAAAGGAGCTATATCGAGGCTTTTTAGGGGCATTTTAGGGAATCCCGAGTGATTACCCGAGCCTAGCCGAGCCGAGAACCGATGTGGATTCATCCCGGGAAGCCGTCCTCAAGTTTGAAGGAAAGTAGGGTTGTAACACCCCCTACGAGCTTTGTAGCGGGCTCCACAACCCTGAAGAAGAGAAGTGGAAGATCTGGCAGAAGCAGCTCGCACCCGCGACCCCGGAGTGTGACACCCGCGACAATGAGGCTGCCCAGATTATAGCGCCCGTGGCGAGAGAGGTCGCGCCCGCGACCTAGCGTTCGAACAGAATTGCCTGGCCAGACTTCTCACTGTCGCGCCCGCGACCTCACGCCAAAGCTGATCGGCCCAGCTGTCTTCGCTGGGTCGCGCCCGCAGACCTTGTCCGTCGTGCCCACGACGGTGCTGGACTGTGCGATTTTCCGCGGCTTGAAACGACAGTGTTTTATGTAACTCCTTGGCTTTGTATATATACCTTGAGTGGTATTTTTATTAAGGGGGGGTTAGAATCTAGCTCTTAATGAGGTTTTACCTAGCTCTTAGGTAGTAATTAGGGGTTAATTAGTGAGTCATTTGTGAGATTTCCACTTGAATTGTTACTTTGATTTGGGTTTTGTATTGTTGATTGAAGATTATTGGAAGCTTCTCTTTTCTAGTTCATCATCGCTCGTTACTCCTTTGATAGGTGTTCTCTTTCCCTAATCTCTTTTGTTATTACTTGTTGATTTAATTGCTTTCCTTTAATCGCTTCTTTGTTGCTTTGTTGTTCTTGTTGCCTTTTTAATTGCTTTAGTTGATTTTGCTTACTTTATGCTAGAATCCATGTTTAGAGTTGGTTTTGTCGATGTTAGCTTAGCTATTGTGATGAGTAGTGGTTAGACCCCTAATGGGTTAGGGGGTAATTAGGGGTGTGGATAGCAGATTAGGAATAGGTTAGCACTTTAGTGAGTAATTTCTTCTCTTGAGAGCCTACTTCCGTTTCGATATAGCCGTGCATGTAGGCATTGAATTTCTTCTCTTGATAGAATATCCGCATGTGAGTCAAGTGAACCCTGTTGAGGCATTCGCAAAGGAAATGTTGACGGTGTTTTCCTCATGTAGGACTCGAGACTTAATTGATCATTGAGGTAGCATATAATATGCCCTATCCCAATAGTGAACTAGCAGGCCTCCTTTGTCACTTCTCTCAGTTGATGAGGAATGATTGACCCTGTGTTCACCCTTGTCCCTTGGAGGGTGTGGTACATAACGAAAAGGTCGTCCTTCCTTACGTTGCTACACCCTTCATCATGACCCACCACCAAGTTTGTGATTAGCTTGTGAAAATATCAAATGGCGAGGTTGCAGATATCTGTCGGTTTAGAGAACCTGACATCAAAGTACATGCGTTCTTGCTCCAAATGGTCAAACGGACTCCTCCTCCGACATGATAGCCCTCATGGGCTCGTTTGGTCTAAAGACAACACTTTCTCTGTATATAAGCCGATTTGTGGGTAGCCCAAGCAACTCATTGAATCGAGTTAGAGTCAATTGTTTTTCTTGATTACACACCACAAAATTTAGGGTCGCATCCGAACGATCATCGTTTGTGCCCTCAAAGAACTTAGGAATTCAAACACAACTTGATCATACACAGGAGTATCGATTTGCATGAAACACTCACATCCGAAAACTCTGAAGATAAAGCTCATACTACTCAATTTTTAAGTTCTCATAGGTTTCCTGATGATAAATGATAGAGACCATCATCTAGCGGACCAAATAAGCGGCACCTTCAAGACCACTTCTAAGAAGCACTGCGTGAGCAAAGAAGCGGCGACCAAGGCTAATCCAGTAGAAACAGCAGGCTTCCAAAATCTAACAGAAACAGCAGGCTTTCTAGGATTCTACATCTTCTTCATCCCTCACCATTCCACCAACAGCATCCATCCAGGTTTGTTATACCTTGGTAAAGTAGGTCCTGACATCTATAACCACTCAACCCATCAGCATTGGTCATTCAGAACAAATTTAGTTCCAAGTGGCACCATTTCTCAATTTGATATCTTTTAATTGAGGAAGAATTAGAAGAAGTTCCCTAGGAGATTTTTGTATCTTGTCATGCCATTTTCAAGTCCAATCCAAGTCCCAGCATGATCGAGGGTGATATCATCAAGTTACAAGCATCAGAATATGGCATCCTGCACATATCATTTTTTGCAGAACCCCGGTTCTGTGCTAAGTATTTTGCCAGCAACTTTTATAGGGGTTGTTTTGGTCACTTCCTGCCTTGATCGAGCTGTTGAGATTATATCCAGCTAGGAAAGCTTCTGATTGGCTAACATTTTCACTTTTGCAATTTTTGTCCAATCAGAATGCAAGTTGTAATTTCCTTTTACTTCCTTATGTATCCGGTTAGTATTCGTTAGAATAGGATGTAATATAATGTATTTGATTAGTTTAAGTATGCTTAAGATTAGTAAGGGAGATTAGCATGTTTCTTTATGCTTGAAGAGCCTCTAATCAAACTGATTAGAGTTTACTATACATGTTGTGTTTTCAGCAGCCTAATGTCATTATCAGTGTTAGTTCAATAGTATTCTCGAGTGTCTTAGAACCTCTGTATGTTTGTGAGTATCAGATAAATCTCAGTCTTGGTTAATTCAGCTCCTGTCACTGGATTTTGGCAAGGATCCAACAAGTGTTAGCTGAGCTTGATCAATCAATCTCTGGTGTGTCTGTAGCAAATTGATTGTGAGAGTCCTTTGCAGCTGTGGTGTGTCTGTATCAACTTGTAAGCAAGTCTATCTTTATTGTTTTTCAACGATTTGTCATCCATTCCAACTAATTGCATTGAACTAGCTTTGTTTTAATACAATCAGAAGTGTATTTGAGCTTGTGTGGTGTTTGTGAGGTCAAATACTCTGATCTTTGTGACCTTGCATATATCATCTTGGTTCAGAGCATTGTGTTCTATACTGGAGGAAGTTTGTTTGTCATTTTCAAGATGTTGGGCTCCAGTAAGACAGCTCAGGAAATTACAGAACAGCCTTTGAGAGAAAAATATGAAATGGAGAGACAAGTGAAGTATATGAGGGATCAGTTGAAGAATTATATGTATTTGAAGCAGAAATAAATTCAGGAAGATGAGATTGAGAAAGACTAGGGATATGTAGAAGAAGAAGTAGATGTGGAAGATATTGAGGAGGAGTAGGAAGAGAATCCATTTGGAGACTCTGGTTTTATAGGAGAGGTTGGCAGAGGATTTCCAGCAAATGGGAGATTCATTAGGAGAAGCTATAAGAGGAGAGGTGGACGAGGAGATCATCATTTCAGGAGACGAAGTGATAGAGAAGAGAGGGAAGACGGGGAGGAAAGAAGAGTAGAAAAGTTAGACTTTATGGTGGAGATACCTGAGTTTAAGGGAGACTTGGATGCATAAGTGTTTTTAGACTGGTTGTAAACTATAGAAAGGGTGTTTGATCTGAAAGAAGTGTCTTATGAGAACAAGGTTAAGCTTGTAGCTCTCAAACTGAGGGGACATGTTTCAACTTGGTGGAATAATTTACAGAAGAGGAGAATAGAGAAACCAAGGAAGGATAAGATTAGGACTTGGGAGAAAATGAAGAAGAAGCTTAAGGAGAAGTTCCTGCAAGAGAATTATATGCAAGACAATTACTCTAAATTGCAGCACTTGATTCAAGGAGGACAATCAATAGAGGAATATACTATGGAATTCGAGAATCTGTTGTGGAGATGTGATCTTAGGGAGAATGATGTGCATACTTTGGTGAGATACTTGACAGGTCTTATTGATAGCATCAGGAATGTGGTCGAGTTGCAAACTTATTCCAGCTTAGAAGAATTGAGCTCTAAGGCTCACAAAGTAGAGCAGCAAAAGAAGAATAGGTCAAGGGAGTATCTAGCCAAATCTCAGCCCAAATCCTACCCACAAAAAAAACCCTAGTCTTATTAGAAACCAGCTTATAATCCACCCCCTTGACCCTAGCCATCCCAAGCACCATAAAATAGATTTCCAACCCCTAAACCACCTCAAACACAGCTCCGGATCTATCCCCACAAGCCTCCAGCCCCTGCAGGAAGGACATTCAACGAAAGAAGGTGTTTCAGATGTCAAGGTATGGGGCACATTGCTTCAGAATGCCCAAACAAAAGAGTGGTGACTCTTGCTGAGTACCAAGCAACCTTGTTTATTGACTCTGAATTTGTGCAGGAAGAAGAACCAGTTTATGAGGAGCATGAAGGTTCCAGTGTATGATGATGCTATAGAGGAGGGTCTAGAAGAAGGTGAAATGTTGGTGATCCGGAGGTTTTTAGCAGTACAGCAGTAGAGGAGGCTGAAGAGCAAAGAGAGAACATATTTCATACAAGATGCACAGTTGGAGGCAAGGTTTGCTTAGTGATTATAGACAGTGGAATTAGCTTTACCAATGCAACATCCAACACCATAGTGAAGAAGTTAAGTCTTGCAACAAAGCCCCACCCATCCCCTTACACTATCCAATGGCTAAATCAAGGTAAAGGTATCCAAATTTCTACTAGATGCCTTGTTAGTTTTTCCATTGGTTAATCATATAAGGATGAGGTCTGGTCTAATGTTTTACCAATGGATGCCTATCACTTGTTATTGGGGAGACCTTGTTTATATGACAGGTCAGTGAGGTATTGTGGGAGAGCCAATACATATACCCTTCCCTTAAACCACAAAAATATTACCCTTACCCCAAAGAGACCACCTCAATTGGCCAAGAAATCCAAAAAACTATGCCTTGAACCCAGTCTTGATGTGTTGCTAATATCTGATCAACATAAGTTTAGCACATAAAAAGACTTGATCCTTTTAGACCTTGAAGAACCCTCACCCCCACAAAATGACAACCCTTTATTCCTACCTTTACTCCAGATGAGATGCCACCAGGTTTACCACCAAGGAAGGATATTCAGCACATGATTGACGTTGTGCGTGGTTTTATGTTTCCTAATAAGCCAGCTTACAAGATGACCCCTATAGATACAGTTAAAATACAGAGGCAAGTGGATGAGTTATTGGAGAAAGGCATGATTAGGGAGAGTTTGAGTCCATGTACTGTTCCAGCCTTATTAGTGCCTAAGCAAGATGGGAGCCAAAGAATGTGGATTGATTGCAGCGCAATTAACAAGATTACCATCAAGTATAGGTACCCTATACCTAGGCTTGAAGACATGTTGGATGAGTTACATGGTTCCACAGTCTTCTCTAAGATTGATTTAAGGAGTGGATATTACCATATTAGAATCTATGAGGGTGATGAGTGGAAAACAACCTTTAAGACCAAAGGAGGCTTATTTGAGTAGTTGGTTATGCCTTTTGGTTTGACCAATGCCCCATCTACATTTATGAGATTGATGAATTAGGTCTTAAAGCCACTCATAGGCAAGAGTGTGGTAGTCTACTTTGATGATATTCTTGTCTATAGCAGGTCTGAGCAGGAGCATCTAACGCATTTACAGGAGGTCTTAGATATTTTAAGCAGGGAGCAACTATATGGAAATCTCAAGAAGTGTCACTTTTTCACTTCTCAAGTGACCTTCCTGGGTTACATTGTCACAGCGGCATTCAGATTGATGAGGAGAAGATCAAAGCCATCAGGGAATTGCCTGTTCCCACCTCAATTCAATAGGCCAGGAGTTTCCATGACTTGGCTTCATTCCACAGGAGATTTGTGAAGAATTTCAGTACAATCCTTGCACCAATGATTGAAGTAGTGAAATGAAAGTCCTTTATTTGGACAACAGCAGCACAAAGGGCCTTTGAAGAAGTCAAAGAAAGGCTTACCTCAACACCAATTCTAGCATTGCCCAGCTTCAGCAAAGTTTTTGAGGTAGAGTGTGATGCTTCAGGAGTTGGGATTAGAGCAGTTCCATCTCAAGAAGGGAGACTAGTGGCTTATTTCAGTGAGAAGCTTAATGATGCAAACAAGAAATACAGTGTCTATGACAAAGAATTTTATGCAATTATCAGGGCACTGGAACATTGGAATCACTACTTGATTGGAGGAGAGTTTATCCTTCACAGTGATCATGAAGCCTTGAAATTCATTCAGGGGCAACCCAAACTCAACCCTAGGCATGCAGCTTGGGTAGAGTAAGTGCAGCAGTATTAATTCATGATCCATCACAGATCAAGAGTGTTGAACAAGGGAGCAGATTCACTAAGTAGAAGGTATATGTTACTATATATACTAGATTCAAGAGTTTTGGGTTTTTAGCATTTGAAGGCTTTATGTCAGGCAGATGAGGACTATAAGGAGTTGTTTAAGAAGTGTTAGCAGCAATCACAGGGTCTATATCACATAGATCAAGGCTATTTATTCAAGGAAAGCAGGTTATGTATTCCTGGGAGTAACTTTAGGGAGTTACTTGTTTCTGATATTCATGGAGGGAGTCTAGCAGGTTATTTTGGATTGGAGAAGACTTTGATAATATTAAAGGAGCACTACAGCTGGCCCAACATGTGAAACAATGTTGAGTATCTACTAAAGAGATGCAATATCTGCCAGCTAGCTTAGTCACACAGCCTACCCCAAGGTCTCTACACCCCACTCTCAGTTCCAAGTAGTCCATGGGAAGAGGTAGAGATTTAGTTATGGTGGTAGTAGATAGGTTTTCAAAGATTGCCTATTTTATGGTGGTAGTAGATAGGTTTGCCAAGATCATACTTTCTCCGTACATAAGCCAATTTGTGAGTAGCCCAAGCAACTCATTGAAGAGTCAATTGTTTTACTTGATTACATATAACAAAATTTAGGGTCGCATCCGAACGACTGTAACGTGGTTTGTAAAACCTCGATTTTATCGTTCTTCCACAGGGAGCTAGGGGCCTTAGTTGCAACTAATTGACTCTAGTAGGGTTTATGATCATGAAAGAATGATAGAATTCAGGGTAAAAACAGCGCAAACACACTAGGTTCAGGCAAAAAGGTGAAACAATGGGTGTCCGAAAACTTTCGGGATGCAAACGGGAATGAAGAAATGGGTTTCGCAACAAGAGAGTAACGAGAAGGGGAAATCAAATGGTAACTCCGTTAGAAAATACCCACCGGACTTCCTCTTTCAAGGATAGTCCGGATTAACTTCCCTAAAGTCCATCGACAGACCCGGGAGAGTTAATGGAACGGAATTTCCTAGTTAGTTTCTATTCGCTTTCGCGAACTAGAATACTAACTATCCTAATTCCTACCTTCCAACAAGCGTTGGATGTATTCGGGATGCTTTCGCACCCAAATACATCCTACTTGAGGGAAGGATAGGATTAGGAAGTTGATTTCCTAACTAGTTACTCACTAATATTGCTAACCCAAACCTAATCACCCATTCACACCCTTAATATCTCCCTAACCCATTAAGGTTCTAGCCACTAAACATCCTAACTATCATGATAATAACATCAACAACTTCATTCATGCTTAAAAGAGTAAACAAGATGACAATAAACATTCAACAATACCAACAATACCAATAATAACAAAAACAAAGATTAATAAATAAGCTATAAATTAGAGAGAGAAAGGTTGAGAAATGCTCATTGATTGTGATGACAAAGAAGAAAACTTCAGAATAATAAAGCTCCAATGCTCCAAAGTTGAGAATAATCTTCAAACTTCCAATAAAAATCAAGAGAATCCAATACAAGAACTAGTAATCTCAGCAAAGGTCTTCACTAATCACTCTAATCTTAAGCTTAAAATGTGATAAAATGTGCTAAAGTATCATAAAAGATAGCTAAAAGCTGCTGCCTAGATGATGTTTAGCTAAAATGACCTAAATACATTAAATAGTAATCAAGGTTGTTACTCAAAACTCATCATTTTACACAACAGAGAAAACTGTCCTGCAGGGGACCATGGGCATGGTCAAGGTGACCGTGGCCACGGTCCTGCGTAAGGCAGGCGAATCTTCTCTTCGCTTCGCATCACCGTGGGCACGGTTCCCATGCACCGTGGGCACGGTCTAGGCGATTAGGGCTGACAACTTTTCGCTCCTTCGCACCGCCGTGGCTATGGTAGTGGGAGACCGTGGCCACGGTCTTGTTCGGCCAGATTCTTCCTTGGGCAGGGAAGTGATCTCACCGTGGCTACGGTCAGAGTGACCGTGACCACGGTCCTTCTCGGGTGGCATTTTCCCTTCCTTAGGCATTGGCTCAATCACACCGTGGCTACGGTCAATATGACCGTGGCCACGGTCTCTCTCGGCCACAAGATCCTTCAGGGTGCTCTTCAATCGTTGCTTCCGCATCCGCTGCCTTTCGACATGACCAGCCCTTCTAATTCGCTGCCTTCGACATGACTAGGGCTCGGGGAATCTTAGGGAATCTCGTGATTCCCAAGATTGGTACAAAATTGGCCCATTTAATTAGAATCGTTTTGAGTAAAAACTTCGGAAACTACAAAAGTAACCAAAACCCATTAAAAGTTATTAAAACAAGCTACGAAACAAGTCAAAAGCCTAAGGATTTAGATGGTATTTAGACACGGAATCGGGTCTAAACAGCCCCCCCTCCCCCACACTTAAACCTTTGCTCGTCCCGAGCAAAACAAAACAAAAAACTAACTAACTAACAAAAGCTCCTCTGTCGTGGGATAGAAACGGGTGCATTTAGCGTACGCACCAAGCCCTTTGAACCCCCCGACAGCCCGGGTGGACGAGGTGGACTCGTGAGGGTTT